>OX596365.1:5000000-5625000 GCA_951394395.1 Colostygia pectinataria | reverse complement strand
AACGATGAGAAAATATAAAAATTGTGTGCGAGCGAAACCTTGCGGGTCAGCTAGGATATAGAAACATCCAGACCAGGAACAAATATTTGCAGATCATGGAATAATTTGTCTCGCTGCGGGGATCAAACCCGCTACCTCTCGCTTCTCAAGCGGAGACTCGCCCACCGCTCCACCGAGTTCATCAATAGTTAAATAGTAATTGTTCAGTTTAAGGTAGTTTAACCGTTGATATTTTGATGATAGTTTTCGCTTATCCTTCAGAAGGTCCCTAGGTCTAACTATCAAAAGTAACTGAAGTGTTTTCTTAGTCAGGTCGCTAACAGCAAGCGTTGTAGCTAAAAGAAAACGCTGCTATTTAAGCGCTCCTTTTAAGCTTGAACTCTTCTCTAGATTTTTTCTATAGAAATTCTATCTTGACGCCCGCCCCGACGTTTACTGTTAGCGATTGGCCTTACACACCAAGTTTTCAGGATCTTGCTAGCAACGACTAGGAGTAAACGGGATCGTATGATCGATGTAGTGTTGACTCTCACCGTCTCACACGTAGTTGTTATGTTTCCATCCATGGTTCAATATTGTAACAGGTGCAATTTTGTGTGTGTCTTCTGCTACACTGAAAAGAAAACAAAGAACTATTCTTAGAATAAGCTAGTGTAAAGTTCAAGTCAAAGAAAATAATAAACCACTAGCTCACGAATTGGTTATTTTTAAGAATAAAGTCTAATGCACACTAGAAAACAGTAGGGGTTTTACTGTTAAATAGGCGCCATAATTTTAAATATAGTGCCAATGCTGTTTCCATGCTGACACTACGCTGTATTCAAGGTCTAGCTATTATGTAGTTTGGTCAATTAACTATACAAACAAAAATTTCGTTTTCAAAAGAAAACTTTGTTGTCAGAATACGACCTTGAACGTTATTGCCAAGATGAGTAGGTAGGTAGGACCTATGTAACATGTCAACGTGTCTTGCGCCTTAGAAGGGTTCTCGTGAGCCGCTTAGACAAATTTCGTCAAGGCAGCAAAGTAGACGTGAATGCAGTATCTCATGTCGATTATTGATGCGAGGCATGGTGTAAGTTTAAGCAGAAAAAAATGTGTTTTGTCTTTACATCAGCCAGACGACATTCAAATTTTGTATCTTACACAATGTATTCAGAGTTGAGCCGAGGTTTTTAACATTTTGACGACCGATGTGGCGAGGTGGGCTATAAGGTCAGTGTCTGGCGATGGAATAGCTTACAATTTTCGTTGTCCAAACAGTGCGATACCGTTAAAAACTCATGCTATGTGCACGGAAGCGTTGTGAAAGCTTCGCACACAATGGCCAACATTATTATGTTACACTTGTTTATAAGGGGCTTTATTGAGGCTCGGATATACATCAACGGTTGAGCATGCTTTTTCGCAGAATACAAGTGTTTGCTGGTGAGGAATTGGTTACTGGCGTTCCTTACAAAGTTGTAATATATCTCTTACAAACATCCTTTTGCGGTTAAGTTCATGTGGCGCCAGATTTGACAGAGATTTGTTTCAATCCAGACAGGGTGAATTACCAAAAACTCGTTTGTCAAGCACAAACGTTATCGTATCGTCCAGCTATCATTTTGTATGAAATTTTGATATGTAGTTCATTTTACGGGCTGTAAAAAAGTCCATGCAAATTGACAGCTGGACAATACGTTGACGTTTACGCTTGACAAACGAGTTTTTTGTGATACGCTTTCCTTTACGTTAACGTAAAAGAAACGTTTTAGTTTAAGCTTGCAAAGACTTTGTGGGCTTCACAGTAAGCAGAGCTGTCATAAGTGCTACACCAAAACACATTAAATTTTCAAAATATTTACTTAGGTTATGATCTAAAATTAGAATATTATATGGTATCAAATTGTAGAGATCTTGTTTCTTGTCTCTAGCTCATAAAGTTATTAAAAACATAATGAAATTGACAGCTTACTAATTTGTAAGTAATTTTAAAATCATTAGAGCCTTTTACGAGTCTCAGCCATGTTATCCTACAAACTTCACGTAGTTTATTAGATTTACACAGTAACAAAAAAAATTTAACAATAATCGGCTTAGCGTATCACAAGTAAGTATTGTGAAGTTTCAGTAAAAACTGTTATTCTTATATCATTTTCTTTTTTACTAACCAAAGTAAACGTATAATGTAAACATAAGTCATGTATACTCGTTTTTACAACATACATATTGCTCCTCATTTAAATGTTACCATGCTGCTATATTGTTTTTCAAAAACATACATTGGTATACCTAAGTATTGGTTAATCTCAATTATATTATTTTTATAAGATAATATAATATTTTTAAAATTGTAAACTTGCATTATTTATTTGTATCATTCATAATAATAATGCTCTTGGTATCTTTAATTTCAAGCATTTGTTTGTGACTGTATAACAAATGCGTATTAACTGTATACCACAACATTCACTATCAAGTTACTGCGAGTATATAAGTCATAATTAAAAGAATGTCAACAAGTAAAAAATCCGGAGGTTACCCTTGTCAACGAGTACCTTTAGTACTCAAATAAAAAAAGTTCTAATAATTCCCTCACCGCAAAGAAGGCGTAAACTGACATAAGTGAGCAAACTCGTACATGATAGAAAAGCCTAATCTTCATCCCTATTCTGAACTGTCGTTAATAAAACTCCCCGCGAACTTATCTCTCAGGGGGGAGATAAAAATATATTCTTCGAAAAAACAAACCTGTGCCGCAGGGTTGGAATTTTTGTCGAATCACGCGCGCCGTGATGTCAGTGTTGCCAACTTTATGCACGATAAATGATACGTTCCGTGGCACTTATCACCCCTGTAACGCTGTAATGTTGAGATTTATAGCGCTAAAACTCAAAAACACGAACAGCAAATCATTATTATGTTGAGTTGGCAGACACGTTTGAGGTGGAATGGAATCTGCTATTCGTTTGTTTGCTTTGTTGGATTCAACGGCATGGAAGTTGAATTTTATTGCGTAAAGTGGTTTCACAAACAGAGTTTTATGAAATCGATGTACAGCCTACAATAAATACAATGAATATAAGTAAGCATTACCCTACCTCAGTCAGGCTCAGTAGCAAGTTATTTAATAAAACTAGCCAATGAAACTGCTGCATATTGAATGGGGGGTGGGGAGGGGGGGGGGGGAATTAGTCTGGAAATTAACTTAGTTACATTTTCTAACAGTAAGTTTCACATTCACATTTCCATACGTTTCTTTCTAAGCATAATTTAGAATTCATTTTAGCAAGTAGATAAACCACATTATGTAAACTAATCTAAATCTCCAGCAGAGAGCCTGAATTAATTTCAAAAAGAGTTCGCCCTTTCTAAACAAAAAGTAATAAACTCTCTAATGAAAAATATACAAGTATCTTTTCCCTCATTGTCCGGTTGATGAATTATACCCGCTACAAAATTATCCCACACTCATCTCTTCTCATTCCCACATTTCCCCACTTTATTATACCTAAACCTATTTAGTCCCAAGAGCCTTTATAAATAAGACTGTTACAACATTAAGGTTACTTTTATTGGACCGCATTCATGAGAAAAGCTGATTTTTCTCATTCGCACGTCAAAGTGTGCGCGTACAATTTGAATATTAATTTACAAACTTTTTTATTAGCCCAAGGTTTCCCTTGAGGCACCTGAATTCAACCTGATCTAGTCTACAAGTATTATTTAAATCTGATCAGATATTATGACCGGCGGCGTCGCTTACCTACGTCATCAAACATCCCAACTTTTGTTTGGTGCAAACGAAGGGACTCATTTTATGGTAAAGGAGGGGAAACGCTACTGGCAATCTGAGTTCCATGTGAATTTAGCTTTATGGTTACTTTTATTATAATAGGGACAAATGCTGAATAATATTCGTCTTATCACAAGCCGCATTCTGGCTGAAATCGTCACTAATTAAGTAGCGTGTCAGCCATTATTAAGGTCTTATCTCTTGCTCATATGGCCCATGAATCAATTAGAAGAGAGGGTGCTGGGAGTGGTTATAGCTTATACAGGACAGCGGCGACTATTCTGACCACTGTCCTTTCACACTGACTTTACTCGCGTAAATATTAAATTGTAAGTGGAACTAGCGGCTGCGTAATTTTTGGTGAATGATAAAACTAGTGACTCTACCGAGTGAATGGATACTGGATGGCTGTCAGTATCAATCGATAGGTAATCTGTGGCAGCAGTAGGTACTAGAGGTGGCGGTACGTGTCGTGCGTGACAGAGACAGGAGATCGCGACAGTTACTTGATTTTAAGCAATATATAAGCGTCACGCTCTCCCGTCTTAGTCTACTATCTCGGTCTCTTGTCTCTTTTGCGACGTGAACCGCCACTATAAGATTACACATAATAATATTGTTACTGTCTATAAATAACTAAGACCGTAAAATTCATTGTAGACGCCGTCAGTTACCAAAATTAGGTAGAATGAATGGAGTGAACGAACTGGTTTGTCTTACCTGTTGTTCTCACCCGGTCATTTGAACAAAGACGCGCGATATATTGTGGACCCGGTGGCCGTAGATACGGACAAAAGCGTTCGTCCGGAAAACCCATGTAAAGTGGAGCAAGAAATGGTTTTATGGGATTTAAGCAGAAAAGTTTGGTGTTTTTTTATGCTTCCGGAGGACTGAAATCACTGTTTTACGCTAGTTGCTAAAGTGGTTGGAAAGAAAAAATATGCCCTTTTTTCTTCTTCGGTGTGACATTATCACTGATCCTTTTTTGGCCACCCAGTGAGTGTAACTAGATTAAATTTTATAAATTTTATTAGATAAATCGTTTGTCAAAAATCACAACACTCGGTGGACCGATGACATTACGCAGTCGTAGAAACTCGGTGGATGGTGATGGCTTAAAATTTGTCATCATGGCGCTCTTTGGGGAAGGCCTATGTCTAGCAGTGGATGTCTATCGGCTGATTATATTTTGTCAATTGTAGCTGAGTCCTAGTCATTGGCTTCACACTATGATGATAAATTATTTGTGTCATCGGTGTCCTTAGTAACTTGGTTAGTGAGTAATAAAGAGATTGTATTGAACTCAAAGCACTTTACTGAAAATAGATGTCATACTCACATTTTTGGTGTTTTTAGGAATAAATATGCTCATTGTACTAAAATTGTTAAATTAATGTGTTTTTGTTTGTTAGGTACTCTATAAGGTGCACAATCAAGTATTTTCATTCTACATTAGGTATATTATTCATGAATATGCCAGCAAGCTTTGAAAATACTTTTTTCAACGTTACAAGTATTTGAAATGATATTAAATTAAATTTACTTTAATTTCAACTTAGTTTGTCTTTTAATTAATCCACTAATAACACATGCTAGTACAAGTAACGTCTGTAACGGGTTCTGTACACCTCGTTAAGATTAACTGTTCAATAAAATACCAAACTGTATTTGCAGTTGCATTGCTGCCTACCTTCTGTAGACGACAAACCACATTTCTGTTGCGCCGCAGTTAACACGTAATAGCAGACACCGCACGGAATTGACTCGGGTGGACTTCATTGCATTACGCACCTCGACGTGCCTTGTCGCAGCCTCGGGTAAGCTTTCTAGTATACTACCTAAATCTATTAAGTTACCTGCTTAAAATATTAGTTATACGTTTCTCTGGCTTTTGAAACAGGCCTTAAATTTGTATTATAGGACCTACGATATACGATGATACTATCTATCAAAATGTATTTATTTTGGAACAAAAACATAGAGTACAACAACAACACAAAAAGTACGATAATATCCGCAGAAGTTTATGAAACTATGTTAGATCCAAAATTAATAAACATAGATTGGTATAACTAAAAAATAGGTAAGTACAATAAATAAATTATCTAAATTTATTTATTTAGAGACTAGGTCACCATAAATTACTCATGCCTAATACTTTGGCTATGTAATAATATTGAATCATAAGTTATTATTTTTATTGTTCTCTCTCTCAAAAATAGGCAGTTGGGAACAGGCAGGCAGTGACAACATCAGAAGGCTGTCATGATGATGATTAATTTGAGACAATTACATGAATCAAATGAATGTTCAAATAACAAATAGTTATATAATTAATGAAAAAATAATAATAAATAAAATAGAAAATAATACAAACTTTAAAAAAAAAAGGAAAACATACTAGTATGTAGTATTATTAATATTATATTATTAATATTATTTTTGATCGATGGTTGTTAAAATCAAGTCAAGTAATTGGTTGCTCGGTTGTCAATGGTTGCGTGGACTATCGATCAAAAAAGCTACCCTTAAACTCTTCCTTACTAAGAATGTAATCCTTTTAAAAATATGCTTTTTGAAATAGATTGCTTCTCTAAATAACAAAGAAAAGTTCTTAGCGAGTTCCTGGAAGTAAATTGAATCAACACGACCACAAAAGGCTTATTTTCGCAAATTGCTTAGGATGTTTGTTCCGAGTGCATGAGCAAGCATTTTACGGAACTCTATCGAAGACACGGTGATTCCAGTCCATACAAAATGTACGGCGCTTGGCCTGAAATATTCATAGTAAGTGCTGTTTTACGGTAAAACTAGGCTTTATTGCCGCAACATGGTAAGCTTTCGGGAAGGGAAATCGTTTAAGCCTCCATTCCTGTGTTGTGCCACCTGGGCCTTTGGAGTAGCTACTAGGTTAAAGCGGTAGTAATTTTCGGTGTTTTCAGCCTACTAGCCCGGTTGGCTAGTACATACCGGGCCAGAAGGTAGCATTTTTGCTGCGGTTTTTTGTATAAATTAAGTGAGATAACGAAGAAAAAAAATTGTTGACTAATCTGCGATATGCATAGTAAAAGCTTGGATTAGTTTGACGCTGCGAGAATTGTTCACCGATATTTCTTTCTTTATTTTGAGAATAATCAATAATTCTTTAACCCGCACTTTTGCTTGGAACTCACGATGCATACAGATCTAAAATATCTGGATGACATGTTGCAAATAGCTTGGGATACAAATTTAAATAATCATCCGCTGAGAAATCGTAATCACTTCATCATCAGATCTTTATATCATCAACCACCTTGATCAAAGTGGTTCATGATAACGATTGTAAAGCACAGAAAAATGTATGTTAACAAATGTAACTGCTGGATGTTCATACACTATTGAAACCTTACTATTATTGAAAATGAAAATGGAAAATGAAAAATATATTTATCTGCATCAAAAAAAATACATTTCAGACGTAGACACCTTACAATTTGTGAATTATACATTTATTTACACGGTAGAGTTTGAAAATAGTTGTTATTAATAATAAGAAAAAATGAATTATTTTCTTCACTTTTGAAGGTTTTAAAAGTCAATAGCTGTATTTTTAGCTTTAGCAATTACTCAGTATCTCGAAGCAGTGTTAGCTTGAATTAACTTGAGCTGCCTCAACAGCGTGAATTGGCAAGAGTCGACGCAGTGCGAAACCATGTACTGTAACGTACAAGACATTGTTCGTAAGATTGGGATAGCAGCTATAGGTAACCTTAACTTGCAGTAGGAAAAGTTTCGTCTAAAAGCTATATAGCGGAAAGCCTTAAGTTGTTTACTAGAAACAGGTTTCTTTTTATGAATACGAAGGATTTGGTCTGGATTAGGTGTTTTAACCGAATATCATTATCTCGAAAAAGAATCTTAAATAAAAAAAAGGACAATCAAAATGTTTTAACGTTTCAACTGTTCAAGTCTTTAAACAGAAATAAATTCTTTAGAGAATTTTATATGACTCGATAGATAAGTAATTACTATGCTTAGATATAATTTTCTGTCAATTTGACGAACTGTAGTGTATTTACTGTGGCATTACACCCGGGAAATATAGCAGGAATGTTCGAGAATCGTCGCATTCCTCCAAGACGAGACCCACCATGAGTTATACTGTTCAGTGTTCATAGTTTAATGAAAATATTCAACAAAATATGCAACTACGTATCAATCATGTAATGCTAAAGCGCTCGTGATGCTTCCGTGCTTCGGAAAGCTGTCTAAGCGGTCTGTTTTAGTGTTAAAAAAGTTGGTAGGTCATGACGAAAGCCTTTGGACAGTCTATAACGCTAGACAATCCACACAGTATCCTCTATTAACTCCGTCACTGTTTAGTCACTGATTAATACAAACTTACTTAAAATCATGTAACTCTCTTAAGTTTGTGTCTGATGCAAAAGGTACTCGTATGAAAAAGGTATGAGTATACATTTAATTAAAATACAAAAATTAAATTAACTTATAGGAAGTAGTTAAGACTTAATACATAAAAAGTTAAAACGACTGATCGAATGCAAGTAGGTACCTAGCATGGTAGTATCATAATAACGGGTACCTCAGACGCATGACTCGCAACACTTGATCGATTCGTCGATTTGTGAGCATTTTCCTATACAATAAAATAAAAATAATAAAGACTCTAAAGACACCGATGCGTTTTATGACTATCGCAAAACCAAAAGTATTGATTGCAGTCGAGAAAAGCCGCGTTGCTCGGAAAAACACGCTAGCTTAGTATTATTAAATTACTGATCTGTGCTTATAGGGTGAGTAGCGAAAGGTTGTGTTCATTAGCACTTTCTTACAATTCTATTTTTTCGCTGTCATGCTGGTTTATGATCTTATAAAGCTTTACCTAAACCATGCTGAATGTATAGCGAAATTATTTGATGGCATAATAAACTCGTATTATATTATATGTATATTACAATTAAGCAGATGTTGTGAAATCTAATAAAGCACCGTAATTCGTGGATGAGGTGATACCGTTTTGATTAATTGTAAGTGCATTGGCCTATCATCACGAGTTGCGCCATTAGCCCATCGATGTGTGACGTCGCATTTATGTCAGTGCTTGTTATTCTTTAGAGAGTAATTAGCAAATGACGAGAACGGTACACTTGGCTCTAAGCAACGTATGTGGCACAGAACTTCTAAATCGAATCTACTTTATAAAACAAATAAAGGAACTTTATGAATGCAACGTATACAATGTACCACATCACATTAACTTGCATTGTCTAGATTGTGTAATACCAAAATACATGAAATTGCTGCGCTGGCAAGGAAGTAACGTAATATTCACATAGTAGTAAGTGATTATGAACGACCATTTCCATGAACAAGCCGGGTGCCAGTGAGAAAAATATATGAAAAATATGAGAAATGTAAGATTTTACACGAGTTGAAAAAACCTTATTTTGATAATAATACGACTAAATATGTAGAAGACGCTACCATCATAAAATCACAAGGATCACTTTGAAACGTCTTACAAAAATTTACGCCAGTTCCAACGCGCAAAAGAACTGGTAATAACACCGGCTGGATTCCTAGCGCTTTTTTTGCATGACCCTTGCTATTGTTATGGACGCCGAGTAGAGTTGGAGCACATTCGTCCCAAGCTTTTTATCATCTAGGTAATCGGTTACTTTATAGTAAGCTTTTTGAGACAGTTTTTGTTTAATTAAGTTTTTAAATTTGCCAATTGAAAAACTTTGTATGTCGCTTGGGACTTTGTTATATAAGCGTACACATGATTTACTAACCTTAGTGAGACTATGGGAACAGCGAGATTATTTCTATTTCTAGTATTAACATTATGATTATCACAAACAGATTAATATTTTTGCGAACATGCATAATATTTTCATAAATATACTGACAGGGTACTGTCATAATATTGATTTCTTTGAACTTATCTCTGAGTGATTCTCTAAGTATGATGCATTGCACAAGTTGCATACGTGGATGAGACTAATATGTTCCAGTGTTCTTGTTACTATGTCTTGTGTATTCATACGTACTGCTTGTACAGAGCCCTCTATAGATAAGTATCCCCCTTGTATAAGACAACTAGCTTCAAATTCATTTGGATTACTATGGAGTTTTGCTCAAATAAATTATATTTAATAACCATGCAAGGAACCGTAATCATAATTTCAACTGCTATGCTAATAGCAGTGTTGGAACAGTGGTATCATACTTGGATTTCCAATCCTGAGGAACCGAGTTCGATTCCGAGCGTTGGGTTACTTTTTTTTTTTTTTTAACCTTATCAATGAAGTTTGCAGTAAATAATACCTATACACTACTTACTTTTATTATCGTGTGAATTTATTCAAATAATAATAATTTTCAAAATAAAACCTCTTCGTTAGTGAAAACTTTGTTGTTTTATTAATAAGCCAATTTACAACACTACAAGATAAAACTGTTTTTTTTAATCCTACAAAATTAACAAAATATCATTGCCATTTACGTCTGGTAAATAATAATCTTTCATAATTCACCGGCGAACAAACATGTTAATAGTTAAGTATTAACAATTTAGATCTCTCGTGAATATAAGCTATTATTTACCCGTTTTTAAGAAATGTGGGGTCAAATGTTATATCTTCTTATTAAAAAATATAGTTAATTATGTATTCACTTAAAAAAATACCTAGTAAAATATTATTATGTAGTGAACGAGTATGTTACACTATTATAAAATTGTATACTAGTTTACCAATTTTTTTCTACTAAAGTTATAACAGTAACCTTCACTAGCTATAAATTTATCTTGGCGTAAATTACACTTAGACCTATCACTGAAGTTTCAATTCCAATAACCACTTGACACCACATTTCCACATTATTCTCTATGCAAATAAATAATTATGAAGTATGAGAAAACAGCCATTTCTTCACAGTTCTTGTTCGATAAACCGCACAGATTTTGTCCTTCTGGATAGGTATACAACGCTACAGATGGTAGCATTACTTCTTTCAACACTTCTTAGTATTGCTGACAATTCATGCGCCCATCGACTTCCACAAGTTCTCCTGGACCCATGGACGATATCCATTCCCAATAATCTAAAAATAAAACACTTTATTATTAACTACTTTAATAACTGATGATATGAACAAAACTGACTGGGTAGAAGGTTACACTTACCATTATATGAAGCTGCCGAGCAAATTATTTAAATTGCTTTTATTTTGATCGCAAATTTCAATTCTTGTTTTCATCAAATTAAATAAATGATGCATTTTATAAAAAGTCAAAAGCTTACGAAGAAAACACAAAGTAAACAGCACAGAATATGACGTAAAGCCTGACAATGAGAATTATTCGTTGTCTTTGTTCGTTCGTTAAAAATCAACGACCTACCCACACCCTTCAAATAATAAATAACGCTTTGCATTCGTTTGCTAGACAAGGACAGGTTATTGGACGTTAGTGATTTATAATTTCAACGCGTTTGTCATCAACACGACAGCCAAGTTAGATAAGCGGTCATGGTGTGCAAACATGATTGTTCCTAGATCGAATCCTTACGACAGTATAATTTTTGCATTTAATTTGTGATTGCGAGAATTTCTATATTACTGTTTGGTGAGGACGGCTGAGATAAACTTTAGCTACTAGGGAGGATACTTAATAGTGGAGTCCACTGTACCTCAATTGAAAACATGAAAGATGCGGACACTTTCTAGTAAACATAATATTATGTTTTTTCATCTTTGACAGGTTAGTGTGGTAAAGTCAGACTATAAATAATTGCAAGCTGAAAGCTCTAGGGAAAGTTTGAGTAAGTTATCGATACAAGTGCTAGGTTTTCTAAAAGTTCTTAGCGGTTTGAAAGGTTGGCAAGTTGGAGGTACTAACTTTGTAAGAGTGTAGTGGTGTATGTGGAAGTATGAAGTTAGTTTTTTAGGAACTATACGAGTTTTTTAGCAGTTTGGCTCTATTTAAAATAGAGCACACGATGAGTCATAAGATGTCGTGGGCAAAAGCCTGATACGAAGGCATGCTAACTTAGTTTTGGAACTAGATGGCACTTTGTGAAATGTTGCAAAGTTTATATTCATTTTAATAATTTATGTTTGTTAAACTTGACCAAAAAATTGTCTTTTGTATTTGCGATGAAGTATGCTTGTTCCAATATCGTAAGTTTAATACACTTATCTTCATAACATTCTTGCGTACTGACTGGAAGTATGATGAATATAAATAATGAATAGGTTTTTGATGCCTTTAGCACCAGAAATAATAGTAAAAAATCAAATAAATGGCGTTCAAACTTGTCATCAGTTAACGGGTGTTTTAAAAGAACAAAGTTATGATAAAGAAGTTAATCTATATCATAATAAAGAAAATATAAATATAAATATAAATAATGCTGGACAATACACACAGCATCATCTAGCCCCAAGATAAGCTACTGTTAAACAGAGCTGTGTTATGGTACTAGATGACCGATATATACTTAATACAATACAATACATAGATAGATATTTTTTATTATATATAGAAAATACCCAGAACACCCGGAATTGACATTTGACCCGAGGCGGGAATCGAACCCGCAACCTCCGCGTCGCAGGCGGACCTGCGCCCGCTGCGCCACATCGGTCGTCAAATAATTAAACTCGTGTCTGTTTTTACAATTCGTAAAAAAATTCGTGTGACAAAATGCTTTTCAAAACTTTTTACGTAATCCCATAAAAAGTAAGATTACACACCGTGTTCATTGTTATGAAAACTGAAATTTCACATCTAACGCTAACTTGTTGAGCGACGACGCAGCGTAACTTCATTCGCGAGACGGCAACTTGTGAAATTAATATTTAAGGCGTTACTAAGTTAAACCCGCCTCGAAAAGTTCCCAGTTTAGAGACAACGGGGAAACCTGTAGGCTATGACCACGCATGAGCGGCGTGATAAGCGGAGTGACGTGTTTAAGACCACACGTTTAGGATGTGAAATGCGTTTTAGTTTCCTCCATACTCATGGAGACTTAAAATTAGAGTCCAGTGCCAAAATCATAAAGCAAAGCTCTATGATTTGCCTCCCTATCATACGAACTTTCGTCATTACAAACTTTATGGAAATTTCGCCAATGGACCGTTGCATCATAGACCACGTCACGTGCTTTGTGATCCCGATGACGGTACTGTCTCCTTTTAGGCTGCGTTTCCATCAGAGATGTATGAGGATGTGTAGCAAGGAAAGTGTTTTAGTAACCAATAGAATTACTTCATTAGAGCTGTCAGAGCGAGGCTAGGTAAATTAAGTGATTCTATTGGTTCCTAACAAACACATCCCTCGCTATTACATCCTCGCACATCTCTGGTGAAAACGCAGCCTTATCCAGCTCTTATCAGCTAGCAATCTAAAGTCTATCTGATCTGTGTCGGGTGTAGATATTATTATTTTATAGATTTTTGTTATTCGCACTGTGATGCACATAAAACCAGTGGCGAAAGATACAATTAAGTGGACATTCAGCGATGGTTTTCAAAATAATGTGGTTAGATGCAGATGCAGGCAAGGCCAAAAAAGCTCGATGCGTGCTCGGAAGATATCGAAAAAATCGGGAACCGTGGCGTTTCTTTTTTGAGTCTACTTTATTTGGTACTTTTAGATGGACAACGCACTTTAATAGTGTAAGTATCTTAAGTACACTTTCATATCGAACTATTGAACATTCAGCTCTCCATTGTTATACATTAGTATTAATTATTAGATTCAACAAGCGACATGAACAGCGACGCGTGTCCAAACGCTCTGCTTACGCTAGGACGCCCCCGAAAAGGAAGGACTCTTTAGAATTTTAGAAATTTTGTCTCGGAAAACTTGGTAATTTCTCGACGCGTTTCGGACATAAGGCAACATAAATCATTGCTGGTACCTTCTTTATGTAGCGCAAACTTTATCAGCGGGCAGTAGGTGGGTAATTGTGTTTTGTAAGAACTTGGGCAGACGGGCATTGTATGATGTAATTTTTAAACGGTATAGGGTAGGGTTGGTTGCTGTATGTTTTCGTTCTTACATGATATTGCTACATCTAATATTTTTGTACTAATAGTCGTAGCTCTTGAGTTTTAATAAGTTTTTCATCATAACTTTGGTTAAAATATCAAAATTTAAGTTTTTGGTTATTTAGCTTGCAACGCAAAAAATAAAACACAATATGTATTCTTGTACAAAAATTTATTACTACAATTTTTGTTTGTTCATAGGTTGGAAGTGCTTATATTCTCTCTGGGTTGGACTACAACAATTTTTTTTTGAACTGACTATGACATTACCGACAATATTTTGTCTCAGTCACGTGCCAAAAATTTTACGTGATATTTTTATCTGGGTTCGTGCAAAAAGGTTTTATAATGAATAATTTAAAATAGTCTGGCAAAATAGAATGTGATGTCAAACTATGCTTATTTTGCTGTGTGGAATACGCTTGCGTTATAATTTAATACTATTAAAATAAATAATGCTGGACATCCCATACAGCATCATCTAGCCCCAAGTTAAGCAGAGCTAGTGTTATGGGTTACTAGATGACTAGATGATACTTAATACAATACAACACATAAATAGATACTTTTTTTTTATACATAGAAAATACCCAGAACACCCGGAACAAAATATATTTATAGATCGTACAAACATTTGTTTCGAGGCGGGAATCGAATCCGAAACCTCCGCGTCGCAGGCGGAGCTTCACCCGCCACGCCACATCGGTCGTCATGAATGGCTATAAGCACTTGTTATTTAGAAATATTCTACTGCTTACGAGATACTAAAGATTAACATTGCGATAAACGATGCACATGCGTGGCTCGAGATTAAAATTTGATTAAATACTTAGTTTATTTACTTATATTTATCTGTAACAGAATCACAAGTCATTCAGCAACATCAAAAAAGAGTGCTAAAGATACTGACACGATGAATATTTTTTAAAACATGCGGTAAACGCAAACGTTGCTTTCCCTGAAGTGAGAAAGAGAGGGGATGTGCCATCCCCCTTGTTCCTACATCAATCCACGTCGCGTGCAATGTGAGATTGTATAACTTTTTGTTGGTCGAGTTTATTATACGCAATGGAATTGGTTTACACTTTGAATGCTATTTACGACACGTTGGCTTATAAACTTATTTTTTTAATATGCTATGCTTACATCACAAGTAATCTATTATTACCTGATTGAGTAATCAGAAGCATGATCACAATAAGTAAATGCGAAAGTTTGGACGGATGGACCGATGTTTGTTACCTTACGATGCCAGAACGGATGAACGGATTTGTATGAGATTTAAAATAGAGATAGTTCCAAAAAACTGTTCCTCTGAGATATACATATATAGATATTTAAAAATGCAAATACAATACTGAGGGATGGAGTCTTCCATTAAATGCCCTTTTTGTAGACAATCACTTTGGTATTAATACTAAGAAAAAAAAAATACCGTACCTCCGCTCAAAAATACCGTAGGTAGTATCAATAAAGCCGTCGTCTTGGAGCTAAGTTGAACTCACCGATTCAATCATATTTAGTTCAGTAGGTCAATGTTTTTCCATGTTCAAGAGAGCAAGTACCTATACAAAGAAAATCAAGAAAAAATCTTCAAATAGGTATACATTATTCGAATAAAAGTTAATCGAAAAAGGAAAATTCTTGGATGTTTACGAATTACCTATAAAAATTTTACATGTTTGTTACTTGCATTTACCACAGAACAGATATTTGCCTTTACTAGAATTTTTGTCTCTCTATGTAAGTACCTACATAGATATATAAATAATCGACCTGCCTGTCTCTGTCTCAAACTGATCAGTCAGTAGGACCTACGATTAATCCAGTATAAACGTTAGGCCCTACTAATTCATGCAAAGATATAACTTTGCTTCAATTAGTCTGAATCGACTTCATTTAAGTAGATTACCTAACGAATAGGCTTTTTGGAGCATTTACACTAGAACATGATTTTACAATTAAGTAGATTTTGATAAAAGTAGGTACCATCATTACAGCCATCTAATGTTTCCACTGTTGGGACACTGGCCTACTCTCGGGCGAGAGTGATTGGGTCCACCACGCGGACCCAATTACTCGCGGATTGGTGGATAGCACATGTCGTTCGAATTTTTAGTTTTTGAACATGCTGGTTTCCTCACGATGTTTTCCTTCACCGCATGAGAGCACTGGCATTGCGCACATAAATTTTTCATTGACTTCGAACCCACGACCTTAGGATCGGAAGGCAGGGTCACTACCATTAGACCACCGGTGCTCTTAAGTAGGTATAGTAGAGTAAAAATTCAAGAATTTGTTCTACGCCTAAATCATTCTGCATTCAATATCAAGCAAGTGATTTAATTTAAGGCATGCCTTGTAAAATGTATGTAAAACAATTTTACCATACCATATTTACCTTAGGATTGCAGTCATGAGCTTAATTTATTTTTAAAAAAAAAAACTTATTTACAAGCAACTGTATTTTATTTATGTGAAGGTTTTAAGCTTGACCCACTTTGGTGCAAACAGTAACTCTGGCATATATTATATAGCCCGCTTCACTCCATGTTTTCATCAACAGTGTGTAAAATTATATTGGGCTCAATTTTGTTTAATGCCAGTGAGGATATCTCCCAGGGGTTAATTGGCACGGCCGAGGAACTTCACAAGCCATATGCGGTTTTCTGTATTTGCCTAGTCTACCCGAACGAATTTGGTAAGCAGGTGGGTATACGTGGTCCAATTACCGTAGCTCGGCACAGCAATATGATATTATGTACCCAACTACCGTTAACTCGCATCGATTCTGTATGAATTAGTTACAGTGGTGGATCAGTAATTGGATGATGGAAGCTTTTGCTGGAATTTGACTGGCGAACTTAACAATTTAAACTAAAACATTGTAACATGTTGTTTACTTAATACAACCTTTCTTAGAATAATATTATAAGCAACCTTTCTTATTTCCATTAGTATTATTTTAAGTACCTACCTACCTACCTACCATTTTTGAAATTCGATGTGGTTGAGGAATGAGGGTTTAAGATTTAAAATACGGTCTAAAATAAAACCTTATTAGCAAATTAAAACAGTACGCTGTAATTCGAAATTCAAAATATTTGTTCAACATTTTTGAAATTTGAATGTCAAGTCTGAATGACAACTGTTATGATCAAAACTCGATTATTTTTATAGTTTTAAAATACTAAACAACATTGATCTGTGTTAGCTAATTGTGATTAAAAATTCATTTGAATCGTGTATAAAAATATAAAATAAAAATGAGAGCCATGTGCCATTTTCCTTTGATAAGTAAACTGCATCAACCAGTGTGGTTTGAGGACCAAATTAGTGATTCCGCTACAGCCATAATTAGCAGCATAAATAATAAAACGTGCGTATTTTTAATGTCTCGTTTCAGTTATTTTGTTTATGGTTTGGTAAGTTTGTAAATTATTAAATTTTTTATTATACTTTTTTTTAAGTCGCAAATCATTCGGCCTCTGCACACATTATGTTGTTCGTTGCGTGAAGCGCGCGTTAATGTGTAGAGGCCATGGGTTAAGCCATAGGTAATGTTATTACACTGCTCACAAAACCGTTTTACTTCGGCGTCATTTTTTTCCAGATTATACCAGTTTGTTAGAGAGTGTCTTATAATGAAAATTACAAAACAGAGAAAAAAATTCTACTCCTATAAGCAAACCCATATTATTTTTGAGGCCTGTCTAAAATACGGCCTGTATTTCAGACCTGTAGGAGTGGTAGCGGTAACTTACAACAGTGCTCTTCAAAAAACTCAATCCAAATCAGAACTTCATCAACAATAGCTGTGGTTTCCGAGTTGGCATTAAAGCCTATACAATACAAGTACTCTTTTCGTTTTCACACTTGGCCCGAGCGTTTCCATTTTGCAGCTAGCGCATAGAGTAGTCACCGAATGGAACTTATGTTTCACGTACAAACTGAATATACTAGCCCGTATAAAAAGGAATAGAGCAAGTATGTTTATTGTAAAAAAAGTTAATTTGTGTGGTTATGGATAAAAATAAGGTTGTTTATATAATTTTTAGTAAGTAGTAAGAAAATACTAACTCATAGATAGTATCATCTGTAATTTTAATACTATAAACTCTCTAAGCTTCTTCCTGCTACTGATACGTTACATTCTATTTACGTTTGTAGCAGAGGCGACGAAACGAGATCTTATTACTATGAGTTTTTAACACATTTTTGTACTCTCTGTTCAGAACCTACTCTATAGCCTGCGTCAACTTCCTCAAAGCTTCTGAATAAAGACTTGAGCGTTTGTGCTCTTTTGGGTGAAACTTTTTAGCACCCTTTTTTTAATTTTCTATTGTTATTAGTTATCTAGAATCGTTCAGTGGCTGCTAATTCTTTTAATTGTTTGCTGTGACAATTTTTTCTTGGGATATTAATTGTTGTTATTATTGATTAATGATTAATTTGATTGATCGATGGGAAGCTACTCTTTTAAGTAATAATCTTTACTGACATTAAATATATATATACATTAAACTGATTTCTAGCTTTTATTAATGTCTCTGGTGGTCTAGTGGTTGTGACCCCACTTTCTGATCCTAAGGTAGTGGATTCGTATACGGTCGTGCACCAATGAATTTATGTGCGCAATGTGCGGTGAAGGAAAAAATCGTGAGAAAACTGGCATGTCCAAGAACTAAAAGTTCGAAAGACATGTGCCATCCACCAATCCGCATTTTGTCCGCGTGGTTGATTAAGACCCGCCCGTTGAAGAAGTCTCGCTTGAGAGTAGGCCAGTGTCCCAGCAGTGGGAACAATAGAAGACTGTCATGATGATTAATGTCTCTTTGTAGTTTTAAAATAAAACTAAAATCTGGAACACGAACAAAAGGGGGTTTCAGAAAAAAAAAGTATTTTAGGCCCTACCATTTTCTATTTGACAAACTCAAAAAACATCCAATGCAAAAAAATCTGTGAGACAAAAAGTTCCCAGCCGGCTTTTGCGGTCAATTAAAAGTGTGCTGAATTTTGAGTTCTGAATGTTGTTAGGAATTTTCGAAGGGTTGCTAATCGAGTAATTCAACTGTTAAACACGCATGAAGGGATTACGAAGCGACTTGTTTACGTAGATACTGGGCGACGGGTCAACCGGTTAATGCTGTGAATAGTTAAGGCTGCTTTACACACATATCGAAAAGAACGGAATCGACTAATTCCAATCAAAAATAAAGATCGGTAGGACGGTACCGTGTGTCAATCGCTTTTAGCTTGACTCGAACGACGCGGCGCGACTTCGGACGACTGGAAAACAATGCCGTTGAGATAAACCGTGTCCGATCTAAAATATGTGTGGTGTGAATAGTGCTTTTAACACTAAATGACAAGGAAAGACAATACATACTTAGTAACTTTTTAGCAAGCTGTTTTTTTATGAATTAGGGCATTATATCTATCTATACTGTGTAACGCGCCGTAGTTTAAGGATATCCTACTTATTTAAAGTCAAACATATTTTTCGTAATGTTCTTTATGTTTGAATTTGCCTTAAACTCGGTCACGCAACTCAGCCTTGCTTGCCAGTCGTTTGAGTTTGATGTACAATTGCTTTTTATTACTCCTTTATTGGATAATAATAACCCTTGGAAAAACTTTGCTTTTATTTGAAATTTATAGGCATAACAAAGGTTTTTAAACTTATATAATTACATATTGTAGGTTGTTTAATAACACTAAAGGCTACAGAAACTGAGTTACCAATTACACAAATTTTAAAGATGAATTTATTATTTTAGTAAGGTGTGCCTTTCTAAAATCATTGTAGATTTAATTTTTTGGGTGACATTGGCAGCAGTTAAGATCAAGCGCGAACAACTTGACGGTTTTGTCATTTGCTGACATACCTTTGTGAATAGATGACTGCAAATTTACCGCAATTTTAGTTTTTTGATTAAATAAATTATCTATAGGTATCTAAAAAATAATAATAATATATATATTATTTATTATCTTATTTATTTAACATAGGTATATACGTTGTTACAGAGATGTTAAAATACATCTAAAAACCTTAGTAGGTACCTAAACCTGACTTAGATGCAATATAGCAAAAAAAATCCTCAAGAACTTAAATATTTGTTATTAAAAAAACATTATAATAATTCAAATAAGGTTAATAATAAGGTTAACTTTTAAAGTGGGGTCAGTTTCTAAATGTTACTTTGCAAGAACGAATATCTTTGAAGGCAGATTTTAGCTAACCTCAGCGATTCGTTAGGATTCGACAGTAACGTATAGAGTATTATCGGTGTAGTGTCGAACTCGTTAAGAGCTGACACGCGCAGGTGAGTCGATGGTTCGTTAGTGATGCGACCCGACTCACGCCATCGATCTTGAGAAAGACATGACTTTACTTTTTTTCGTTCTTACTTGTGGTGAATTTTGGTAACTTTAGTTTAGTCGGTAGTCAAGGTATTGAGCTAGCCTGGAAAAGTACACACAAAAGTTTTACACTGATTTGTAAAAAAATGGTGTCAAAAATAAGTATTTTAATTTACAACAATAACATTGTTGTATGACCGTACTATTGTTGTAAAATAGCCTGCCTTGTTTTAATCATAATCAAAAGTTAATTATAAATGACATGAATCTTCTCATGAAATAGAAGTCACATTTGTAAATAAAATAAGCTGATAAAAGTTTATTGAATTACCTATATAGAAAAATAAACGACAGTCGTGTCGTTTATTTTTTGTTTCAAAAATAAATTCTGAAAAAAAAGTTATGGTGAGCCGCATTCTTAATATTTTGACTTCATTAAGCGTTTGTTTAGATATAAGAATTCATTTAAAATGATGACTTGGCAACACTCGGTGGGTGGGTATATCTCGCACTTAGCTGAATGTATTTATTTTGTCAAGGTTTCACATCACAGTCAGAATTTAATTAAAACGATGCAAATGTACACCTTCATAGCGAACAAGATAATTCTTAGTAAGTTTCTTTTGAGGGACTTTTTATTAAAATACTTGCCCTTTGAGAGCACCCAGCTTCAAATGACACAAGTATTAAAAACGGTGGCAGATCGCACAAAAAATCACTCTGTCACGTTAGGCTGATAGAGCTGGGTGACAGATGGGAATAATCCAACTACTAACTTAAACTTAGCTTATTATTGTTATTTTGAAATTGGCTATAAGCTTCTGATGCTTGCTAAAATATTTTCACAAACTTTAATAGATAGAGTTTAAAAAATAAATTAAAACAAATAAAAGGAAAACCTAATGTCATCATCATTATTATCATATCAGCCGATAAACGTCCTCTGCTGGAAAGGCCTCCTCCAAACCTAATGTAAGAATCTAAAACTAAAATGATTACCTAAATTAGGTATTTATTAACGTTAATTCAGCTATCGATAACGCAGTCAATTGCATAAAAAAGTTATATCTTATATAAAGAAACTTGCAAAGCAGACAAAGCCCAAATCAAATCAAATCAAAGATTATAGCAATTTACTTGTAATTTACACTCCTTGTATTTTGCCTGACACGGATTTACACGGCTCATATTAATATTATAATGCGTGTGACATACCTCATTAACTTTTCAGTTTATTAATTTGTATCAGGTCAGTTCAATTATGAGGAAAGCTACCTTTGTGTCATAAAAGAGAGTCACGCAAAAAGTTTCAGTGGGTTTGGCTGTGTTTATTCGTAGCCGCCGCCCGCGACTTTGTTTTATGTTTTCCAAGAAACAAGTTATTTTTAAACGTAATCGCTTAAAAATAACTAGCTAAGGAAATATTCGATTACGAAATAATGATATTTCTCTAGCTACAGATAATTATAAAGAAAAATACTTATATTTTTAGAATGATTTTCTAAAAGAATAATAAAGCTTGTTTAAAAAATTAAAAATGATGTATATTTATTGATCGTGTGTCACACGTATTAAATATAGTATTATCTTTTGGTCTTATTGAACTCAACATATACTCGTTAATACGATAAGTACCTATACCTAGTACTTGTGTCTAGTAACATCAATTTGATAACCAAATATTCGATGTAGATAAAACCATTTACACGAAGAAACAGACAAGTTCCCACAGATAAAGTAAAAACTCAAACACAACACGTACTAACAAGTAAAATAATTTTACAAAACGTTTATTTACGTGGAATAGAAATTGTTTTTCAGCAACTCGTATTTATTTGTACTACACAGAGTCAATGGCAAAGTAAACTATTCATTCAGTAGCACAACCCTAGTTTTCATGACTTTAACGCGGTGTCATAATGTTTATTACGGTAATTTCAATTTGCTTTGCTTTTAATTTAGTTTTTTTATGTAGTATTCAGTCATGGCTAGATAGAATTCACATTTCCTTTGACATTTTCCAAAGATATGGCATAGCAGGAGGTACTATTTTGGTAGGTAGTTCTTGAAACTTTAAAATTTACTATTAGGAACGACATGATAATTATTTTATTATACATACATGTATATATTTTTATCTATAAAGATGTTCTACTTACTTGTTTATCTTATCGGTACTCTGTAGCAAAGGTGTATCGAGAAATGAAGTCATGTCACGTGCTGTCAAACTGGGGGGCTAATGTGATAATCTGAAACGGAAATGTTTTGGTTTGGTTTTCGTTATCGAACATAGTATTGTTGAATAATAGCTGAACTTAGGACGAATTTTACTGTAGCACTCATATATAAAGGTATAGGTTAAGGCAGCGCTGTGCATTGCGCAATCTATGAAGTAGCTAAACGTTACCGTTTGGTTGACGTTTAGCAAAATGAAGCCCTGACTGGGACTGGGAGCCAGCATGGCTCCTTGCGGGCCCGCTGACCGATTTCGAATGTACACGTGAGATGGATTCAAATTGAATAATCGATTCAAGATGGCAGTCCGGACTATTTAAGTTCAAATCCAGTCTAGTTTTTAAACCAATTATGATGTAACAAAAATATTCTAGTCGCAGTCTTTTACATTTTCTGAATTTAAAATGAGAAACGAAGCGCGTTTTAAAAATAACTAATCAATCTGAATAATACCTATATTTAAAAAGCTGATTTAGAATGCAGTTTCTCAACTCTCAAGGTTTAGTAAAGGATCGTTATTTTTTATCAGTTTTTCTTTTGAAATCCCATGCACTTCAAAAAAGATTTCTAGATAAATAGTTCAAAAATCAATAGACAGATTGTTCGAGGAATTTCTGAAATAAAGCCCATGTTAGTATACTCTCTAGCTTTCTTTGTTTAATTACAAGTTTTTTTTCATTTAGTGGTTTAATGCATAAATAGCATAAATGATGAGACCGCCCGCTCTCCTGGTTCAAAGTTGTAACATTATTAGTACTCTGTGTAAAATAAAGTATTTTTTATAAATTTATATCTTTTTATGTATGAATCTTTGATGATGAAATCTTTTTATGGTGTTCGTTAGTCTAGCTAAAAGTTGAGAGCGACTGCACCAATTTGCTCTTAAAACTTTGGTCTTAAAATATTTGTGTAAATCCAGAAAAGATTTTGACGGTGAGAAAGAAACGGGTCAGCTAGTTTACATAAATTTATAACATTAATTTCTTGTGCTTTGTTTTAATAAACTATTCATTTGGCTTGAAACACTTATGGTACGATTCGACCAAAAAATGATCAAAACATATTAAATTAATAAGTGTCAGTCATGTCAGAATCATAAGCTCTATAGAAAATTGCTCAACCCATTACCGTCGACGGTTCCCATCATAGTCTTGCCCTAATGCGCACTTTATCGATTCAAGACTATCGATCTCGTGTAACATAATAATGTGGTATTCGACAGCTGCAAGTATAGGTATTATGTTGAGAATTCGGACTTGAAATGGTTGCGTGATCGAAGTCGTTTTAGAGCGGCCCATTCGATGCGGCAGGTTACCAGTGCCGACTTACCTATTACCTATACGTATGTAAATGTGTACGTGGTGGGTAATAAGCACCTTTGTTTTGTTTTAGTTGGGTCAATAGTTCAGAGCGCTGAATTTATAGTAGCTCGCATTGCAGTTGATTATCTACTGTATAAAATAATAATTTTATTAGCAGTATAATAAGTTATGAAAAATCACGTAACCACGTGACCTGCGTAAACACGTTTTGTGTTTGCGTAGTACCAATAATAATTCCAATTACTATATCAATTTACATAAAAATAAAGAAAATTATGGCATTCTAAAACATAATATTGCTTACGGCTGTGTGTATAAACGTAAAACTATTTTACGTAGTTATTTTACATTACAATGCACGCATGCAAATGTAATTTAAATTGGCATAGCTTCTTTGCATTCGAAGCGATGACAAGCGATGACAGCGGCATGGTGCGATTGAATGCGAGATGGGCGCGAAGTTATAACTCGTATTTTTAGTTAGAGTAAAATCGGACTAAATGGTAGCTATATTGTTATATTTTTAAGTGGTTGGATGATAATATATCTGAATATCTCCAGCGGATGCGGTGGACCACTGATAAACAATTTACTTTGTACACGAAGCAACGGACGTTGAAAGGCCACCAGTCATAATGAATAGGTAATTTTACTGACCTGAGGACGCCACCCAAGCTTGCTCCGGTACTGAGAAGGTCTGGAATTCAGTTCCAGCCCAATGCACTCCACGCACGTTCACTTCAAGTTTATGTTGCGATTCTCGAAAAGCTGGGTCATGGCCCGCGGGCTCGCGAGAGGTTTGTTTTACGATACACAGGCTGCGGTGACCGTCTAGCGAATTATGAACGAAAAGCGGGTGCGGGCGCGCTGAGAGCGTTTTTGATTGCCCTTCAAACACACACTTGTTTGTGTGCGTGCGATGTTCCGTTCGCGACGAAGGCGCGCGAAGATTTAAAACCTTCACAAAATTGAGCGTAATCAACAAGAAAGCAAAATTACCCTGTGTATTACTACAAGGTAGCCCTGCAACGCCAAATATAATAAACAGCGTAACCATTTCCCCCGGCTTGAAAGATCCTACTTTCAAAACACGAAAGAAGCGAAATGGAATTAATAAATTGCATATCGTCACGAACTCTATGACTCTACCTTATAGAAAGGTATAATCTAAACTAGATGCGAATTAAAACTAACGGCTACAATGCGATGCGAAACTAAACTAAAGTCTTAAGCTAAAGAAACAGTACATAATAATTATTTACTGAGTGGGTAGAGGGCACAACTTGACGGTTGGCCTCTGAAAAATACCACTTTGCGTCTTAATTGATGCGACTCTACATACACCTTTTTTGTCCGGATAGATTTCCGTAATTAAACCTAACGGCCAATGCAAAGGCATAACATTGTCCTGCATAGAGACAACTACCATACCAACACGTATTGGATTAGAAGGAGTGTTCCATTTTTGCCTTGATTGAAGAGTGTGCAGATATTCATTGCGCCACCGCTTCCAAAAAGACTGGACAAGTTGATCAGTTAATTCATGTCGCGAAATAAGATGTAAGCGCGTCTCAGTAACTTCGCGAGCAGGAAGAAAGACAAGCGGTGTGGTATTTAAAAAATGAGCAGGCGTTAAAGCGGTAGGTTCTGACGGATCAGAGCTCAGAGCATAGAGCGGGCGCGAGTTTAACAGGGCCTCAACCTGAGCTAACACAGTTGTAAGCTCGTCGTAGGTGAGTATTTGTTGACCGACTACCTTTAAAAGATGCGTCTTGACACTCTTCACTTCGCTCTCCCAGCAGCCACCAAAGTGTGGAGCTCTACATGGGATCGTTTTTAAAGTGATTTTATGTTCCGCCAGTTCCCTATCCCAATAGGGGCGAAATTCATGCGATAAAAAACGGTAAAGTTCGTTTAGATATGATTTAGCACCAACAAAGTTGGTAGCGTTGTCGGTGTACAGACATTCGATAGGACCACGGCGAGCAAGAAAGCGTTTAAATGCTGACAGAAAGCTAGGTGTGCTAAGATCTGAGGCGACCTCAAGATGCAGAGCACGCGTTGTCAGACATGTAAAAAGACATAGATATGCCTTGCGACTCTTTTGGCCTCTAGCGCGCACGGAAGTGATCATGAGCGGTCCCGCATAATCACACCCAGTGTGAGAAAACGCTTTGGGAGCTGCTTCGACGCGAGAGCGCGGTAAATCAGCCATGATCGGGAAGACCGGTCGCGGCTTGGCACGAATGCAGAGATTACAATTGAATGTAATTCGACGAACAATACGCCGTGCGGACAGGATCCAATACCGATGTCTCAGTAGAGACAGAAGTAGATTAGGACCTGTATGAAAATTACTGATATGATAGTGGGAAACTAAAAGTTCCACTACGTGGTCCTGTCGAGGAAGTAAAATTTGGTGACGCGAGTCAAAGTCTAACTCAGAGTTGGCTAAGCGTCCACCTACGCGAATAAGTCCATTATGCAGAAACGGGCTCAATTTCTGTAATGGCTTAGAACATAACTTGTTGCGAGATAAATTATCTAAGTCTGACCCGAAATGACTTCGTTGAACAGAGCGCCACACGATTGATTCCGCGAACTCCAAGTCAGATGCGGTAACTGGGCCTTTAGGAAGCCGCTTTATAAATTTGTAGACAAAACAAATTGTTCTCAAATATTTTGTCCAGGATGAGAACCTAGTGGAGCGTTGATACAGAATATTTTCTGTAGAAGGCGTTGCATCAGGGCAGTCTGACGCAACAGCAGGTAGAGCGACGGGCTTCATTTCAGGAAGATCTTGCGTGTCACCTGATGTGAATGGTTTGATTGGCCATTGAGAGCGGGGCAGTTTAAGCCATGGCGGTCCATTCAACCACAGTGGATGATGGACGAGTTGAGCTGGCGTTACGCCACGCGAGAGACAGTCACTAGGGTTCTCGGTTCCTTTGACATGAAAAAAGTGTTCTGGCGATAGATTCTCGTGAATCTTAGCGATGCGATTGGCCACATAAGTGTGCCAGCGATGTGGCGATGAGTGAATCCAACTCAAAGTTACAGTTGAATCAGAAAAAGCTACGACAGCTTCAATAGCATATCGGGCGGAGTAGATAGCGAAAACTCGTTTTATCAGAGTCGATAAAAGGAGTGCAGCGCATAGCTCTAGGCGAGCTAGCGAAATAACTTTAAGAGGCGCGACTTTGGACTTTGCACATATTAGTGAGACGGCGACGTCGCCGTTTGGCTTGACTACGTGGGCATAGACAGCGCCACCGTAAGCCTTCTCACTAGCATCTGCAAAGCCAACAATTGAAAATTCACAATTTTCAATTACGCCAATATGGCGTGCGAAGTTAATCTGCGAAATAAGAGGCAGTTCAGCCTGAAATTGTTGCCAAAGGCGAACAATGCGGTTTGGTGGGACTTCATCCCAACCAATTTTTACAAGCCAAAGCTCCTTGATAAGTAGCTTGGCGTATAAGATCATGGGCGCGACTAAGCCCAAGACATCAAAGAGGCGCGCGATAGACGAAAGTATATTCCTCTTTGTGCAGGGGCGATCATCAGGATTGACCTGAAAAGCGAAATAATCATCGTCGGGGAACCACCGAAGCCCAAGAATCTTCAGTGTCGGATCCTTACTTAGATCGACACTGTGCGAGAGTCGCAATGACTCGGGTATAGCCTGAAGAACATCAAGACTATTACTTGACCATTTAGTCAGTTGAAAATCACCAAGTGAAAATAATTTAATCAGTTGGTGAGCGGCGTTTATGGCTAGCGCAATGCTAGGTATAGAACTGGCTATATCATCGATATAAATATCACGACTCAGTATATCACTGGCAAGAGGAAACTGATGACCTTCATCCTTACACAATTGTTGAATTGTACGGATGGCGACAAAAGGCGAGCACTTAAGACCAAACGGGAGCACTGAAAACTGCAAGATTTGTAATTCTTGATCGTCCTGAAAGCGATATAAGATGCGCTGAAGAGGACGATTTTCAGGGCACACTCCAATTCGAAGGTACATAGCCTTAACGTCAGCCGTGATAGCCACAGCGAAGAGTCTCAAATTCAAAAGAATGTTGAGTAGGTCAGATTGAAGAACTGGACCTGCGTAGAGAATATCATTAA
The DNA here is from genome assembly GCA_951394395.1 of Colostygia pectinataria. Classification (NCBI taxonomy): domain Eukaryota; kingdom Metazoa; phylum Arthropoda; class Insecta; order Lepidoptera; family Geometridae; genus Colostygia; species Colostygia pectinataria. The sequence goes on along the minus strand of OX596365.1, from coordinate 5,597,097 downwards.
GCGATGTGCCATTGGCTGTTTTCGCGCTTGCGTCGAGAACCACTCGTAACTTGGTGGTTGCCTTATCCTCACGAATAACAGCATGGTGCGGAATATAATACGAGATCTCCCCAGGAAAAATGTTTTTCACGAAAGAAATGTAATTATTTTTTAAATAGTCTTTTATGACGTCATCATAAAGTAACTTGACGTTAGGATGCGATTTTAATTTACGCTCGAGGCTAAGAAACCTACGACGTGCGATTTCGAAAGAATTTCCTAACGCAGACGCGTCTGTTTTTAGTGGCAGAGCAACGACATACTTGCCAGACTGGGTGCGAGTAGTGGTGGAACAATAAAACTGTTCGCAGTGTTTATCGTCCACATTAGTGATAGAAGAAGCCTGAACTTCTTCTATTTCCCAGAACTTGCGCAAGTCGTAGCTTTCCAAAGAAGACGTAGCAAAGAAAGACAGTGTGGCTTTAGGAGGTTCTAAAACGGGCGCGTCTCCCATCAGCACATAACCAAGCACAGTCTCCAATGCGTCAGGGCATCCAGCCGTGGAAGTCACGTGACCTGGTTGCAATAACTTAGCAAACAGCTTAACTCCAAGCAGAATGTCAATGTTCCCCGGCACACCCCAAGTGTCGTCCGCCAGTAGCTTTGAATCGATATGATTGAGATCAGCGACATCTATCGAGCATAACGGAAGTTGACCGGTTATCTCGTCAAGAACTAGAGCGTCCATGGTGTACTTGGGCTGCGCACGAAGGCGCGAACTAAAGGTGAGGTCGACAGAACCTCGTACAGATTGAGAGGTACCACCAATACCTTTGACAGTAGTCACTGAATCCGCGCGGATAGGTAACCCAAGCTTACGACAGCATCGAGTTGTTATATAATTTTTCTGTGACCCTGGGTCAAGAAGACAGCGAACAATAACATCCTTCCCTTTCCTACCTACCACTAACACTTTCGCAGTAGCTAGCACTTCAGTAGTACGAGTAGTACCTGGGACGGTAGCCGAATGAGTGCATAAGGAAATACGTTCCTGCTCGGATGTATCTACCGTACGCTCAGCTGATGCGGCGCTAACTGCTGAAGCGGGTTTCTGTGGCGGCGCAGATTGGTCAAAATGTAGAAGCGAATGATGTTTACCATTGCACTTCTTGCATGTGGATGTAGACTTACATTTAGATACGGTATGCTGATTGCTCAGACAATTACCGCACATGTTATTGTCTTTTATAAACTTAAATCGCTCATTTGCATTAAGTTTTTGAAAAGCGTTACACTTAAATAAGTGTGTATGAGTCGATTGACACAGAGAACATTTAGACGACGTAGAAACGTACGCCTGCGAAACCCTAGAGGGCGCGGCGGACGACGCGCTGGCGGCGCCGGCGCCGCTGCCGGCAGTCGGCCGCTCTGGCCGCTGCGGCGCGATGCGATGTAAGATTTTTATTTGTTCACGAACAAACTTGACAAAATAATCATAGTCGACGCTTTGAGGATCTTTTAAGTTACGAAGTGACATTTCGTATTGTTTTGCGATGTCCGAGTCTAATAATTTAAGACCCATGTACGTAAAAATAAATTCATCCAATTTATCTATTTTCAGTTGGTTAAGACATGCAATAATCGCGGTGTATTTATCGAATACCTTTTCTACGTTAGCAGGCGAAGAACCAGTGGACTTCAATGAAAACAGCTGATTTAGATAGTTAACTGCTAACGCACGCGTATCTAAGTATTTATCGATAAGCGCGTCCCAGATTACACGATAGTTCGAAGCGGAAGGTACAATGCCTGCCGCGATCGTTGCTGCCTTGCCTTTGAGGTGACTCAGCAAGTAGTGAATGCGATCGGAATCCGATAAGTCGGGATTATTATGAATAACCCGTTTAAACGTTTCGTAAAAGAACGGAAACTTATGACCGTCACCCTCAAACGTAGGCAATTCGATCCTAGGCACTCTGATATGACACGACCCTGACCCTGTGTTTGTAACTTGAACAGTAGGTACAGTAGAATCTTGAGATGGGGTCAAAGAACTTAACTTGTCCTTAATTTCGCAACAAAGATCATCAAAGGCGGACAATGAATGATAAGAAACCTCATATTTAGGGTTTAGCTTTAATGAAAGCATGTTGATATTATCGATTGTAACTACAAAATCGCTACGAATCTGATCCATTGTTTTGGCTCGAGATATAAATCTTTTTCTAGATTTTTCATCATTTAAATTGGATGTAGAATCATAGATCTCTTGTACCCGAGAAAACAATGCAGCGCGTTTCCCTTCATAAAGGTTGATTTTATGTTGTAAATCTTCCATTGTGATGAACGGAAACAATAAACAAAACGCGTAAACAAAAAGTTGTTTATAAAAATTGGTACGGAACCACTTATCCGTCCAGGCGGAACCCTAAAGCAAAAGGTGCGAAATTCAATAGCAAAATAAACTTCACTAAATAAAAGTTAAGAGTACGGAACCACTTTTCCGACCCGCGGAACTCTAAAACAACTGGTGTATAAGAGTGCGAAATAAAATAGCAAAATAAATGTTACTACGAAAAATAGTCAGTACGGAACCAATTTTCCGAACCCGCGGAACCCTAAAACAGACTTGTGTAACAGGGTGCGAAATGAAAGCAAATAATTATCACTAACAAAAAATATTAGGTACGGAACCACTTTTCCGAACCCGCGAAACCCTAAAACAAGCTGGTGTTAAAGAGTGTAAATAAATTTAAATATTTAATGTTTTTAATTTTTATAGGTATGGAACCAAGTTTCCTAACCGGCGGAACCCTAGCGTAAGCTGGTACACAAGGGATAAAAATTTAAACACAAATATAATCGGTTATCTAACAGAAAGAACAGTTATCTAACCACGCGATACCTTAATGACACAAAGAAATGTCAAAGGGCGACAAATAGAATAAATTATTTATTGGGAACCAAAAGTACGTTACACCAATAAATAATACCTAACGTCACTGGTACGTATAGGTGCGATGCGAAAGTAGATAGGTATGGATACAATATCCTAAACAACACGACTCGGCAATAAAAATAACCAAGAAGTGCCTTGTACCTACCGTTAGCGATAGTAAGTAAACAATTTTACCTACCTAAAGTTCTCCAATAAATGTATCAGAGAAAAGTACGACAAATTTAAAGAATTTAATCATACGCGAAATGGACTGTATTGCGATGCGGTAAGGTACTCGTATAATGCACTATTATAACGAGGCGATTAAATAAAAAACATAAACTAGAAAATGCGAAAGGCAATAAATACCTATTTACGTGAATGACCTCACAGACCTATACCTACTCGAGCTTAATCGCTCAGCTGGTACATTAGAATAAATTGCAAACTTGCAATATGAATTAGTGTGTGTGAAACAAGATCGGTTATTAGTCAGTTGGGTGTATGTCTAACAGTACATAAATTAGAACCCCGAACCGAGTTCTCGTGACCCAGTTCTTGCACGCTAAGAGCCGCGAAACTACCCGCAGTACGCCGATGAATAAATGCGTAATTACGAATTATTATCTCGTATTTATAGCTAAAACTTATTCAACGACATGAACTAATGAAATTATAAATAACTTATACAACTTCCTATAAGAAATAATAACTTATAGTGCGAATTAAAATTAATTTAAACAATGCGAATGACCGGTAGTTCGGGATACGTGCAGACTACTATGAACCTTATCTCTAACACAATAAGAGCGTAGGTCGTGTGACGATATGCAATGGTGCTATATAAAATTAAAGAAAATTATTTATCAAATCCGGACTCGTAAGGACCAAATTAATGGATGATAATATATCTGAATATCTCCAGCGGATGCGGTGGACCACTGATAAACAATTTACTTTGTACACGAAGCAACGGACGTTGAAAGGCCACCAGTCATAATGAATAGGTAATTTTACTGACCTGAGGACGCCACCCAAGCTTGCTCCGGTACTGAGAAGGTCTGGAATTCAGTTCCAGCCCAATGCACTCCACGCACGTTCACTTCAAGTTTATGTTGCGATTCTCGAAAAGCTGGGTCATGGCCCGCGGGCTCGCGAGAGGTTTGTTTTACGATACACAGGCTGCGGTGACCGTCTAGCGAATTATGAACGAAAAGCGGGTGCGGGCGCGCTGAGAGCGTTTTTGATTGCCCTTCAAACACACACTTGTTTGTGTGCGTGCGATGTTCCGTTCGCGACGAAGGCGCGCGAAGATTTAAAACCTTCACAAAATTGAGCGTAATCAACAAGAAAGCAAAATTACCCTGTGTATTACTACAAGGTAGCCCTGCAACGCCAAATATAATAAACAGCGTAACCAGTGGTGCTATAGTTTTTACAAAGTCAAAGTCAAAAGAAAGTTTTATTCAATAAAATTAGAAGGATCACTTTGAAATGTCTTACGGCGTGAGCTTATGCCGTAAAATAACCAGCAACAGTACCTGCTGAGTTACCATAGCTTTTTAGATATGACCTATTGCTTTTATTGCTATTACTTTGAATGCCGAGTAGAGTTGAACACATTTGTCCTAAGCATCTTTGTAATCTATATAATCAGTTAAAATTAGTTCCTTTGCGAAACAACACGCAAGTTAAAGAGTATTAGTAGTACTTCCATAATTTTATTATTATGCTGGCTCGTGCTCATGTCAAAATGATGACATTGTTCCAAGAAGATTTTATCCAACAGTTAAATTAGCAGGTTGTAATGCAAATTAAATTGTATTTGTAAGCCATCCGATTATCACCAATTTAAGTTCATCGATAACGATATATTAATTAGTTTTATTTTCATATTACTACTATTTCGAGGAATTTACAGAAACGTTTTAAATATTAATGAAAGGTTTAAGTTTATAATTATATTTTATTTATACCTATACGTAAGTTTTTAACGATTATTCAATAGAAAAATGTATGACTAACATAATAAACACCAAGAATACTAGGCATTTGTAATTGTTTTTTTTTATATCATGACAGCCTTCTAATGTGTTCACTGCCGAGATACTGGCCAACTCTCGAGCGAGAGTGATTAGATTATAATCTACCGCATGGGCTCAATACGGATTAGTGAATGAAACGTGGCCCTTCTCACGATGTTTTCCTTAAACATTTAGATAAAGCATAATTTTTTTATTGGTGCACTAGCAAACAAACTTGATAGGATTGAAAGACAGGGTCACTACCACTAGACCAACCATTAGACTAAGACCACTGAACTGCTTCTGTTGCTGTGTTATAACACTTTTTTTTTATATCACTAGCGACCCGCTCCGGCTTTGCACGGGTGCTTAAAGTAACGCATGCTTCCTCTTGAATCACTTTATCTATTAATAAAAACTAAATTACTTTAAAGCATAACATCTAGTAGATAATGAACTTTAAGTAGACGATGCTCTAAAAAAATTGCACAGTACCATTTTCGAGTATAAATACTGCTGACAGGAAAATACAGTGTCCAATTAACCAAGTCAAGATAAAAATAAAACTCTCTGAATACTCTGAAGTCATACTTTTAGAGATATTTTTTACAAATCCGAAAACGGTCGTGAGTCAAGAGATGAGTGGGTTCAAATTTAAAATTTGGTCTAAGTGAAATCGTATAATATGAATGTTCTGATTTTTTATTATTATATACTTATACTTTGATACCGAACACTGTACCAATACTATACACAGATCTATGTATTATACGTTGTAAAGAACTTTCATACAAAATAAAATATTCGTACTTGATCAGCTTTTTTTGAGTACTGTTGTACAGGAAAAATATACATTTTCACAAGCGATGGTTCTTTTCTTCACTTTAATGGTTATTTACTTATTATTATCCTTAAAAAATGTCTTATGTCGCGAGTATTTTTATCTAGGGGGTAGTAAAATGTTTTATATCCTTTTATACCAGGCTGGTAAGTACTTCAGAAAGTAAAGTGGGTCATCGCGTCATGAGAGTGATTATTCAAAATTTTAAGCACGCTTCTAAAACTTCGTTAAAAATATTATAAATATTGTACTAAGTATATAATAATAAATATAAAAAATATTTAAGAAGTTTATTATTTTTAGGAATTTGGAACTGATTTTTTACAGGACTAAACATATGTTTTGGTATCATAATAAGATACCGATTTTGTATTCTCTATCAATCATAAAAAAAAAACATTTAAAAAATAATTATAAATCATTCTTAACTTTTTTTATTCCTATCGCGACCATTATTCTAAACTAGACCCCGTGAATTGGTTCGCGTAGCCAATGTACTGAATGTTATGTTTACATAATGAGAATATTTTATTGGCATTGTGATAAGTATAAAAAAAAGTTACTATGTGCTGTTGATTCTGTATTGAATAAAAATCAAAATGTTATCATCAGTAATACTTTAACTTTGCCTAGCAATTAGGTCTCGAACTGCAGATATAACTTAATAATAAAAAAATATTGCTTAACCTCTTTGGTAGATACAAAAAATTTATTAGTTCCCAAATCCATTAAATTATCTAGCACTATGATTGTACGCTGGCTTTTGCTGAATAGTTCAACCGCCAGTCAGTTTTTTTCTATCGTTTACCTATTTCTCTCTTTGTTGCAGTATCAACCGTAGACGTCGACGCGGTCCTAGGTCGTAAGGCCTCTCTGCCGTGTGACGTCACACCAGACGTCACTGAGGATCGTGTCTACATGGTGCTATGGTTCAGAAAAAGTGGCGGAAAACCTATTTACAGGTAAGAACTGTCAAAAGAAATAATGAAACATATTGATTGATGTTATAAACACATAAATATCACTTTTCGATTACACGTATCTCTCACCTTTAATTTTGACCTTAAAAAGTCTGAATACTGTATTTAATCAACAGAGTAAAGGGCCTAATGAACCGTTGCTCGCAACCTTAAACGGATGAACGGAAGCCGAGCACAACCGATCCAATTAGCTGTAGAAACACACCTACATACAGTAAAATACACTTAAGACGTCGCGAGCTCGTTAGGAAATCACACTCGAAGATTTGTGGGCGTCCGAGGGTCTATCAATGCCCGGTTAATAATAGAAGAAATATCGAAGCAGTTTCAATGGAGTGAATTCAATTAGCCAGTTTCCAAAACTATCGGTCCTGATAAACAACAGTTGGCAGTAATATTAAATTACTACTCGCGCGCTCTCTCTCATCACAATCTGAACTTAAAACTAGAAAAAAAATCTTTCTTAAGGAACTGGTAGAGTGTGAATTTAATACAATTAAGCAAACCCAAGGAATTTTTAAGTGTTGTAAGCAGTACATATTATTTCCATGGGCAAACTTATCAAACCAATACGCCAAAACAGCATTTTAGTTCGTCATAAAGCATTCCTACTTTTATCAGTCAAGTAAGTACCTACAAGCATATTCAATGAAATGAAACATTGGAATTTAATATTACTTTTACAATATCTCAAGTTGGAAATGTGAAAGACATGAACAAAGAGTTTCTTCGTAAAGACGTCTTTATTTTGTTGGTAAATGGTTATGCAATGTTTATGTATTTCATGTAATCTATGAGACACAATTTCATTTTGTAGCGTGCCAGTGGGTATCATAAAACATTACCATAACATATTGTTGTCTTCAGACACAAAGGAAGCTGGGGACACATAATACTCTAGACTAGATCAAGTTCTCAGTCTTTTAGTTTGCAAATTATTTTAATACAAATTTTACCATTATTCAGATTCAGATTCAGATTTAGATATTATTTATTGCGATAATGGGATATTTGCTGCTCTGTTGCAATGGTGATATTTTAATAATGTTCTGCAATAAAGATACTTGCAGATATGGCATACCATATTGCCTTTATCATAATATTGAATATGATTTAATAGCATCTAGTGGCAAATTGAGTACTTTTAGCCATCGTTGCAGTGCCTGGGACAGGTTTGGCCAGTACTTACCTACGCCGTCTTTCAACTTAGCTAGCCTAATCCACAGGTTAGACATAGTCAATACGTGCGGAGCTAGGCAGTGAATTTTATCACGTTGTTTTCATTCACCTTTTTAGGTTACTTGTTATTGGGCACATACTTGTTTCGAATAGATCCAATGATGCTCGAATGTACAAAATAAATAATAGGCTTTATCTTTACGTACGCCGTCTGATTTATCACTTCTTTATAGGTTTGTAATATAATAATAATATTTAATATTATTATGACGTGGTATTAGTAGTCTTTGATGTTTCAATCTCACGATATTTTTTCCTCACGAAACGCATTAAATATTTCGTTTGTAGCACACAGTTTGAAAAGATCTGAGTGGCTATTGATACTGAGATATAATCCTTAAGAGACGACAGTCGTAAGTTTATTTATATGATATTTTTTTACAGGTATTATAAACTGTTTGATAAAGATATGCTTACAAGCTAGGAATTACGAGCATTTCTATTGTAATATATGGATATTTTAGTTATTGACAGCGAATTTCAATTCTTTGTAGAGCCCAGTGGATGTCTGAACTTGATAAGGATCATCTAAACTCTATTTCAGTTTTTATCTGCCTGAGTATTAAAAACCTTTATATTATTATTAAACCTATAAATAAATTCTGAAACATATAAATTGATATTAATTTGTGGTAAAATTATCACTAAGGTGCAGTCTTCTCATTCGATATTCTTAGACAATGCTACGAATTGCTGAAATAGTTCCAACTGCTAAATGATTGAAAAAAAAAACAAAAAAAATATAATCACTCTAACTTCCAAGTTAAGAAGATAATAAACAACTCCTCAGAATTTATCTCAACTCAAATTCTCAGAGTGAAAAAGAGGCAAAAGGTAAAAAGCCTTTGCTACTACTACTCTTTACTTGTTCACACTGTCTGTCTGAAACGATTATGCGAAATAGCAATTATTGTAATACCTAGAAGGCAGTAAAGGGGCTGAACAAAAGCTTTGTGGAGATAATACCGTCATAAAAAGCGTGCTTAAATTGTTAAATTTACCTGGGAACAGCAGGGTGTACAATCAAATCATCTTTTTCAAAGCTTCTTTGCTGTATAAATTAGGATGGAGGTCGGTAGATTGAGAAAATGTAGCCAGTCCGGAAATTGAAAAACTACGGTTGGTTGGATCGTTATTTTTCTAGAATTTGACAGTTTGAAGGGATGAATTGAAATATACGAAGTACTCGCACTAAAAGCTCATTTGCACAGTTATTATTTTAAAATTGCTATTTTATAGCTGAACTTGAATCAGATAAAATCTCAAATCAATGAGATATCCGTTTGGTATCTACGTTGCGCTCATTTGCATAAGATAAAAAACAGAGCTAAAATTAATAAAAACCCAAAAAGCTGGCATATGCGTACTGCGTACTTTTTCTAATACTATATGTCGCGGCTCCAGCCACTATCTAATTAATCTAACGCCTACAAATCTATGCGAGCAAGGCACTTCAAGAAACCACACATATTTGGAAGAACGAAACAGTAGGAACTATCAAAATTATCCGACCTACCTACACTTTTCAATACAAGCTAGACCACCGTGTCGAGAGCACAAGACCTTTGTAAATTTTATTCAAATTATTATTAAATCAATTTATTGGAAAGTTCGGGTTTTATTAAAAACTCATGGTGTCCAGGCTGATGCTGGACATAAGTTTTTTTGGCGACCGTGACAGGACACGGGACTGCATCCACGGCGGTGCATCCACGGGAGGAAACTTCGAGAAAGCTAAGTGCCCTTCCTTTCACCTTCGATTATTTTCCTAGTAACCCAACCCATGTATACCTGAAATCCACTTATTTTAAATGTCTTGGTAGCTTCCACGGTGTAATAAAGTCTTCCTAGATGAATCTAAAATCATAATCCTCAGTTAAATGTGCAGTTATTTTTAATACCTACAGTTCGTTAGGCACTGGTACAAACACTTCCATCCACTAATTATCCACTCAATTTTATTGTGTATTGTACCACCACGGACTAATCACTAATTATCCAGTCCCACTGCTGGGCAAAGTTCATACCTTCTTACTACCGATTCACTAAAATTATTTACATATAAAAATATGTAAATGCCTATCTCATGATTACTGCACATTCATTCACTAGCTAGAATAGTAGCAATTTGTTAAGTTAATATAAAAAATAAGATTTTAATTGCTGACTACAAAATGTATGTAATAAAATTAATTATTCATTATTCATTCATTGTAAAAATTATTTTCAATCGTTGCATTTAAGTATTGCCGGCATTTGACTAGCAGTAACTTTCCACTAAATCATTAAATTATTATAATCCATCTAGTATCCAGTAATTTCTTCATTTTCACACCTTCTGCCAATAATTCCAGATATAACTGGGGCGCCCCGGTCGGTCACTGACCCACTATTTCAATACCTATACTGCACTACACGCAGTCAGCTGATCGGGTCCCAACGCTCGGATGTGGGTTCCTGTGGCAAGGTCTCACCAGGTGGAGGAGAGTAATGCTATCACCCCAAGGCAGCTAAGTCAAAGAGATCGTTATAAACTTGAAACAGGGTTAAACTTATATTATTGAAACTGACTTGAGTAGACTACTCGTATCTTTAAGAATTTATTATTTCATGTGTAACTCTAAAATTTAATTTTTTTTTTTTCATTAGACATATTTGAATCATTGATCATTGAACAATATAATTTATCACACATAATTGCATAAATTTAATAGCTACAGTTTAATTATTCAATTGTATATTTAATTCTATTATTTTCACTTAGCTAAATAATAAGTTATTGGATTCAATTGATATACACCTGCGCACTTACAGTTCAAGGTTTATTAGGTAAATCTTTAATAGGAATCGGCAGGTAATCTCTAAATAAGTAATTTATTTAATACTTTCGTTCAATTAGGAATAATGATAAATAATAATAATATTAGTTTGAAAATAGTTTCATGAAATTCTTAGAGCTGTGGTTACATTTCTGAAGAGACTGCTTGAGCCCAAACGTAGGTAATTTAATTGATTTGCTTTGATGATATTTCTTATAAAAGATTTGGCGTTGTAACTTTGACATTTTGCATTTCATTTTTATTGGTGAACGCTTCATTTTGAATTTAAATTTGTGCCTACACTACGATACGGTCTATATCTTCGTATTTAACTCTTCTTAATTTTACCTACATCTTCCTGCTTCTGACTACAAATAATTTATTAAGTACATACTTAAATATTTTTCTTTGTTCGTTTGTTTAATTTTTTATAAGGTTTAAAGTAAGCAAGTAAGTCATGGCTACAGAGGATAAGCCCAGTGCCGCTTTAAGAGCATTAAACGTAAAACGCAGCTCAATTAAGGGTCAAATAACTAAATTTAAAAATTATCTGGCAACTTTAGAATCTTTAAACGTAGAATTATCTAGCATTGAATTGGCCGAACTATCTTTAAAATTAAGCCGGTTTGAGGGCCTATCTACGAAGTTCGATAGTCTTCAAAGTGAGATTGAGGTTTTAAATTCGCAAAATCTAGATAGTGAAATTGATGAAAGAGATACCATAGAACATGACATCATTTTTTGCATAGCAACAGCTAAAAGGGAAATCGAAGATGCAAATATACAGATCGAAACGCGTCGTAAGTCTGTAGCTATTGAATCTTCATGCACTCATCATCATCATCATCAGCAACAAAGTCAGGGTTTCGGTTTTAAGCTGCCGCAAATTCAGATTTCCAAGTTTGACGGTGCATGTTTCCGCTGGCTTGAATTCCGTGATACATTTCAGTCATTGATTCATGCAAACGAACGAATATCCGATATACATAAATTCCATTACCTAATTTCATACTTGGAGGGAGACGCTGCCCGAATAATATCAAACCTTGAGGTGTCCTCATTAAACTACGAGGCGGCATGGTCACTGCTCTGCAAGCGTTACGATAACAAGAGATTACTCATTAACTATCACATCTCTTCGTTACTCAATGTAAAACCGATCACTCGAGAGTCCGAACAGTCCTTGCGATTTCTGGTTGATCATGTAATCAAAAACCTACGTGCGTTGTCTAGTTTAGGCCAGCCTACTGACAAATGGGATATTTTATTAATTTTCATGTTGTCTGCCAAACTGGACAGTCACAGCCTAAGAAAATGGGAAGAACTACGTAACTCTTTTGATGACGTACCAACCCTTGATCAGTTTCACAGATTTCTAACAGATAGAGCCGATGTATTAGAAGCACTAAATCGTAGTAAGTATGACCATTCATCCGAGGAGCAGCCAGCTACGACTCGCTCAAACTCCAACTCACAGCAATCAAATAGCCATTATAGTAAACAAGGTAGTAGTAACAAACCTCATTCAAGTTTCGATAAGCTAGAGAGAACGCCCTATATAAAGACATTCGCAAGTACCAGTCAACGAAAATTAGCGTGCGTCATTTGCAGCGACGACTCACATAAAATCTATCAGTGTCCTACGTTTAGGAATAAAACTTATAGTGAAAAAATGGCTGATGTTGAAAAGTTTGATTTATGCACTAATTGTTTAAGGCAGGGACATAGATTAGCTGAGTGTCGACTAGGACCATGTATGGTATGTAACAAAACGCATAACACAATTTTGCATCAGGATGGCACTGAAACCACTAAAGCCGTTTCGTCTGCGGCTACCGAATCCGTAGTTACCTTTTCTAAGCAGTGTTCTAATGAGGTGATTTTACCCACGGCAATTATAGAGGTTTCAAACCCATTAACCAATAAAACGGAAAGGGTACGCGCGCTCCTAGACTGCGGCAGTCAATCCTCATTCATAACACAGTCCTTGAAACAAAGGCTACAATTAGATAAACACACTGTAGATGCTATAGATATAATTGGAATAGGCAACAAATCATACAATAAAATCAATCAAAGTTGTAAAATACGATTAAAATCATTAAACAGTCCATTCAGCACCACTTTATCCTGCTTAGTAATGGATGAACTTACAGGGAAGTTGCCAAAGGCCCCGATAGACATGAAACACTTACACTTGCCAAACGATGTTCAAATGGCGGATCCCATCTTCAATAAACCAGCTAAAATTGATATCTTACTCGGGGCAGATATCTTCTGGGACATCTTGGGAACAGAACAATACTCGTTAGGTCATATGAAGTTAAAATTGACCAATTCTAAATTTGGTTGGCTAGTAGCCGGACCTTACCAGGCCAGCTCTGCTAAAACCATTAGCGGTAACCACTCTGCTAATCATACACTTAACCATCCACTTACACATACACTCAACCATCCACTCAAACATCCACTTAATCATTCATTTGAAGATCCACTTAAACGCACTTAAGCATCCACTTAATCACAAACTTATGCATCCACTTAATCATACACTTAAGCATACACTTAATCAAACACTTAGGCATCCACTTAATCATACACTTAAATTTCCACTTAACCATCCACTTATTTATACCCTTACGCATTCACTTAATCATACACTTAATTATACATATACTTAATCATACATTTATGAATCCACTTGATCATACTCTTACGCATTCACTTAACTTTATCATACACCCAATCATACACTTAATCATACACTTAAACATCCACTTAATCACACATTCAATCATACACTTATCAAACCGCTCAATCAATTTACTCTTAATTGCCATTTGCACTTACTCAACAAACCTAGAATAAAAACGCAACTACATTATGTATGCCAATTTAGGCCACTTTTCAAAATTTACTGAATTCAATTCCAACTCATGTTATCATTGCGGTACTTCGCTATCATCCACTAGGTAGGTACATATGAATCCTTTCGTCATTTGTGTTTTATGACTCAGTTGTAATACCTACTTTTCTAGAGAAGGTGGCAGAATCAATGCTTCCAATCGGTGTCTGTTCGTTTGCATGCGTTAATAGGCGTTCATTTGAAAGCAGTAATCGGTTATGTATTATACTCGACTATTTAGTTACCTACCTATTGCACGGCGCGGCAGGCCGGCGGAGATATTCTCCGAATAACGAGTGAAACTTTGTTGCTGCAGTCAAGTCGAATTAGGGTTCAATTAATTTATTCACTTTTAAAACATAACAACCACTTTCTTTTTGACTTCGCTGATCATCACCCGGCATACTCTCCTCACTATGGAGGAATCTGGGAATCCGGAATCATATCCACTAAATATTATATAAAAAGAGTCCTACCTACCTAGGCAATTAGCCATCTTGTCTCTGAAGATATTCAAACTTTATTTGCACAAGTGGAGGCAATCCGTGACAGCCGTCCCTTGTGTCCTATGTCCTCCAGTCCTGACGACCTACTCTCCTTCTCCCCAGGGCACTCTCAGATCAGAAAACCACTCACGACATTCCCGTCGCTTGTCCAACGAAGACGTCGAGCCGCACAAACTGCAGCGTTACCAGCGCGTCTGCGAGCTTCAGCAACGTCAAAATGAAACAACGAAACTGCCAGTATAGATGTTGGAGACTTAATCCTAATAAAGAACGACAATAAAGCCCCATTATGTTGGAGTATAGAAGAGTAATCCATTTGTATCCAAGCCCGGACCAAACAACACTAGTGGTGGATCTAAACACCCCCAAAGGCTGCATACGGCATCACATTCACTGATCCACCTCAGCCCTCTTCCAAAGCCAGAGGATCTTGAAGGTTGAAAGAAGAGACCTTTCAACGGGGCGGAATATGTCGCGGCTCCAGCCACTATCTAATTAATCTAACGCCTACAAATCTATGCGAGCAAGGCACTTCAAGAAACCACACATATTTGGAAGAACGAAACAGTAGGAACTATCAAAATTATCCGACCTACCTACACTTTTCAATACAAGCTAGACCACCGTGTCGAGAGCACAAGACCTTTGTAAATTTTATTCAAATTATTATTAAATCAATTTATTGGAAAGTTCGGGTTTTATTAAAAACTCATGGTGTCCAGGCTGATGCTGGACACTATATTACGTTCAAAACATGAAAAATCATGAATGAGCGTTGCTTGTGTGAGTTTCGTGCATGAATATTGTGTTTGTGTGCAGCTGCCACTAGGCTCCACTCTGTGTATCTCATAAGTTCCAACATAGTTTGATGCATAAATCCCACAAATAATCACAGTGCGGCCTTCATGCTTTTTCGTATTTTAAACAACCTAAATCATGAATTAAACTTTAGAAATAAAAGCAGATCGTGGAAGCTTTTATTTTACAGTGGTAATCAAGCCTTCCTTCCTTCTTTAATCTTACTGGTCTACTCTAGCTTGCCTGGTTTCTTACCGGTTAACAGCGAGTGTTCGATTCTCACACTGCAGGCTAAATGTTTGCATGATCTGCAAATATAAGATAGTCAAAGTCAAATATAAGAGTAGTAGAGTTCTCTGTGATAGAGCTGGTCCGGGGTAGGACTACCACCATACCTATTTCTGTTGGAACATGTTTGTACGATCTACAAATATTTGTTCCGGGTGTTCTGGGTGTTTTCTATGTATAATAAAAAATATCTATCTATGTATTGTATTGTATTAAATATATATCAGTCATCTAGTACCCATAATACAGCTCTGTTTAACAGCAGCTTACCTTGGGGCTAGATGATGCTGTGTGGATTGCTAGACATTATTATTTATTAGACATTATTTCTGCCGCCAAACAGTAATGTTCGCATTGCTGTGTTCCGGTGTGAAGGGTATGGTTTTCCGTGAAATTACTGGCACATTAAACATTAACATGAGGCTTTCGATCTTAGCCTCAAGATGGCAACCAGTGATACCTCTTGTATTGCAAGCGTTCATAGGTTGCGGTAACCGCTTACCATCTTGTGGGCCGTACGCTTGGTGGCCACTTCAGTTGTATAAAAAAAAAAATATATTATTTATTCCGTATTTAGTGGTTGTGGTGATGTGGGCGGTACCATAAGCCGGGTATCCACTAGAGGCAGCCTCGTGTTAAACGGCTGCCTCGTCCGGAGGCAGCGCAAGTGGAGACTCTGCCTCAACCTGAGGCCCGACGTGGTAGGAAGCAAATTCGTCGCCGCAAGCCGAGTCATATTTTGTCTATTTCTTTACCATTCTCAAAGGAGCCTCAGTCTGAGCCGTGCATATAATGGAGACAGACGTTGCAACGGCATACGTTGCAGATCATGCTGAGCCGAGTCTTCTCGATCGCTGATCCGCAACATGCCTCGAGCCTTTGCCTCAGAGCGAGCTGCCTCTAATTAAGGCTGTTTGCTTCAAGTCGAGGTTACTCGACCCGAATTTGCCTCTAGTGGATACGCGGCCGTAGAGTAGAAGTAGTTTCTGACACCCACGACGCAGGGAATCTGCGTCGATTATGACTAGTTTTATAAGTTTGAATTGAATTATGAATAAATTGACATTAAACTCCACATTTTATTTTGTTTTACTTTACTATGTACAATTGTGTATAAGCTATCATTTTTACAGTTTCGACGTTCGGGGCCGATCATTCAACAGTGCTCTACAATGGTCAGACCCAGGTGCCTTCGGCCCTCGTGCGTACTTTGCGACAGTAACTCGACCAGCTGCTCTAACCCTCAGCTCTGTGCAACTGGACGATGAGGGCGTGTACAGGTGTAGAGTCGATTTCAAAAATTCTCCAACGAGAAACTTTCAAATTCGACTCACCGTGATAGGTAAGTTAATCTTCGTTTATTATCAACTTACTGTAAATATTATTATCCATACTTATAACATAATATTAAAATAAGAAAAATTTGATTGTTTATTTTACGAAGCCGGGGCAGGTCGCTAGTGAAAAAAAAAGGAAAAATTAAGTACGTTTGTATGTGGCAGTGGCCAACGCTGTTGCTGAAGCTTATAAACCACCTGAAAGTCTCCATTGCGGCCTAGTGGACTACACTTACATAAATTACAATCAGCCGCATTAGTCGCAAACTGTTACCTACAACCGACGATACAAAAAAGGAGCCTTTTTGGTTTTTCTTTTGTTATGTCGCTCGCCTGACTATAACAGTTGCAGCCTTTATCTACATAATGAATCATGATGATGATTATTTGGATGATGGTGATAACGATTAATGAGCATACCTATCATATTCTCATCTGTCGAAGACATGGGAACGCCAGCTAATGACAATGACCGAACGAATACGTTTTTGAGAAATGTGTTCTAAGTTCTGTCTACTCGGATCATTCAATCAATTAATCAATGTAAATAATAATTCATATGTATTTTAGAGGTTTTTGTTAAAAATCGTTAGAATAGTACACAATTTTCTTAATACTCGTAAAACAAAAGATGAGAAGCCGACAGGGAATCAATTTAGTCGTTATAGAAGAATCGCGGCAGCATCGTGGCTATGATGACACCGCGCAGACGTTTTAATTATGAACTGTCGTCGGGATTGCCAAGCTGCTCAGCTGCCTCGCTGATAAAAACTCCGGCACCGCCACCGACGATGACACAGATAAAATCTGCACAAGACAGGTTAAATCTAAAAGGAAATTAGATTTGAATAGATCAAATTGTCTGAACGTTCACAGATAAGTTTCATAAGTTTTTAGCCATTTTCAAAAATACCCCAAGTCCGATGGCGTCATTATGACTTTCAACGGCAGCAGTAACATTAATTTTAATTACAGAAGCTGTACAAATTATGGCAGCTAATTGATTTTTTCATGATTGTTTACGCAAAGTAATTTAAACAGTTACGTAACATGACGTTTTAATTGCGCAATAAATCGTTTTGTAATCCAAAAATAAACTAAAATGGCAGCGTTATACACGGTGTTACATACTGTCTATACAATTCTGAAGGGGGGTATTTGACAGGTCTTGGCAAACAATGTTTGTTCTATGACTTTTAAAATTTCGAATGTTTATAAAAAAAAAGTAAGCAAAATAGAGCTTTCAAAGCAATTACCTTGTTGAAGGTGACAAAAGCTGCAAGCAAAAGAGACGAAGTAAATTTCTTTTACTCTGAACAAAGCATTTATGTGTAAGCCTCCATATGCTACTCCATTGAGATCCATTAGTCTGTTCGTGTCGTGGTAATTTGCAAGAATCTTTAGTCAGGGAGGATTCACACAAAGAACGCTCGTACGTAATCAGCCATATTCATAACACCATAAAATATCCAATTACCTACGCGAATGAGGGAGGGCGTATTAATGGCATGAAATCATAATCAAACGGTATTTCGCTAATGTTATATCTCACTGTAGGGCGAGAAAAGGTACCGTCGTATAATCCTTGGGCGTGATTGGAGGATATTGGCGTCGCTTTCTAAAGTGGTTGTAGCACTATGTTATTTTTGTAATAATTATTTTAAGAATATCTCTTGATCTGGTTCATTCAAATCAAAGGTATACTATTTTTTGGGGGTACATCATCAAACAAAGCCTGTGTAAGATAGCCGTTAAAAGTATTTTATCTCAGTCTTCATTGGTAACTGTGTAATTCTGTTGCAATTAATTTCAATCGGTTTAAATGAAGACCGATGATTATTCTCTTAATATAATATAAATAAGAATGAAGTATATTGCAAAAAAGTTACATATGTCGCCATGTCGCCATATAACTCAAGACTCGATTTGTTATAGTGCCTCCACATCAGATGCTGCTATACGATAAATCTGGAGCCGATGTTTCGGGACTGGTGGGGCCTTTAGTGGAAGGAGCTGCTTTGGTGCTCGTCTGTGAAGTACGTGGTGGTAAGTAAATACTACTTAGATAACGTCTTAAATTTCAAACCTCTGATTCGTGGAAACTAGGCCTTCACCATCTATTGAAGATGATTTATACTTACAAAAGTATAAATATACAGTATAAGTATATATATAATAGGCCTTCGGGCGGCCTAGAAACTCTGTCACCAGAGTTGGCTACTGACTTATACGAACGAACGAACTTACACAAGTTAGTTACTCTTGTTGCCAGCACTAGGTGTGTGAAGTGCAGACGCTGTATTATTATTGAAAGTCATTTAACTGTTGTAAAAAGTATTTTAAAAATGCACAAAAAAAAAAAAATAAGTATATAAAAGTTGCTCCCGCGTAGACTTACCAAAGTACATGTTTAACCTTGAGATCGTCGTTCAAAGTTTAATACCAGAATAAGACCCGATTGCAATTCACACAAAGCACCTGCAATATTCTTTTATATACCCTTTGCATACCCTTTGCATTATTATAGAAATACCAAATATAAACGTAAGAGCTTCAATAAAGAGTATTCAACTGAAATTACTTTCAAAAGGACTCACAATAAAACCTAAAAACTTTGCATTCATTCAGCTGATTGATGATACTTACTCTAAAAAGACTGGTTTATTTATCATCCAGAGCAGACAAATAAAATTACTTGCCTACAGTAAACAAAACAGAGTAACTTCTGCTGGCCTACCATGAAAATGTCTGTTTTGAACCAAATGAAATACAAACGAAATACGAAGCTAATTACCTGAAGTTTCATTATTTTTTTTAATGTCAGATGCCGTCTTTGGGACCAATTTGTGAATATTCATTTTGGATTCATGATACAAACTGCACATTTTGATCCGAAATTTTGGAATAATGTTTCATGTTTGACCTGCTAGGCCATCACCGTCTTGTTGAAGTCTTGAGCGGAACTTTGAAATGTTTTGGTGCTGCTATATTAATGTTTTATGTCTACGCAGTCCAAAAATACAGCGCAAACTCAAACCAAAATGTTTCTGTTACCTAAACATATTATAGATATAAGCCCCCAGACCAGACTTGAAAGATAAATCCGAGATGACAAAAGACGCAAACGCCCCTCGCGATCAAAGACGTTAATCCAAAGCTGTCCCGTTCAGAAACAGTAAAAAACTGAA
Source organism: Colostygia pectinataria (assembly GCA_951394395.1). Taxonomy (NCBI): domain Eukaryota; kingdom Metazoa; phylum Arthropoda; class Insecta; order Lepidoptera; family Geometridae; genus Colostygia; species Colostygia pectinataria. The sequence goes on along the minus strand of OX596365.1, from coordinate 5,577,255 downwards.
ACGTCGAACAGTCGAGTAAAATTTTTCTATTGCTTGATTTCTTTTATGGAAACATTGGAAGAGATATTCCATCTGAATGGGTTCATTGAAAAGTCCGCAGTATGGCCGGCTGGCGTCGAGCCAGTGCGGATTATCTTCGCCTGTGTGCTCACCAATTGTGATGACGCAGCGGGGCGGACAGCGGGAATTTAGGCTTTGACCCTGTTATCAGGCATATTTAATTATGTGCGGCCAAATAAATTGCGCGAAACAAATTCGATTGTGTTTGACGAAAAAACAAAAAAAATAAAAACATTTTTGGGTAATTCATTCTTAAATAGCAATCGAATTCATGAATAGCAAATGAAGCGTTGGTAAACAGATTAAACTATTAACTCATAGGTACTCCAAATAGTGTAAAAACAAAAACAAAATATTGAGAACGTTTTAGATAATGTGTAAAATTATTGTGACAAGCTGATTGTTGTTCAATGAACAGTCTAACTCGTATTCTTCTACTCGAAACGAATGTGCGTGAATAACATTGAGCGAAAAAAGTCGAGGGAGCTACACTAGTTAGATACATTTCACTCATCATGGTAGGCTTCAGTTTATTATGACGAGTTAAAGGGGATGGTTGCTTCAATTCGGTTACCATGTAAAATTGTAAATATTGTTCCAATCAATTTACTCCTAAGGATAAATTTATATTTCACATGTACGACTGTGTGCCTAGTTTTCTATCCTTTCCAAAATTAATACGAACGAACCACAGAATAGAGATAAGCCCAATACAATTGCAATACCGCAAACTACGTGACCCTTTCAGCGTCCGAGTCAACACGTCCGTCGTGAGGATGCTATTGTGGGGTCGAAACAGCTGTTGAAGATTTTTGTTCGTTGTATTTCGGTTCTACTCCCTTTTCATTTTACATTTTCCATGAATTGAGATTGGATTGACTATTATACCGCTTGTATATGGTAAACCTTTTGTAAGGGCATTGAATCTTCTTACATTTCGAAAGAATCTGTAACTTGCTGTTCATGCTACGAACGAGCTTTCAGTTTATTCCTAGACTTTCTGATTAGCCGCTGTTTATTTTAAAATCAGCATTAGGTGAAACGATATCTTAGTTTGCCTGACCTTTAAAGTAAATAAAAATAAAAGTAAAACATATCTTCATCCAATCATATCACAAAAATCATTTTAAAACGACATAAATAGATGCCATGCAAAAGGCGTGTCATAGCACTGCATGCGTTTGTCACCCCGAGACATAGCTAATATCAAGCCTTATTCGCCAAGTAATTTCACTTGCTACGGTGTCATTCAAATCTAAAATAAGTAAGTAAGTTTGTATGAGTCAGTGGCCAACATAAGTGTCTAAAATATGTAATACTTACACACTACTGCTGCTTGGAGGCAGAATATCTGGCGCTGCGTTTGCTGACGTTTGTACCAACCAATACAGACTCTTGCTGAAGAGTCCTAACAACCAGGTTACGCATAATATACATTGCTAATAAAGCTTTAAGCCTTTACAGGCACGGTAAGATCACGCAAATTTCAAGTTAGATAACATTTTGATCAGTCCGCGCTAAATTTCACGTTTTTTTTACCTCTTTGATATACTTTAAAAAGTAATAAGGCTCCGTTTCCCATGAGACAACAATTAGCCCGATCTTTTTTGTTTTATTTCATCTTACTTACTCCTTGTTTAGGACGTCCAGAACCTGTAGTAACGTGGTGGATCAACGGCACTCCAGCTTCGCAATACATTGGCATGAAGACCGATACTCATGTCGTAGTAAACCGACTAGAGCTACCACACCTCAGGAGGGAAAACTTAAACACCACCTTCAAATGCCGAGCATCAAATACGAATTTAGTACCGCCACAGGAGAAGAGTGTCAGACTTGAGCTGAACTGTAAGTGTAAATATTCTAGATTTTTTAAATCTGATGGTACGTGTAATTTATATATTATTTATTCTTACATAGGTACACAACACATCGGCACTACAGCCGTGTGTCGTCTACAACCATTGCTAAGATTCAAGATTCAAGATATTCATTTGCTTATTTAAGTATTACAAGAGGTCTTAAAAGTAATATGGTATTAGAAGATAAGTTCAAGGGATGCTTAAACAATAATAAATGACAGTGCAATGTCATTTTGTCATAGTCATTATGAAAAATATGTTTTGCTTACTATTTGACTTGTTTTTTCTCAGTGGTCATACACGACAGACAACATTGTCTTGGATAGTTTCAAAATCGCTCTATATGTGCATAGTTTTCACCACAGTTTTTTTTTCTCTATTATATTTAGTATAAAACAAAGTTGCTTCCCACCGTCTGTCCCTCTGTTTGTAAGTACGCAGATCTTTTAAACTACGCGACGGATTTTGATGCAGTTTTCATCAATAAATAGAGGGTTCAAGAGGAAGGTTTGGAACGTATAGGTTACACACCCGTGCGAAGCCAAGAGGGCTTGCTTGTAATAATAAAATTTGCAAACGAAACAACAAACGATTAATAATTGGACAAATTAAATACAATCAGGGTCCAGCATCCACTCGAAAAGATTTGAATAATCCTTTTTAAGACAGCTTGTAATTTTCATTTCACGACGATAGTATGCCTTTTAAGTGGCACGTGAAACAGATATTAGACAGCCATTTTATAAAACAAATCTCAATTTCAACAGAATAAATATAACCCTCTTAGCCGAAAATTACAAATTCACATTAAAGTTAACGAGCCGTACTCAGTATTTTTTTCTATTTTACTCGCTGCTAATCATTTAACAATGGGCTGAAAAAGTTATTCTTCAAGTTTTCATTCGCTTTGGTTTTTACTTTTCTCTTCGTTCAGGTTGTGGCTTACAAAGTTTGCAAACATTCTTGTAAGCATATTGTGTTTTCTTGTTGCCCCTTCCTGTTACATTTTTTTATTTTATATTCTTGACAAAACTGCACTGCGGCAGTGATGAGAATTTACTGGTGGTAGATCCTATCTTCTGATCCAAAGATCGTTGCTAAATGTCAGTGCTCTCAAACGCGTAAAACTAAACCATGCCATGTGGGGAAACCAGCAAGTTCAACATTTCAAAGTTTAAAGAACACTTGTTATCTGATTGCATTGGATTGTGAATTATTATGACCTAATCTTAACTCTGCAAATAATTTGCAGAAAAAATACACAGAACTTAATAAACCACTAATTACTCATTTTTATAAACACTGGTTGTTCATCAACTATTCATATAAATTATTATTATTTCCTTACCAACTCTACCAAAACTTTCACCGTATTTCATATTGATTGTCAACAGTGCCACCACTATCAGTGTCTTTGGTCAATAGGCCTCAGAAACTGATAGCCAGTTCAACATCCACATTAAGATGCGTAGCAGAAGGCAGTAGACCAGCCGCACTCATCACTTGGTACAAGGAAAACAGAAGCTTTGATAAGAAAATGGTAAGTTCTACATGTTTCCGACGAAAAACAATCATCAAAAGTTAAATAATTTGTTGATAAATAAACACTCAGTAAAACTAGGGCACGTATTCAAGATCGTTACTCAAAGCTGAGACTCAGGGCAACCAAAGTTGACAGTCAGTTGACAATTATTCATTTTTTCTAAAGTAGTGACGTCAAAATGCTTGCCTTATTTCTTTGGTTCATCTTAGTAACAATATTTTTCGTATTGAGCACGGATGAAAAAAGCGGGCCTATGTATCGTTATATATCAATAAATTCGAGTTGACGGTACTGCAACACAGTTAGCAGATTAGACAAATTATACAGTGGTATGCTAGCTCATGTATGTAAACACTTAATTCTGTAAATTCTTCCCAGTGATGAGTTGCAGCCTCATTGGAAATGTTTTAAAAGCTATTTTTATTAGCTTATCTGGTACAATATGGCTTTAAATATTTATACTACACATTCATTAATGGCGTAAGTACGTGCAGCACTGCGTGGATTATAACATTCCATGTTTGGAATAAAATATTTTTACATCGCTTTACACATGCACTCGCCGGTCCTGTATGTTTCACTGAATATTTCTGCTAAACGCTGGCCATGCCGTGTGCAAACTTTTGAGGCATAGCAAGCCTCCAACGGCTCCGTCCGTTTAGTTGACATTCTATTTTATGTTCAAAGATAAATCGAGAGATATTTCATCGTGCCAATGCAGGCAATTACTCGATCGCTAAATCATAGTCTATCAACGGGCGAACTGGCCGCGCGACAATCGATTCGAGTGCGTGTTTGGGCTTACAATGAAAGTTAATTGAGGGATTACCTGCTGCGTTCGGCTATTGAAATTAGAGCGAGCGCTAGTTTAATTACTACGGTTTACGTTCTACGCGGGCTATTGAAAAAGTTCGTGACAGAAATGTTCTTGGAAAAGGTTGAAAGTGAATCTTTTTTAAGGTAAAAAGCTTTTTATACGCTTTTACTTTAGTTGCAGCGTTTACGTGATGGTTTTATTTGTAATCGATTTTAAGCTATTTTAGGCTTTTGAATTTTGATTATAATTACTAGCAGGTACAAATAGTATTGTAGTAGGCTAATCTAATGACTGAGATAGATGAACTACGGAATTTGTTATAATGACTATCAACAAATTCCGTAGTTCATTCATTCCGTTTTTATGTAATACTGAATGTTGTGGTTTACCATGATATTATTATCCACGATACTGGAGATTGATTATACGATACCGCATAAGTATCGTCACCGAATATTCGATTCCTCTTACTTTCACTTCAGTGGCGCGGTTAACGAGTAGAAAAACAACAGGTTACAGATTCGATTACCGCTGCGGGTTCAGCAAATTTTCGTTTTGGATCTAAATGTTCTAATATGGTACTCGTAGTTACTAAAATCTCCGACAAATATAAGCTTTGGTGGGGTAAAAAAATCTAATTCAACTATGCGGTTGGGTTGGTCGATTGTTTTGAAGGCCAGTGTATTATGAATTTGTTTTATAAAGGTTTGTGACGTGTTTGTTTGTGTCGGTTTGTTATAGTTTTTTTTTGTTTCTAGGTGACAGATCACTCCAATGAGACGTGGTCAGTCAGCACATTAGTATTTACCCCTACACCAGCCGATAACGGAGCCACTGTGAAATGCGTGGTAGCCAACCCCAGTCTTCCATTGACGTCTATAGACGACCAATTGCAGCTCAACGTTGTATGTTAGTATTTGCTTCTTGCAACTCACTTGACACATACACAATACTTAGCTAAGAGCGTATGCCTTCTATGAATATTATCCAATACCCACCGCTAAACAAGAGTGCCAGAACGATAGACCTTGAGCCTTTACTTTGACGACCGATGTGGCGCAGCGGGCGCAGGTCCGCCTGCGACGCGGAGGTTCCGGGTTCGATTCCCGCCTCGGGTCAAATGTTTGTACGATCTACAAATATTTGTTGCGGGTGTTCTGGGTATTTTCTATGTATAATAAAAAAATACCTATCTATGTATTGTATTGTATTAAGTACCTATATACCAGTCATCTAGTACCCATAACACTGCTCTGCTTACCTTGGGGCTAGATGATGCTGTGTGGATTGTCCAGCATTTTTTTTATTTTATCCACCGACTTTTTGCGATTGCTACAATGTCATCGGTCCATCTTTAATGTTCGTAAAAATTAAAAACATGTGGATGGTTATACCAAAATAATAATATTGTTTTTTTATTATGCCGACTTTTTTACTTCTTTAAATAATATAACGTGTTCTCACAAGATAATAATTAATAATTCTTATATCGTCTGAAACAGCATAAGTACTAGTTTCATTTCCACAGACTAAACTTACAAAAATGTAGAGCACATTCCTCAACCGTCTTATGTTTTTAATAAGAATATTTTCATTCAGACAGTCCTCTCGTTGCGCTGACACTCGGCAGCACTCTGAACCCTCACGACATCAAAGAAGGTGACGATGTATACTTCGAATGCAATATACGCGCCAACCCGAGGGAACATCGGATATCTTGGTACCATAACGTAAGTTTCAAATAACCAAAGTTTATATTGTAATTTAGCCCTTTAGGGAATCGCGTTGTAAAATTTATAGTGCGCTCTTGGTCTAAAATATGACCAGGGCTTTAAATTTGTTCTGGGGTTTGATTTGTATTTTTTATTACTTTTTGGATTGATCATCAATGACTGAATATTTTTTTTCTGTTTTAAGTCAAAGGTACGTACGTAGTAAACCCATACTACCGTAAAATATTACATATTAATCAAATAATTATAAACTTTGATAGAAGTAAATTGACATAGTGTTTTTTTTTTAATTTATTGAATAAAAAAAAGGCACTTATAGTCCTTAGAGTTGAATAAATAAATATTGAAAAACGTTGCGCGGTTTTTGCTAATTTTATTGGTAAGAATACCTCTCTGCTTATGTAAGCAGATGATTAGATATGGATAAATAAACTAAGGGTGTAGGTTTAAAAAAATAGTTTTATCTCATAATTATATTTTGGTCTTTAAATTATTTAAATATACTTTAGGATAGGCCTGTGATACAGAACATGTCATCGGGCATCATCGTCAGCACTCGTTCCCTAGTCCTCCAAAAGGTCACGAGAAGAGAAGCGGGCGCGTATTCTTGCAAAGCGGCCAACTCAAGAGGGGAGACGTCTAGCGAAGTAGTCACCTTACGAATACAGTGTGAGTGACCCTTTTTTTTACTTCAACAATGCTCTCAGAAATAGTTTTTGTGTACCTTCGCTCGACCTTTGAAACCAATATTCAGTCGTCTTAATCTAAATGAGAGGTCTTTCTGATCAAAGATAGACTCTTATGTGCCAAGAATAGCCCAGAGCCAAAGCTTCGTAGTAATAAAAAATATATACGTCTTCGAACGCAAATCGGATTAGTGACAACAAAAACATATTTACAAGACACACACACCCACTAAATCGATAGCCTTTCAACAAGGTTATCTATAATTCAAAACATTGCTAGTTATTTGGAGCGTCTGAACATCAAAATCACGTTACACACTAGACAGTTAATTTGCATAACCCTAAATACACCCGTAATAAACATGGGACACACGGGCACCGGGCAACCCATAAAATGTCACCGGGAGCACAGTATGAATTACTGGCCTATAAATACCGATGTGTCTACGAATAGTATTCAAATGATTGCGGTCGGGATCGACGTACCGACTTCCTTCCGCGGCCGACCGCCCGCATAGTAATTGGCACGGAGGCACCACCGACTCTGAATCATCAAAATTATTGCCTAATATTACAGCTATTCGACGACCCATGTGATCTGTTCTAGCGTTTATTTTAATGTCTAGCTCTGTTTTATTTTACCACGCGGTATTTCCTACCAGATATAAAAGATACATTTGCTCAGTAATGTAATATTAAGCGGTTGCTACTGTTGCTAATTATTTATTGCCTTCAGCAAAAATATATAGAATAAAATTGTGAGTAACGAGCCTTTCGCAGACATTAGGACGCTGTAACATAGATTGGATTTGTTAGGCTAAACTAAATTCGATTAGTTTTCAATAAAATAACCTTAATTAAACTCTAAAATCATACTTTAGTTTGACTTGATACTACTAAAGCCTTTTTTCTTAAAAATGAGCCAATTATTTATTGAACAGGCTATTTCAACCTATTTGAATTGTATTTATATCATGAATTGATTAATTTCGCTACTTGCTGAAGTTAAATATCTAAAATACTTGGAAGTTGTGGAGAGTTATAAAACATATTGTATATATAATAATATATACAATATGTTTTGAATTAATTCCTATAAGTAGAAAAGATCACTGCTACTGGAGACAAATTTGCGAGGGTTCAGAATAATTACCATACATTTTCTACAAAAAAGTGAAGTTTGAATCGTTACTTATAGTAACCATAAGTAACGATTCAAACTTTACTTTTTTGTAGAAACGATTCACTTGAAACAATAAATCCACAGGTCGTTTTTAGGACGAGCGGTTTCCAGGATTACACCTTGATTATACGGCTATCCGTAAATCAACAACTGTGTCCGTCGGTTGATTTATAACAGCCGTGTATATTGGCGCAACGTGGCCTTCCTTCCGTGGATGGTAAACGGCAACCCATACTTAATTGCCGTGAGAGGGGAAGACGAAATAATTCGGGCACTGCCAAAATAATTGTTAGCATGATTTATATTTATCGTTTTACGACAGGAAAACTCGCTGTTTGGAGTTTTTAAATTTATCGTTATTTTATGCCTGTAATTTAGAAGGCCGAGCGAATGTTAACATGAACAGTAAAATGATAGGCTCTGAAAATACTGAGTGTAGGTACAATCTATACCAGTTGCTTTAAATTATACTGAGACACACAACTACAGCTCAACATTTGTTATGCGAACTGCCAAGGTGTGGAATACTCTGCCGTCTTTTGTTTTTCCTAAAAACTATAATCCGGGCCTCTTTAAGGCTAGAGTGCCTGCGAGTAGTTGCATATTTGCCTTAATGCTTGCATTCCTGTTTCCCAGAGTCTTGTACTTTTTAGCGTGCATGGTGGTGACGCGGGACTGACCTCTGGCCATATGCTAAGTTAAGAACTAACTAACAGATAGGCCACTTGTTTGCTCTTTCAAAAATATACGATCAAGGTCTTTAATTCAACAGTTGCACCAGTTTGTGCTGAACAGACCCCTCAGGTGGTCGGCGCGGCAATAGATGAAGCGCTACGAGTGCGGTGTGCGGTCCACGCAGATCCTGCTGATGTCACCTTCTTCTGGCAGTTCAACAACAGTGGAGAGAGCTTCAATGTATCACCTGCTAGATATGGTAAGTAAGATGATTAAAGAATTGGAAGTATAGATATTTGAACAGGTTCAGTGTGGAAGATGTATGAATAAAATAGGGCACTGCTAGGTGGGCAGTTAATTCTTGTTCTATATAAGTTGTTAATAATTTGTTACCTTGCAGGGCTGACATAAACATGTTGTTTAAAAATCTTTTTAAATAAAAAAAATTATTTATTTTTATTTTTAAAAAGGCCTTTTATATAAATTGATTTTAAAAAATACACTTACCTTTCAAAGGCCAATTCTAACCACTACTTGAAGGTCTGCGCTTACAAAGCGCCCTCGTTTAACACTCACCCGCTTCAAGACAGTTCAATCAGTACCTCATGACAGGAAACTGGATGTGAAATGAAGCGGTCTGTTTACGTAAATGAAATCTCTTAAACTACGAGAATTGATTTATTATAAATTTTGTTTACAGTTATTTAGATATTCAATGAACTTTGTGACATGTGGTTTATTCCCTCAATAGAGAATGATTTCCAAACAAGCGCTATGACGTCACAACCATTCTCGGCAAAACCATGATGTTTTTAAAACCTTTTTACTATGTTTAAATATAACATTAACACACCTGAATTCACATACATAGTTCTGACCCAGCACTAGGATTCCCTACATCGTGGCTATCAACTACGAGTATTATGTATCATAACACGCAGACCAGAAACAAATATTGGTAAATGCTTTCAAACAAAACAAAAAAAAACTTTCTTTCTATCTCTCTTTCAAACATTGTGCAGCCGGGTACTCGGCGGTGTACCGCGCCATCGAGCTCGTCAAGTAATAACACAGTACTTTTGTAGCTTTCATGACAGTATACTGTCATCTTCTTTTAATTTGTGGTATACTGTCATCGTTACCATCGTATCAGCCGATAGACGTCCACTGCTTGACATAGGCCAAAGGCCAAAGAGCGCTAAGACGACCGATTTTGAGCCTTCATCATCCACCGGCATCCTGCGACCGCTTTTATATCCATTACTTTACCAATACTGTACCAATGTAAAATTAGCCTTAGCACGCCTTACCCTCAGGGACAGTGAACGGAAGTGTGAGCGAGCTCCGATACACGCCCGCCAGCGAGCGAGATTACGGCGCGCTCACTTGCCGCGGCTCCAACTCAGTGGGCAACCAGGCGCAGCCGTGCGTGTACCAGATTGTACCTGCCGGTGAGTGCAATACCATAAGCTAGCAAAGTAGCCAAGACTGTAAAGCCTTACTAGCCTACTGTGACTGTTACTGTGCTAGCCTTCAGGATCCCAGTGTTGGGCAAAGGCCTCCCCCTTGTTCCTAAAGCCTTTGGTCATTATATAAACTGTCATGTTGAAACTATGAGAGAAAACAGAAATACACCATCGGCTTGCTAAGTGTTGTCTTTCCTTGTCATTCTTATGTCAATAAGGAAAGACTATGATAGATTTCACAAACGCCATGATTTAAAGAAAAAAAAGAAGATAATAGATTTGAAACACACATTAGCTAACAGAGGTTTAAAGTACGTTTATGAATAAGGCCCTAAGCATTTAATAGCAAAAAACACACACAAGCAATGCTACTAATACAAAGTCAACATGATTTTTTTTCTGCACATTCAGTATTGCAAAAGTAGCATAAGTTGCAAAAGGCAAGCACTAACACATCAAAGCTTATTAAGCTTTTGCCATGCACCTTTTATTTCCGTATTTTTTTGTTTAAAACCACCATTTTGATTATAGTTTGGTATCACAAATCAATTTTCAGGCCATTTTTGTATTTTTAGAACACAAATAAATATAAAAGAGCTATGCTAAAAGTTTAATTACGCGATATACTCCGAGGAAAACCGTTAGAGAACTAAGTTCACTGACCTATCTCTAAGAATACGCAAGTTGAAATGGCAGTGCTAATAGCTCCTAAACCGATAGCCGCGGGGGAATAAAGATTCTCGAATGGCGACCGCAAACTGGAAAACGAAGTGTAGGACGAGCTACTCACTAGATAGAACGTTGACATCGTATGGGTCGCAGGACCGGGTGGATGGTAAAGGCTCAAGACCGGTCGTTGTGGCATTCTTTGGGGAATTCTATATGTCAAGCATGGGACGTCTACTGGGTCTACTACATGTTGACTAGTGGAATGCCCAGTAACTTTTTTTGCCCTAAGTAAGTAAGTTCGTAAGAGTCAGTAGGCAACTCTGGTGACAAAGTTTCTAGGCCGCCCGAAGGCCTGTGTCATAGCCAACTTTGAAAAGGCGGGACCGACTGCTTAACGTACCCTCCGTAACGTACGCACGGCAGTACTCTGTTGAAATTGCCACTGGCGGTCACCCATCCAAATGATGTCTACGTGGAACAGTGCTTAACTTCGTTGATCTGTTAATAGACAACTTAGCTACCTACGTCACGAGCACTCCTTTTGTTTGCGCAGAGTTTTTTGTACATAATTCATCGTCCAGTTGTGTCCTGCAGGAGTTAAATTCCGAAAAATTCTTTCTTAGTGCATTTGAAGGGTACATTATACTTATAGTGTAATGTACCCTCCAAATTTAATGGGATTCTAGGATTAGGCTATGTGCTTAGAATAATAACACAGACATGTTATTATACTAAAGCTAATAAGTTGATCTGTCAGCTAGTCATGAAATCTTTTTATATATCCTAGTGATGAATCCAGTTTCTAGTGTTTTTATTTGTTAAACTTTATACTCCTTTATAACTCTCAGTTATATTGACTGAGCCAATTGATTCTAAGTTTACATTGCAAATATTTGTAAAGCTTGTTCAACCATCTTTATAGGGGTAAGAAATCAATTTGAAGGCTTCATTTTATTTACCAATGAGTTTAAAGAGTTTTAACTTAATGTAAAACCCTCTTAGTATTGAAGCAAAATTCAATCTCGAAAAGTTTTCAGGACTCTTTTGCAATTTATGAGATATCTTGGTTTTGTGTGAGTAGTTACACGCATGATTTTGATTGAGCAGAAAAGTTACTGTTTTACAACTTACTTTTATTAAATTATTTTAGCACTGATTTCTCTTTGTAGCTTTGAAAAGTGTTCCTAAATTTATCAATTTGGTAAACAAGAGTAACTATTAAATTTCATAGAAATTTCTAAGAAATCAAAATCTGGCCTTACCTCAAAAAAAAATGCCTAAGGCGGTTTCACTTAGTGACGTGCATGACTCGACGTTCGACAAAAGAATATCTACTTTAAATCAATAGCCGTTTCTTCTATTTTCATTTGTTGAACACTTTGCAAATCGTCACTTTACACGACCGCAAATTGACCAAGTGTTACTGCCATCTAAACAGTAACAAGGCTAATTTTGAGTAAATTTAAAACACGACTAATTTTTTAACAGCTCGACCATCCCCGCCACGGAACTGTTCTATATCTTCTGGAAACGGTTCGAACTGGATCGAAGATGCAAGTAGAGACGACATGGGAGACGCTCTAATGGTCCGCTGCGTGACTGGATATGATGGTGGTCTTCCGCAACTGGTGGTGCTTGAAGCTTTGGACTCTGCCAGTGGAAATGCGCGGTTTAACGTGACTGCTAATGAAACTGGTAAGGTTTATTTTCTTTTAGTTTAATATAAGCTTAGGACATTGACTAAGAATATATCGCAAGTTCCTGCCATTTTTGTTAGTACACATAGGTGGGCGAGCTCATGAGTGGTAGGTATATTATAATCACCTATTTATAGTCTTGAAGACCGAAATCTGGTAATCGTTTTGTAGATGTCAGTCGTAAATAACAATATTTTTTATTAAGTTGGTAGCTACTGTAAGCAAGTCTTATCGTAAACTAGGTTAATTTGCGTTTAAATATCTATGCTTGTTGCAAGCTTTTGTTATCTATGCTTGAAACAAGTTACAACAAAAATAAATACACGTTACAAACTCGTCTAAAACCAAAACTCTAAACATAAAATCCAAGACTTTGAGGTCAGTTTGAAGATGCTCTAGTTGTCCGCAAATGCTTCATACTATACGGTCTACCTCAAATGGCAGTGCTCGGAGTTCTACGTACATTAAATGAAATTGAGCGGTCTAATGTTACTGCTAATAAGACTCCTCTGTAACTACATAGTAACTTGTAATCAGCCATAATGTAAACGAGTAAAAAGATCTAGAATCATCTAAGTGGAGCAACTTTGCCGGTTAGCTCTACTTATTAAACCTATGATGGGAAATAAATTTTGAGCAATTCAACAACTTTGTGAATCAAAAATTATTGCTAGATATAACACAGCTAGGTATAAACGCTTATGCAGATCTGAGCGAAATATTGTGCAACCACGCGATAAAGTTTTTCCTTTGTTATTTCAGCCGCCTGTTTTCAAAGGCAAAGCAAAACGACATCGCGTAACTTCCTACGCAATGTTTTGCTGAGAATTGAGTAGACGATTACGATATGTCTGAGAACTTATTTTTATTATATGAATTTTGCATCATGCTGTTCGCTTTCAGCCATTGAAGTGGGTGCGATTTTTTATTATTTTGTTTCTATCAGATGGTGTAGCGCTATTTTTAGTGCCAGCAGCGGTACTATGGTCAAGTGGAAACTCCCTCAGACTCACAGTGCATTCAAGGAACGACAAAGGAGTCTCTGAAAGGATCATGCTACAAGCTCTTACATACCAAGACCCAGAAAGAAGAACAGGTATACAATCTATATTTGCAGTTGGCGCATTAAAATTGATTGTTACGAGAATTTCGTAGCAGCGTTGTACTTGCGAACATGTATAAAATTAAACCAAAAAAGCTAAATCTATAAAATATACAAAGTTCTTTATGAAAGAGTTTTAAGTTTTTAAGTTTTATGTTCAGACTGTGTTTAAAAAAGTAAATTAATTCACTATTAGTAATTAAGGAGTGCTCAACTTCAACGAATAACAGTTTTCAAATGTTAGCAAAGACTTGGTATCGCCTGCAGCTTATAAAGACACATTTTCGAAGAAGTATATTCAGTCAAAGGGTGAACTTTATGGTAGGATGAAAAGCTCTTTAAAAGCAAAATGAGATGCATTTGACTGATGTTACTTTTACTCAGCATTTCTTCGAGAATCGGTGTTTTCTGTTTGTAATTTACTGGCAAGATAAACTTGTAGTCTCAGTTAGAAGTTGATGAGTATAATGAATCTTTGAAGTACTCGTAAGTGCTACGTGTTACACGAATGGAACACTTGACTTCCGCGCTGAGTTTTTATGCAAACTTTTTATTCCCATCGCGTTTCTTTTGGTTCTCGTTCAAGTTGAAATTCTAAAATTGATTTTTTAGTACACCCCTACAAATTAAAAAAACACACTCTTTAAAATTCGGGTTTCTAGAACAGTGTTATGCTGTGCGTTAATTGTTAGTTAGTTAGTCAGTCAGTAACGCAATGGTTTTATATATTTAGATTGGATTCATTACATTAATATAACATTAACTTTGAAGATTCATCGCCAAGTTTGAAGAACAATCCGGCTCAAGCACGTCGTACGTTTAACTAGATCCAATTAACCAAATTACTCGAAAACTAGTCCGACGCTTACACCAATTGCGTACTGATAGATATACAATGAGAGCCCAATCTCCTAGATGAAACGGTCGTATAAATTCCTAGCTACCTACACCTTGCTAATAAGATTAGTTTGTCTCTCTCGCATGCGATCTAAAACTGACTATTAGACAGAGATGGGTAATCCCAATTACTTGATTCACACTTGGACAATATCGTAATGAACAGCAGTGATAAAGGTAATTGCTCCTATTGTAAACAATGATTTGAATTTCGAATAAATTATTTTTGGCATAAATTATCCAATCGCAGAAATATTTTGCGCTCAATTGGGCAATCAAGCCGAACAGCCTAGTTTTATTTTTGTATGAATGAATTTTCAACATAAATTTTTATAGTTTATCTCCCTGAAAATACAAGAATACTTGCATTTTATTGCATTAAAAATAAAATGTAGATTCTACGGCTAGTTTCCTCAATAGTAAAACGCTGTGAGCTAGCTTTTGTGGCTTTACTAAAAATAAACTTAGACCTTCTTCACAAGTGTTTTATGACAAGATAAAAGTTCTCAAGAATGTTGGTGGATCTATATATACGTGCTCTATAAATTCTAAATCGTATGTTTTATCATCACAAAGCTAGCGCATCCGGATGTGAGGTTGTTTTTATTTGTCTCTGAGTATAGTGCAACGCACTTGCTCAACTATCGTAAACACTACTTAAAATTATTTCGGTTAACTAGCCACGCATTAAAACATTCGCAATTATTCATATCAATCTCTCATGTTTCTCCTCTTCTCATGTTTTTTTTACTTTCCTCTCTTTGATATATTTACCTATATAAACATAATCACTAAGCTAAAAGCTGCAAGCTATAAAAAAAATCATGGCCTGGAAAAAATACTTTTAAAAACCAATAAAATTGAAAAACTAAACCAACTATTTTTCTCGTATCTTACTGGAAAGTTTTTATTTAGTTTTTGTTAGTTTTAGAGAGAAATCTTTTTACAGCCAGTTTAGATGCATTTATTTCTCTACCAGATGGAAGCACTAACCTCATGGCGGGTGTCTCAAAAACAGCATTCTGGGCAATTATCTTGACGATTGTCATTTGTGCTTGCGGAGCTATCTTCACTGGTTATATCTTGAGAAAGAAAAGGTAAAACTCTTTAGTGCTTGCAGTACTTTTAAGTTTCAGAAGCTGAACCCATCTAGTTGACGTGATTTCGATAATATGACATTACAACGACACGGGATTACTTTCATTGAATCAATAGTTGGTTCTGTTTTTATTTACCGTTTTTTTTAAAAGACAATTTGCCATGCGTGAAGCATTGTACAATTTGTCAGATCATGTCAGACCACTAACACTTAATGAACTTACTCCTTTTTCAAGCAAATATTTTAAATAGGGTTTTGTAATTATCATGTTTTTTTTATGATTTTAGGGGTCGGCTTCCGACAAAACAGCCGTCTTCAGAATTACAAGTAAACGCTGGCGATGGACAGTATGTTGTGGCTTACACGTTAAAGCCACCGAAACACGTCCAGCCCGATATTTTAAATCCACCTCCTGGTAAGCAGTACTGTCTTAAAACTGTATCTATTTAGCATAATATCAATAATATTGATATACATAAAAACAATGTTGCAATGTTTACAATACAATGTTTAATTTAGTGCTGTCTTTGAGACATGTAAATTTAATTTAGTGTAAATTTAAATATAATGTTCATAAGTTTTAGTTGAAAAAATATATTAATTTATGTCTGTTAAAACTCCTGTTAATCCTATTTCGAAACGTCGAAAATAACTGACTAAGTCAGAAGTAGACAACTTCTATAACTAGCTTAATACCGTGGTAAGCTAAGTCTTGCCTTCAGCAAGAGTCCGTTTTGGCGGATCCTGTGGGCTGAGCTTTAAAAACATTTCAGCTAAATGATACTATTATTCCATATCTGGAAACGCGAAAAGCAAACGTTTTTATGACAACTGTCTAGAATCTTCAACAAATCCCCACCACGCACCAAAAAATTCAGTCCAATTTACACCTACGCCGACTGAGCACTATTGAAAAACCATCTATTCCCCGGTCTCGGAAAACTTCAGAAATCAAACTGCAATGCTTTATTTTAGACGGGTGTCCTCCAAACGTGAAGTGCGGGATGGACGGCGCCGTCACAAATGGCGCTCTCTATGGAGAGGAGTGGGGCGAACGCTCTACGCACACGGATGAAGAGGAAACTAGACCTGTGAGTTACACTTTCGCAGAAGAGTTATGATTTTAAAATTTATTTTTACACACTGCACACTCGTATCATGATTTCAATAACCGTGAGAGTTGTTTGTAGACAAAATTTAGTATTTGTTTGATTGCCGCTAGATTTGTACTTATGCACATGATGGAAAGTTTAGGCCAGTTTTGATTAAGTATGAAAGTTTGTTTAATTAAGTGATGTACTTAAAACTAGCCCAAACGAAATGTTTTTGGTTCTATGTATTTTTTTAAAAACTTCCTTTTCTGATTTCGAATCGATCGTTGATATAAATTTGAAATTTTATTTAACTGTAGCAATAAAGACAGCAAACCATTACGTTTCCACTATTTACCATTTCGTTTCAATTTTTTTTTTGTCAGTTAGCTAACTACTCTTAGAAAATTGATAGATTCAGGCGTTACTTTGCGGAAATCCATTACAAGATAAAAACAGACGAAAAATCTCTAGTACTAGTCCTCTTAGCCTTTTAACCAATAAGGTCACACAGCTAACACCGTTAACCTCAAAAGACAAATATCGACACGGGTTTCATCCCTCCACGGGACATCATCAGGACCATCGACTTGTTTTCCGGCAGACGTGTTGCTCCGTCGACGCTGGAGCCAAAGAGCCAAAGTGTTAGCTGTGTGACCTCATTGGTTAAAAAGGTCAAGCGGAGTAGTAGGTACTAGAGATTTTTCTCCTGTTTTTTATCTTCTTCTTAGAACTTAATTTTGGTCATATTATTTAATTTAAAAATATGTTATCAGAACTACTTAGGCATCTTGATGTAATCAGTAATTGGATGCCTTGATAACGAGTACAGTGGCTAGACAGCAAAATGTCGTTCGGTTGAGTGAGTAAGGTGGGGCAAGTGATGACTAAATTACACGTAACTTGCTCGGCCGAACACTCGGTAGGTAATGCGTTTATACCACAGCACTCGACCGAGAGCATTGTTTTCCACAATAATATTTCTCTTTGTGTATTCAAAGCTATACTATATATATATATAGCTATACTATAATATGTATGTAGGTACTGGAAATTTTATTTTTAATTCACTAACTCTAGCTGTCAATAAGCTTGTGTTTTATTTTTCTTCTGTTGTTTTCCACAAATACTATTTGTTTGGCTATACTATTTAATGGTTTAAGCAAATATTTCGATTTTCAAAATCCCTTTTAGCAATTTTACGGCCGTAGTTCATAGTACCGATATTATATAGTCGTAGTTACAAACACCTATTGCGGTTTTCATTGAATCAACATGAAGTATTTTGTTTACTTTTTTGCTTGTCCTAGTTTATTTACAAACGAATTGACCCACACGCGGCTTCACCCTCGTTTTTGCAGTTTTAGGCCATCCCATAGGAACAGTTAATTTTTCCGGGATTAAAAGTAGCCTACCTTATGTGTTATTAAAGTGAAGTCGTCACGGAGATACGTGGTAACAAACATTCACACACACCCACACACAGACTTTTGCATATAATATAACATTAATAGGATAGTAGGATAGGAAGCGTCAACACTTTACTACAAAAATATTAATTAAAACGATATTTTTGACTCGTTTATTTCGTTGATTCGTGTTATTTTTAATAAAATAGCAATCGCAAGAAGTTTTCATTTAAAAAATAAATAAATCACATTTTAATTGTTTTTAGGGTTTTGTGCCTCAAGAGATAATATAGATTCACCAAATTTACGATAACTTGTAATTATAAAAATGTCTTTACGGCCTCACAAGCCTTTTCAAATAATTAGTATCAACATTTTATTGTAACTTTATTTTCAGATATTGAAATCGCCAAGAGTGCCGAGTAAGCCCGTCACGGGTACTATGTCACTAAGCAGGCGGGAGCATTTAATAGCAGAGGAGATACCAGGCCCCGAAAGTTGTGTATAGATGTACCCTTAGATTGTCTGCTGTATACATATTGTAAAATAAATTGTAAATTATTCGTAATAAGAAATAGAGTGCCATAGAAAATGAATACATAAATATGAATACTTGTAGAACTTAATGTATAAAATAATATATACAAAATAACGATCAAAGTAAATGGAACTTTAGAAAAAGAAAATAATAATACCTAGTACCTAACAATGTTATGTACCTTTTGTATTTTTTGGTATTATTGACTCTAAGACCAAGCTATTATGATTTGAGTTATGTTGTTTTGCATACTTAGCTGCCTTTTGTACAAATTTACTATTATGTTTAAAATTTAGTCCAACTAATACATTTACCTTGAGTAGTATCTACCTGTAAGTAGTCAAATTTTTGTATAAAAACATTTTTGTACATAAAATTGACTGTAAAATTGTGATAAATAAAATTGTAAATATTTAAATTGTAAAGATAAGAATGGAATAAATTAATTCAATTTAATGACTAGTTGTTTTATTTTCTATTTATTTTTGATTAATTATACATCTTAAGTATTTGCATTGAGTAATTATCTTCCACAAGATCCACAAAAAGTGAAACGTACACTTGTATAATGATTAAAAATCTTAAAAAGATAACAATCATAAAGATACAAGTTCTCGAAAAACGCATGATGGAAAAGTTTTTTAAAATATGTATAGTAGGTTTGCTTTAGATTAGATTATAGTCATTTGAAGCAAAATAAATTCGCTTGTAATAAACTGGAGTACAAACGCCCTGCGACTTTGTCCTCGCTGACTTTTTATCATGCAAACTTCTTCCCGCTGCTGTGTCCTATGCTTAAAGATTGATTTTCAGGAATTCCATTAAAATAAGTGCACCCCTACATATTAAAATGAACACACCCAAAATGTTTAAGACCTCTTGACTTAACGTTTTGGTTGTGTGTTGATTGTCAGTCAATCAGTAGCACGCAAGGACTTTTTTAAATTAAGATATCACAAAGTACCAAAAATAAAATGACATGGAGAGTATGGAATTCATTTTTAATCAAAAATCTAATTGTGCAATGAAAATAATAATTACAGTTATTTAAGCATGTAACTTTATATGTTAGACATGAGAGTGAATGATGCTTCTTTGAGAGTCTCTAAAATGAATAGGTACAAGTAGGTATTGGAATGAAATGTGTTGGATATTATGTTAGTACCTACAAAAGCTTGGACGCATGATTTTTTGTATATCTTGATCACATATCCTATGTAACTAAATTCTAGGTACAATATTTAAGGGTATTCCCCCATTGGGTGTTAAGACAAATCTTGTTGAGCTGAATTCCATCTTTCTTTTAGTATTTTTTGTTGGCTGTACGTTAAACTTGGAAAGAAGTTTGACGAGACAAACGCGGGAGGATACTTTGCTAAATCGCATACCTGAAATAAAGATAACACATAAATAACATGTTCCTCATTCATAATAAAACTATTAACCTTTGTTAGCTGATGTGTTTTTCAAAGCTAGCTATCATCGTTTTTGTTAATTATCTTAAGATTGATAATATAAGTATTGTGCTTAGAAGTATCAAGTTTATGCAAAAAATAACTTATTTATACTCATCATAAATATAATAGAAATTAATTTAGTAGAAAAAAATGCGATCTAAATTTGAATATTAAAATTCACGTAAAAAGAAGCCTTATCACGGCGTATAGCAGTGGTGACGTCATGGTTCAGTTTTCAATGTAAAATTTTAGCAAATAGGTTTAAAATTCTGCAATTTTGTTTGATGACACCAATCAGGAAACCAAGATGCTTAGATTGGTGTTTAACCTTTTAGGCGGATTGAGTTTTTTTATTTTATTTACAATATTACCAATGTCACATTAATGTAAAAAGAAATATGGTTTTTATATTCCTTGAACCCTTTTTCATAAGGTGAAAACGTAACTTTAGTAATTCTTGGTTACTGCCACCATGCCTCTTTTCCCGTTAATAAACATACTAGAAGTATTAGGATACAGTATTTATGATAGTCGTGATGCATAGCTAATGTTGTTTTATACTTTTATAAGACATGACCAAGGAAACTAATGAAATACACCTTACCGATACAATTTCTTGGTCCAACTCCGAACGCCAAAAAAGCACATGGATGCCGTTTTCCGCAGTTTTCTGGAGAAAATCTTTCAGGGTCAAATACATGAGGGTTCGGCCAGATATTCTCATCGTAGTGTATGCCTTGTGCTGATACCAACACAGTTTGTCCTTTTTTAATAAACACATCAGTTCCAGGAATCTCATAGTTCTTTATAGCATTTCTTATTAAAGGATCTACTACCGGGTACATTCGTAGTGTTTCATTGAACACTTTTTCTAAATACTTCATGTCTTGTAGAGCTTCGTATGTCACCTCGCCGTTGTATTCAGCTAGAACTACATCTATTTCTGCTTGCAGTTTTGTTTGAATATCAGGATTTAGTGCTATCTGATACAACAAGAAGGAAAGTATAGTGGAGCTGGTTTCGTATCCTGCTACATAAAATACAAAAGCTTGCGCGGCCAATAAATCATCCGTAATTTCCAAATTAGTTTGTATATCCTGGTCATTTCTTTTGAAACTTTGTATGTCTCCTTGCTGCTTCAGCTCCAATAATAAATCCATAAAATCTTTTCTACTAGAAGGCGTATTTTTTCTCTGAATCGAAACTTCTTTTACTAAACCGTAAAAAAACTCATCCACAAATTTTGGAAAAAATGATTTGCTTAATTTTCTTAAAATGTTAGGGTACATCATGTCGAGTTCATTTAAAAAACTCATATTAAAAACCACTTTATCTATTTTTTCAAGTGTTTCAATACGTCCGTTGATAGTGTCCAGATCGAGGCCAAACGCGCACGCGCTGATGTTGGACATAAAGAATTTCTGGAGCAGTGCAAGCACCTCTTGTTCCGGTTTTTCGACAATCGCCCTGCTTACGTAATCGGTGAATATGTCACCACGCTCTAACATTAGGTGAAGCATATTCTTCAGCTTACCTGATGTAAATATAGGAGTGAGTCTGTTCCTCAGAGCTCTCCAAGAATCCCCATCTGCGTGAAACAGGTTTGCTCCCAAGCCCTCTTTGCTGACTTCGTTACCTCGGTCGACGAAAACATCGAAATCCTTGATCATCACGTGTTTTATTATATCTAAGTCTCTTATTAAAAGACATGGTGTGGTCATCCTGTAGATACCAACTATTTTTTCTTTGGGAAATTCATTGTAAAGTTTATGAAAAACTTCGCTTGTATGGCTTTTACGGACAGCAGATTCATAGATGTTGCCGAATAACGGAATGGGGTTTGGCGAGACAACATTTTGGTTTTTCCAAAAGTTAAATGTACGCGTTAAATAATAGTACAAGGCGCATGGTATTGCAACCAGCGCTAAAGACCAGTACACCATTATTTTCAAGGTTTAAATTAGGTGCTCGTGTCAAGCGTGTATCTTGTATGAATCTAATTACGGAATGAACCTCTTTTAGGTTTTAGACCAAGTGTTTCTCTGCATATCTTATCTGGTATTATATAAATGTAAACAATCTACTATTTATTATGTACTAGCTGGCTCACTCGTGCTATTTTTTCGCAATTTTGCCATAACTTTTCACCGTTTAAACCTTCCCTGGACTTCTTCCCTTTAAAAATTTGCCAAATCGGTCCAGCTGTTGTCGAGTTTTATAACTGTGGAGTTAGCCGCACAGCAATTAATTTTTGTATACAAGAAGATTAATACTATCTTATACATAAATAGAAAAAAATGTTTATTTGACAGCACAGAAACACAGAACTAACATCGCATATTAAGACAGGACAAAAAGAAAGAAAAATGCCTACCTACTTAAAACAGAACTAAGTATCTATAAACTAAGCAAACTTACTAATATTAAACCTACCAACTAACTTAGTAAGAATAATAAAAAAACTTAACTAAGTAGGTTGACCGAAACCATACTCGTTCGTGTCACATGCATGCAGCCAATAGGTCCTGTGCTGTTTATCATGGTGGAACCAAGGCAAACAGTGCTGGTTTTCCGGGAGGGCCTTTTAAAGGGTGACGTCTCATAGTTACGGATTTAATAACTAAATAGGTATAATATCAACCAATATTTTATAATATAGCAAACAAGCGTCCATTTGGTGGTAAGCGGTTACCGGCACAGAACAGATATTGGTACCTACTGCCAGAGGTATCAATCGCGCGTCGTTTCTATTTGTGTTGCATACCAAGTCACATCACTTTGTGCATAAATGGGTAAATTGTCTTATAAATATTATAATATTACATATGCATTCCTGCGCCACCAGCGTCATGAGCAGACAAAAACAAAACACAACTTTTAACAAAAAACGCGTTCGCGCGGTAGTTTTAGACTTGACGTTATTTAAAAATTATGTAGATTTTTACTGAATCAAAAAGTAACCTTACAAGTATAATTAACTACTGAATATCTATATACTATGTACTAATCTGTTTTTTTAAAATACGGTGAGACTGTTCATTTTATTTGCCTTTTATGATACAAAGATAAATGTATCTTAATGGTTTTATTTTATCTGTCTTATCGGTGACTAACTGATAATTGATATTAAAAGAACGGCACAATAAGTACCTACCTATTTTTAATCGAACCCGCAACCTCTCGCTCCACTACCGGGCACTTTCCTACCACGCCATCGAGGTCGTCAAATAATGTTTTTGCTGAATATATAATAAAAAAAAACCTATCTATGTATTGTATTGTATTAAGTATATATCAGTCATCTATGTAATACCCATAATACAGCTCTGTTTAACATCAGCTTACCTTGGGGCTAGATGATGCTGTGTGGATTGTCCAGCATAAAAAAAAAACGCCCTAGATCTAGAAGCCTAGATAGAATGGAGGCCTTTGCCCAGCAGTGAGACATGAATAGCTGTTATAATTTTCTCTTTCTTATAAATAAAAATTAATTGCTCCGTTAGGCTCACTAAAACTCAAAACTCGACAACGCAACGGCTGGACTTATTTGCCTAATTTATGTCTTCCAATGTTTGTAGGAGTCCAGGAAAGGTTGAAACGGAAAAAATAACGCAAGTGAAACCGCGCCGCACTGATATTCTTTTTTATTAGTTACTAGCTGACAGTAACTAATAAAAAAGAATATCAACTATTACCATCAGTGGTTGGGTACCACGATGATTGATAATGATAATGATAATAAATTTATTTCTTTTTACAGGTCGCATGCACTTAAATTTGTCAGATAATTAGTAGCTTATCACAGAAGTTAAGTGCACCATAATGATTACCAGAATTTACTCTAAAGATAAGAGCACTAGTGGTCTAGTAGTAGTGGCCCCGCCTTCCGAATCTAAGGTCGTTGGTTCAAAACAAGTCGTGCACCAATGGATTTTTCTATTAGAAAATTATGCTCTCATACGGTGAAGTAAAACATTGCAAGAAAACAGGCATGTCAAAAATAGAAAGACATGTGCCTTCCACCAATCTGGATTGTGTCCGCGTGGTGGATTAATTTTCACCACCCATTCACTCTCGTTCAAGAATGAGCAGGCGGTGTCCCAGCTGTAGGAAGACCAAAAAATTTGACTTTCATAATGATAAAATACCTACGATTCCCACTTACTCACATGTTACCAATACTCGTGAAATAATAGCGAAATAACAGTTATATTGTAGATTATTGCTACGTTCTTTCTCCATTCTGAATGTGTTAAAATTTTATTATGTTCTTCTGTCATTGTGTCAGTAGCATTTTCTTTCAGGTAGATCAAGTGCTCGTTTGCAACTTTTGTGGTGTATAATTATTAAATAAAACTATTGTATCACGTAACTGTATACTGTGTAACGTAACTCGGTTGCAATTCGATTTCAATTAGCAACCTGTCAAAAAGCTGTCATATTCATAGAGCACGTCAGTTTTGGATTGAAACCTAATAAATTCGACTGAAAAAGCCATATAAATAAAAGAAGAAAAAGAAATTGATTGCAACCGAAGTGCATAATAGCCCTGCAGCTCCCCACGACCCGCTGCAGTCTTTTTACAGAAAGTTACTAAAAAGCCGTTTGCATACGACATCGAGCAACAAAACATTCTAATTGGTTAACCAGATACCCGGTGGTGGATTACTCTGGATCCTCATTACTGCGCTTTTAGGAATCCCCTTAAGCCCGGTTTTCTAATATGCGATGTCCGGCATATAACGGACAACGCATCAATTTGTATGCTCTAGGTAATGTGTCGTACGTTAAATATACACTTACTCATATGGTAACCTTCCATGTACGTCTGTCCGTCTGATCCGTCTGTCTGTCACTGTATCTATTGATGAAAATCGCATTCAAATCCGTTGCAAAGTTTAATGATCTAAGCTTCATACATACAGAAGGACAGACGGCGAAAAGTAACATTGTTTCATACCATGTAAGAGTACCTTTGTTATAATCTTTCAGAATAAGAACATTGACGTCCTCACTCTTCTTGATCGCGTCTGTATTTTATCGGCCGTTACATAACGTTTGTAGCTTTTTAAAAAACTGTAGCTTTGGAGGCGGACTGCATAACTCACATGACAGCGATTAACCCAGATGTAAAATACCGAAATGTACTACTTTTAAAAACAAAACTGTTAATTTTTGTTATAATCTTTCAGAATAAGAACATTGACGTCCTCACTCTTCTTGATCGCGTCTGTATTTTATCGGCCGTTACATAACGTTTGTAGCTTTTTAAAAAACTGTAGCTTTGGAGGCGGACTGCATAACTCACATGACAGCGATTAACCCAGATGTAAAATACCGAAATGTACTACTTTTAAAAACAAAACTGTTAATTTTTTACTTTGAAATACAGACAATTTATTGAGTATATATTAAATCTAAATCAGATAATGCAGACGTCTTCTTGCGAACTTAAAAGGGGCGCGGGGATAAAACGCGGATAGCGCAGGGATTGCGCGGGGAACAAGCGGCAAGCATGTTTTCAGATCCAGATCACGTCTACCAGAACAAATGTATGTATACGATTAATACCATAATATTTTGGACCACCCCTTTTCGTTTTCGGCAGTCGTCTTCTTACACCCTGTATACAGTTAGATAAAAAAGTCTACTCAATGCTCTTAAAAATTTAAAGCAGTTTATACATAACTATAAGGGTCATTCATTATTAACCTGACAAACTTAAGGGATAGATTCCACACATAAAAAAAAATACTTGTACTTTTTTTTTCTAAACATTTTTTTTTAAATATAAAAAATATATAAATAATTCTGCTTAATAATTAGTTATTCTTGTTAGATATCGAAAAGGCAGCGCTCGGCACGTGCCAGTGACCCGCGCGTCAATGAACCGCGGGTCAATAACCCGCGCGTCCTTGACCTGCGCGTGTCAATGACCCGCTACGGGGCGCGCACACTAGAATATTTTATTATTATGCCGCTTAACTCGATTCTCAACAATGATAAATAATAATTGAGCAGAAAAACGTAATTGAATTTTTTTTATTTATTTAGGATTCTTATGACAAAATACACATATAAAAAAAAATATAGGTTCATATATTTTTTATGTGTGGAACCTATCCCCTAAGTTTGTCAGGTTGATAATGAATGACTCTGTGTAGATAAAAATACTCAAACACCTACACATTTTCTATAAATACATAATTACTAAAAAGATTATACGAGCAGGCAGCATATTTCATTGAAATTACGTCAGCTTACATTTATCTAAGTTTAAGAAGGCGAGGTAAAGACGCAGCATTTCTTTCTAGGCGTCGAGAATGGCACAAAATTCCCTAGCGTGTGCTCGTTTAGCTCGTAATTTTTCATTGAGCCTGAGAGTCAGCAGGAAAGCCTCCAATTAAGTTTCTCTTTACCGTTTGGTCTGGAAAAGGGGAAGAAAAATGAACAACAGAGGCAAGGGACAGTTGCGGAGCCTACTGCCGTATGATGTCAAATGACCTTTGCGAACTCTCGAGTGGGCTCTTGTAAAACGTTACGTTTATTGTAGAGCAGTTTGTAGTGTTTCACTGTGAGAGATCAAGGGAGGTTTTTTATCAGCGCAGCGGTGTTGCCGAAAGTGTGATTTGTGAATGTGAGCTTCCGTTTGTGGTTTATTATTTTAGTGTTTTTTATTTTAGTGTTTTGTAAGAGTCCGTAGCAAGCTGAGTAAGACTATTTCAATATACTAGGTTTGTAAAAAAATTACATGGAATAATAATAAAAATTATTTTTGGCCGTAGCAATGGTTGGTAGCTATTTGATAACATCAAAAACTGTTATTGACTGATACCATTGGGCTACTTATTAGTAGTTTATATTATTTGCTTTGACCCCTGGTTAGTACCTACTAACATTATCTAACTCAGATTATCACTACATTTTACTTCAGACGATTCATACAATAATAAGCGCATCTAAGTGGTATTAGAGAGAGGTGTAAATTGAATTACTTTATCGTCTTTCCGACAATAAATTCACTCACCTAGTGCTCATAAAATTGTAGGTTGATTGAGTCAGTATTTTTATTGTTTCGGGCCGTGAATCAATGGCGAATGTTTGAGTAATAAAAACTTTACGATTGTTTTCACGGTGAAATTTGTGGCCCGTGAAATGCTCTTCCGCAGTCATTTTCTTACTGAAAGCTCATCTCAAGAGACTCTCCGTTCTTTGTTATGGCCGACATTTTAATTTGCTTCACACCTGTATTCAGCACAGGTTTTATTACTCCCGCACGGATCGACGCAATCTGTTGATTTCTTGGGGAAATGGGTCGAGCGCTTTTGAGTTTTATGAAACGAATCCGAGCACCGTTTGGAATTTATGCAATATAACTGAGAGACCACAGAATTCGTTTTAGAATTTGAGCTCAGCGTGTAATTTATTTTCGTAAATGTGTGGCGCTCTTACGCCGCATGATTGCAGGATTTCCAGTCGAGCCAGTTTCACCCTACCTCTCAATTTGCCCCTACTTTCGAACACGCGTACTCGTATTCTTTATTACCTTGAGGGTGAAACCGCAATGCAATCCCGTCTACAGCTCCGCACAAGGTGACCAAGGATATCCGAACCCGTAGGTAGCCAACGGTGGGTTAACTAATTGGGTAGGGCGGGTCGGATGTGCGAACAAGGCAAATGAAGATTTATCATTTACCTCGGTCCACGGGCCCCGGTACCCGGTTATCAGGTTACGGATATTTTTGTTGGCGTTGTACTGTTCCGGTTGAAACCGTCAATTGGAGGGAGGAATGATGTGATGTTTGTGTACAGTGATGCGTGGCTAATCTATGGGTTACGAAAGTATAATGTGATGTTTTTAAGGATACTGTTGCTACTTTATGGATGAAAAGGGTTATATAAGTGTGTTATAAAAATGGTATATTTATGTGCGTTGTTGTGTATGCAAAGTGACACGAAATTGTTGCTAAACTAAGAGACTTTATACTTCCAAAAAAAGTATTTTTTTTTCTTTCCAACCAATTAAAAAATAATATTTATATTCCTCGAAAAAAGGAAAGGCGATTAAAAAGCTTTGCACGAAAAAACCACACGTGTAAGTTTTTGCCCTTCATCGTCATTATACGAGTAACAGCAAATAATTTGCTGGATTGCTGGACATAGGCCTTCCCCAAAGAGGTGCCATGACGACCGGTCTTGACCGACTTCCTGCGACTGTTGTTCATCGACCGACTTCCTGCGACTGTTGTTATGACGATGACTGATGTTGGGTCTATTGAGTCGATGGAAGGCATCATACGAGTTCGTTTTCCAGTTTGCAAGAAGATTTGTTCCCAGTAGCTCTGGTAAGCTTTTGGCGTCCGATTTTTCAAAACAGTTTTCTGATTTTGTCTCAACTCACGTCTGTGGTTTTATCATTTGACGCGGTAGTTATTGCGCACAAACTCGCCAATTATAGTAGAATCCTGACGCTCCGACTACTAATTGAGTTAATTCGACTACTCGTTGATCAACGCGGCCAACGGCGCAGGCCACCGCTTCCAGCTAATAATCCCTCAATTTGATTACCACGAAATCAGCTGCTATTAACCGAGTGCTGCGCTGTTTACTGGGCATAATGTGATTATACCTGCAGTAGTGCAGTATGAGAAAATCCGTAGAAAACCCAATGTCACCGGCATAGCTCTTAGAATAGGTAGTTGAATCGGCAGTGGGCAAGCCAAGCCATATAGCTCGCAGAACCGATAACCGCTGGGGAATAAAAGTTCACGAATGGCGACTACAAACTGGATAACGAAGTGTACTTCGTCCGACTCGATGGATCGATGACATTCAAGCGGTCGCAGGCAGTCGGTGAAGGTTCAAAATTTTTGGGGGAGGCTTATGTCCAGCAGTGGACGTCTATCGGCTGATATGATGACATCTAGTTAAAAATAGAGAATTGCTCGTAGCTTTGATCTTGGTCGCGTGGTGGACGAGTGTCTATTGGATAGGTGGATATAGTGTTATTACAGATATAGTTTTTACGTATTGCAAAACTTCAAAAAACCATCCCTATTGAGCCCCATGCTATACTAATAAAATTAGGTAGTACATTAAAATTTCAGTCACATTTTATAGTTTCGACACTTTTTCCATTGTCTAAAACAAGTATCAAACTTTACAATGCAACTGTTTTTAATAAAATTGGTTTGATACTTGCCGCCGCTTTCAATTTGCTAACTACTTGCGAAAAAAAATAAAAACTACGGACATCACATTACTGAATTAAAAAGTGGTAAGTGGCTCTAAAAGTGGTTAGTCTTTAAAAGGTAAGGAGTTCAGGTGATAATAAGTTTTTATTACAAAATAAATTATTTAATTAAATGTCAATGCTATTACTCACGTTTGCAATAATCAGGTGTAGTGTTAATGTATCGAACTTAATCCAAGTGCAAATAGAGAGCATTCATTATCATCCTGACAAACTCAAGGGGTAGGTTCCACAAATAAAAAAAAAAATACTTGTACTTTTTTTTTCTAAACGTTTTTTTTTTTATTTAAAAAAAAAATCGTAATTCTGCTTAATAATTAGATATCCTTGTTAGAAATTAAAAAGGCAGCGCTCGGCACGTGTCAGTGACCCGCGCGTCAATGAACCGCGGTTCAATAACCCGCGCGTCCTTGACCTGCTGCGGGGCGCGCACACTCGAATATTTCATTATTACGTCGCTTAACTCCATTCCCAACAATGATAAATAATAATTGAGAGGAAAAACGTAATCGATTTTTTTTTGTTTGATTTTTAGACAAAATATACATAAAAAAAAAATTATAGGATATTTTTTTTTTATGTGCGGAACCTATCCCTTAAGTTTGTCAGGTTGATAATGAATGACCCTGTATATTTATTATTCTATTAAAAATTATATTAAATCCGTCACCAGAGTTAGCCACTGACTAACTATGTAAAACTTTTATTTCTTATCCGATTTGTCTTTTTTTTTTATACAACTGAAGTAGCAACCAAGCGTACGGCCCACAAGATGGTAAGCAGTTACCGCAGTCTATGGACGCTTGCAATACCAGAGGTATGACTCGCGGGTTGCCTTGAGGCTAAGATCGAAAGCCTCATGTGCCAGTAATTTCACCGGAAATCATACCCTTCACACCGGAACACAGCAATGCGAGCATTACTGCGTGGCGGCAGAAATAGGTATGGTGGTAGTCCTTCCCCGGACGAGCTCTATCACAAAGAACTCTACTACTCTGGTAATATCAAAATGATGATGAACCATATCTCATAATTAAAAACATAGTAATGACAAGGTATTTGTGTTAGTTGCAGTATGTATTATACTTACGCTACTTACTCATCCCGTATTACAAAACACACCAATTTCTAAACTGTATCTGCTCAAAATCACGAGCATGTTACCCTCAGGTCACATAAGTAGTCCTAGGGTACTGATCGCCAATGAGGTATGTTTTCCATTTCTATGCTAATGGGATTTGCCAATGAATAAAGTTTATACCTACACAATAACGATAGCATGCAGTAAAGACACTTAAAAAAATATATTGATAAAACTCCACATCACTAATCTACCCCGTTTAAATCAAAAGCCGTTTGTTCTAATTTCATCTATGAAACTTGCTTTGCATTATGTAATTAAAACGCGTCCTTGACCATGTCACATATAATGACAGCAGTACCAGTATTATAATATTTTAGACAGATGGATTGTCACATTTAGTATTTTAAAGGTTCGAGCACCAGGCTGCAGCGTGTCGGGGCGGAGCGCAAAAATCCGCTCAAATCGCTTGAATACAATTTGTATGAATTATTGCACACTGTGTCGGGCCGCAGCGGCTCGCATTATTGCAAGGCAGATTTGCATCCGTGGGATGCAGCCCGCCGTATTTCACATGTTTAACTTCTGGCCTTATTTCCCTGGTTTGTATGACATGGGTATTATACAGCTAACTTTAGGAACCGTTAGTTTACAATCGAAACAAATAAGTTTGATTAGACGTTACATAAAGATAAAGATAAAGATAAGTTTGATAACATGATGTTTTTTACGTCAGAAAATGATGAGACTCCACTTCTGATAATACTAGTTATTGCAGTGTCACCCAATACTTAAAATTTTACTACTGTGTTGCGCTTGCTACTCCTAGGAATCGTTATTAAATCTCATTCACCCAATTCTTTCACAAGTAGCTGCAGTGTCTTACAAACTAAACCTAAACATTTTTTTTTTAAACCTAAACATTTAGTTTGGTGCCTAAACACAATTATGCTTGAACACCACTGCTTAAAAGCAGAATATCTGACACTACTGTGATACCCATCATCATCATCATCATGACATTGGGTCTTATCCACGCGGACCCAATGCGGATTGGTGTATGGCACATGTCTTTCGAATTTTTTAGTTCTTGGACATGCCGGTTTCCTCATGATGTTTCCATTCACAGTAGGAGAGCACTGGCATTGCGCACATAATTTTTTCTAATGGCAAAATCCATTGGTTCACGACCGGGTTTGAACCCACGACCTTAGGATCGGAAGGCGGGGTCACTACCACTAGACCACCGGTGCTCTTACTGTGATACCCACTAAGAGACTTTCACTGAAGAGTTTTATTAACAGGTATTCATATACTTTAGCCAAAAGTAAGAAAATAGTTTTCATTAAAGCGTACATACTGCTTCATTATGTGTTTTGCGTCCGGGCGGTGCTTTGTGAATTTATTTTTCCTATCTCAACGGTATTGTTTCTTTGCACTTCGAAAAATGGTTTTTCGAAATTGGAATTTTTGTAGTTATTGGAGTAGGGTGAGTGCTAATACTGTTGACCTTTATTTATCGTAGGTTTACATTATAAAATTATACTTTGTGGTCCATAACAAAAATCTATGATGCGTACTAAAAGAAATCTGGTGTATAGTTTTTTTTATACAATACATTTGCAGAACCGATACCCGTTTCCCTTTCCCTATAATTAACCAATGACGATGTAGCTTTCTCTAAAGTCAAAATATGAGATTTTTGTTGTATTCCAAAGAACAATTATTTTAATTATTAATAAAAAAATAAACTTGACAAACCCTAACTATCAACAGAATAAAGTATGTTATTTCAAACTTTTTACAAGGAATAATAATAAATTCAAGCTCATTTTTATGTACACTAATACCTTCTTACGTTCATAAGAGAGCTTTCGTCAAATAAACTAGGGTATTATCTTCATATTCCTTTGAAAGTGTTCGAAACATATAAGAATATTCTCTGTCAATACATTCGCCTCTCTTGTACAATAATCTGTACTTATTTCAAGCTTCTTAGATATGTAATAAAAATCAGCTTAATGCGACACGTACGGCAGTGAATGCGTAAAGGGCTTTTTAACATGTCTCGTGCGTGATAGTCAAATTGATGTTGTAGTATACGGGCTTCGAGGTATCAAGATGGCTAATTCTGTTATGGACGACTGAGCGAGTGAGTGCTTGTCACTGGTAAAATCTTAAAAGCAGTACCTAAGAAACTATTTGTACATTAAATAAAACATTGTTTGGTAACCCCTAATAACACTCACCCACCACACGCACCCTTAGAAGCTCGTCTTTAGCTACCTAACTAACCTAGCTCATAGGAGCTAGGTTAAGTATGTTAGAGAAAACTGTGTATATTGTGGTTACTGGAAACATGTATTTTGCCAATAAACGCTATTACACCAGTTTTTACTGTGAACGCAGCCTTATTTGTGGGTGATTTTTGAACATGTCAATAGAAAAAATATATATTTGCAGACTCTCAACGAGTAAACACGTTTTGAACATATTCACAGGTTTTATTTCATGTCGGGGTAAACACTTTCAAAAATGAAATTGGCGCACGACAAATAGAAATGAAGTTTTTAATGATTTCTTCGTTTTCTTAATGGCAAATACTTAATGTTTTAGAAATAATGGTTCTTCTATGAGGCAAGGTATCTATTTTTTCACGTAACGTGCGTGGCAATCAAGAAACTATGTAAAATAGAAAACTGTTTTTGTGTAAACATTAATAAATTAATGACAGGTTCGTAGAACATCTTTGTATAAGGTGAAAGAGTCCGCGTTGAAGGGCAAAATGGAGGAAACTGCATCAACA
The DNA here is from genome assembly GCA_951394395.1 of Colostygia pectinataria. Taxonomy (NCBI): domain Eukaryota; kingdom Metazoa; phylum Arthropoda; class Insecta; order Lepidoptera; family Geometridae; genus Colostygia; species Colostygia pectinataria. Next base: position 5,544,131 of record OX596365.1, on the reverse strand, counting down.
CTGTGAAACGAGATAAATTGATGATTATGATATTATTATGTACCTGCGTGGCAATACAAGATTGATTTTCATGTTCGGACCGCAACCATCTGTTACGATGCTTTGACCAACTAGACGCAGTATTTTGTAGATAGACCTTGGTAGTATGCTATGTTATTGATAACAAGTTTACCATAAAACAAATTGTCTTTGGTTTTTTTGTATTTTATAATAAAAATATTTTGATTGAAACATCCAAACTAGAAGACACGCAAGTAAGTTTGGTAAAATAATAAAACCAAGTTCGTATGTCAGAGGCCAACTCTGATGACGGAGTTAATCTCTGTGAAGTGAAGGCCTTTAATTGTATTTTGTTTTTAAATTACAAGTATAAAATAAATTGTATTTTAGCAGTCGTGCGCAATACTTTTATGGAATAACCATTATAAGCACTAACGTACGTCTAAAATTGCTCAGGTAGTGTACCTACTGCTTTGTTAGAAGACGAACGAGGTTGCGACGTGACAACGGTTAAGACGTTCAAGACAGCTAGTTTCCTGGACGGGTATTATACAGTGACCTATTTATGTACTTACTACAAATATTTAGTTTTTATAAAAATGCATATAATTTTTATACTCAATCCAAATAACTAAGCTCTTGCAAATTTACATGGTCGCCAGGTGGGATGTTTTTTAACTCGAGCTCTGTAAAAAATATTGTAAGTAATTTAAAATAATAGAACAATATTATAATTATGTGCGTGCGCGCCACTTACAGGAATTTGCAAAAATAAATTATGAGGTCAACATTGTAACAAAACTTTTTAAATCACCGTGCAGATTTAGTAGTAATATTAGCCCACAACCGACCAATCCAACAACCCACATTCAAAGTATTCCTTCTCAAGAAATTTACCAAACCAATAAACCGAAATAAAAAAAAAACCGTTCTAATTCAGGTTTTAATAGTTCAGGGACATAACGTGAATGTAGGCACTTCAAGATGAATAAACTTGTGTAATTTACACATAATGATGAATAAATAAATAAAAATTTAAAGTGTTGTTTGAGCCAAATCAGTCAATTTTTTTGGTTGAAACGTCGCTTTGCCGTAATTTAAGCTACTTCCTTTCACTATACAGGGCAACTAAAAGGTCTGTCTACTCGTCATCAGTAACAATTAGCAAGGATCATAAAAAAAAATCGACAGAAACCGAGTCGTTTTTCTTGCAATATTATTTTAGCGCGTTGGAACTGACATAAATTCATCTAGTTTGTTTGAAGTTTCAAAGTGATTATCGTGATGATATAACGTTTATTATTGAATACAGTAATTTGTAAGTTTATGTTTTTCAGATCTAGATGGAAGCTCGGAAGCTGTATTTGTCTTTTTTGGGAGCTCTCTTTTATCACCCTTTAAATGTAGTACCAAACACCCACGCACGCTAAGTGTTATGTGATTATAGTCTTATTTTGAAAAGGAAATATAATGGCTCCGGGATGTCATTAAACCAACGGTAAGTTTATATTCTGGGATTCTAAAATTTGAATAGTTTTTAATCACTATGAAAAAACAATAGTAATGCAGCAAGTGCTGAATTTATCTCTAGGTTCTAAAATGAAAATAATTGAGTTTGAGTGCGAAATAAACGGACGTCTTTTGTTTGATGTTTTGTTCTCTATAGATATGGCGCTTTCAGATGTTTAACGTCAGTTTTATCACTTACAAGCTGTAATGAAAACCGAAGGAAATAAAAATTGATTCTTCCTTCTGTTATATAATAGCAAGCGTTCTAGTGTAAAATAAGGGTAATTTAATTTATTATAGACTCAAAAGGTTATTGAAACCGATAAAAGCTTGAACCTTTGATATTTTTGGAACACTTTGTCAAATATCTAACCCAATTTTACAAGTCAATAAGTTTTTAGTGGTTTGAAGATTTTAACTATGTAACGGTCGCAGGAAGTCGGCGTACAGTGAAGGCACAAGATCTCTCATTTTGATCTTTCCATCTCGATCTTCGCCTATAATAAAAAGACGCTGTTGACGTGATGACATTAAGGATATCAGTCATTTGTTCTTATGAACGCAAAGTGAAATGGCCATAATTATCCAATTTTGTAAACAACAATATCAGTTGCGTTATGCACAAATATTGGCTTCTGTGGCAGATCACCACTTTACCTGATAGGACTTTTCAGCAGGAGTCCGTCTTATTGGGTACCACCGCAACGCAGTGCCAGATATTTTGCTTGAAGCAGTATTAAGTTAGTGTGCGCAATAATTACTCTGTTTCATTTTGAAGGACGATACTGGACTATAGCATGTAAAATTAATGGACAAAAGAGACGTAATATAACGTTTCGGGGTGAAGCAACGCAGAACTTTAAAACTTGAAGCTTTGATCAAGTCGTTCGCTTACCTACATCAAACAAACAAACAAATGACTTGATCTTGTTGCCATTTTTTAATATAAAAAAAAACATACATGCGACAAAACGTCGCACCGCCATCGGTAATGCTGTTTGTCTACTTTACTAAACTAGGGATACTATAACCCAAAATATTTGCTACCTTTTAGGAAACCACAGCTTAGGATGGGTAGAGTACTCGTAGCATCCACCGAGTCCGCAACAAATAGAAATCGAACCGAAACACACGAACAATGCCCAAGTATTTATCGTTGGCTTATTGTTTTCTATCACGAATACCCTCCAGCGACTTCGACTTGAACACTATGTCCGTGTTTCGTGCATATGAAGTGGTAGTATAGAGTTAGTAACTTAACAGTTACCTTTGAGTGCATGATTGCTAACGAAGCAAGAAAGATTCCTAATCTCAAATATATCCTAATATCCTGGCCTCATAATGCGCTAGACGCTAACGTAACTGAAACGTATTAGTTTATGTTTGTGCAGACTGCGTGAACTGCGTAGTGCGCAAAGTTGACATGAGTGTTACAGTGAAACACAAACTAACTTCAATTTTAAATCAACGATTTGATGTTCAAAGTGGAAAAGCAAATGTCATTAATTATTACAAACTTCGGGAGATACGAGTAGTCAACCACTGCAATAAGAGTTTTAGCAAATGAGCTAGTATAAATGTTCTAGAACTTCATAAATAAAAAGCAACAAATTCTGTCTCCATCCCGTGGAAGTCACGTTGATCAGCAGTCAAATCTTCGCGAAGTATTTTCGTCTCAACCAGAATATTAGAAAAGTTTTTCGATCCCGTGAATAGTGCCGGCTACGTGAGACACAAATATTGCACCGAAGCCCGTATAATCCCTGGCTCCCAGCCAGTTCACAATATGTAAGCGTAGTTTTCAATGGAGCAGCTTAGGTACCTACTCAATAGCCGGTCGACAATTAAGTGTAGAGGTATGCTCTATACCTGGTCCTATCTACCTGCATTCAGCTTTAAACGTACAGGGGGCTCTACACTGATATAAGTATTTACCTACAATGGGATATTTTTTTGTGCTATGTCCAACTGCTGAGCTATGATCCAAACGTACTTAAAAACTCTGTTAGCTGATGTGTCTTTCAAATCTATCTTTTTTTAATTGTCTTATGAATGACAAGGAAAGACAAAACTTAGCATGCTGATAAAATGACAGTTTCTTTTGCATGCAGGCATTAAAAATACATTGCTTGAATACAAAACTATAAAATGCAAGCTGATTGGTTTCTATTCTTAGAATAATAACACGGAGAATGATAATTTCATTTAAAATTCTCTTCAAAAGTGTGTTGATGTTTGCGTGAGCGGCTTATGCATACTTTTTTATTTCTGGTGTTACAGCAATTTATTTGTGGTGTTACAGAAGCCTTTCACCATACAATACATAATTTTTTAATTATTATCGTGTTAGACGTGCGCACGATCACTTAGCATTGACGGCTGACGAGCCGATTGACCCTCAGGTGACAATTTTGTCCCCTTTTGAATGATTTCAATTTGCGGACGCATGCTTCGTTTCTCCGTGTTATTATTTTAGGTTGACATCTATTTAGCATATCAGTTTTAGGGCAACCTGTAGATTGAGTATTATAATCTCGCCATGGTTATCGGTTATGAGATGCGATTGCGTCCGGTTGGAGTATTCATGCGGGTACATTCAACTTGGACAATTGGAATTTGTTCTATTGTCACAATGTGCTATATCGCTGTGAGACAAGAACATGTGTAGATACGACTAGAAACATACATACATATATTCAAATTCTAAAAACAAAGTTTCAACATTATAAGTAATTTTATTTGTGAAGACTTTTTTTTTTTGGGGGAGGCCTATGTCCAGCAGTGGACGTCTACCGGCTGATATGATGTGTTATTTCCGATGACCCCCATGTCTCGCTCCCACTGGGGAACAGTGAGAAGTTTTATTTCCCGATCAGCAGGAAGGTTATGATAATGATTTGTGACGACTTACAAGCTAAAAATAAGCTAATACACTAACAACTTTCAGTAAAAATAAACAAACTAAAGATAGAGAGTGAGTAGATACCTACATCTCGACCTTATATCATGAGAAACTCTTAAACAAATATGCGTACCTACTTAGAGCAATCACCTACCCACTCACTCACCGAAAACACAAGAAAGAAAAGCTAGAATTTTTATCATCAAGACAATGAATATATAAATGTTGCCTGGAAGAAATCGCTCACAGCGATAAGGCCGCCCAATGTACTTCACTGTTAAAAATTGTATGTAATTATTATTTTTCTGTTTTTATTTGTCTTTTGTGGTGTACAATAAAGAGTTTTCTATCTATCTACGTATTCCACAATAACAAACAATATCAACACGTGTCCAAAATACCATAAGCACAAATGACATTGTTTGTCATCGTTTCATTTCATTTCCTCTCGGCTCTTAAGCTGAGCACGGTCCAACCTCTTTAAGTAAAGATCGTTAGTACCAGGACATGACAATACATGTTCCATATCCGGCCCGACCTGGATGACGGGACATTTCAACGAGCTTCCGGCTTTCTCCTCCGCATGGACCGATGATTCATGGGTTTCTTTAAACAGTTGTCTTGCTCGGAATGAGATGTCAAGGCTAAATACAAAAACGTCGCGCGTCGTGTTGATACATCGATGAAAGTATCAAACGTACTGGGGCGTTATGGTTGGAAGGGTAGCAGAGTTCTTTGTGAGAACTAATTGTAAAAACAGAAAAAAGTAAAGCTCAATACTTTATTTCAACTTGCTGTACGTACACGCAATTAGAAAGAGAATCACGTTCATTGGGCTGTGCAAAATTGAAATCGTTGCAAAATTCATTTTTTCCAATAACAATGTTAACTTGAATTTTTAACTTGAATGTTAAAAATGAACACGATGGTTGACATTTTTATCCTTTGACGAGACACAAAAGATTTTTAATTCATTTTTAAATAAAGGAGCTCTCACAAACTACGCTATTTATAATTTCAATATTATAATAATATTATTACACTTAGTTGAACATGTTGTTATTTTTCTGTATTTATTTTTTTAGGTGTGCTATAAAGAAATATATATATCTATCTATCTATCTAATAATAAAAAAAAGGTTAAAATATAACCAACTAGCAAAAATAAAAAAACGTAAGTATTACGTATAAGTATCGTTTCAGTTATCTGGTACGTACAAGATTTGCTTAGTTTGGGGCTAGATGGTGTTGTGTGAAATGTCTGCCAATATTTATTTATATTTTCATATCTTTCATAAATATAAAAATAAATTACTGTGCGTTAGTCTCACTAAAACTCGAGAATGGCTGGGCCGATTTGGCTAATTTTGGTCTTGAAATGTTAGTAAAAGTTCTATATAGGTTTAAACGGTGAGAAAATATATAGGGTGTAAAAATTTGCTAAAAAAAAATAACCGCGCCGGGTCTACTAGTACATAATAAACATTAATCAATACAATATTACTATATGTTGCTTAATATTATCACCGTCATTCATAACGTTCAGTAGTTTTTTTAATTACTTTTTAAGCCACATGATAAATAGTCTTTGTCTGAAATCTTCTTAAAACAGTTAATTTAACGGCACGAGTCAACTCTAAAATTGATTATCGATGCTTTATTTACCTACATAAGTCTTACACTATAAAACCCCCATCGCAGGGGATTATCTAAGGGGATTTTGGGACCAAGCCATCTTTTGCATGTTGGGCAAAACCTGATGTGTGTAATAAGTAAAGCACGTCTCACAAGCCTCACATAGTACCATTACATTCTACAGAATCGAATTAGAAAATATTGTTGGGTGGGCAGCGGGACACGTGTTGTATAGCAAATACCTACAGAATACAGATCCACATTTAATTTGGATGTGGTATGTTACTGGACAGCGTACTATGGGAATAAGAGGAAAGTCACAGAACTGTAACACATAACGCTGTAAATGGTCACATTGTGCCACATTACCTGGTGGTAGGACTCTTTAACAAGAGTCTTTGTAGGTACCAACGTAGTGGCAGATATTCTGCTTCCAAGGGGTAGCACAAATTACTGTATTATTACGAAAAAGATTAGGTACGTCTCGGGGTGACGAGCGGAGAGCAGTGTCACAGTGCAGATAGCGTTAAACTTGAATCTTTATGTGATCTGCAATCTAAAGCGGTAGATTTTTGACCTGACACAAAAAAAAATATTTCTTTTAAGTTAGAAGATAAGATACGTGGGATATTTTATGACCTTACATTGGTAGTACGTTATTTTGAGTTTTTTTTGTAAATAGCTGTCGCCCGTGACTTTGTTCGCGACGAATTCAGAAATAGCCTATGTCCTATTCCCAGTTATTATCTATCTAAGTTTTAAATTTCAGCCAAACCGGTTAAGTGGTTTACGAGTTATAGAGGCAAAATCCAAACAACCAAACTTTCGCATTTATAATTAGTATTGTGATGTGATAACAAATAATCTATTATTGTTCCTCAAAACCTTTATTTATCTATTGACACGTGTTGTGTTTTGTTGAATTAATATTTTGATTAATTCAATCATACTATCACTTTACATTTACGTATATTCCTAAATAAAATGGCATAACAAAAGAACATACCATACCAATCAACTAATGATTGGTATGGTATGTTAGAAAGTGCTTTATCGCAACCATTAGTAACTCTCCTCAAAAGCATCTTGTTTTCTATACTCCGTGCAAACATCTAACAGAAGGCCGTCGCCTTGGGCACTACGTGACCGCCCTAAGCTATGCGCCCCTAATACCACTGATCTATTGAATCTCGTACGATTGTGTGATCAATGTTTGAGTCGAAATTCATATACAAGCGTGCATCAGCATTGCGTTCACTTATTTTCAATAAAGTTCACTCTTAAAATACTTAATAGATTGTTTGTCCACCGCCGCCGTCACTAAGCCGTTAGCGAGAAACGATATTATTTCGGACCATGTCTGAGTTTGAATTCCTAGACAACTAGGCCTGATGACATCGGCGCACAAACGCTTTTATGACAGACAACCACACGGTGATGAAGCATGCAATGATATAGGTAGTAATGCTTCCTAAATAGATTGGCTGTACTTACTTAAACTATAATATAAGTAAAAAAAAGAATCCCATGTTTATGAGGTCTCCACTATTATATAAAAAAACCGTATTAGGTCAATTGTCATTATTTAGAAAACCAGGGCCTTATAGCTACGAACTCTTAGCGATAAGACCGCCCATTGTACTTCCGCTACTAGTTTTATATAAGTATTACTCTTAAGTTTTTATTTCTTTATGTGTGGTGTGCAATAAAGTGTTTTCTATCTATCTATGTAGCTATTTGGCCTTTTTTTACAAAAGCTACACCCCATTTACCTAAGTAGGTAAATTTTTCAGAGCAAAAATAATAGCTGATTTTCAAAAGCTAAACTTAAACGAAAGTTTTATTTTACTATCGAACGCACTAAAAACTCCCCGAGGCACTAACTGCCGCTAATGTACTGCCAACAATTTTATTGCCTGTCGTTTAAAAGCAGCGGCACACTGAAAAACTAGAAATGCCCAGTTGCATTTCAAATTAACCGGCTCGACCTTTTTGGTGAATACAAATTTAGCGAGTGGACACAGTAAAAACGCTTTGTAACAACGGCTAACCTCTTTGCGGCTTGGAGCGGGACGTCGCGTTTATTGGTACAATGGAATTAGCATAGTAATGAAAAATATTGGTCGACTCTCCGCGGTCGGGGCTTCTCCACACCCAATTTATCAGTGGTCGAGAATAAAACAAAATTAACATAGTACGGGCGGTGTTTACTGCGATGCTGTGTCAGTAAATTAAGTGGTTGCTGTCACATGCCCGTGGTCGGGTATCGCAGTTGTTAGTTCATGGTTTATGAAAAAATTGACAACTGTGCGCGGCGAGCCCTTACATAACTGCTTGTTAGCTTGATAAATCGGTTCCCCGGCTACTATTTCATAATACGTAATTAAAATCTTGCATGATTATTATGTATTCTGTTAACATGTAAATCGACAATAATAGCCGCTTGTTCCATTTTGATTTGACGAACACTTATAGTATAGACTCAAAACTTTACAATTTGTCTCTCTACACGCTCGTAAAGTGTGTTAAAATAGAATCGACGGCTATCGATTTAGAATAGATATTCATATGTCGCTTGTTCAGTCCTATCGTGCTTGCATGCGAAACGCCTACGGCGATCCTATGACCCAATGCTGTTTATCTTGCTCAAATTTTTGAGTTATTTATTAGTAATTTATCATTACTATTATTTCTGCGTCTTCCCACTGCAGGGTAAAGAAGAATTTCTTATTATTAAAATTGTTTAATATGTCTTGAAAAATATCATAATAACTAAAAACAGGCTCAGTTAAATTATCCTCACCTTTTGAAGTTGATTTTGTTTATTCAATTAGCAGTTCACACTAATGAATAGAGGATATAATTATGAAGAGAGAGGGTCAAAATAACCTACCCTATTACTAACTAAGGATAAGGTATTTTGATAAAGTAAGATTTTATAATGGATCGTAAAATGATTCCGCGGCACAGACACAATTATTTCGATAAAAAAAAATATAATGCTATAGTATAGGTAAATGATTTTAATAAAATCAACTGAGATTAATTTTGTTTTCCAAATCCAAATGACACTTTAAAAAAAAGATGGTGGGAGAAAGTTCAAGATAGAGATAAATGTGGAAATCCATGGGGGAGACCTTTGCCTAGCAGTGGGACAAATAGGTTAGAGTAAAAAAAAAATTATATATGAGAGCACTAATGAGACGGGTTGTCCGAGATAATCAGCTCATCGTCCTCTTTCATTCGGGTTGATGAGTTACCGGTAGATACGTCTACGTCTACGTTTATTAGTGTGCATTGCATTAAGAAATTTCCAACAAAAAATACTAAACCTTAGCGCTCTGATCTCTTATACACAAAAGAAGGTCAGTAAGTAAGTTCTCATGAGTCAGTGGCCAACTCTGGTGACAGAGTTTTTGGGCGCCCGAAGGCCTCTGCCATAGCCTAACAATTAAAAAAAAACCAAGACCGCCTGCTTAACATGCCCGCCAAAGCACGGGAGCACTCAGTTTAAACCGAGTCACCCATCCCAATAGTGACTACGCGAAACAGTGCTTAACTTCGTTAATCTGTTAAGAACAAATAAGCCAGCTACATCAAGAGCGCTTCAAAGAGGTCTGTGCTATAACAGTACCTAAGATGCTGATGTTATTGATTAAAATTAAATGATTTTCAACTCCATTTAGCGATGTCTGGCATTATGTCAAGTAACATATTCCGGGAGATTTATCGCCTAGTGAATACTCGGTTAAAGATAACATCGTTCCGGAACTAAAAAGATCGAAAGACATGTGCCGTCTACCAATCCGCATTGGGTCCGCGCGTTGGATTAAGACCCAATCACTCTCACTCGAGAGTAGGCCAGTATTTCAACAGTGGGAACATTGGGCTGTCATGATGAATACACGGCTTAGTGACAATAATTCGTTTTAACACATTTTCCTTTACACTACATATTTAAAGGTCCTTTGTACTGTACAGGAATAGATAAATCCGGAATACATTTAAATTTTGCCGCGGTTCTACATTATTCATGCCCGCGGCCATCTCGCTGACTCAACAACTAAACTGAGAGCTTTTAGCGTACTAACTGTGGTTTAAACTGTCACTTCTCTTCGTACAGAAACACGAGTCTATCTGTTTGTCATTTTATCTACTCTCTGCTACGGGGTCACTATCATTTGATCCCACAAGTTTGTTTTTCATATGATTCTGAAAATATTTAACATTAATTTTTGATACAACATTAATTTTTTGCCACGAAAACAAGTAGAGTTGAAGAGTACTACTGGTGGTCTAGGTTTCTTTAAACTTTCTAATAAAAAAAGCTGCTAGCTAGTCTACAAATAAAAATATTAAACTTACTGCCTCAGTGCCGCTGTGGACGAGTTGCCCGGTTAAGAACTGGGAGGTTGCGGGTTTGAGTCCCGCTAATTGTATTATATGCGACTAAAGTTTCAAATGTTCTTTCTCTTTTTAGATCATAGAACATATTTTATTTTCATAATAAATACGTAATTAACCTTTACGTACAAACAAACCTACTCATTTATTAATAGATGTGATGAGTTCATAATGCACATATAAAATAAAATGTACTATCAGGTGCTAGGCTTCAGGTGAATAACGTCTATAGCATCAAAAACTACATCGATGAAGTCATGGTATTAAGGTAGGCTACTGAATAAAATGCTAGGCACAATTACTTTACTGCTTATATCATGCTTGTTGAGTAGCTAACCAAGTGCTTTAGTGTGGGGCTAAGAGCTTAGAGTGTAGTCAGCTGAAAATGTCATGCATTTTATTTTATACTTTATAGCATATATTTAGGGTTCAAATAATGCCCAACTTTTTTTTTGAGTAGATTTCGGTAGAATATTAACTGACTCAAAACTTCGATGTTCATCAACACATTTAAAAATAACAACAATAAACGCCACTACATTTTTAATTCAACTCAAAGCTCGTAAAAATATAAAAATAGCCAAATTACATACAATAAATGCCCCAATAGCCTGAATTATATAACACGTAATCTCAGCGATTAATCTGTCGGTAGATTAAGTACGCTTGCAGAAAGGGTGTTATTTAACCCCACACAGAATTATTCGAAACGTGATTTTTTTGTGCGCTTGCGATCTACGCTACTGCTACGCCTGTGGTGTCATGAGTCTGCGGATTTCAATATTGCTATACCCGTAGCGTTATAATTATAAAATATACTTGTTTAAAAAAATGCTTTTGAAATGTAATAAACATTATTGTAGCATGTACTTCCAAATACAAAATACAATAGCAAGTCCCATCAAATTGTACTTGTTTTTGTAATATTTACAAAAAAAAAGAATAAATAAAGCTCGTGGTTTAGATAAGGCACCCTTTACACTGGGTGACGTCCACAGGTACCCTCGGGCGGCCTGCTGGCACACAACACACACACAACATTAATCTTGTTTCATTTGTTATTGTTTAGACGGAGCTTGTTTGGCATTGAAACTAATTGGAGGTAATCGTATTTTACTCATTTTAATTTGACGCGTATTTGTATGTAAACCTGCGTTCTGACTATTTCAGATGGCCTAGATTACTATTAATGTTTATGTATTTAGGTTTGATATTAATAAGTTTTATAATAGGACAGTTCAATACTATATATGTGAAAAAGTGATCTGGTGTGAATTGCGGCAAATTTACTCGGTTCGTGTTTAACAATAAGTATGTTTTAATCGTGAAGAAAAAAAACATTGTAATCTATTCGTATTTTACCTGTAATTTAAGGCAATTTGTAGATCATACACAAGTCATAAATAAAATGTTGTAAAATGCACATTATCCGTTTTTACGGTGGCGCAAACACACTCAGTTACGCCCAACTTATTCATAACTTCCTCCCGTAAAACAATGCATCGAGGTCAAACACCATAAACTTCCACATAATATTTTAGCTCACGCAACCCTTAGATTCTCGCCTTCTTCGCTTATCGGTAGAAAACAGAATCAATTTCGTGTTAAATCTCAAAAGTCACGTTCTTGAGCGTCTTCACGCATAATCCTTAGATACCATTAATGAATTAGCTTCATAAAAGCTTTTTGGTTTATTGTAAACAAGGTAAGAATTCATTAGCCGCTTAGGTAACGTCAGCCCCTTGTACGTGACTCCAAGGTGATAACACGGAGACGATGTAAGGGTCTGTTGCGTCTTTAAACTGTTAAAAGAAATTTTCTGCTCGCCTCGAAATAGATTAGATGCGTAATGGTTTAACTTCATTTCGTCCTACTATATTTTATTAACGATTTGTGAACAAAATTTGCCGCTATGAGACCATAACATTGCTCAACATTATCAAGGTTTCGAGGTTATGTTTTACTTGATGGCCATTGTTTTTAACTTTTCTTTCGGAATGTAAGCCACAAGTCACACTTCAATTCAGGAGACTTTCCCAAACCCGGAGCTCATCATAAATAATCTGGTAATCTTTTCCGCCTTACTCAAATTAAATTTATAGTCAACAAAGCTGTTTCCTGGAGACCACGAAAAGATAAACTGAGATTTGCCAGCGAGCAATTAAAACTTTACCTTAGAACTAAGTTCGTTAGCGGGCTAGTGTTTCTCGAGGAGGGATTATAAACGCAGTCGAGAAATATGTCCGCTGTTACTTTTGAAAGCACCCTGGATCGAAGCGGCCAACTGGTAAATTAAAGTCAAGAATTACAACACTAATGAAAGTGTCTCGTGTTGGATTTACGCCCACAAGAAGACCCTTAACTTAAGTACCAAATTAAACACAATTGACTTATGGTGACGTCTATTTTAGTTGACCTTTGCTACTTTGAAGTTGAACTTCATAAAATTCAGAGGGTTCGTCATTTCTTCGTCTGTCTAATAAGAAATAAACTAATAACTTTATAAATTCAGCTAGCTCTAAAGTACAAAACTCAATGAAAAATATATTCATTACATAAGTTATAGATTTTATATTCAGGGTGTTTTTAAAATGTATTATTTGTAATAACTATACTTGAATAACTGATATTAGATAACCGTAAGCTTTATTTTAATCGTCGTAGTGTTTAATTACCTAGAACCCTGTCGTGTGGAGTCGGAAAGGGTTTTTCTTCGTCAGGTTTTAATCTTGCTGTGTTCTTTGTTTAGCTACCTTTAGTTCCTGTTTCTAACATCACAAACGTTGATAGAAATGAGAAACTCAGCCGTGAAATATCGTTGACTATAGGCGTAACGGATGTTTTCATTTATCTCTCGCCTATCAACGCTCCCGCCCACTAGGGCATGAAATTCAAATGTCGCGACACTTTTCCTAAGTAATGACATGCGAGGTGTATTAAATTACATTTACATACTTAAGCTCACACATGTGTTACATATTATCATTATTCGTAATATTTGTTATAGTTCACGGTGTCCGAGTTTAAGATATTTCATACTGCACATAATAAGAGTATTATAGGTAATAACATTTGCTTAAAGCTTTTGAAAATTTGATTTGTTTCATCATCATTTGCCAGCCCTTATTTCCACGTTATGAAAAAAATAATTACAAGATAAGTTTTTTAATAATTTGTAGGTATTTCTAAAGTCAAATAATTGTGTATTGTTATACGAGATCGTCTTAATAACAATTTAAAAAACTACATTGTACTCTACTTTAAAACATTGAACTATATTATATTTAAGAAATGAAAATTGCTTAAACAATTTCTTCAAAGGTGTAAAAGTTGGCGCTGAGTGTAGGTAGTTTCACGCGGCAATTATTGGCACGTGTTTCCCGTTTCTCAAAACTGACTTACTATTATAAGATTAAGGTAGGTTCCACACTAAAGTGCCTCATTTTATTATATTAATTTTGCTCTTTTTTTTATAACGCTGCTAAATAAAAAATTCTCGACTAGTTACGCGTAAGAAATTAATCTTCATCATGACAGCCTTCTTATGTTCCCACTGCTGAGACACTGGCCTACTCTCGAGCGAGAGTGATTGGGTTTTAATCTACCACGCGGACCCAATGCGGATTGGTGGATGGCACAAGTCTTTCGAATTTTTAGTTCTTGGAAATGTCTGTTTACTCACGACGTTTTCCTTCACCGTAGGAGAGCACTGGCATTGCGCACATACATTTTTCGAATAGAAAAATTCATTGGTGTACGGCCAGATTCGAACCGACGACCTTAGGATCCACCACTAGACCATCAGTGCTCATAGTAATTAATCTTACATTTACCAATTGTAAGCAAGTAGGCAATACCACAATATTGAGAACAATATTGTTGAGCTTGTACCTAACGGTTTTTAAATAGCTCAATTGTTTCATATGTATTTTGAATAATATAATAGGTATTTACGTAATGCGTAAGTTTGGATGTTTGGACGATTGTATCTCTCTTATTTGACAACTACATAAATAGATAAGGACTGGTGATAAGACAAATACACGGTTCCCGAGTTGTACGCGAACGAAGTTGCGGGCAACAACTAGTACGCTAATAAATCTTTAGCACTTGATTTTTTGACTTGACGAACCATCAATGCTAATGTAAATTTAAATTAAAACTATTTATTTTTATAAGTTAAGAGTACTGTTGAAATGATTATAATTTCTTTCAGGCCATCTTTTGTCTGTAAAAGCATTATACAAAGTTGGAAAAACTATACCGAGCAGGTAAGAGCAATTGTTGGCACGTGTCCGCCTTATTACTAGTCGCCGGGGACAGAACCCGCCTAAGAAAAGATGACGTTTGTGTTATATGTAAATGTTTCCCTACGTGGGACATTGGTGGCTGTTTTTAGAGCTGAATTATACTGGGAACCTATTCAGCAGTTTTTGATTCGGAGTCGAAATGGGTCATTTTATTTATGAATGCGATGCCTGGGGCGGGTTGGAAGCGGGTCGTACCTATTTGTCGATAAGTTGACGCGTCGCTTTGCATTTTGCTTGGAAAAACTGAGGTATGACGAGCGCTTTATTATTTGAGTGTTTTCTCTTCTTATAGCATGAACTAACTGCCCCCGCAAACTTGCAAACAATTTGTTTTTACAATCAACATTAACAAAATAATGTGACCTGGCTGTAAGAAATAATGCCGTCAGTAGTGGGGGGTCGTAGTAAGGTATTAAATTATACATCTGTTTCTCAACAACTAAAGTCTTTCCAGTGTGCAACGAATAATTCAAAGGAAAATTCAGATTAAAAATCGCCAGAAAAGAGTACATACTTGAATTTATTTTGCACGACGAAATTGCTGGCGGTTGGCCTTCCTTCCGCGCTGGCTTCCTTATACAGATATAAATAGCATGAAATTCCTCCAAGCCACCTCGATTTCATGAATTTTTGTAGCTTCATATTTTCTGACAAATTGTTAACTGTGAGCCTGTGTTGTGGCACCTTGCACGTCTGAAATTGGTTTCTCGTGAGGAACGCACGGAAACGTGTGCATCGTTTTTACGTTTTCTGATTTATTTCTGTTATTTGGGAATAAACACGATTACTTTGAAGCATGGATGTGGT
The DNA here is from genome assembly GCA_951394395.1 of Colostygia pectinataria. Taxonomy (NCBI): domain Eukaryota; kingdom Metazoa; phylum Arthropoda; class Insecta; order Lepidoptera; family Geometridae; genus Colostygia; species Colostygia pectinataria. The sequence continues at coordinate 5,528,564 of OX596365.1, read as the reverse complement.
TTCGCTAAAATATATCAAGGCTTTTGCCATCTATTGAAGATAATTTAGTATCTACGAGTTGCAAGTTGGTTATTCTTGTTGCACACACAGTCATATCAGTACTAAATGTTTAATAGCGTATATTTATAGAAAACAAAACAAAAGATTACACATTTTTTTAGTACGAATACTTGGAGCCTCTTGGATAGGCAGAAATAAATGATAAATAATAAATTTTAGCGGACATCTTTACATAGAGCATCTAGCCTAAGCAAAGCTGGTAGTATGAAATCCAGTTAATGATAAGTTTTTTTTAAATACATTTTCAAAATACAAAATAAAACAACCAGACCCAACATTTGCACATCATTTAACTGATCCTGCAGCGGGTATCGAGTCTACGACCTTTCGTCTCGCTTCAGGCATTCGCCCACCGTGCCACCGAGGTCGTTGAATCATTTGTGTCCTGCAATTAACGCGTGTTGTTGCCGCGCGTTTGACGCGCATTGTTTGGACACCCAATAACACAGCTATGCTTATTTTTGCACTTTGTTGAAGTATCTCTAAAGATACAGGACATTCGTGGTGGTAGGACTCATATCTGGTGGTAGGACTCTTCAGCAAGAGTCCGTCTTGGTGGGTACCACCGCAGTGTCAGATATTCTACCACCAAGCAGTAGTGTGCAAGCATTACTGTGTTTAGGTTAAAAGGGCACTGTAGCAAGTGAAATTACTGGGCAAAAAAGACTTAACAACAATGTCTCGGGGTGATAAGCGCAGTGCAGTGCAGTGCACGCAAATACTTAAAAACTTTAAGCTTTGAGTGGCACTGCTTTTGTAATAGTCAGGCGTGATGCTTAACATCAGGTGAGCGCCTTGATTGTCTTTTCACTTGCTTTACCAGCTTTGCTGTATTTTGAGAAGACACTGTTAAATCAGAAAGCCAATAATATAAACGACATTGCTTTATATATTTTAAGAGTAGTAGAGTTCTTTGTGGTAGAGCTCGTCCGGGGAAGCACTTCTTCCATACCTATTTCTGCCGCCAAGCAGTAATGCTCGCATTGTTGTGTTCCGGTGTGAAGGGTATGCTTTCCGGTGAAATTACTGGCACATGAAGCTTTCGATTTTAGCCTCAAGGTGGCAACCCGCGAGTGATACCTCTAGTATTGTAAACGTTCATAGGCTGCGGTAACCGCTTACCATCTTGTGGGCCGTACGCTTGGTTGCCTCTTCAGTTGTATATAAAAAAAAATACCAAAAAGTTGGTCACAAATCACAAAGTTCGTGACTGTAGTTGTTAGGATCGATTGAGTGACCGCACGAAGAAATAGTGTTTATTTGAACGGATCGGCACTTTTTGTGGTAATGTTTATCCAGCTGTAACTAACGAACTTTTTATATTTACTTAGATTTTGGTCTTAAAAATATCATATTATCCTATTTATAAAAACAAAGTATAAATACAATTAAGTTTGCGTGGTAAGTTCGGTATGAAACAAGGCAAATGGAGCATTAAGAATTAAGAAAGAAGAAAGATTTAAGAAATTTTAGATTTAAGAAAGCCAACGTGCAAGAATTGCCTCGTCAAAAGATTTCATAAATAAAATAATAACAATAAGCTGAAATCGATTTGAAAAGGCTATTCTCGTAAACAATCATTTTGCGTTTTGTTATAGAGCAAGAACATTTGCAAAGCTTGCATTGATATTATTTTATCCTTAAAAATATTTTCCTAGAAAATATTCTCACGAGGAAAGTAGCTTTGCACGGCATTCATTCATGCACCCCGCTCATTAGCCGTCTCCCTGCGTCATAGACCCTGGATTGATGTCACCGTAGTGGGCTTTCAATAACTGCTTTCAGTTAGCTTTCATAGCCATTACTGTATAAACATGGGTACAGCAAATTTTTATTTTTTTATTCTGTCTGCCGTTCCACTGCAAAGATCCTCTAAAGATTTTCACTCTTTATCATAAACTTTCTTCCACTATCTACTTTTAAAATTGTCGAGATCGCCTTACGATTGATTACGGTTTATTTGCTGACAGCTGTGTGGAAGGCTTAGAGATATTTTTTCGTAGAAGTGTTTTTTCAACACATGACATTCGTCAAAAGAAATAATATTTTTCTAGACATAAACCACCTGCTAGAGATTGTGTACCAGCATGATGGACGTGCGTTATTATGGGAAGTGTGATATTTTGTTTTTATTACAACTATGTTTAGAGCAATCGTTGGGTTTGATCGTTGTTGCTATAAATAAAAAAATATAGCTACACATTTGACTAAGATTGTGAAGTTAGAGCTTGTAGAGTTAGAGTGTGTAGAGTTAGAAGATGGCTCTGAGACGATGAGATCTGATAACTTTTTGATAGTGCGAGTCATATGGTCTCGTCTTGGCAACATTTTACATGAAAAGTTTTTGGTGGGAGAATTGTAAAGTATAAAATAATGTTTTTTTTAAACTTTTTTATTAGTTTACCTTTTATATTATTTCATTTCGATATTGATTTTGAAATAAATTTTACAACAATATGTAACAGTCACAGTAAATTGATATATAACTCAAAGCACAGTTTGCACGCATGAAACGCCACCAAATTAGGCGAGTAATGACATCCACGGAAACGTACGAATTCCAATGATTTATAGTCGGAGAGCGTGATTGTTGGACGTGCTGCGCGTTGATTATTGATGAGCACAATTGCGTTGTCATAACCGATATTCAAGCGGTTTTAATTAGCGTAGTGTTGAATCCTTTGTAGGTCATCGATAATAAGCGTTGCAAATAGGCTCTTTCAGTTTGACACTTTGAGATAGGTTTTGGCGCGCCATTTGGGTCAACCGGTTAAGATTTTGGGACTCAGTTTCAAGAACTTAGATGAAGATAAAATAATTATAATAAATCTTCATTTATTTCCTTAGTCACACAATATTACATGTAATTTGTTAAATTTTATTTGAATATCCCTTCAAAAATATATTATATACTGTGATTTGAATATGTTATGGACTTAAGTTTGGTTAGTCTTAATAAAGCAACAAACAATCATGATAAAAATATATAAAGCACACACAAAGGTTCTGAAAATAGCTTCCAAACTGCCATATTCAGATTTCCGCTTCCTTTGCCGAGCCCAGGCACGCAATAAAATTAAGTGCAGAAAAACTTTATTACGAATCTCTGACTCGAGAGCCAGTGGTTATAAGCAAAAATTCAAGCCGCTCACTACTGGAATTCTCTATAAATTTATAGCGGCACAAGAAACTTCAGGAAGGAAGCTTGCTTGGGTTTCTAGTTTACAAAAGAAAATAATGTTTTAACGGTGTCAGAAGCAGGTGAGTTTTTTACAATGAGCGACCACAAACAACGTGATGCGAGTAGGAAATATGACAGTATTTTGATATTTTGTTGGGATATGGAAGCTATTATGCAAATGCTGTGGCTTCCCTTTTACAAATGGCTCTCATTCAGATTCTTGTCCGCACGAAACTGCATAATACTCCGGGCGGTATACCGTGCGGGTATTTTACGTAGATGCAGTGCAGCTCATTTTCAGTTCGTATTCAGCAAGTTGAAGTGACACTTCAAGCGTACCATCGCTTACGCCATGTTTTTAGGGAGCTAATTATCTTCGTCTTGGAATTTTAACTTATCTTTAAACGTGTCGGCCATAAATTTAAGAGTTTTTTTATATCAACAAGTGACGAGACGCTCAAGTCGTTCGTGCCACGACCATATAACAGTAGTAAGTAGTGTCACCCAAAATTGAGCGTTCTGAAGTTTTGCATGGAACTGCACTGCACTCATCCCCTGTGGCATAGCTGCTAAATCTCATTCGCCTAGTAATTTTACTTGCTACAGTACGCTGATCTGGTAGATCATAAGACAACTAACCAACTCTTTTCTAAAGAACCCTACACCAAGTAAATTGTGACAGAAAAAATGGGTTAGAATATGAACATCCTAACTACAAAAAAAACGTCGTAATCACATCTTCAAATTCACGCTTCTGAAAATCGTCACTTAAGATAAAGTGAGATAGAATAGCGACTATTTAAAACAAATTAGTTACAGTACGGAGGGTAGAATCAAACGGAGTATTTATGTCGAACGCCGACGAAGCGTAGCAAGAAGACGTGACTGAAATACATTCGTACAATATGCAGCTCTATAAACGTTCATTTACTTTAACATAATTAACTAATTCCCTCTGCCGGATCCCTTTGACTTTGTGGCTCAAGCCGTAATGAGATAAGCTTGCAACTCCTCTTGTCACCGATAACGTCTGTAAGAATTACTTCGTGTGTCTTTCTAAAGGTCTAAGAAAGCTTGCCCACATAAGTAGTACCAGTGACAACACAAAACCATGACCAACACGGGAATACCTGCTTTAAATCGATAGCTGTTAGATTTATTTTCATTTAACAAGCATGGTTTCTTTCAATGTACCTTACTGCTGTGACATCTCGCGTATCTGATATGACACTGCCAATACTGTAGAGATTGTATATATTATATATATATATATATATATATATCATATTTAACATGCTATGTTGGTGTAGTTGGTATCATGACCCCCCAAATGGGTTCTGCCTTGTCGTGGCTGGGGGGCTCAGTAGTCGTAGTTTATACGACGAAGCCAAATGAACCCGAGGAGGCTCGAACGGCGCCCTGGAGAATCCGGGTAGCGGCGTACCGGGTGTAGGCGGCCTTGAATGGCTGCGGGACTCGGTCGGCGTCTCAGCCATATGTTGAGTAGCGGCGACGCGAGTTGGAGAGGCCTCTCTGCGCGTCCCTCTGTTTAGCAGAGGGCGCAGCAGATGAGGCAGCAGAGGAAAGGATTTCCTACTCTGCCGGGAGAGGGGCGAGCTTTCTGAAGCTCGCCATTTTCGTCGATTGCTTCGACAGGGATAGGCCAAATCCCAATATATGGTTTTAGCGCTCGCCGAGGGGAGTACTCAGCTTGGGAGCCCGGACTTGGTCTGTTCTGAATGACAGTATGGGTCCGGGTTCACTCGCTGAGTATGGTCGGGGGGAACCCGGCCGCTAGGGCGCTACATTACGGGGATGTAGTAGGACGGACTGGGTAGTACTAACACTATTGCCCAGTGCCGTCGGAGAGAGTCACGCCGTCTCTCCATCCGGTTCCATGCTGTACACTTCAATCACCCCTTTTTTGGCGTTAAGGGGCACGTTGTGGCAGTATGGACCGAAGGGGATTTGCCTTAATTGGCCGGTCCCAGAGTAAGGAAAAACTTGAAACAAAAACCCGTGAGAAAACACGTAAAAACCTGTGGATACCTGGGGACCTCCGCAGTATTTACCCTCGCTATCCGGAATAGGCGTCACCCGGTGCGGCTCTTAAATCGTCCTATATTCGTGGGAACAAAAATGGATAAATTAAAAAACAAAAACCAAACTGAGGATGTTGTGGACTCAAGGGAGAGTGAAAAAAAAGGAAGGGGTGGCTTTTTTAGAAAGCCAACTCTGCCGCTGGAAGCGGCAAGTGATGGTGGGGAGTCGGACGGATCAATGGTGTCCGTCTCCTCTGCGGCCTCCTTGACAATGTCGACTAGGTCGCGTACGAGTAGGAAACGGGCAATCATGCCCGCTAAGGAAGTGGTTGATGGCGGCTTAGATCTGCAAGGGTCGAAGCGTGCCATGTTTTTGAAGGACGGAGAGGTGGACGAAGACGATGTTTTCAATCCCCTCGTTGTCCCTGCTAAAACCAGGACCAAGGCCAAGCTGCCGAAGGCCGATGAGCTGGAGCAGGAGATGCGGGCGCATACCACTGAGGAGCTGGGCGCCTGCATACGGACTGAACTGCAGACCGTTGAAAAGATCGCCGACAAGTCAAAGAACTTAAAAGGCGATTTTGTCAAAGGTCTGCGTACGGCGGCCCGTAGGGCTGAGGCCGTGTCGGCGGAGCTGGCACAGCGAGCCTCAACGGACGCCAACGTGGAGCGGCTCGAGCGTGAGAACGCTGAACTGCGGGCTGGAATGGCTGAACTTTCAGCTAAGGTTGAGAAGCTGACGGAAGCCATCCGCCAGCAGGGCGGTCCTAAGACTAGTGCGGACAGCACGGCCAAACCAACGGCCAAACCAGCGGTGCCAACATCTGCCGCTGCTGCTGGAGGGAACGACTGGGAGGACCGGTTCATGCAGCGCATGGCTGCGATAATGGACCAGAAGTTGGCTTCGGCTCTAAGAGCCCAGCCTTCTTCTTCCTCCCAGGGCAGTGGCCCAACTCCTGCCAAGACAGGGCCGAAGGGGCCAACGGGAAAGGCGAAAGTCACGCCGGTGTCTTCCCAGCCACCCGAGCAGTCGCGACCCGCGGAGACGCACGTGCCAAAGGCACCTACGTCTACGTGGGCAACAGTGACCGGAAAGAAGACGAAGAAGAAGGCTTCGTCAGAGAAGGCCCCGCAGCCGGAGAAGCCCGCTCCGACAGCTAGCTCGAAGGCTGACCCTAAAGCCGGTCCGAAGGGTGGTCCTAAGAAATATGCTAATGCAGGTCCAAAGGCTAAGGCTGCACCAAAGCCGACGCCTGAGCGGCTGCCAAACTCTGCGGCGATCACGCTCACGATTCCGGAGGGATCGGAGCTCACGCTCGCCGCAGTTATGGCGACCGTAAAGGCGCGGGTGAAATTGGCTGATGTCGGGATAGACACAGTGAAAGTCAAAAAGGCGATCACTGGCGGTCACATTTTGGAGGTGCAAGGGCCTGACTGCATCTCCAAGGTAGACGCCCTGGCCGAACGCATGCGCGTGGCCCTCGCGGATCTGGGTGTGCGTGTTGCACGCCCGGTGAAAACGGGGGAGTTGCGGCTGAAGGATCTTGACGACAGCGTCACACCTCGCGAGGTGTTGGTCGCGTTCGCCGAAGCCGGAGGCTGCTCGACCGACGACGTGCGGGTAGGCGACATACGTCGCTCACCCACTGCCCTGGGCACGGTATGGGTCCGTTGTCCACTAGCTTGCGTGCGCAAGCTAGTCGCGGCAAAGCACGTCGTCGTCGGTTGGGTGTCAGCGCAGGTAGATTACCTGTCCGCGAGACCGCTCCAGTGCTTCCGGTGCTTGGAGTATGGGCACGTACGCAGTACTTGTCAGAGTAAGGTGGACCTTAGCAGCGTGTGCTACGGGTGCGGCGAGTCCGGCCATAGGGCTAGCCAGTGCACAAGTCCGCACAAGTGTCCGCTGTGCTCTGACAGGGGTTGCAAGGCTGACCACAGGATGGGGAGCAAGAAATGCTCCCCCCCTAAGGGCAAGAGGAAGCCAGCTCCTCCTCAATCAGCCCCAGCACCGGAAGGCAAAGCGGCCCCAACAAAGGGGGCCGCTCAGTCGGGCCAAAGCCCGCCACCTCAGGAGGCCATGGAGGCCTCTTAATGGATCACACCATTAAGATCCTCCAGTGCAATCTGAACCACTGCCGGAGCGCGCAGGACCTGGTCCTGCAAACCTTCGCGCAGTGGTCGATTGCACTTGCCGTAGTCGCGGAGCCATACAACGTCCCGAACCATCCTCGCTGGTTCGGGGACGACATGGACTCCGTTGTTATTTACTGGGGTGGTGGCCAAGGTGACCCCCCCTGTGCCCTTATCGAGAAGGGACAGGGTTTCGTGGCCATGGAATGGGGTCGCTTAGCCGTTGTGGGCTGCTACGTCTCTCCCAACTGTACCCTCGTAGAATACGAGGCGTACCTGGACGCCGTGGGCAACTGCATTCGCAGATGCTTGCCGCGTCCTGTGCTTGTCTTGGGCGACTTCAACGCGCACGCTCGTGCGTGGGGGAGTCCTCAAGATAACCGTAGGGGAGAGACCGTGCTGGAATGGACGGCGGGTATGGACCTCCGATTGTTAAATCAGGGGTCTGTAAGCACGTGTGTGCGGTGGCAGGGGGAGTCGATCGTGGACCTTTCATGGGCGACTCCTTCTGCCACACACCTGGTAACGGGATGGAGAGTTGCGGAGGAGATGGTCACGTTATCTGACCATCGCCACATTGTAATCAATGTGGCCCTCCGCCCCCCCGACCGTGTGTCCCGCCGTCGTGGCAGCCCGCCGCGACGATGGGCTCTCAAGCGGCTCGACAGGGATCTGCTCGAAGCCGCCGCCATTGTCGCGGCCTGGCCGGATGGAAACGCCGGAGAGATTCTGCCCGATCCTGAGAGGGAGGCAGCATGGTTCCGGGCATCGATGACGTCGATATGCGACGTATCGATGCCCCGAGCCATGCCAACCAAGCTAAAGGGGGTGTACTGGTGGTCGGAGGAGATAGCGGAGCTGCGAGGCAGAGTTTTCCGCTCCCGACGCCGGTACACTAGCGCCCGAAGAAGGCGCCGAGCCCTTGCCGAAGAGGTGGATAGTGCGTATAGGGCATACAGAGACGCTTCCAAAGTGCTCCAGTCGGCAATAGCCGACGCCAAGGCTCGGGCCTGGAGCGAGCTCCTGGACGGACTGAATAGGGATCCATGGGGGCGCCCGTACAGGATGGTACTGGGCAAGCTCAGACCGTGGGTCCCTCCAGTGACGGAAACCCTGGACCCTGAGTTTGTGGGGGAAGTGGTTAATACACTATTCCCTAGGGTCCAGGACAGTCCCTCGCCCCCCGTGTCATCATCGGCACCGACCATCTGGTCCGATGAACTGGGGGTGACGGAACAGGAGTTGGTCCGAGCCGTTAAGCGTCTCGGGGCCCGTAACACGGCACCAGGACCCGACGGGATTCCCGGTCGGGCCTGGGTGCTGGCACTGTCCGCCGGCTTGGGGGACAGACTGAGACGGCTGTTTGACAGCTGTTTATGTCTCAGTGTGTTCCCCAAGCAATGGAAGGAGGCAAGGTTGGTCCTCTTGAAGAAGGAAGGCAGGGCCGCAGACTCTCCCTCTGCGTACCGTCCCATTTGCCTGCTAGACGAAGCCGGCAAGCTATTCGAAAGAATACTTGCTGTCCGTCTATGCACGCACCTGGTGCAGGAAGGTCCCGACCTGTCGGAAGACCAGTATGGTTTCCGGCGGGCGCGTTCGACAGTGGACGCGATTCTTCGCGTCCGATCACTGTCGGACCAGGTAGTGTCCCGGGGCGGGAGGATGTTGGCGGTGTCCTTGGACATCGTCAACGCGTTTAACTCTTTGCCCTGGAGGGCGATCAGGGAGGCGCTCATCTACCATCGAGTGCCCCTCTACCTGCAGCGCATTGTTGGTGCTTACCTGCGGGATAGGTGCGTGCAGTATGTAGGCAGGGATGGTACATTGCACGAGAGGGAAGTGTATTGCGGGGTTCCACAGGGGTCCGTTCTGGGACCGCTGCTGTGGAATCTCGCATACGATGCGGTCTTGCGTGTCGATCTCCCCGCCGGCGTACACGTTGTCTGCTACGCAGACGACACTTTAGTGTTAGCTGGTGGGGACTCCTTCGACAGGACCAAGGAGCTCGCCGAGCTTGGGGTGGCTTGTGTCGTGGACAAGATCCACGAGCTGGGTCTGCGGACAGCGCCTCACAAGACCGAGGCGCTGTGGTTCCACAAACTCCCGAGGAGTAGGGAACCACCCAGCGTGTCGATTCGGATAGGTGACGTGGATGTCCAGGTGGGGCGGTACCTCAAGTACCTGGGCCTCACCTTGGACAGCCGTTGGGACTTCGGGGAGCACTTCAAACGCTCCGTCCCCCGGATTCAGAAGGTAGTGGGTGCTCTGCACAGACTGCTGCCAAATCTCGGGGGACCACGGGAAGGAGTTCGCCGCCTGTACGCGGGGGTGGTGCGATCGATGGCTCTCTACGGAGCACCCGTCTGGTCCCACAGACTAGCGGGTGTTAGGCGCTACAGGTTGCTGTATAGCAGCTTGCAGCGTCCTATGGCCATCAGGATCGCACGGGGGTATCGTACGATATCCCTAGAGGCGGCAACAATCCTGGCGCGGTTCCCGCCCCTCGACATCTTGGCGGAGACTGACGCGCGTGTGTACGTTCGTCTCCGACATGATGACGGGAGCGGAATCGCGCCTTGTGAAGTGCGAGTGCAAGAGCGCCGGCGTGCGTTTGTTAGGTGGCGCGAACGGCTCGAGGAGCCGCGGAGTTCGCGCCAACGCATCGTCGGCGCAATTGCACCCAACCTCGAAGCCTGGCTGGGAAGGGAGCACGGCAACGTCACCTATCGACTTACTCAGGTACTCACCGGACATGGATGCTTCGGTGAGTACCTGAGTAGGATCGGTCGCGAGTCGACACCACAATGTCACCATTGTGGGTGGGACCGAGATTCCGCGCAGCACACGCTGGAGCAGTGCTCAGCGTGGTGCCTGGAGCGCGGGATCTTGGTCACCAGGATCGGGCAGGATCTTTCTCTGCCAAGCGTGGTTGAGGCCATGTTGGCAGATGAAACGGCGTGGAGGGCCGTGGCCTCTTTCTGTGAGACCGTAATGGTTCAGAAAGAGGCCGCTGAGCGAGATCGGGAGAGAGCCGATCCCGCTCGGAGAAGGCGGCGGCGGGGTGACGGCAACGGCCGCCCCGCACTGCCTGCCCCATAAGGGGCCAAGCGGTATCCCCTGCCGAGCAGGGGAACTTTCGGGTTCGTGGGCGGTCTAGAGTGAGGGCTCTGGTCGTCCGTTTACAGCGAACCCGGGAAGGGCGGTAGTACAGGGGTGGCCCTGTGCTGCCGCAGCACTGCGAGGTGCTGGGGCTGACTTTTGTTAGCCCCGGGAAGTGCTTGGAGCGCGATGCGAGAGGGGCACCACTGACAGCCCTAGGGGACCGTGGAGCCCCTTGGCATGCATCGAGGCTGGCCACCGGGGATGGTTTAGTGAGTCGTCGAGTCCGACAACCTCACACACCCCCGTCGTACCCTTATGCGACGGGATGTCTGGATGCAGATTCCTCCCCGTTAACAAAAAAAAAAAAAAAAAAAAAAAAAGTTGGTATCATGACAAAGACGTGATGTGACGATTGTGTTGGAACCGTGAGGTGTCTAAGAAACAGAATCATTTACATATATTTTGCGATATAAAATCTATTTGAATTTGAAACTGGCGGCTTCACGTCATATATCAAGCCGTGTTTTGAAATTAATTGTTATAGTTAAGGATCAGCATAAAACATAACAGTTTGTAAAATATTCTAATGAAAATGAGAGTGCAATTGCGACACAGTAGGTAGATTTCTAAGGTAATTTATTTATATAATAGGTGTGGTAGTTTATTTCATTCTACGTGCTTGTCACAGTGCAAAGAGTAAGCTGCTTATGTTACCACATTTATTTATATGAAAATTTCTAAACTGCTTTAGAGAATGCCAGATTGTACAGAAATACAAGTCTTGATAAGTAATATAAAATACAGTCATGTTGATTAGGTTATTTAATATGTAAATTGTAGCTTGTACAAAATATTGCAATGAAAATGCTATAAAATCATGATGCTATCTTGGTAACATGCTGACAACTAATTGAATTTTCTCCTAAGATTTGCATATAATCAGATTATGCTAATCCTATTAGTAAGGATTATAAATCCGAAACTTTGGATATTTGGTTGTTTGTGGTTCAATCACGTTATAGCAGCGAAACTGATTTGGATTTTCACACAAAGAATAAGTTTTTAGGTGACGTTGATCTATCACGGAGCTAAACGTCAGTTCTTTAAGGCCACTGCACACCGCCTTCGTATAGAAGACTAAGTCACGCGTGTAGTCGCGCCCTGAGCTGTGCGTGTTCGAAACTTCGAACTCGTGTAGTGTGACGTTCAATAGGGAATAATATTGAAAACAACGTCATCACTGCATGCCGTGATGTGACGTTGCCGTTCCACTCTGCGTAGGGTACGCAGTCGGTGTGCTTTCGCCTTTAAACCAGAGGGTCTACTTTTGAAAGTGACCAAGGATAAATTATGTAATTTATAGTAGTTCAGCATGTCGATTTTAAACTTAGTTAATTTCACTGATATAAGCTGAACCACGAAAGTTGTCACGATATATCGTTTTAACTCGCAAGAGTATACCTGCTGGCTCGCCATAATGCTTCAAGAGCTGCTTTCAGGTTTTTTTGAATTAAATTAAAAAAGCTGAAAAGAATTCTCGGCTGCAACGTCTTCTCTGTTCTTCAAAGTGTGAAGTGCACCATTGAACAGAATTTACTAAGGCCTGGTGTGTTCGTTAATAAACTCGCTAGCCATTTCCCAAATTAATGAACCATCGGTTCTTGAAGGGAACAAGAAAATCAAATTGCAATCAGTTCTGATTGACCGATTAGCTTCAAATTGCATAACTTTTGCAATCTATACCGGAACAGAAAAAAGTCTTATATTAAACCGCATTGCTTATCGTACCAAGACAACTTTTTATACACTACTAGTATATATAGTAGCAAAAAGCATCCCATCAGTATAACCTTAACATTTCGTAAAGGTATGATACAAAATTCCCAGTAGTCTCTTCAAAGGAACTGCTAAAGGTAAACAAACGCGCAAGTTAAGCTATGTAAACTAAAATATTTAGATCCAAACCGAAAACAAGGATTTAAAGTGACGCGCTACTCGTCGACAATGCGAGTGATAAAGATAACACCATTTTACTCGAAATTTGACGTAGTTCAGGGGCCTAATGCTACCCATTCATCATGATTATATTAACCAATACGCGTCCGTTGTCATAGACCTTTTCCTGGCAGGTCCGATCTTGACCATTCACAACACCACACACAAGCACCGACTTACTGTGACCGCTATAATGCCATCTGTCTATCGGTGATTAGAAGAGTAGTAGAGTTCATTGTGATAGAGCTCGTCCGGGGAAAGACTACCACCATACCTATTTCTGCCACCAAGCAGCAATGCTCGCATTGCTGTGTTCCGGTTCGAAGGGTATGGTTTCCGGTGAAATTACAGGCACATGAGACTTTCCATCAAACGTCTCAGGGTGGTAACACGCAAGTGATATCTATGATGTTGCATGCGTACATAGGCTACAGTAACCGCTGACCATCAAGTGGGCCGTACGCTTGGTTGCCACTTAAGTGGTATAAAAAAAAAATCTTACACTTATAATTTTGATCGTGTATGACGTTAACAGTACACTGAATTCAAAAATAAAGTTGCATTGTAGAGTTTCGACATTTTTAATGGGTGTTTGTGGGGAAGTGTAAAAAAAATTTCAGTTAGTAAATCCTAGATTTGGGCCCCAATTAGTGCTGTAACTCTACTGTAGGAAGACTTAATCTGTGTAGGAGATAGGCTAAGTAAGCGTATCTCGCAGTGTGGCTTGCGTTTATTGTGCGTATAAATGTATTCCAGGTTTCGTTTAAAAAATATCAAACCGCCTCATGTCACGTCATGCGAAGCTTACACGAAAACAAAACGAGTGCAAACATAATATTTTGTTGACAACTGTACATTGTGTTGGAAATTCGGGTTTTTTACTCTTTTTCCCTAAAGCCGAACACAATCGGATATCATTAGCGTTATTTATGTGTGCGTCGTGCCGTGGACGCTCGGCCGACGTGACTTCAATTCGCATCGGGTGTTATCTCGGACGTTTACTATTTCCATTGATTGCTTTAGTCTTGTTGATTTATTGCGATGACGTAGAATGTAAAAACTACGTCATTGTTATGGTTCTACATGGGGTTTTAATAACTAGACATTTTATCAAAACCCCATGTAATTTATGAAAATAAACTATCTGAATGGAGTCCATATACCTTATTTAAAATATCTGCAATTCATAAACTTACAGTACAGTACAACTGAATGAATGCTGGAGGTCACAATGAACCATAGTATTGCGAAATTCATCTGAAAGCAATGATATTTTTCCATATTCTTTTGAAGTTAATAAAAGCAAATAAAACTTAAAAAGTAAGTAAAATAATGAATTGTTTTTTAACCGAACAAAAAAAAGAGGTGATCAATTTTTGTTACGTGAGTACTAAAATGTATAAATCATAATCGTATAAGAATAAATCATAAAAAAAAACAAGTCAATAATTACAATTCCAATGTCGTGTAACACCACAATCTGCGGAAACATTTTTTAGCATGGAGTCGGTTCTTTTTTTTTAAATTAAGCTGAATCAAGTTTATAACTGAATGGTAGATATAATCCAGTATAATCCAGATAAACTGCGCGTATCCACCACCAAAAAGTAGTCAGAAAAACGAACAAAAATGGAGCGGCCAAACCAAAGATTTGGTTCGCTTTCAAACCATATATTTTGTTGGAACACAAAACATTATGTTAAACAATTTATGACGTGTACAATTAGTATTATGGCTTGATTATCGAATCAACCATGCCTACGTAATAAACAATCACAAGTGGCTTAACATTGGTACATTTATCTGTTGTGGAAGAGCGTATCGCACGGAAAATTGGTCCGGCGAGACTATATTCTATCGTCTATTAGTACCATAAGAATGGATGATCACTAACTTCTATTGTAATTGAAAGAGAATTAAGCAACTAAAGAAAGATCGTAGACTAAATACCTAAAATGAAAGCTTAACATTCATCAATCTTGCGGCATTAACATTGTGTCTAGATAGAGTCTCGCCACTATCCCGCTGACCGAACAAAATGCAGGTGCCGCCTAATTACCAAGCAGATAGAGTGAGATGAAAAATTACGCATACGTAAGCTAAAAGGAGATAGATAGATCAAGAGTCAATCCGTCAATGTCGTTTCGGGTAATCTTGTAAAGCGAGAGTGATAAATCCAAGTGAAGCATCGAAGGTATGATTTTTGCGTTTGCTTTTAATAAATAGGAGTTGACATACGTCGTATTTAATTTACGAGGCTATATATCACACCCTAATCTTGTTTTCTTGAATACATTATTGTCTCGTTAGAATCTTCGAGGATTGAATTGTAATTTATTTTTTATTGGCTTTGATGCTTATAATATTGTTACAACTTTATTAAAGAAAAACTCGTTTTTAACACAACACTGAAGCAATTAAATTGTTTATTGTTATTTAGGTACACAAACAGAAATATTAAATGGCTATTCATTGGTCAATTTCGTGAATGAGATTGGGAATCTTTTTTGGATGTTACGGGAAGGAGCCCAAGTATTTTGCTAATAACCTTGTTTAGTTTTGTTAAATAACTGGTACTAATATATAAAATTCTATCCAAAATTTTCAGCCGGGCACCTTATAAGCCCGCCTTTTTTTTGCCTTGTGTTGCCTGCTAAAAATGCTATCAATATAATATTGTCTAAACATTAAAAACAAGTGAAATAAATCAGTGCCGAATAACAGTTTCAATGTCGTGTGTGATATAATACCGTACAATAGCGGTGCAAACAGAGTCGTTGAGCATTGCACCAACATTGAACCCCCATTTTGACGCCCTTTGGAAACACGCCAGCAGGCGAACGAGCATTCAGCCGTTTGTGTGGCCTAACTCTGTTTTATAAACATCGCAAATGAGAACTTTATGATAACACAGACACAATTTACTTACATGATTATTTTAGAATAGGTTCAGGGTCTCATAGGAAAAAGATTTAAAGTTGTTATCAATAATGCATCTTATTTTAAACAAGCATTAACAGTGTAAACAAAAGTGTGTACGGTGCATACTGTTTATGTTATTGTGAATATACTGAAAGAAATGCCTATAGATTTAAAACTCATGAATACCTAAAAAATTACGCATTAAAACAAATTAACCAAAATAAAAAACAAATGAGACAAAAAGTAGCGCAAGCAACTAGATGCTTGATCAACAGTTGCTCGTAACTCAACCTTACAATAGTAATTTACTACCAGCAAATAAAAAAAAATACATTTTCACCAAATTAAAACGGTTTTTGATAACACTGTTAATATCTAAGAAAATCAAACGAAAGTAAGTAATATCATAAGATGATATAAATACAAGTAAATACTGTCAATGAAAGAAGGCTCAACAAACCAAAACAAAATTACAAAAGGAAAACCGACCGAAATATTGATATGCCACATGTTCAAAGAAAAGTTCCTAAATATCCAATTTATATGGAGTTAAAAGCGGAGACTTATCTTCTTACGTAATTTGTGGAACGGAACTCTGGATCGACTTAGAACTCGTGGAAATCGACCATTTTTTCGTCCGTTTTGCCATTTGGGACACTTTGATCATTGATGTTATCGGCGTACTTATTGGTATTGAACTAAATTTGGTATGTGTAGAAAAATAGAAGTAAATAAACAACATGGAATATGGTTATGAAGAAGTCTTTAGTATTAGATAGACTAGTGAAATAGTAAATAATTGATACACGCCTAATATTATCAAAATACATGGATCTCGGTAAATATTTAGTTTAATTAGCGTCAAGTGGTCGCAATACAGACTCGATTTCATGGTCTAGCATGCATTTGACTACTCTAATTGTTATTATCATCATATTAGCCAAAAATAGACGTAAACTGCTGGACATAGGCTTCTCTCAAAAAGCACCATGATGACCGATGTTGAGCCTTCACCATCCATCGACTTCCTGCAAAATTCATGCAATCAAACAGTCAGTAACACAACGATTCTATGTATTTTTTAATACGTGTGACACTGTTCGAATTATGTTAAAATGCTTAGATCACAAGTTAAATTTAGACAAAACAGCATAACTGATTTTCTATAGGTAGGATAATTGTCTAATTGTGCTACTGGAAACAATTATTGGCAAATGTTTTGCATAGTAAACAGTTGGATATGAATGGTTTTGTTGAAATTCAGTTGGTAAAGGTTCAGTCATAGTAAATGCGGTCGAAAAAGTTTTACATGACTTATTACGAGTATCAGCTTATTATATTGCCAATGAACAACGATGATGGTTTGCTAGGCATTTAACATTCGTAGACAAGACAATACTAAATCTTGATTGGTTTATCAGGTTTTCTTTTCAATATGCTTATAATTGGACGACCAATGTGGCGCGGTGGGCGAAGGTCCGCCTGCGACGCGGAGGTTGCGGGTTCGATTCCCGCCTTGGGACAAATGTTTGTAGGATCTGCAAATATTTGTTCCGGGTGTTCTGGGTGTTTTATATGTATAATAAAAAATATCTATCTATGTATTGTATTGTAATAAATATATATTAGTCATCTAGTACCCATAATACAGCTCTGTTTAACAGCAGCTTACCTTGGGCTAGATGATGCTGTGTGGATTGTCCAGCATTATTTTTTTTTTATTTTTTTTTTTTTATTTCATTATACAACTAGCTGTCGCCCGCGACTTTGTTTGCGGGGAATTCGGGAAACGTACTTATATATGTTTTAAATTTCAGCTAAATTGGTTCAGTGGTTGTAGAGTTATAAAACATCCAAACAAACATTCGAACTTTCGCATTTATATTATTAGTGTGATTAGTGTGATAATTGATCATTAGATGATTTTAACCTCCCTCGAAAAGTGCCACGATGACCAAAACCTTACACCTTCACCATGCACCGATATCCTGCGGCCACTACATCATCATCATCGCTTTATCTATTCTCCTTTTCAAAAATAACATTGCACAAGAAGACAAATAAAAACGCAGGTTATCTGACCTGAGTAAAGTAAATTTTCAAGTAAAACCCGGGCATCAAACTCCAATAAAGATCAAACAAGGAAAACTATTATTATTTATTTATGGAACTAACCAGGAAAATGTCGTGTGAACCAGCATAACTAAGAATCAAACGGTAAAATAGCACCTACTTATTCTAAATCTTCCTTATATATATAAAATCGTTTTATTACTAACTGACTGACAATGCACAGCCAAAACAGTGAATCTTAGAGACTTGAATTTTTCGGTATGTGTTCCTACAATAGATTATTGAAACAGTTGCTTTTTTATTATAATTTGGTTTAAAACTGCCGCTCGCTTCTTTGTTGGCGAGGTACGTACCATCAGTAAGTGAGTAAGTTTATGATAGATGGTGGTAGAAGGTCATATGAGCCAGTGGCCAACTCTGGTGACAGAGTGTTTAGGCCGCCCGAAGGCCTCTGTTATTGCCTAACAACTTTGAAAAACCCGGGACCGATATATATATACATATGTATATATTATCCAAGCTTCATGACTTTGATAAAACATATCTTCTACCCACCATACATCACTAGAAATCTTTAATTCAAACAAAAAAAGTAGCATTTAAACCGGTGCACCCCTACGGCGCCACAGACAGACACACTTAACAGTCAAACTAAAAAAAAATTATACGTGTATTTTATCAGTTTATCTGTTTCATCTAGTCCAAGCTTTGGCTAAGATTGGGGCTAGATTATTTATTTATGTATAATAACGTATAACACCCCTCTTTTTGCGTGAGCAAACGCACTAAGCCCTTATCTGAGGCAGTAGAACTAACTTGTTCAGATAGTTACTGCAAGCCAAGCCAAGTTCCCCAATAAATAATATTGCTTGAATGTGTGTCGCGGAATTCAATAATTATTGTTGAAATAATTTACAACATTTCCTTGTACTTTTGGATTAGTAAGGTGCAAGTTTAAAAATATTGTGTGCAATAGCCTAATAGCAAACTATTTTTAATTTTAAATAAATGGTAATCTTATCGTTTTACCGTTTCATTTAATGAGATTTAATAACATCCCACATTTTATTCCACATAAATTATTTTAGGCAAAATATACATACATAACATATTTTTTTTACTAAAAGTAAACATCTTATGAGAGGTCTTTGAATTGGGACGTTATAGGTTAAAATAAATAATATATTTTGACCGTATTTTATCGAGTCTCTTAAAACGGAAAGTGGTAAAACGAGTTTTTGTTACCACTTTAATAATAATGTCACAAAACTTTTCTATACAAATATAACATGACCAGCCTCAAAGGGAAGTCAAGCGTGAACCTCAAGATAGCTTAAGATGGAGGGTTTTGGTTGACCGCGCCGGCCGGGCACCCTACAACTTGGACAGAGAGCATTTAATGATCTTAGCTATCGATGGGCTTGGCGATATCTTACTATTTATCGCAAACTAGTTACAGCTGGCAACTTGGTTCCCACACGAGTAAGTTAAAACTTCTAGATAAAAATAAATCTAATAAATAAGCTGTTCCTAATAGAGAAATAAATTAAAATCTTCATGAGTAGCTTTCTAAAGTTCATATTGCTACTGCTGAGACACAAGAGTGATTATACTCTCGACAACATAGAGCCCGTAGCTAAAAGCGTAGGCTCATAGATCGTAGTCAATTATCCTGTTCTGTGCCGTAGCAGTAGCTGCTACGCCGTAGTCTCGTAGCTCGTAGTCCATGGTTAACACACCAGTGCCAGTGTGAAATTTGACCTAGGTATTCAAGGACCGTTAATGCTGCAGCTTGATTGCCTTAATTAATATTTTGTTCTGTACTAATAATATAAGCCCCGAACGAATCCTCCGAAATTCGTTTTTAATAGCACTAAACTTGTTTATCTCACTTTGAGCATAACATTATTAAATTAAAGTTTAAATTTGAATGTGTTTTGCATTACATTTATGACAGCTCTCCGTAGACGTAGTCTAAACTAATACCTTTACAGACCGAAATCTAGGTTTGAATCAGTCGATTTGTATCTTCTATTACCGTGCAATTCAAACTTGCCTGGCATAAATTGTTACTGAATTTAAGACCCTTTCGTATTATTTCAGTTCAATTGTAAGGTAAACAAAGAGTTTTCAATACAAAAGATCTTGCTCGAACGGTATTTAGTGCAGATTTCAAAGAAATAACCATAGTGTAATAAAAGTAGTGGATCATTTTTGTATATTATTTATTTAAGAGGAGGTCAGGAAGAAGGTATAGTGACTTACCCTTTATTTACGAATTTTTCAATAACTACAGCAAAACAAATAACTGTATGTTTATTAAAACTAGAAAAGTCTTCTGATGTCTGCTATGTTTTTTTTTTATTTGGGAGTATAAACTCATGGAACACTCTTTTGACACGAGGCGGGACTTGCATTTGATTACTTTATTTTAATTTTATATTTTTACCAGGGGTTTAGAAACTTATCATGCCAGTGTTGTGCTACTAGATTTAAATTTACTATACCTCGTTTCTTTGGAGAGCTGCAAAATACATCCGGTACGCTGAATAAAAACTAACTTAAAGAATTGCTGGTCGGATTGGGAACTTCTAAGAAACATTGTTCGGTTCTCTACCTGTTTGGTAAACTGTCTTTATTTAAGTTAGTTTTAGTAAGAGTTTGTCGATTAATTGTGTACAATTTAAGAGTGTATCTATTCACTTTAAAATCTTATGCAAAAGAGAAAATTGATGAATAGTTTTTTGAACTTTTTGATAAAATAAAAAAACCGGCCTAATTAAGGTCAAAAACATTACTTTTATTTTAATAATAAATTCAAATGAGGCATGGTTTTATAACAAAGAACATAAATAAAGTAACATAACATGCGAAGGAGAATTAATGATTATCTCATCAATATCAGGCTTGAAACACGTAGATACTCGTTATTTTGGTAACACGATACCACACGTCCTTCCTGATGAACCGATATTCGCAAATAATAACATCAGCTTCGTAATTACAACGTTACATTCTGTAAGAATAATACTAAAATGCATGCAATTTTAGTAAAAAATTGTGTATTTAGCTAAATATATTGTTTGTTGCAAATATAAACAAACACCCAAACCCGACAGTAATCAAAATTCATTATAATCGCTTGGTATAACTAATATTTGTGTTAAAAGTACCAGAAATGATGAATGCAACTACACAACAACGATATAGTCAACTTTGAAAACATCTGTCAGTAATCGCTTAGAAAACGTTAGTTTATTTAATGTACATTAGGTTGGGGAAAAAGTTTCTTCGCATTTTTTAAGAAAATACAAAACATTTTTTTAATATAGTTTATTTACATTTAACTAAAGTATGTAGGTACCATTTTGTTTGATAACTTTTTGCCAGCTTGTAGGTAGGGACATGATCCCATTGCTATAGAAATAGTTAGAACTAATAGTTAGAATATGATATATGTATATGATTGATAAGTATTTTTTTGGCAATATTTGTGCATTTTTATTTTAAAAGAACGGACCTTAGCGACTTCTCCTGTGGTTTTTCAGTTTTTAGGCTATCAGTAGATTTTTCGCAAATAAATATAGCTTAGGTGTTGTTATTCCAGAACTTAAACCGTCTGCATTCTAAAATTCATCACAATCGGTAAAGGCACCATAGAGATACGCGGTAACAAATATTCACACTTATATGCACACACTTTTTAATTTATAATATTTGTAGGAAGTGCCTAGGTAAGATAGTTTGGGATTGTTCGCGCAATTTCGTAAACTGAACTTTTATATCTTTTCGTAAAACCATTTTTTTTTAAGTTTTTTTACACGATAATTTGTACACACTTTTGTATAACCAAAAAAATAAAAATAACTAAACCTTTTTATCACAGCCAAAGAAATTAAAAACCGGGGACGGGGAGTTCATTTATGTCAAAAAATTACAGCAGGCTTAATAACATTCACTCAATATTCAGTAAGAGACGTGAGATGAACTCCGGGCTAGGAGTTTATCATCGCCCTGTCACTCTACAGTTATTTATGGACCAGTAAACTTGGAAATATATTTTCCTCGTCGGCGGCCGCGTCCATTTTAGGTTAAGCCCCTCGGGCCAGGGCACTAGACGAGTCGAGTGTCATAAATTTGAAAACTGTTTCGGCACAACGAAAAAATGAAACAAATATTTGACGTTCGCTCCGATCTTCGATACGGCCAGTGGATTTACGACTGTTTACAAATTAAACTTCAGCTCTAAGCTAACACAATTGACTATGCATAGAATTCGAAGGGTTCAAGTAATTTTGTATTAATATGTTCCAGTTATACTGAAAAAGCTGCACATTTTAAGCAACCTATACAAGCACTTTTTTATTTAACCTAGTGAACGGTTCACGTAATTAATGGTAAGCGGTTACCGTAGTCTATGGTCGTTTGCAATCCTAGAGGTATTTCTCGCGCGTTGCTACCCTAAAACGTTGATCAAAATTCTTATCTGCCTGTAAATTCACCGGAATCCATACATACTGCTTGATGGTAGAATAAGGCATGGTGGTGGTACTTCCTCTACTACTAAAATCTGCTCCTCGTGCATCTGAAATACTAAAAGTTATGAGGTGCGACCGACTAAGATACCTACTGCATTGTCATGTAAACGCAAAATAATCTTTTGTGCCGGTAGTTTTCAGTTGACTATTTTTGTTTTTTTTATAGATTTTCTATTTGAAATTGATTAAAATTTTAAAGTTTTCTCATTGAAAGGGTTCAATGGACTCAATGAAATAACACTATTTTTAATAAGTCATTACATTTGGCTTCTATAGGTGCTCTACGAGGATTGTTCCCGGAATTATGGCGTACTAAAATAATTTTAACGACACTTTGATTACTTTTATCGCAAGTTTTCGCTTCAGTTGTCACGTTTTCGAACCATTAGTTTTATGCGAATTACTAGTGAGAAATTGCTTATTTATTATCTGTGTTTCATGAACAAAACAATTTATCTCGAGTGCTTTCTGTTGAGCAACTGGTATATTAAAACGGTTGTTTCTTTTTGCTTCCTACTTCTTTCGTCGAAAGCAATGAAAAGTTACAATGTCATAAATCTCAATGACAAAATAATTAGCAAAATTACTCATCTTACCATATAAGTGACAACAGTTAATAATTAAATGCTTTGTTAAATAAATCTTAAGAATCGCAATGTTAGAAACGTCTACAATCCTGGTGAGGTTATGGCCAGTACCACGCGCCCCAGCCTTGAAAAATCTGGCTACTAGCACAGATGGGTTCCTAGCATGTTTTCCATAATCTTGATTCATCGAGTATGAATGATAAAATAAAACCCTCTTTTTGCGGAATCTTAATAAATATTACTAAGTAGAGTCTAAGAACGGCATGTAAATGTGCTGCTGAACTTGGAACCTATTTCTATGAAGCGACTTACGTGCGACTTTGGAGGTGCGTTTGCGAGATACTAGATGTTCATATTCTACATTCCGTCCGTCCACATGCTGTTACTGGTTCGTAAACAAACAGTAATTAATTTTTTTTTATACTGGTCAATCCACACAGCATCATTTAGCCCCAAGGTAAGCTGCTGTTAAACAGAGACGTGTTATGGGTACTAGATGACTGATATAAATACTTAATACAATACAATACATAGATAGATATTTTTTATTATATATAGAAAATACCCAGAACATCCGGAACAAATATTTGTAGATCGTACAAACATTTGACCCGAGGCGGGAATCGAAACCGCAACCTCCGCGTCGCAGGCGGACCTGCGCCCGCTGCGCTACATTGGTCGTCAAAATTAACAATGGTTATTGGATAAATAAGTAATCATAATAATATTTAGCAAAAATATCTATGAAAACATCATAAAAGTAAGGTCCCGATTCAATTTCAATCAACAAAAGACACCAAACAGTGGTCTAAGTTCTGCCATAGGTAGTTGGCAACTCCAAACATGTCCGAAACGAAATGTCTCCTTTATTAGTTTTTGTTGGGCAAATAAACTCATTGTCATTGCGGGAGTAAATGAGGTTTCCTTTTAATTTAGTTTCTTACGTAACTTTGCAACAATATTGTACGAAAGACAGTCATGAGAAAAGTGGTTTTGTTGGTAACTTTTGTCATGATTGCTACGCTACAATAACTTCTTGGTGAGGTATCATCCTCCCAGTTTACTAGATATACGAGACTGCTATTATGTACGATTTTTTTAATTTTTTCGTGAAAATCCCGATTATATCGATAAAGTTTATCAACAATTGGTTTTTCTGTTGCCTTTTAATACATTAATATCATGTATTATTAACATTAACAATTCATTTAAAAAATATAATATCAGAAAACACAATTTTTAGTAGCAAAAGTTTCTTTTTCTATAAATACCAGCTTATCGTCTTCAATGAAACAAATCAATAACAGCCTAAGATACCGCTATTTAGCTTAGCGAAGAGAACTTTCCATTATTTTCCTTTGCCTCGATATTTCCTCAGTTGTTGTCAAAGCCCGAGACAGATCGGCTTTACTGCTAATCCTTTACTCGCCCTACCTGATCTTGCTAGCTTTTAAATCAACCTTTATAACCTGTTTTGCTGGTAGAAAAATATGATTTTGTACAAAGATAGATCGATTTCTTTAATAATTATTATTTTGACCGTTGGATTAGTTCTTATGGTCAATTAAAATCACCACAGCCTAACATTTATATAAAACTAGCTGCGCCGGCGGTTTTACCCGCCGTTACCTGGTGGTAGGACTCTTCAGCAAGAGTCCGTCTTGGTGGGTACCACCGCAGTGTCAAATATTCTACCTCCAAGCAGTAGTGTGCAAGTATTACTGTGTTTAGGTTTGGAGGGCACTGTAGAAAGTGAAACTACTGGGCAAAAGAGACTTAACAACAATGTCTCGGGGTGATAAGCACAGTGCAATGCCACACAAACACTTAAAAACTTTAAGCTTTGGGTGGCACTGCATCTGTAATAGTCAGGCATGGTGCTTAACATCAGGTGGGCGCCTTGATTGTATTGTCACTTGCTGACTTAAAAAAAAAAATATGTAAGCTATGATTTTATTAAAACTATTCTGAAGGCTCACCTCGCCTCAGGCGCTGTATCACAAAAAAAGTCAGTTGCGCAAACAAAGCAGCATTACTAAGTAGTTGGAGATAACGAATGGTCTAGTATTATGACTGACGATGGCAACCCTGGGGCACCCTCTTTAGACAAACGTCCATGTTGGCACTAATTGTACTTCTACCTAATCATTTTTCATAAAGGAACTCCTTCATACCAACTAGTTATGTTGTTTTAGGTCTTCACGATACAGCCTTGCCTAGTGTGAAGATCGTTAGACAATTCGCATGAATACCTACATCAGCATCAAAAAGAATTAAAATTAATTGTACTTATGCATTTACTGTTATACGTAACTAGTTAATTTTAAGCTTGTTTTTCGTTTTTTTTTGCTAATAAATATATTTCATTTTCAACCAAACACAATTTATAATATTATAGCAACATTAATAAATATAACTTACGCTTAGAGGTCGTCAGATATACGCCCTGGAACTTAAACGAGTAAAAGTCTAATTGTACTTGGGTCAATACGCTTCATTGTCAAAGATAAAATATTAATAATTATTAGTAATGATAGCACAGGTTTAGTTAATGTAGATAATAAGCACAAGAATTCTCTCCTCTCTATGTAAGAACATAAACATGACCATAGAAAAATATATGAATAAGTTATTTCAAAGGTTAGTATTTAATAGTAAGTAACAGTAATGTAAGTTTGTATTATGTGTCTGCGGCTGACCCTGCAAAGTAATTAATAAATCACACGAAAACCTACATCATAGCCTAACGTCTTTTTATTGCCAAGACTAACCAAGCCTAACAACTTCACTTGCCCAACGAAGCACGTTACGATATACCCAGTATATATTTCCTAATAAATGTATACTACTAGTTCCGCTTCCGTTATTGATTCGGTGTAATTATAATTATTCAGTCAACTGATGGTTGGCAAGTTTGGCAACCCTTCGGATATTCTGTTTATCACAGAAAAAGCATTACTCGCAGTAGTCACTATATTTCTGTAGCACAAAGTATTTTTTTACGAAAGTCAAAGTTAATGTAAGAAAAATCTTGATTAATTCTCTAGTTGAGTTTTTAGTATTTTAAATTATTAGAGTAAGGAAGATGTATGAGTCAGTGCCCAACTCTGCTGATGGAGTTGATAAACCGCCTGAAGGCCTCAGTTATTGCTTAACAATAAAAAAGGCCGGCAAAGCAATGCATAATTGAATCAAAAATTACAAGAGCGTGGCGGTGGTGTAAAAACCGTAGCGTAGTAACAGATAACAATGCATTGACTTAAATCGTATACACTGTACGTGTACGTACAGTATGAGAATGGTACAACAGCATTGCATAACTGAACTTCCAGCAAATAATTGACTGAAGTTAATAAAAAAAATCAGATAAGATAATAGACCAACCAATTTCCGTAGATTTTTGCATTGCGCTACGCCACGTTGCTGTGCTGGTACAGTAGAGCTTATGGTTACTTGTGTTTTTACTGCGAGCATACATTCACTATTCTGTGCTTTTATTAATAGATTCGCCTTTTTTGAGCCGGATATCAAGGTGATCCAAAAGAGTAACCAGGTTATTGGTTGTGAATATTTCAGTATGCTGAATACGTGATTCTACTAAAGCCAATGTCAGTAAGTTTTCAGTTGGGTTCAACTTGCAGAAGAAAATTATGTAAAGGACTGTTACACATTTCAATAACATTTAATATCAGAATTTCGATGTCAAAAGATGTGAACACATTTGTTTTGATATCAAAATTTGTTTATTATTATTATAATCTGTAATTAATGAATCAGTTAAATCATAGTCTTTGACCTAATTTTCTAGGTAATTAACTAGCTGAAGTAACAATGCATGGAGTAGGCTGAAACCAATAATATAAAACTGCTCGCGTCTATCTGCAAGTTTATTTCTATCAATAGAACAAGTGAACTCGAATAGATGTAAAATTGAGTCGTATCGCAGTTACATATTGTGTATCCACATAGCAGGAGTGAGTTTAAGTACACCCGATTCTTTAATAATCTAGAATTAACGAACGGTGCACTTGCGGCGCCAGTAACAGAAGGAAGGCGTATTACACTATGCTATCAGAGCTCTATCTTCAACTAAACATTCATTACGAGCCAATCTCGTGAGATGGAGCTATAAGACAGTGCAGTGACCGAACAGTGTGGTGTACTTGAGAGCAGTAAACACGCCCAGTTTAGAGTCCGCAATAATGAGCCAAGTTGTCTGGCTGAACTTTAGAACCCGCTCTAGCTAACTACACGCTTAGTTTGTTTGATACGAACCACGACTTCAAAGATAGAAATGGGTAGTGCTGATAATAAAACCTGTAGTAGGTACTTAATTATCTTTTTTAAGCAAAGAGTGCATACGATAAAATTACGATATCACAGTATACTATAAAACTCGTGTTAAATCCTGAATTAGAATATAAGATACCAAAATCAAAAGTTAAATCATTGCGGAATGGCACATGTCATTCGAATGTTTGATTGTTGATTTCCTCACAATGTTTTCCTTCATGTGACGTGGCATCTTGAGCTTTGGCGGCTTATTGGTACCGCTTGTGATTTAGTGTTTTTGACATTTTATTAGTATTGTAGGTTCAAAGTCTAATAATATTTTTTTTTGAAGAATTTTTGACAGGTTTGCATTATAAAAACGAGTAATCAAAACAAGACGGAACAAGACGTACGTGGAAAATAGAAGGATTATCTTCTTTTATTTTAAGATCTGTAAATACATACAGCTTTTGCATAACAATAAGGTAATTTGTTCAAGTACAAGTACCTACATCAGCAACAATGTACAATTGGCACAATATTAACTCACAAAGCACTACTACATTTTACTCACGCGCGCCACTTTCATACATTTACTACCTGCTTATTGGCAGAACGTAAGAAAATCCAAGCAATACGTGGACTAATAAGACGCGTTATATTTCTTAGCGAATGTGAGAATTTCGCACAGCTGTTTGGAGCTCATAACAGAGAACTCTTAACTGCGCCCTAGTGCCGTACTATGTGGCTTTACTGCTTCTTTCATACGCGTACTTTAAACGGTTTAAAGGAAAGAACTCCAGGAAATTAACAAAATGAATTTTCCTTTGGGAATTTAAATTGTGCCTTAAAAAAGAAATCACTGCCTTGACATATCTAGCGAAAACTTACGCAATAAATATGTACGTAGCTGAATTTATTCTAAAATATTACATAGTTGTCCCCAAAATACGGCAAGATTGTAAAAGTTTTTAGTACTTGGTTATTTTTTATGCTTACTAAAATTCTTTGTATCACAAAGTACTAATTCGAATGCTTGAATACTACCTATGTAAGAATCATTCTAGCGATATTAGATGACCCGTTGCGCGATAGATAGTTGGGCAAGTGCCTGAGAGGTAGTGGTTCGATTCCTGCTCCAGAACAAATGATTGTATTATCTGCAATGTCAATAGTACTCGTCGTTTCTAATATTCATGACACAATTAATCCTAGTGTAGGGGTCACGACTAGTATAGGTATACCTAGTTTTATATGACTGTTGGATTTTAAAAATAAGAAAAAGATAAAAATATTTGCTGACGCAACTATTTGTATGGCTTATATTTTATTTTATTTTATTTATTCGGGATAACAAACAGTTATACATTTATGGTTGAGTAAATGGTAGATATGAAACAGACTTAATTAACATATAACCAACAGCGTTATCCACAACTTACATATATATATGACTATGTTTGTGACTGTTAGGTCAGGACTCTGACCACTAAGATTCTTTCATATTATTAAATAACTATGCTGACTGTCCACTTGCACAAGTGCAGCAAACGAGAAAATCTTTGACAACTTTCAAACTGGGGCGAAATCATAAACACTCTGCAGCTAAACCTTTAGTATTAACGTTAATAAATGCATTATTTACTTGAAAGTTTATCGCTTGAGTAGCACCTGCGGCCGCGATAAACTTTCCCACCGTTTTGCTGGTCTTGTGTGCGTCGTTTCTTATACCTTGGTCACACAGTCGAGTTCTTTGTGATGGAGCTCATCCAGGGAAGTACTGCCTTCATACTTACTTCTCTCTTCAAGAAACAATGCTTATATTGCTGTTTCGGTTCGAATGGTTACTGGTGAAATTATTGGCACATGAGACTGAAAAAAAAAAATACTTTACCGAGATTTTAAAAGCTTTGTACACACTGTCGTTTACTTAGCTGATAGCTATTCCGTTATCCTAGCTTTTAGTGCTAGATTTGTTTAATCTACCAGTCTCTAGCTTTAGTGTGAACGTTACGAAAAGCAAGCTTTAATCTGGCTAAAGTATATCAGCCACTTTTAAGAGTTATTTTAAAGAGAAATTGCTTTAAAAACTCAAATTAAAAGTGTTCTTAAAGAAATACGAATAGTATAAGAAATAAATGGTGTTTTAGGAAAGTATCCGATCTTTGGATTTCAAAATTGTTTTAGTATTTTGAGAGTGCCATAAGTTAATTTTTAGATCTTTTTACGATAACTATAGTTAGAGGATCTTGTTAAAAAAATATTGTTACGTCTTTTAAAGAGTGTAAGATTAGAGTATTATTATTATTATTACCCTATAGAGTCACTTCATTATCAGAGCGAGGATGTCTAGCGAGGCGAGATCCCTAGTTACACATCCTCGCACATCTCTAGTGGAAACGCAGCCTTATGCACTTGTACGAGCGCTATTAGTAGGTCATTCGTGTACATTAAAAAAAATTGATAAAATAAATTATATCAAATATAAAATCTTCCAAGAAACTTGTCAACAAACAGACAAAAACAATTTTAAGTTATTGAGAGCTCAGCTCCATTCAAAATTGAATAATTGTAATGAATGAACGATAAATTAAGCAGCTCATTTGACCAAATGAATGGGGCCGTAATAGACTGCCAACTGTCGTCGCCCCACAAAAGAAATGTAGAAGCTTGGGAGCCGTTTCTTTGTTCTTGGTAAATCGAGTACTAGAGTCGTTTGTCGACCTTATATCACGGTGATTCGACATTTATGGTCCGACCTGAGCTAACTGGCTGTAACTCTTCATTCGGGTATAGGTAGCTATTGGTTTTAGCCCAAGACCTAGAATAACCATTTTTCTAATACTTACCTATTTCGTATAATCTGCAAATATTTGTTTCTGGTCTGGGTGTACTAGTATAATATACCTTAGTTAATTTGTAGATAACAGAGGTACAATTATACATTTGAAGTAATATTTATAAGTAACGACGAGTAGTGTTTGTTTTTCCATAAAAAAACAATCTTACTAATATAAAAAAGGGAAAGTTTGGATGTATGTATGTTTCTTTTGAAGTAACACGCCCGAACAACAGCACATTAAATTAAAATTAATTACAGAGGTAGATTATATCCTAGAATAGCATATAATGCTACTTTTTATCCCGGAAAAATGTACGGTTTCTGTGTTCCACGCGAACGAAGTCACAAGCAACAGCTAGTTTAATATTATATTTATAATTTAAAAAAATTTAATTTATAAAAACACAACTCTTTATTAAAGGGAAATTCTATAACAGAATATACTCTTTTGTTTGATAAGTTATTTTAGTTGTAATGTGTAATATGTTTCTACTAACAAAGTACTATTTAGTAAGTCTGTATACACGATGAAATTTTAATGAAGTTAATAAATATTTATGTCGATAACTGATATAATTTTAAAGTACAAGTCATCAATAAAATACTTTCAAATATCGTTCATAGCTGTCAAACGTTATGGATTTTTTATGAGCTTGTAGTAAATTGCGGTTTGAAATAACTTAGTGGAGAGTCAATTTGGAAACGCGACAGCTGTAATTTTATACGAGTTCGTTTATTTGTGAATATTCAATTTTACTGATACAATATTCACGCTTAGTTTGTACATCGTGTTTTGGTCAACTTAAAGTGTTCAAAGTTGTAACTTGTAACGAAAAAATGCATATTGATCTACTAATTGGTTAAATTATTTCTTGATGCCGTCTTCCATATAAAAAATAAATAAAGTGAATGATTCCCTATAC
Organism: Colostygia pectinataria; assembly: GCA_951394395.1. Taxonomy (NCBI): domain Eukaryota; kingdom Metazoa; phylum Arthropoda; class Insecta; order Lepidoptera; family Geometridae; genus Colostygia; species Colostygia pectinataria. The sequence goes on along the minus strand of OX596365.1, from coordinate 5,497,897 downwards.
ATGGTCTAGAAGTTATACCAGGAAATGCACTTTTGCTTGAATAGCTTAAATGGAGACTAGTATTTCAGTAATGATAGATAGATAGATAGATAATTTATTTCATCACAAAAAAAACTTTTTACAATACTGGTTAATAATGCCTAAAAACCTATGTTAGGTTTATCTAGACACTAGGGTCTCGATAACATACAAAACAAAGTAATACGTCTATAAAGACGATTCAAAGTGATCCTTACGATTGCATTGAATAAGAAGGTACATCTATATTACAATCTAAACTATTTTAAATTAAAAAGCGCACGCTCACACAATAACAGCACCTTACAAGTTACAGGACCATCACAAAGTAAGTAAATGGGAACCTTATAAAGCTGGTCACAATGAAGAATGTAATATTATAAATCTCAGTAACTACATAAAAAAGGCCATACAGCCCGTTTTCATGTAACTTTCACTGTGCCTACTACGGATACGCGCGATGTAAATCCACGACTACGGAAACTCAATATTCCCGATTGAGGTAATTGAAAGCTTATAGGAATTTATTTTCAATTTCCTATGATATGAGGATTTTCTGTATAAAACATAATATGGAGAACCACACTGCATGTCAGTTCAAATTTTCATGGTAAAATTGTGGCAGTCGTTAACCTAACCTAACAATGGATGCAAATTTCTGCTTGGTTATTTGGATGGGTGACCGGTATTTAAATTTAATCTTTGCCCTTTCGTGTTTTGGATAATATTTTAAGCGGTTGGTTCTGGCAATAACAGGCGTTATAGGACATGACGGTTGCCTTTGGCATAATTTCTATAAATTACATTCATCTTCACAAATAAAAATAAAGTAGAATAAAGCAAATCAAAAACTTGGGCAACAATTTAATTTTATTTGAGGTATCGTCAATGATTCTTTAACCATAACAACACTAGCTCTACTTTAAAAATCTAGGCTTCCAACTTCAACCGTAAGGAATTAATCAACTGGCTCGCGTCTCGAATATGATTTATGAAGTGTACTTTTATCTAAACAATCGATACAGTCGGTCGGGCCACGTCATAGCGGCCATTTATCATAGTTATCTCACCCTACCCACATTGTGGTGCATTGGACCACGTATCTATTTGGGAGGAAAAATAGAACCGTAATGGATTAAACCCTCGATGACTTAAGAAAATATCACACGCTTTTAGAAAGTGGTTACTATTCAATAAAATTCATACTAAGTAGGTAATAAGAGCAAGAATTTATTCATTTATTATAGAAACACAGATAAAATAGGCCCAAATAAACACACATCGGTTGGCTACGCCGAAAGGTTCACAAGTAATACTGTGTTTAGGTAAAACGGGCACTGCAAAGGGAAATTACAGGGCGAAAGATAATAACTACGTCTCGGGGTTCGTTCGTTCGATCGTTCGTATGAGTCAGTAGCCAACTCTGGTGACAGAGTTTCTAGACCGCCCGAAGGCTTCTGTCATGGCCTAACAACTTTGAAAAAGCCGGGAACGACTGCTTAACGTGCCCACCGAAGCACGGGAGCGCTCAGTTTTAAGAGTAGTAGAGTTCTTTGTAATAGAACTCGTCCGGGGAAGTACTACCACCATACCTATTTAAGTAATCTCGCATTACTGTGTTCCGGTGTGAAGGGTATGGTTTCCGGTGAAATTACTGGCACATGAGGCTTTCGATCTATGCCTCAAGGTGGCGACCCGCGAGTGATACCTCCATCCTGGTATTGCAAGCGCCCATAGGCTGCGGTAACCGCTTACCATCTTGTGGGCCGTACGCTTGGTTGCCAAATCAGTTGTATAAAAAAAAAAAAACATAGAACTTTAAAACTCAAATTTTTGGGTGACACTGCATCTGTTAAGGTCAGGCATGGCGCTTTTTAACATTAGAATGCATAGCACAATAAATTCGTTTGACAAGCGTAAACGTAAACGTATCGTCCAGCTGTCAATTTGTATGGAATTTTAGTAGGTCATTTAATAGCTGTATTTGTCCTAAAAAGCGCTGGGAGAAAGGATGTATGAATGGAAATCTTTAGGTAAGATAAAATCAGAAAGAAAACAATGAAATTCAGATTGGTGGAACGTTATAGGTTTTTTCTCGCTATTGCGTCCTCTGCGGGTTGAACTTCTAAAATATTTTTCTTTGCGCTAAAGATCTTAAATGTTTATCCTGGATATTTTAGGTCTTTTTCATTTTAGTTGTGTTGTTTTTTTGACCGTCAGTCAGTGAGTTACGATTTTATATATTTATGTATCAAGACACATTCTAATATGCAGCAATATAATAAAATATGGTGGACTTAAAATCCTTTAGGTTATTGTTTTTTGATCAGCTACCCGCTCCAACAACGGCTGATCGGATTTGAATATTTAATAGAATAATAATAATAGGCCAAAATATTGAATTGTTATAAGACTTTTTCAAATTATGTGCTTAAATGATACGCGGTAAACCTTTTTGCTATTGTTTGTTAGTTGTCTGTTTTTGGAACAACACGCTATTACATAACAACGTGGTAGGGTAGGTATTATATTCTATTGAACTCTAGCTTTGCCATTTTGATTCATGTCAAAGTTCTTATTAGGTACACCGCTCTACCTCACACAAAATATTTGAGCGTTTCAAACCCCACGAACTAATTCTGCTATGTTTATCTTTTGACCACTTATTTCAAAGGTAGAGCAAATCCATGTCGACTACACAGGGCGCTAATCTAATACCCTGATTAAAGGTCGTGGCGTACAAATCGCTCCGGCAACAGATCAACATCAACTCAATACGAGAGGTTTAGTTATCGTACCGGCATCACTTTGCTCCGGAAAAACAAGAGATGATTATAATGATAAGCCGAGACGATGTCAATCTGACCCCGGGGCGAAATTTCGGCCACAACCTTAATCCACAAGTTAAACTAACGAGTTAACATCTCAGCGAGTTGCCGTGAGCAAACAAACCCAACATAACGGGTAAATGTCATAGAATAGCTAATTATTAGAAGCGGCATTAATACTAAAATTTATAAATCAAAGACAAAGAAATCGAGATGATATCCCAAAAATTAACACCATTTTTTTTTAACATTAGCAGTTTAAAAAGCTTAAAATAACCAATGATAACGATATACCGGTACACCCGTTTTTTTATATGAAAAATGCATATACATTTTGCCGTGGATAGACTTTAAACATGATATTCGTAGGAGTTGCTGACCCGCCGATGGAGTTTACAGCCGCCTGAAACCTCTTTCATGGGTAAATTTTCGCAAAGCTTTTGTAAAAACTTGCCTTTTAAAGCACAGAAGCGTTCAGATGTTAATAATCACCAAAGAAGGTACATTCCTATTCTAAAAATTCAAAATGAAATCCAAAAAATTTCCGGACGGGCAGGACTCGAACCGGCACCTTTCGCCAGTGAACGCCTATTCTGCGCAACACCGCACAACTATGACACATTCGCTACAAGCCTATACCATTTTCGCTGCGGAGAAAACTAGTTTCAATCTCTGGTTAATATTGATGCGTGCTTCTGACATTTCCTTGCTTAGTGACCCTTTGAAACGGGTTCACTTGTTCACGTCAAGGGTTCTGAGTTCTGACTCTTGAAGTAAGGCCCACCGGTCCTTTTAGTTGGTTACTTTGAATGTGCCGCGGTAACTTAACGTGTGAGAAACTTTCGTAGTGAGTAATAGCTTCCGGGGAGAGGGCACAAGTGGGCGTCATGTTCAGTATTTGGTTTGAGAAATGTATACGGCCAAATACTTGGATACATAAGCATCTACTTGATATTCGATTCCCCAGCCTGCAAAATAATAATTTTACCGTATTATAGCTATTATAGCCAACTGTATTTATAGCTATTTAAATCCCTGACAAGCTTTTTATGACTAAACTAGCTGTTGCCCGCGGCTTCGTTTGCATGGAACTAGGGAATCGTGTTTTTTTGGGATCAAAGTAGCCTGTTTCCTATTCCCGGTTATTATCTATCTATGTTGTAAATTTCAGCTATATCGGCTTAGTGATTGTTGAGTTATAGAGAAACAAACATCCAAACATCTAAACATTCAAACAAACATCCAAAATTTCGCATTTATAGTATTAGTGTGAAGTGTGATTAGTGTGATGTGATAGTGTGATTAGATAATATATTAGATTAGTGTGATTTCTAAGAAGTTACGTTACGTTAAAAATCAGCAACAGTTTCCTATTTCTCTTTTATTTTAAGACTAGAATACAAACATACATACATAGCATACAAACTGATATCGCTTAAACATCTAGATACTTAAGCATTTCATTTTTAAAATGATTCAGAAGCGTTAAAAAAAGTACCGTGAGAAATTAGACTCAATTTCAGCGTCACCGGTCAGCATAAAAATAAATACGTTTGCAAATAACTTGAAAATTGTATTACAGCTTAAAATGACAGTCAATGAAGTTAATTTTCCTCCTGATAAAGTTGGATGAGCAGCGGATTTGGTCGAACGGATAAGAAGAAAGCTGGTTCACTTCAAATAAATCAAAGATTTGGCATGAGTTGCACGAAGGGTGCTGACAATCGTTTTCAAAGGTTTCACAAACGGAATAGCATTAAGCCGGAACGGAATAGTAATATTTCTTTAGTAGTAGGTGCCAAAAGGAACCTACTAAATATTTATTTGTCTACTAGTTGTCGCCCGCGACATCGTTCGCGTGGAACTCGGGAACCGTACTTTTTTCCGGGATAAAAAGCCTATGTTCTATTCCCAAACATTATTTATCTATGTTTTAAATTTCAGCCAAATTGGTTGAGTGGTTGTCGAGTTATAGAGTAACAAACATCCAAACATTCAAACTTTCGCATTTATAATATTAGTGTGATTAATGGAGTTTCTCTTAGCGAAGTCTGAATCAATAACTTAACGAAATATTGACAGATTTCAAATGAAAAATGTTTTTTTAAATGTGAGGTTCAAATGTAAATAATATGTACCAACCTTTTAGTATTATGCATAAAATTGAACTCATTAGTTAGATCGTAGTTTATTCAATTTAACTTTGTTTTGACAAGAATAATACAAAGAGAGTGTAAGTTCTTATGAGAGAGCGGCAGTGTTCGTAAGAGCGCTCGTGACGTAGCTGACTAAGTTGTTCTTAGCAGAACAACGAAGTTAAGCACTGTTCCGCGTAGTCACTATTTGGATGGGTGACCGCCAGTGGATATTTCAACTGAGCGGACCCGTGCTTCAGAGGGCACGTTAAGCAGTTGGATTTTCAAAATTGTTAGGCCATGACAGAGGCCTTCGGGAGGCCTAGACACTATGTCACCAGAGTTGGCCACTGACTCATACGAGCGTACTTACTAGCGGAAAACTCTGGTGAAAGAGTTAATAGACCGCCCGAAAGCCTCCGCGATGTTGATAGTATTTTTAACAAAATAAAGACAGACAGACCAGACATTATAGACCAGCTATCTCTGCTATGCTATAACTCAAGACGGAGGTAATTTGTTATCACAAATCAATCAGTGACAAGGCGGTGACGGTGAAAAGGGGAATTAAATCAGTCCACCTCTATGAACCTCTGAAGATTATCTTCAAAAAAACATAAAAGACTGTCGCAAGAGATTACGGGTGTCCTGAAATTTTATTAAACGTTCGTAAAGTTGATATTTTTTAAGACACAAATTAACGAACTTACTTACTTAAGGACACAAATTTAAGTAATCCTTTACTTGCGGGTAAATTCGTGGAAAAGTAGTGGAGAAGCTAGCATAGATTTATTTATTACTAGTTAAGCTCCACGGTTTTGCTGTTTTTTTTATACCTATATTTACTATCAGTTTCTCCGAGATAAAAAATAATGTAAAATTAGAAAGCTTAAATATACCAGATAAATAAAAATAAAAATATTAAAAAATAATTAAAACCCTAAAATTAGCTATAAAATTGTTTATGTGTATGGACCGCCTGTGGCACTAAAAGCCTCCTACATATTTTTCTACTAACAAAAAAAAGCTAAGTCAACAGTGCAAACTATAGTAAATCATGATGACTGTTGATGCAAAGTCGTATGTTTTCAAAATCGTATTGCGTAGAAACGTCAAAAAAAGTCATCAATTGAGCTTTGATTTGTTGTGTGCGCAAAAGATTATTTTATTTTCACATAAGGTAGTAGAGTTTTCTGTGATAGAGCTCGTCCGGGAAGGACTACCACCATACCTATTTCTGCCGCAAAGCAGTAATGCTCGCATTGATGTGTTCGATCTTTAGCCTCAAGGTGGCAACCCGCGAGTCATTCCTCTGGTATTGCAAGCGTCCATAGGCTGCGGTAACCGGTTACCATCTTGTGGGCCGTACGCTTGGTTGCCACTTCAGTTGTATAAAAAACAAAAAAAAAATTGGATTCGACTGACCAAACTCGAATAGGCGCTATTTTCCGAGTAAATCGTAGTTATTCGCGAGTAAACTGCGAGTTATATTGTATTTGACATTCTTATTCCGCGGAATAGTTATTCCAAAAGTTATTTGAATCCTCCTTAAGTAATCTAAACTTGATTCTAAAATTATGTATGTAAATGAACTAGTCACATACAAAGTTAGCAAAAATTTTACAGAGATAAAATCTTTTTACAAAGTGGCATGATTCACTCATGGAAAGCGAAACAACAGGAAGTATTGTGCTAGCTCACGAAACTGCGACAGACAAACAACATAAAAGATTGTCTAAATTTATGGTATCGACGTCGCAAACCTCCGTATAGACGGAGAGACCGTGAATGAATGCTTTATTTCTTTAACAGTACACTAAGATTATATAGTGTATACCAAGATTGTACATGGTGAATGATTTTTAATAAATTTTTGTCCGATTAAATAAAAAATTTGTTAAACTTAAAAAAAAAAAAATTATAACAATAAAGTCAGTGAACGGTGTTGATTTAGCAATAAGTAAGTAAGTTTGTATGAGCCAATGACCAACTCTAGTGACAGAGTTTTTAGGCCACCCGACGGCCTCTATCGTGGCCTAAAAACTTTGAAAAAGCCGGGACCGAATGCTTAACGTGATGTGTGGAGGTGATATTTAGGACAAATGGTTAGCAATTTAACCAAACTATAAAACGAGTTCTAATGACAACTGATTAGCTCTTCGAAAGAAATGTGCCATCCACCAATCCGCATTGGGTCCGCGTGGTGGATTAAGACCCAATCACTCTCGCTGGAGAGTAGGCCAGTGTCCCAGCAGTGGGAACATTAGAAGGCTGTCATGATGAGCTCTTTAAAACCTAGTTTTATCTAATGTTAGTAACTTCTATTTTTATTCGATTATGTCTCTGGTTAAATGAGCCAGTAACATCATATGAGTTACGTAGATAAAACGCAGTGGATAGTGAACTGCGTAAATTATGTGTTTTAAAAATAACGTAACCAATAATCTCTTGTCTCTCACACCACAAACGGTAACAAACATGTTGACTGCGCTTCGTGCATTAATCAATGTCATTCGCGGTCGTGGAATTGAGATTAGTCGTAAAGCATTCTGTGGAGATGTTAAGAGATTGGACAGTCAGTCGATTGGAAACTTGTACAAAGCTGTCTGTAAAGTATTAATATAAATAGAGTTATTGGGTTGTTCTTTACGAAATCTGTATTCTTGTTAATAAGTAAATAATAAATAAATAAATATTGGCGGACATACTTGCAGATCATGCAAACATTATGTTCCGTAGCGGATATTGAACCTGCTACCTCTCGCATCTCAACAGGGCGCTTGCCCACCGCACTAATGAAATGTTCAAATCTATCGTCTATCTTTAAAATTATAATAAGCCGGAGAATTCATCATCATCAACCTATTGCAGGCCACTGCTGGATGTAGGTCTCTCCCAATGCGCATCACTGACCGGAGAATTAAAGTTTCCGAATGGTGAGCGCAGACTGAAAAAGAAGTATAGGATTCCTCACTCAATAGATCAATGACAATACAGCAGTCGCAGGATGTTGGTAAATGGTTTTTTTTTTCGTTTTTTTCGACAACTCAAGTTCGGTCGCTATGGCACTCTTTGGAGAGGCTTATGTTCAGCAGCAGTCTGTGAGCTGATCAAAGTGTCTGCATTGAATTATAGGTTGATGCTTTTTTTTATACAGCAAATATGTTTTCTAAATAAATGTAGTAAAAGTAAAAACCACTACTTTAATTACTATAGCTCAGCAAACATTGAAATTAATTAGAAACAACCCCTTAAAAACTAGGAAAAGACTAGTAGAATAAAGCAAAAACTCTATAATTAGTTGCTCGCAGCAGTACCGAATAAAAACATAAAACTTAACAAGCGAATCATTTAAACAAGACGCCTGTTGGCTTGAAACCAAAAACATGGCGGCATCGAGTAGCTCGACGTTACCGCTACATCTGATCCCAGTTTAATTAGAGACAATGCCTCGTGCCTCCTGCCAAATTCACGAAACACGTTGTTGTTGGTGTGAATTGGGCGATAGCCACCGATACTGTTTTTTTTTTCAATTCGATACATGATCGCGAGTTGCTTGTACGAAAGGTTCTCGAAAGCTGGAAAACAATGATGCTAATGAGTCACTTACTAGTAAGTTTATATGAGTCAGAGGTCAACTGTGGTGACAAAGTTAATAAGCCGCTAGAAGGATTTCGTCCTAAATAAGTGATGCATCCATAATATAATTTGTCGCGCAGGTAATTACTTTTAGGCATATTTTTCCTGACATTAGTAATGTCATATTGAAAGCGCAAGCTAAAAGTTAACCTTAGTGGTGAAAGTTAACTAACTGCTCATAAACTGCTCTACAATATGGACTTCTTTAAAAGGGGTATTATTGACTGGGCTAGCTACTTTTTCAACCGATCTGGTTAAAACTTGGAATATAGGTTCTATGATTTTATAGTTTTTTTTTGGCGTCGAGGGTTTTTGATTTGCTTCCTCCAAAAGGGGCAAAAAGGAGACTAAACAGTTTTTTTTAATGGTTTTACTTTTAGGTTTTACTACTTTAAGTAGGCCTCATAAAAATAAAAAATTCGATCAAGATTAATTGATCTACAGTGTGAGGAACAGAATAGCTTTTTAAAATGCAGTAAATTTCTCACTCTTAAAAGTTTGTTCTAGCAAAGTTTTCTGTTTGGAGAATTAAACTAGTGCTTATATTGCTCAGCTATCTAATAAAAAAACCATTTAAAATAAAATACAGAAACTGTAAATATAATGTATTTTAAGAGTAGTAGAGACACATGAGACTTTCGACAGGTAACACGCAAGTGATATCTCTGATGTTTCAAGCGTGCATCGGTACGCTTTGTTGCCACTTTAGTAGTATAAAAAATATGTTCTTATCTGAATTTTAACCTTTAATTTAAAATATGTATTTTTATCATAAAATAAGCTGTACATATAACAAGTTCCTACACAAACTCAAAAATCATTGGCTATTCACAAAGCGACGTAAACAAACCCAAACGTTATTTCGTTAACTTACACACACGCCTTGTGTTTCTGACCTCGTTCTAGCCTTTAACTGGGACCTAAAAGTGCGGCGGTGCTATTAAAACTTGGAGCCAAAGAGGGTCGTTAGAGCAATGTACTTTTATTATACAGCTACGAATAGAGAAAAGTGATAGAAGTAACTAGAAAATCGATAAAAACAGTGTTGCAAGTGCACACAATACACAAAGAGTCTTTTTCATAATCATACTATACTTTATAATAAATTCTTTATGCGAAAGTCTGTGAGAGTGGGTGTGTGTGTGAATGTTTGTTACCGCCTATTTCCGTGACGACTTAATCGATTGAATTTAGAATAAAGATGGCTCCTGGAAATACTCATTCTAAATTGCAAAGCTATTTTTAAATATATATTTATAGCTATAAATAAAAAGCTACTTATTGCTCCAAAAAAAAATTATTGTTCCTGTGAGATAGCATAAAAAACTGCAAAACCACGGGTCAGCTGGTCATACTAAGCCTCTGTTAGCTAATATTAAAAATTCCATAGTCCTGACCTCTTACCACGTTTTTCTGTGTCATGGGTATCAGAAACTACGAGTATTATAGAACCACGACGACACCCAGATTTAGAACTAATATTTGCAGATCATGCAAACATTTGCCTTGCAGCGGGAATCAAATCACGAATCTTTGGTTTCTTAACCGGATACACGTTCACTGCGCCACCGAGGTACGAGGTAGATGTTAAAAAAATAACTCTTTTTAAGTCGTGGAATTGTTATAATGATAGCTAACGTTAACAGTAAACCGAAATACAAACTCAAATAAAGCTCAAGTAGGTGTACTAATTTAAGATTTTTTTTTTAGAAAACTGTTACAAAATAGATACTTGATATTGATTCACATTCAAGTACAGTACGGTCAGCGGATATAGGCAATCGTGAAGTTAGCTGTTTTGATGCGCAATAGAGCATTTACGAACTAAATGTCTTTGCGCTAATAATAATAAATTGTATAAAATAATTGACAGTTGTACCGACAAAAAATTGCCTAAATATGCTTACTAGCCGCTTGCATTAGCCCGCAGAGTAAATTGATATATTAGCCTCATATCTCTAAAACCTGTAATAGAGCTAGAGTAACCTAGGTTGCTAAGTTTGAGCTGTTTTTATACAAAGCAAATGCTGCAAGCTCATAGTTAGGCCTATACAGTTATAAAATACGTGTCTCAAAATGCTGCAGAATAGCGCAAATTTGTGGAATACTACGCCAATTTAACTGATCTTCTGCTAAAGTTAAATAAGTTGATAGCACCGTGTATGCAACTGACTACACACTGCGTTGAAGTTCGTCTAACTACCACAATGGGAACAATGATAGCTCACATAACTGTGAACAATAGAATACAAATATGAAATGGTTAGCTTGGTGTTTGTTTTGACTATCTTTTTATGCAAATTTTGTTGGAAGTATTTAGCTATTTACTTTGAAATCTTTATTATCAAAGAACGTACATGCCACTTATAACTGAAAATTATTTGTTATGCTTTGCGTTGACTTTCTCACAATCCGGTTAAAAGAAAAGTTTTATTTAAGTAAGTTCTAAAATAAAACGACTGTTTTTCATGAACTGACTGAAACAACTGATTTATTCATTAACAACACTGCCAGTACAGATGGCGCTATTAGTCTCTAAAGTAGATCGTCTATCAGGTATTTTGTCTATTTTCAACATTCCCACTCAAAATACCTTCTAAAATATAGATTACCTATTCTTAATACCTTTAGACATTTTGTCATTAAATCTGCTGGCATATCTGCTGTACATAAAACCATAACATCAGGCTTTTTTCTTGCTCTTACTCGGACTCATTTCCATTTCGATAGCCTCCTCAATTTGGTATTATAAGTTTCGTTATTAACATTTTTAGTGGATATGAAATAATCTCCCTTGCTATTGTTCTCTATAGCATTTCCCACTAAATTTTGCATTCAATCCAACAGTGTCCGCACTGTTTATATTTTGAAGCATCTCACATTTTGTTTATTTATGACAGATGTTGACTTTTGTTTTCCCGGCATTCCTTCTTTTCCAAAAAAAAATTGTTGCAATTATTCTTAACGGATAACATGCCAATGCATTTGTCACATCGTCGTCATCAATTTTCCCGGATCCATGTCCATCAATTTCGTTTTCATGACATATCCCATATTCCAAAACCCGTTCCTGCCAACTTCTGACCTCGACAATCCGAGTTACATAGCATGTCATCGATGTGCAGTTTTAGTCGAATACATATAAGATATCTCGATTCCGCCACTGGTAAATCCTGAGTCATCAAACAGCATCTTCAACGACTTCAACTTTTTACACAACTCCTTCGATATACTGACATTCTCTACGTCAACGTCGGATCAATTGTCAAAATATACCTAGCTTTTGTTTTCGCATCATCTGCGGCTCCTGGCACTTTTCCAGACTCATGATCCTGCTGATCAAGCCCTCCAAGAAACCAGAAAATTCTCCGCTGCGAAAACACCACTCACTATCTGATTCTGTCGACCTTTCGCATCTCCTGCGGCTCCTGGCACTTTTCCAGACTCATGATCCTGCTGATCAAGTCCTCCAAGAAACCAGAAAATTCTCCGCTGCGAAAACCACTCCTTTGGTACTGGTACCTGACAAGATAGTTAGATGGTAGCCATGGCAACGGTTGTCAATATAAAAAAAAACAGTTCTAAAAATAAAATTCTTCGCAGCAAAAAAAATAGCTTCAGTCTAATTGTAAAACACTGTTACTGTCCATCACACACATAGTATTGGTGATCATTCTGACTAACTATTTACACAACTGAAAAATTTTGTACGCTGGGCCCATAACCTAAAATAAAACGACTGTTTTTCATGAACTGACTGAAACAACTGATTTATTCATTAACAACACTGCCAGTACAGATGGCGCTATTAGTCTCTAAAGTAGATCGTCTATCAGGTATTTTGTCTATTTTCAACAAGTTCTTCTTTGCATTGCTAAGACAAGATTCAGATTCCACATAAGAGAGAAAATGTGTGAAACTAATAATTAATTTATTTATTGGTGTCATGGTTTACCTTTAGCAAAATAAACAATGTCATAATTTTACAGTAAAACTTCGTTTTATATTTTATTATAAAGACCACCGTGTATAAAGTGTGACCATTGGACGCTAGTATGGATTTCGTGGAGTTCTGCAGAATGATAAAATACAATTACTATTTATTTATATAACGTCAAACAAAAGGCAAAAATGAATATTTACCCAATATATGCCACCTTGTTTGACATTTTATTTATTATGCTTTATCATCTGGCAGAATTCCACGGAATCCAATACCATTCCAGTGTCCCTTTTAAAGTTTGGTTCACATAAAAATCTGAATAAATAATCCGGCAGTGTATTCTAACCCACCCGTTAACGATATTGAAAGCTGCATTGTTTAGTTTTATAATGCGATGCTCCCTACCTTTCCCTGCTAAAAGTCTTTATAGCCAACTATTAAAGACAGTGTTGTCTTCACGTGTATTATAATAGTGTTTATTGGTTCTTGTAAAAAGATAAAATTGTTCATTCTGTTTAGGTAAATTTAGTTGTGTTGGTTTCCTAAATGATAAATAATAATAATAATAATAATAAATAAATAATAAATACAAAATTCATTTATTCAAATAAAAGCAATCCATTAATGGGAACGCTTCCGTCTGGTAGTGATTTAGATCAGTTGAGCTATCTATAGGTCGTTTGTAACGGTCTTTAGATGGCTCAACTGTTTCATATGTATTTTGTATATTTTGTAATGTAATGTAAGTATGTACATATTTTATTTTGTTTAATAAATAACCTAATAAAAGCATGTTTACATGCTTTTATTTGAATAATGTTTACATCACAATAAATATTAATAATTTAGTTAGCATACATAGAGAGTTTTATTTAAAATCATAATATAAATGTCTGGTATTTGATGGGTCTTTAAAATGTTAATGTCTTTGTTCATTAGAATCACAAGAATATACCACTTAGGAAGCCGCGAAGTCGACAGTTATTATTCTATTATCGAAACTAAACTTACATTATATTGCAATCTTTCTTATGTTCATAGGATATAGACGGCAATACTTGCGTGTGCGTTGCGTTTTATAATGTGCTTTTAAATTATCATAATTCAAATGTCTCTTGCCAAAATCTTGCAAGTGCTTTACAAAAGTGTGTGACCTGATAAATCTTGCAATTAAATGACAGCCACTAGTCAGTAAAAGTGTGGTAAAAGACTCGCAGCTAATATCCCATTTGCACCATACAATAATTGCATGCAAGAATTGCCTTATCAAATCCATTTTCGATCATTTTTGTTCCATAATCAGAATACTTGGATATAATATTACACTTGTATTCAATTCACTAGATTTTAGTACATTAATTTCCAGTTTTATACAAACTTTGAATTGATTAAATTTTTGCAAATAAAAGTAGTGATAAAAGAACTCTTTGATTTTGTAAAATACCTACTTAGATGAAAAATCATTATAAAAATAAGTACTCCATAATTTTGTTAAGTAACTGCACCGCCTTTCAAATACATAAATCTGTGTTGGACTGCACACAATAACTTCGGGTGTGACAATCGTACAGCGGTTCTAACCAAGAGAGTCATTTGTCTTTCTTTACCCTAATTATGTGATGAGAATTTATTGCAGTCGGACCCAACTTGTAGGTGGCGAGATGTTTACGAAAATAGACTACTACGCTCACTGGATTTCAAATTGAATCGTATTTTGAATCTAAAACCGTTGCGTGACTGACAATCAACGCACAGCCTTTACTGTAATTTCTATAGACTTGAAATTTAAAGGGTGTGTTTCTTTTAACATGCAGAGTTGCACTAAGAAATGAATTTCTGAAATGGGCGGTAGATTAAGATTGTATGAAAAAACTGAACGCGAATAAAGTCGCGGTTCGTAACACTTGTCTTAACTATAACTTTATAGCAAGCAGGTAATCAGTGAAATTGGAACTTTAAACCCTTTTTTGATCTGTTCATGACATGGCAGATCATAAAAAAATAATGTAACAAGAATTTCATGATTAGTCATTGAATTTTATTCAATAGACAACAAAGTACTCTTTTTTATGCAGCAAATGACGACATGGTCAAGTTGTTTACTTATAGTTAAGCGCCACGCCTGATCATAAAAGTTGCATTGTTACCCTATGCTTTAGGTTATAAAGAAGCGCTGCACTGCGCTCATCACTCTGCGTGGTACATATTACTTAAGTTTATTTTCCCTAATATCTTTACATGTGTAATGCTTGTGTAAAGCTTGGGCTATGTGTAGGCAGACGAATAAAATCTACAAAAAGAAAAAAACTACGCTGGTGATATTCTGCTTACATATGAATAGACCTTGTCATATATGCGCCGTAAAGACGTAATGATGCTCTTTAGTAGTTTCGTTTGATCGGACAAAATATATTATCCCAGGTCAAGATGTTCAGCGAAGTAGACTCAACATTGTATGACATTTGGATCTGCAGACAGTTTTTGCTTAGTGAATACAAGGGTTTGAGAATATAATACAAATTGTTTTTCCTTTATAGAAGTTTAAAAAAAATATTAGAAAAAACCTTTTGGAAGCAACCAGTTCATTATTCACATAATATTCTTGGAAAAGTTAAACTTATCGTTGTGATTACGTACCTAAATTATATTTAGATATAATAATATAGCTATAACAAAATAATAATGTAGGTGCTGGATTGGATCATTATAATATAGCAATAAATAATATAAGTAAGCATATTATATTATAATTATAGTAATTGTGTACCTACGTAATAAATTACTAGAAAAAAACACAATAATGTTAAAACGTAAGATCTAAAGCGTTTAATAAAAAACAAACATCGTGTACTCTGTCGCCATGTTTGCTGATGCCGTCTCTTGCAAACAATTAGCTCCTTTGTGTACATGCCCAGACTTGCCACACTTCGAACGAGGGTGTTCCAGGACTAGTTTCAACTAGAATAGGTATTCGGAATATGGTTAATCGGCCCTTTGTGCTGGGGAAATAGGTATTACATAGTTCGAAATCCGTTGCAGTTAAGGCTTTATCTAATAGAAAGCTTGCACTACAATGCTACGTTGTGTTGTAGTACTGAGCGTTCTTGGATGCGATCAGCTAAATAAATAGCTGAGTGTATTGATTAATACTTGATTGGAATATCCCTGGGTACAAAGTAGCGTATCAACATAGACATATTGGCATTGCCACAGTCCTAGCACTAGTATAATAGAACGCAAGCTAAAACTGACACTACACTACAGACGTAGCATTAGCTAAGGCCGTAGGCTCATGGCATTACAGGTGCTACTAAGCTGCTAGACTTTCCTTAGCGAGACGTCAAGGCGTCAAGATGACAAAAAGACGACAAGAGAATGATGACAAAAACTATATATATAAAACCTATATATAGAATGTGCTTCAACTCTACTTGGCATTCATAACAATAGCAAGGGTCATACCAAAAAAGCGATAGGAACCCAGCCGGTGTTGTTGCCAGTTCTTTTACGGCATGGGCGCGTTGGAACTGGTGTAAATTTTCCTAGCTTGTAAGACGTTTCAAAGTGATCCTTGTGATTCTACTGAAATAAATAATTTTTTATTTTGATTTTTGATTTTGATTTAATAGCGGTTTTTATTGATGTCTTGATTTTGTACGTAATTGTTTCAAAACAAATATTAAATAATAGCATACATACGGAGTCAATGTTATGACGGCAGTAAATTGGCGTTTGTCGCTTCTGGAGCAACCAGTGCTTTAACAAAAAATGCCGAAAACCGCACAAAACTCCTTCAAGAACAATAAAGATAAAACAATGCACAACATAAAACAAAAATTTACAGGAACTTTCTACTTCAGATTACCGTTATCATAATTAATTTACATGAGAGCAAAGCAACATTGAGGTTACAAACGAAGCTGAACGATCAAAGTTCGCGATAATTTCAATAACGGCTTAAACTTTATAAATTAGCAAATAACTCTTCCAGAGCAAATTCGAGCCCTTCCTGCTTTCTGCCCATTATATTAGAAAAGTGGGCAAAAAATGCGTAGTCTTATGCGTTGTATTAAAAATTGGTAAAAAAAAACGTAGGTACTATATAGGCAAACCAAATAATTCAGACGTTTTCCTGCGAGCTTACAGGAGCGTAATATAAAGAGTAGAAGAGCTCTTTCTGATAGAGCTCGTCCGGGGAAGGACTTCCACCATACCTATTTCTGCCGCCAAGCAGTAATGCTCGCATTACTGTGTTCCGGTTCGAAGGGTATGGTTTCCGGTGAAATTACAGGCACATGAGACCTTCCATCTAACGTGTCAGGGTGGTAACACGCAAGTGATTATGATGTTGCATGCGTACATAGGCTACGGTTACCGCAGACCATCGAGTGGGCCGTACGCTTGGTTGCCACTTTAGTAGTATAAAAAAAAAGCGTGGGACGTGAAACGCAGATGACGCGGGGATGGCGCGGGGAACGGACGGCAGGCACGGTTTTTTGGCTGCTTTTCTCCGAGCTTATTTAGTAACAAACTCTATATAATTTACGAGTATAATAACTCTAAAATCAGAACGTAATGATGCACGACAGTAGAGCTGCAGTCACGCGCTATTTTTAATATACATGTGGCCGGTTTTTTTTACAGAACAATAATAAAATATAAAATAAATAAAGCGACGGCAAACCGGAAACATTGAAGGTTGAAGGTTTCCGTGACCTTTCCTAGCAACAATGACAATTTATAAGTTTGCATAAACAATAGCTATTCCAGTTTTTATAACTCTCTGTAAATTTATGGCAGTGTTTGTACACACAATTAATATTTTTGTTTGTTTGGGTCACCCACGACTCAAGGGTGGAGTGAACATGAGCCCTGGGGCTGTAGATTAATAGCAAATTTTAATTATAAATATTTATATTGTTTATTATTTTCAAAACTCGCTATATTCCAAGCATCAGTAAAGTTTTCTGTACTTATTTTTATAAATTAAAACAGATAGTTTTTTTTATTAACCTTTTAATTGTCTCTACTATTATTATGGATTTTTCTGTTCGAAAAATTTATGTGCGCAATGCCAGTGCTCTCATACGGTGAAGGAAAACATCGTGAGGAAACCAGTATGTCCAAGAGCTAAAAATTCGAAAGACATGTGCCATCCACCAATCCGCATTGGGTCCGCGTGGTGGATTAAGAACCAATCACTCCCGCTTGAGAGTAGACCAGTGTCCCAGCAGTGGGAACATTAGAAGGTTGTGATGATGATGATTATTATAAGGAAAATCAAAACCTACTCCAAAACTACTGGTTCGATTTAAAAAATTCTTTCACCATTAGAATGCTACATTATCCCTGAGTAACAAAATTATATTCATTACTAACGACCCGCCCCGGCTTTGTGCGAAGCTAAGGCATATCGGCTAGTAAACAATAAAGAATAGAAGTACCCAATTTTGAAATATTTGTGTTCTAGAATCTGTAAGGAAACGAAATAAAAAACAAACGAACAAAATTAAAAATAGTTATTTGGTTATTTTTATCTCTTCTCGGTCAAATGTATTTTTTTTCTTGGATCTCGTTGGTAGTATTTGGTAATAATAGCAATAGCTATAACTTTGTTGGCAAATTGCAAACGCTTAAGTTAATGAAAAACATTGTGGCCGTCACTTTAGTATGTAAATAACGCAATGAGCTTACAAAAGTATAAAAAATAATTTTACCTGAGACACAAACTTTGTAAAAGATGCTCGTTTTATAGTATAATTTATAATGCCAGCCCACCACAGTCATATCATAGAGTATTTACCAAAGAAGATTAAGTTATTTTTGTACGTTACTGCGCTATTCTTAAACGGACACGGTTTGGTTTTTATTAAAACTATAACACTTTTCTTCTTTCGAAAATAATGATATTAAGTCGATGTTAAAATTAGAACACGTTTTTCTGTAACACTTATTATGACAGCTTTATGGAGTTTTCCTAAGTTTATAACAAAACGTTTCCGTTACGCCAACACCTAGCAAAATAAGCACTAATTTAGTACCTACCTACAAGCTTAAATTGGGCAATGATAAATGTGACTAAATTAATGAAGAATGACGAACAAATACGCAAACGAAACGAATGCGATCAGTCTCAAGACATACATTTGTGTGCGTTTTACTTAGATGGTTTTAGTTTGATCATTTGTATTCTGAATTCTGATAAACTATGTAGTAGTCCCAGGCTTTGATAAGGTCAACGATGTCAGTGAACATTGTGGTGCGCCACCGTCCCTGTTACTGGGCAAAGTTGAGATAGCTTTACGCTTGTTTATAGTTTATTTTCTCAATTATGAGATCAATTTTGATTCGAAAAGACAAACACAAAATCATCACACACAAATCATGTAGCACCTATGTGGACAACTCAGGCACCATGGCTTGACTGCGCATTCTAAGCTCCCAATTAGTTTTTCCCGTCATCAGGAAATGTTGGTGTAAATATAATATCAATAGGTTACAATACTATCAATACTAAAAACGTTCTCTCTAGCTTGAAACACATATGTTTCTTGCGCTAAGTAGCCTGTATTCTACTTTACTAACTCACACTTAGACAGCGAGAAACAAACCAATAACTCTCGCGTAAATTATAATAATGATGATGCTCACACTAAACCTTCTGCACAAAACCCTGTGGTAATGTTCATGTCATGGCAAAATTAATTAAATTTGTGTGTACACTAAAGATTACAAGCACGGTCCATGTTTGAACTGGGGTTAATCTATTATTAAAATGCAGCTGCATTCACCGCATATTAAAACTTCCATTGTTCAAATATCGATGTTTACTCCGCGGTCGTTTTCAATTATTGTTTCTTTTGTAATTATTGATTTTATTAATTTAATACTTTGATTGATTGCTATGTGTTAAATTTTCCGTTTATTTTTTATAGATTCCCAAATATAAAAAAGGTCAAGTAAATTACTGCATAGTTTCGCTTTAGAGATAAGTACTTAGTGCTATCATTTGTCTATGTGTTTGTCTAAGGGAATAAGTACACACAAGAGAGGCGCGCTGGCGCCGTCGTGATAGTTCAATCTTTTATCGACATGATATCACAAAATATTAACACGAGTCGAAAGTGTACGTGCCTACTAACAAACCGGGTTTCACTAATCTGAAAAACATATAATATTGTTATTATACCAAAACTTTTTACAAAATATTTGTTTTTATCATCAACACCTTCATAATAATATAATTATATTAAAAGTAGCTGCATGTTTTCCAAAGAGAATATAACAAATTAATGAAGTACATTTTCTGCAATTCCAAAGCAATCTAATTTCGCATTTCAAATTTATGATGCTTTAATTTTGCTTTGAGCTTCGCGCCTTGTGTTATTGATAGATTACTGAGATAATGCAACATTAGGCTCGGCCACGCGCCGTGTATCATGTATATATTGCCTTAGTTTTTACGATAAGTATATTTTCAAGACTTCATAATTCCCTGGAGGTGGTCGCGGCCACGTACACCGGAGAAAGGTATCGAAATACCATAGTATAAAATGTTTACGCTTGTAATTTTAAAGTTAACTTCAATGTTTTTTGTTATCTGAGCTTTTTTAACCAATTTTTTTCAAATAATATATTTAAGAAATAATATATTTAATGAACATTGCATTATTAAAAAAGGTTGTTTGAATATTGTGTTAAGATACACTAATCTTTAGTACATTTTTCCCAATTGCATGCACACATCAGACATATGCCAGCATTACAACATTTTTTTTATAAATTTGGTAGCATCGCGATTGCAAAAATCAGAATAATATTCTTTTGAGCACAGCTGAAAAGATAACGACATTAAAACGTAGCCGGAACTGATATTACCGACATTTTACAAAATGCTGATATTGCGCTACTCAGTTTAAGTTTTACTATGCCGGCAACGTACTACTCTGAAAGGTTCACGTACTGCCTACGTTTTGTATCAGGGCCCTATTTTTATTACACGTATTAACACCTAAATGGGAACTGAATTAGGGACGCGGGAAACACATTAAGTACTGAGTGTCGAAGGGTCTTGTAATAGAATGACTTGTACATAGTGACATAATGATAGAGCTGTTTTTTTGGTTATCTTGCGTGCATCATTAAATTTCATTGGTAAGTACATGATTCCATAATAAAACATCTGCGCAGCAATGTTTTTTTAGTAACCAAGTAGGATAATCTTCCGTTACTACTGACTCACACGAAATTACTTAGGTACTTTACAGATTCCCAGGTAATTCGGTTCCAATTTCTTAAATAAAACAATTAAGAAAATGTGCAAGTTCTTAAATTATTGCTGAGTACTTTTATGATCATTAAATCTAGCATCAACTACTCATTATATACAAGAGAGTACGCGACCATTTGCATCATAAAGATGTTTTATATAAATAAATGATGCTGGACAATCCACACAGCATCATCTAGCCCCAAGCTAAACAGTGCTTGTTTTATGGAAACTAAATGACTCATATACTTAATACAATACATACATAGATAGATATTTTAGTAAACATAGAAAATACCTAAAACACCTAGCACAAATATTTGCAGATCGTACAAACATTTGTCCCAAGGTTCCCTTCCTTCGAACCAGCAACCTCCTGCATCGCAGACGGATCTTCGCCCGCCACGTCATATCGGTCGCCAAATATATTTTAAAGGATCTTTTCGTTTAAGTAAGTATCACCCATATATAAAGCCTAATAAAAAGACAAAAAAGAAAATTGGGTACCCTCTCTTATTAAATCGGTTATCAGTGTTTATCATTGCTTATTATTATTTTTCTTTAGTTTAGTAAAAATCTCACGTTCCTATTTTTCTATCAGGCTTTGACAATAGGGCTGATATAGTGTAAATCGGCCTATGAAAAAACTAACAAGAAAACAAAAAAGCCGAAACACATAACTTTACAAGAAAACAGTAGAATCTCTGTCACTTTTTTAAATCATCGTTTCATTAAATACCACAAAAAAATTGCTACTCCTGAGACAAAATTTTGATAATATGTATTAGCTCATCCACAGTTTCAATCTCATAGTAAGACAACAATGTTTTTGCTGCTCACAGATAAATATACCTAATATTTGTTGCTATGCACTATCTAAAACCGTGTGATTGTAACGTTACAGTATAGGTATCCTAAAAACTTGCTTACAAGCAACTCTATCGGTAGCATAACAGTAGGTACCATGCCCTTTGTATTCACGACGTACGCTCAGGGAATGGGTAAGCCGGTAATACCAGCACAGTATATGCTCATGACGTGGGGATGTCGTAACTTGATGTTGTTTCATTAAGGTTCTTTTTGACAAATACTTGCGGAAACCAAAAACATAATAAGACCCTTGAAAGCAATGTCACTGTAAATTCTAACTTGCTCTTAAGAATCAGATAGTTTATCATTATTATCAACTTGGCCATGGTTTAATCTGTAGCTGATCTTGAACCTACCGTGTTAATGTGGAGCTTTATTGGCTGTATCGATCGAGTGACGAATATTTTGAAAAAATCAGTGGCTTTCTTGAAAATCAGCCTTTTAAAAACACAAAAACTTTCACTCAAGTAATAAAGTAAAGCAAAATATTTATACGAAATTAATACTAGTATTGATTGCATTTAGCCTCACTATCTCCCACCGCCTACATTATGATCTACGAGTACCTACGTTTATCCCAAGATTGTGATGCAATCATCTAGAACTATGATTATGCTTAGGCCGATCTCGGAATACGTTTGAATACCATTTAATACAAAGCGTACTGGTATGTGTTGTGTGTTACTGAGAATATCCATCTGGTGGAATTAATAGTGAGACAATCTAGCACTAATTGTTTTGCTATGACGGTTAACCTCTCTGCATTAGCTTTGAAAACACTAAGGTGTCGTCAAGGCAAAAAAATAAACAAATAATGTTGGACAATCCACACTACACAATGTTTGCGAATCACCGCGCTACATCGGTCGTCAAAAAATCTTTGTATTTATGTTTATATTTACCTAAAAAAAAATTGAATACTTAGCTTATAGTATTTAATAAAATTATAATAAGAAATTTTGTTGTTCAACTGAACATACAGATTTTATAAAAAATTTGAAATAATTGTAAAGGCGAATCTAAACTATACATAAGTTTTTCATTAATTAATTTCTAATAAATATAGAGTTATCGAGCATACGCTAAAATAAAAAACCCCACAATCCCCCCCAAATTATAGGTACAATTTCTGTAACACAACAGCACTTCATTGTTCAGAAACTTGTGGCAATACAGCAATAAAAGTATACGTCTCGGTCTCTCAGGTCAACAATTTTCTGTCATCATAGAAAAATAGACTATTGGAAAACTTTTTCGATCATCTGAACGGTGCGTTAGACTTGGGACATAAGCGGTACAAATGGACACCGATTATTATTCTACGCACAAACTCGTCGCAGGAACCGTTATACAGATTAAGTCACGAGTACTAAGTGGTCTAGTGGTGGTAATTTCTGCCAATCCTAAGGTCGTGGGTTCAAAACCGGTTGTATAAAAGTGGAATTATCTGCTCGAAAAATTTGTGTGTCAAAAGCCAGAGCATTACCGATAAATTATGTTCATAGCATCCAAGATTTAAACTAGTAGGTAATAGGTTGGCCTAGTGGTTATGCCATTTGCCTAAATGAAAAAGGCATTTGTTAAAATCCTGCTGCTTAGAAATTTCAGATTGCATTTTAAATTTAACCAGAGCTCTAAAACTAGAAACCCATGTAAAAATTCATGAAACTAAATAACATTTGCAGTTTTTTTTTCTGTTTATTATATTAGTGTTCTAGCAAATATAGGCTCTTAGGTACCATTAAAAAAACAGAAAACAGCGTTACAGACAGAGCGGCTTGTCTTTCCTTAACATTCTTATGTCAACGACCAAAGAGATAATTGAAAGACACATTAGCTAACAGAGGTTTTAAACACGTTTATGAATAATTTTCTTATAATGTACATCGACCCAAGAAAGTCTTTGAACTGTCAGTTGTCTATTGTTTACCTTTGACAAACAAAACATTTATTTTATCATTGAAATACGAGTAGATTGCTAGTTCTGTGATGTTTGGATATGATGTTGGTTTATAATTTTCGTCTATTTGATCTTGTTGGGTAAACGTTGCTCTTTATCAAGTAAATAAAGTAGTGATGTCAAACTAAGGCTAAGCGTTCACGAGCAACAGTTGCCCAAGCAACTCTAGCAGCTCACGCTACTTTTATATTCTTTAATAATTTTTTGTTTATTTTTTTTATTTAATTACGGCCCTGCATCGCTTTTATGATCGCGACTTGCGCTGATATCGCCCTTAGGGGGTATATAGTTCATCCCAACCCTACACTACTGAAAACTGAAGGATCTGCTAGCGGTTTATGACTCGTAGCTCAACTGGGCTGAAAGATGCTTGTAAAATCATGCTCAAGCAGGTATGCATGCCTATAGGCAACAGCTGTTCGTGGATACGTGGGCTCTGAGAGTAGTAAAAACCTTTGTGATTGAGCTCGTCTGTGATACCTTTTTCTACCGCCAAGGAAGATAGGTTATGCTCGCATTGCAGTCTTTTGGTTTGAAGGGTATGATTTCCGGTGAAATTATTGGCACATGAGATATTTGATCTAAGTCTCAAGGTGGCTTTTGGTACTGATAAAATGAGTAAATTTTAACAAAAATATAAATTAAATTATAAAATGAATAAAAAGAAAAAAAATTAAAGGGGGAATTTGGGAATTTTCGCACCCCCTTAATTCTGATTTAAGTTGCAAGGCTGCAAGGTGGAAAATGATCTAATAGTTTCAAAATCCTCTTAGGGGGATTCCCCAAGGTGGATTATGGGACTACCTACCTTGCTTAGCGTATAGTATATCTATGATAATTATAGTAGGTATAATTGACGAACTAAAGTTTTGAGTTTTGTTTTATCCGCTTTCTCTTGTCCGAAACATTTATATTTGTTACGATGGTGCGATACGAGTAATTTTAACCTAACGCTCATTAAATAACGTGTTATGTTATCTTTCTTATCTTATCTATTATTTAAGTAGGTACTATTAAGAAAATTTCAAAAACTTTGCATTACAAAATTATATGAGACTTAACTGTTATGATAATGTATATGTTAAATAAAAAAAAACGTTCTACCTATGTTCACTTTGCGATCTATTGCAGACTTCCAAAGCACATCGTTTACCGACTCTGTGCGTGTCATTCGTGTTGGCTACGCATATTTCAATTGCATGATGACTGGTTTACGAACATTTACCTGCCTATTATAAGTTTTATGATCGGTTTAGCGTAATAATATACGTTTTGTCACAAAACGTATAGTATTACTTACGCAGTTCAAGTTTTCAAACATGATATGGATACAAAAGTAATGATTTGTAAGCAAAAATAGAGTCGAATGGTGAATAAGACTGAAATTAAATGATTTGGTTCTTCAGTTAGTCTGAAACTTATTAGCGCGGGCTATATTCATAAGTGGAAAAACATAACGATTAGTCAAAATGCCTGCTCTTGTAACATATGAATGAACAAGCATGGTTACATTCACGGTCATTTTCATGGTTTCGTATCACGCACTATTACATGGAAAACTTGAAATTAGCTAAACTAAAACGGTGAAACTAAAAATAAGCTTTTTACTCTTCCATGAACCCAAACTGCCTGACTACATGTAAGCAAAATGTGGGTCAGTTTACACACACGAGCAGTTTTATACACTGGTCAAGATTACAAAAATACCCAGAACCCGGATGCGATAGTGAATTCACAAAAATCTCAGCGGAATCACACGCGCCCGATCTTGCAGAAAAATACCAAATCTGTTCACAATATCACATTACAGGCGGTAAAGTAAGACGTTTCATTTGGAGCCTTACCTTTGGGCAGCCTGTTCTCGGAATGACGGCCAGTGGATACCGCCGTTTTGAAACCCACTGCCGCATAACATTAGCATAGTTATCGAACGTCGGGATGAGACCTCTGTAAAGGTCCCGCTGGGGCTAGGCAGGCTCTTAAACTCGCTTTTCCGATAATGACTATAGATGATTCGCCCAAAAGGGGGCCCAAGCACAATATTATTACGTAGTTTGGCCGTTGTGGGGTATTGTGGAGTATAACATGCTCCCGGTATTCAGTTATTTGCGCTTAGAAATTCCTCTTGATAATATTTGCGGTCTCGCTTCCAATTTGCCTTTTGTCTGCAATGTTTGATGACTTGGATAGATGTAGATGGTTGTTGGTTTATTGAGATTAACTCCTTGTACTTCTAGTTTACCAAAGCTTACTTTTTTATTTATTTTTATAAAAATAAATGTCTATTCCAAACTATAAATTAAAATCACACTAATATTATAAATACGAATAGTTTGTAATTCCTAGTCAACTCTGTAACGGCTGAATGGGTTTGAATTAAACTTAGAATAAATATACTATCGCATCGCTCACTCTCGCTTGAGAGTAGGCTAGTGTCCCAGCAGTGGGAACATTAGAAGGCTGTCATGATGATGATGATTAAATTACTGTGACCTGGAACACTTAGGCTCTTTGTTTTTAACACATAGCTGCTACGTTCGGGATAATATAAACACCAATCTCTACAACGGCTCAACGAAAATCGATGGTAATCTCTCAACTAAAACCACGCAACCAGCTTTACTAGCTGCACGCAGCGTGCAGCTAGTAAAGCTAGTAATATTTTTTCCCCAAATAAACCAGGATTTCAATGGGAGTGGAAAGTTTTTAAACTGACAGGTATGTAATAATTACAATTTTTATTATTATTCCGCAGACGTCATGGTCTAACAACTGCTAATTAGCTGGAGCTAAAACCTTGGGAAAGCTCAAATGTATCATTATCAGCGCTCTACCAACTTAACAATGGCTACGTAGATAAATTAAAATAAATTTACTGCATAGATTATTAAGTTTTAAATAAATTAAATTGCATAGAATTGAATTGATCTGTACAGCTAAGCAAACTGCACCAATAGCAGGTAGCTGTGATTTCCTATCTTAAATCAGAGAAATAATTTACATCGTCCGCCTTTAAAGAAAAAAGCTTGAAAGCGTGAGATTCAATTTGTTACAATCCTTCAGGAAATGCTTTCAATTGAAACGAGCAAGTTAAATTATATTTCGTACAAGATTCACGGTTGTGCTTGTTTGTATCGAAACTTAAAGTAAGCTGCTTTAATGCCAAATAAATACTAAGGATTACGTTTTGGTTTCGTTCCCAAATCCTACGTTGAATGGTAAATTGTCTCATCAAAAGCATTTTATTATATTTGTTAAGAAGTTTAGATCCACTGGCTGAGCAGAGACGTTTTTCATTATAAATACTCAAATTGGGAGAAAATTCGTATAAATTCTGCTTAGATAAACCTTAATTTTGAATATTATAGTACCTAATTATTTGCTTAGCGACACAAACTGAACATAAAAGTAGCATTTGTATACCAATAATAATACAGTAATGTTACTATAAACGTAAGGACCTAGGAAATACACAAATACAAATCTG
This sequence comes from Colostygia pectinataria, assembly GCA_951394395.1. Taxonomy (NCBI): domain Eukaryota; kingdom Metazoa; phylum Arthropoda; class Insecta; order Lepidoptera; family Geometridae; genus Colostygia; species Colostygia pectinataria. The sequence continues at coordinate 5,470,748 of OX596365.1, read as the reverse complement.
TAAGAGATTAGACGAGTCAGTGAATGCATACATAATAATGGTGTTTATGGTATTTAAAAAGTGTCAGCATGTGTCATATTTAATGTTACTCAGATCTTATAACTCTTGAAATGAACCTGACCTGAAAAATCAGTTGTGTTGCGTGTTTTGAGCCTATTTCTATAATTCCCGCCTTAGGACAAATGTTTGTAGGATCTGCAAATATGGGTTTTTGGGTATTTTCTATGTATTTTTATTTATTTATTTAATAAATTAGTTGCAATATGCGAAAACTTTTAAATAGTCTATAGCTGTATCTTTATATTACTAATATTTTGTTTATAACGACTGTTTGTTTTGAAGCGAAATAAAAATAAAATAAATAATAAGAAATATGTATCTATTCATGTTGTATTCTATTAAAAGTATATCAGTCATCTCTAATTACCTGGAGGTAGGACTCTTAAGCAAGAGTCTATCTTAGTGGGTACTAACGCAGTGTCAGATATTCTACTTCCAAGCAGTAGTGTGCAAGCAATACTATGTTTAGGTTTGAAAGGTACTGTAGTGAGTAAAATTACTGGGCGAAAGAGACATGGGTGATGAGCGCAGTGCAATGCCACGTAGAACTTAAAAGCTTTAAGCTTTGGGTGGCACTGCATCTGTTATGGTCAGGCGTGGTGCATAACGGCGACTTGATAGTTACTTGCTGACATAAAAAAACCCCATAGCACAAGCTCTGCTTACCTTACATGATGTTGTGTGGATTGTCCTGCATTATTTATTTATTAATTTTATACTCAATCAATTTAAGAATAGCCCGTTTTCATTCTGTTATTTTTGGATTCATTGTTTTAAAAGTATCAAAAATACAAAATGAATTCTAGCTACCGTGCGACACGTCGTTTGATTAAAATGCGAACACATTTGCGATTCAAATCTTTCTTTTTACTGATCATAAAGTATTCAAATGCTCGAGTTAATATTTCCGACACGTAGACAAGCGGTATGCTGGCGCTTTTAGAGTTCAGTCTCTAAAAAGTACAAAATAAGTTGTACAATTGTGATTCTGCAGCACAAAATACATACCTGCAGATATTAAGTTATTTAAATTGAAATTAATTACGATTTATACATTTTACCCTTTTGATATATTTCTTTAGAATTTGAGAGCGTTTTAGATTGAGTAATGTTCTTTGTAAAAATAATTTTATTGCTGTTCAAAGCAGCACGTTATTTTGATTCATATATAGTTTATTTTTGTTTAGGGAAACATCAATCTACTACGATATACAGGGCGTAAAAAGACAGCCTCAATGAAGTAAAGCCACATGAACAGCTATGTTATTGTTTTATGGCTGCAATTAACTGACGCACATTCAAATTTTGGCGCAAATGAGAAAACTTTTCTGTTGTACGGAACCTTCCGCGCGCAACTTTGTGTTGTACTTGGCCAGCTTTATTAGCTTTTTGTTCCAACTCTGAACGGTCGCACGTGATTTATACTTGTGCAAAGATGGTGCAAAGACCCATTTTTATCCATACACGTTTCAAGAGACATCAAAAATTATTATTAGGCCTGTCGCTCATAATTTTTGGTAATATGACTTTTAGATGGCTCGCCCCATCTAAAAAGCACCAAGTGACGAGGCGTAACTAGTGATAAAGGAATAACTATTTTAAATAGATAGCCGTTTGTTTTATTTTCATTTATCAAACACTTTAGACCTGCCAACGGAAGTTATTCCATAAATAAATACAGAAGAATCGACTGTCGATTTAAAGTGGAAATTACTTTTTTCTCTTGTCTAATCACGTCATTCTGTGGTTTTTAAATAGTGTTTGAACTGCTTGATTATATTATGTGACCAAATTATTTTTTTTAATTACTTGTGTTAGTTCTGAGCCTTATTTACATAAAAAGTTTATTATTATTGTCTAACTCATATATATACAATATACATATATATCATATACATGTATATCGGTAGTCTAACTAAATGAATATTAACTCACCCAGGAAAAATCCGTAGCACGTCTACAAAAATTCGTAGCAGTCCACAAAAGAGTCGAAGTCATTTATCTCACGTTTTTTATTAGTGATATAAATTATATCTTAGCCTGCAAGTGATAGGTAATTTTACTATGTAGTCACCGAAGCACTCTCGTCAAATTCTCAATTAATACACAGTTCGTTGAACACAATACGGAGATGGCTCGTAGTATCAAATTAACGAAGTCTTGCAGCAATAATTAAACGTTAGTTGAAGTGAGGAAACTGCGTTTGACTAGTTCAAATTAAACTAAGTTATAGGGAACGAATTAAGTTGTGCAAACTACCTACTTACCTCCCTTTGACAACTTGACAATATAATGTTCGCTACAAGTTGGTATCGTTTGATAGGAATTAACAAAGGTTGTTGAACTTTGCTTCAAATTACCTTTTGTTTGTCAGAAGAATTTATTCTACTCACTGAATTTAATATCAAATACTTTGCTTAAAATGTATATAGGATTTGTGATAAAATGGAAATGAAGGCTGTCATTTGACTATCTTAATTTTATTGAAGTTATTAAATTGGCAAAATTGTGACAAACACAGCCACAGTACCCATAAAAATAAAAGAAGAAGTAGTCATAACCCTCTTATTCATAACTAATAGCTGCACAACAGTCAATTTTTCAGGATTAAAAGTAGTAATGTTAATCCAGAGTATAAGCTATTCTTCTTCTTTTATAAATATAAATGAATTGCTGTTCGTTAGTGAACTGCAGGACTGATTTGGCTAATTTTGGTATTTGTAAGAGTCTAGGAAAGGTTTAAACGGTGAAAAAATATGTGTCAGCTTTATAAAAAAAGCTCGATATTACAGTACTGTCGTTGTTTGGTCGCTGTCAATCTAAAGTAACCCTCCAACCCTCCTATTTCTGTGCATTCTGTGAACGCTGCGCACGTTTCACACGTTGACAGCTTTGCTTTGAATCGAGATGTCACTGGAAACGTGTGTAGCGTGCGTAGCGTGTACAGCAATGAAACCATTCCCTAGCCGTAACGAAAAAGGTTTTAACGCTATTTTAGCTTATTGAAACTTATTAAAATTAACGTGGTATAGCAGTTATTTTCCTCGTTCAAGTAGTCGCAAACCGGCATTCCGGACACAATATATTTTTAACTGTTATTGGTTTTCGTCGGCAGCTTTAGAAAGATTTAATAAGAGTAAAACTCTAATAAAATTTTTGGCGTAGTTGGTGTCATTAAACTTTAAAACGTTAGACAAATGACCAACAAAACAAATTAGGGATTTTTCACGAATTTATGTAATATAAAAATAATAAATTTTTAACTTTTTGCCTAAACTTTTTTACAGATGGTAAAACTACATACGGCCTATTTTATAGAAAGTAGTTACTATGGACGCTTACGATACCAATATAATACTAGTAAGTTATACGCTGTTCATAACGCTGAAGATTCTGACCAGATCTTTAGTAATTTTTCCCCCATTCAAAAACCCCGAAACAACAAATTTTATAACGTCAAAACCTGTGTACCAAGTTTTAACTAGATCGGTTGAAAAATGCGACCTGTAGGCGAGAATAGACTGAAGAACAAAAGCATTTTTGACCTAATAGTAGTTAGCAGTAGTTTTTGAATACAAAAAAACAAATCGCTTCTTTTTATAATATCAGCATAGATAAGTATAGGTAATTAAGTATAAGTAAGCACTTAAGCTTAATATTAGAGCACCGGTGTCTAAGAGCACCGGTGGTCTAGTGGTAGTGACCCCGCCTTCCAATCCTAAGGTCGTGGGTTCAAACCCGGTCGTGCACCAATGGATTTTTCTGTTCGTAAAATTTATGTATTTATGTGCGCAATGCCAGTGCTCTCATACGGTGAAGGAAAACATCGTGAGGAAATCGGCATGTCCAAGAACTATAAATTCGAAACACATGTGCCATCCACCAATCCGCATTGGGTCCGCGTGGTGGATTAAGACCTAATCACTCTCGCCTGAGAGTAGGCCAGTGTCCCAGCAGTGGGAACATTAGAAGGCTGTCATGATGGCTCTTAAGCACAGATACACATCCTTCAATGTAGAAAGTTAAGTAAAGAGTTCTAGTAGGTTCATTTAACTTATTAGTTAAAACCTGCCTCATATATCTATCGTTTTTATTGATCGCTCGTGCATCGCCACCTTAGGTTATAGATCAGACATCATAAACTGTTACAGATCGCAATACTGCTTGGCAGCAAAATTTTTGCTGTCAAGCAGTATTGCGATAGTAGGTAGTTACTTCACCGGATTAGCTAATCATCACAAAGAACTCTGCTACTTCTAAGCTGACCGGCCAGGTTCATTTTATTCGTAGATATTGTAATAGCACCGTCCGTACTTTTATATTTTTGAGTAACGCATTCATAAAATACCTGAATAACTCACATAAAAACCCTATATTCTCACATAAAATTTTACGGCCTTTCTGTTTTAACAACTATGTACTTTTGAGTAAGTAGTACATTTCGAATATTATTGTTAATAATGACACTTTTTCTTGAACAAAAAATAATTATTGAATTATATCTATAATTATAAAAGTAAGTAAGTATAATACAAAATACACGAAACAGTTGTTACCCGAAAATCTTTAAAAACAATCTGTGAATATTATTAGTGTTTTCTGCATATTTTTTTGCTGATTTATGAAGAATTTGAATTTATAGATGAACTTCAGTGACTTGTAAAACTAAGATCAGATAAGCGTTTGAGTAAACAAAATTTTTAACCATAATAAAAAACAACATAAACCTAATAAACTTAAGGTACTCGTACTTATATAAAATAGTTGCGCAGTGTTTTTCCAACGCTTACTCTACGTTATACCAAGGGCGGTCTAAAAGTCAACCGACCGGAACAGTTTAGGAAGTTTCATCAAATCTTGGCCGTGGGCCGAGGCGGTTGACCCAGTCAAAGAGACGCTTTGATAACATTGGACGCCGGCGAACCGTTACGCTAATTTGAATTAATCAAACCTAAAGTCATTTCAAAGCTCAAAAACGTCAAATTGAAACCAGTCACAAGAAATCAAAATTCAAAGTTATGATACTTGTTGGACACTTGATTCTTTGACTTCTTTCTTATTATAAAAATTAAATAGAATAAATAAATCTCTAATGTACGTACCTAAGAAAATGAGAAGATCCAGAGTAGAAATTAGTGGGACAATGGGCGGTCTTATCGCTAATACTTGGCGGTAGGACTCTTCAGCAAGGGTCCGTCTTGGTGGGTACCACCGCAGTGTCAGATATTTTACCTCCAAGCAGTAGTGTTTAGGTTTGAAAGAGAGAAAAAAAAGAAAGAGACTTAACAACAATGTCTCGGGGTGATAAGCGCAGTGCAGTGCCACGCAAACACTTAGAGACTTTAAGCTTTGGGTGGCACTGCATCTGTAATAGTCAGGCAAACATACATATTAAATGTGTTATCGTTATTTAAAATAGGCCACCACTTTGTTCTTGCAGCAGTAGGTAATTTTTTTTTATTGCAGAATTTTTTATATACGAGCGCTCGTGACGTAGCTGGCTAAGTTGTTCTTAACAGATTAACGAAGTTAAGCACTTTTCCGCGGGGTCATCATTTGGATGGGTGACCGCCAGTGGCAATTTCAACTGAGTGCTCCCGTGCTTCGGAGGGCACGTTAAGCAGTCGGATACCAATTGATCAACAAAACATTGTCTTTGGCTATCTTGTCAAAACGACATGGGTCTTCCCATTTTAATTATTTTTCTCGTGTTATTTTAAGTTTTATTGCGTAAATTTGGTGGCAGTTTATCCAATTTAACTTGTTTACTTAGCACAAGTGTAAGTAATTGAAATAGAGGGGTGATGTTGGTTGGTAATTTAGTCAAAGACTTCCAAGAGAATTTTGAAAGAAAAGTCATCGTATCTTTCCAAATTTCGTTTGTTTACGTTGCTAAGCGACAATCAAACTAATCACTTGAAACTGGCAAAATTGTGGCAAACTAGCCACAGAGGCCATAAAAGAAAAGAAGAAGAAGAAGATCAACAAAACAGAAATTGTAATTACTAGGACGTCAAAGCATACAGCAAAGTGACGTTAGTATATGTTTTAAAAAGATGACGAATGTAAAGTGCAACACTTGAACAAAGAGGTTTACTATCAGTGCTTGAGAGAATAGAGGTAGTTGTGCTATGGGGAATCAGAGTGGTTTCTGAATTGCCTACGACTCAACCTGGTGGGCATAGTAGTTGTGCCGTGGGTCCGGGTTGAGTCATTGGTACCTTAGTTGTGTAGAAGGGAATCAAAAGTACCAGCGGCACCACCAGTTGAGCATCGTAGTTGTGCCTTGGGTCCGGAAGGATTTTGGTATACTGAACACCGAAAACTGTTAGTTTTCTTATTTCTTTACCGAGACCAGTGAATAACACAAACACTGATTCCGTTGCATTTCCAGGCGCACCTAGCAATCACGTAGGAACGGAGAATAGAATCACGTAAAATATGATTTTGTCGAACGTGTTTCCTATGACGTAACAGTACACGTAACTAGTAACACCTGCAGCTTTATTCTGTGAGACAAGATTGATTGCATTCTCTTGCACCGTACAATATTAAAAGAAGTGCGAGTGCACCTGACAATATTAGCTAAGAAAGTTTAAGTATATTAAAATAGAAAGCAACTAAGGCAAATATAAATTAAACAATCTTTAACAATAATTAAAATCATAACATGTCATATCAATAATAAACACCTAAAACAAACATAATATGAGACAGTGCCGTGGTAATTTTACAGTATTTGTTTTGGGTCCGAGTGTTTTTGTGTATTAAAAGTTATGTACTTACAAATATTAACAACAAGTATTCTATCAGTTATCTGAGTGCTTAGCACGAAAAACTCGTTTGACAATCGTAAATGTAAACGTATCGTCCAGCTGTCAATTTATGCACTCTGGCACTCTGGTTGCCATAGTACAAGCTTTGCTTACTTTGGGGTAAAATGACCATTATGTCAATAGGTATGTAAGTATGTACAGTGCGTTTTCACGCCACAAATAATATTATTGCGCGCGCAATGATTTATAACGACGTGTAAAGCAACCGTGCATCCGACATGTAAAGAACTGGTTCCCAGGAACAGCTAACGCTGTTCTGGGAGACAGGGCTTCAATTATAACTAAGCACTGGAATAAAAACTGGAATAAAAACTGAACCATTTCACGTAAAGTTTTATACATAGCAACGTCATGGTATATACGCGCACGTCTACGCTTACGTGTACTCATACGCAGGTGGTATAACCAGCCTTTAGGAGTTACGAGCCAGGTTCATACACCCATTTCATTCACTTGCGCAAAAAAAACGCACCAGTCTACACGAGTTATATTCGCAATGGAAACGCAGAGATAAGCTTCAGATTGATTCCATAATGATTTTGTGAAACGACTCTGTCATAAATTCTAAGTTTAGAAGTAGCAGTTTGCAATTCATTGCCCTGTCTCAATGTAATCAAACTGAAATCTCTATAGAATAAAGCCAGCTGTCGGTTATAAAATGCGTTCTGTGTCACGTTTTCCACATTAAGTCGGGAAGCCATAAAAACTCATTTTTGATGGAGTATGGGACACGTAAAGTGACCATAAACTTAGATTAAATAATAGAAAAAACAAAAATAAATAAGCACCTTACCTATATCGTTGTTTAATTTCAAATATTGATGGATAATGTTTATAGTTTTGTATAGTATGATTAGGTTTTCAAATCGAAAACATTATGTTCTCGTTGGGTAGAGCCTCTCTCGCTCGAACATCATGACAATATAAAAACAAACCAATATGTTATGGTATGTTTCATTATTACCATATATAATGTCTATTGACGAAACACCACCATTAATGATTACTATACTGGAACCGGAACTAATATTTGCAGATCGAACCCGCAACCGCAACCGCTTCTCAACCGAGCACTAGCCCACCAGGCGACCGAGGTCTCTCAGAACTCTTCCTGCAAATTTACAGGACACAAAGGTTTCGCAGAAAACGGGGGCATGTGCCCAAACCATGCCTGCTGCCATTTGAATATCAGAGTTTAATTGTACATAGGTTCACTTTATTTGAGGTGAATATATAATTTGAACAATTGTTTTGTTGAAACTTGAAACAAACATTATATTAACTCACTAACTAGCAAAGATATTATCTAACTACTAATTGAAAGTTACAAACTCAGTATAACGTTCAATAGTGTTTGATGTAAATGTTAAAGTTCAGCATTAAAAGGTCAACTATTGGCATAGTTTTATTAAACTAATAAACTGTAAATTTTAAAGGTTGATATTGTAGTTCAAGGTTTTACGCTTGTAATAATAGTTAAATTTGATTAGTAAGCTGTTTCTAAACCTAGACTTTATACTAGTAATCCTACTACAAAGCAGCTAAAATGCAGCAGGCAGGTTTCGATTGCCGTAATCGGTTCACTACTAGGTACAGTATAAAGCAGGCTGCCTTTTGGAAATACATAGAAAAAGCACTTTTCTAAAATAAGTAGTCTAAATGTTTTTTGATTAATCACGTCTTAACAGCTAAACTTATTTCGATGAAATTTGTGAGTGGATAGATACAGATTATTATGACTTGGATCAATCAAATTTAATCATAATAAACAACTTAAACATTTTTAGGTAAAATTTCTTTTCAAAGTTTATTCAGAACGATTTGTAGAACGTCAAACAACAGATTACAGGTGTTAAAAGTACAAAAAGCATCAACCAACTTTTTACGTCACGTTCCAAGAAGAAAATACTTCGACAAAGATAAAAAAACAGAAGGCTTCTCCCTGATTGAATTGTACAGCTGTTGGAAGTCCTTGACGAAATTATTTCTATTGGAGCATTTTGTTCGGCGACAAAGTTAAATTGGATTTCTTATGGTGGAAGCGTCTTGCAAAAGTGGCAAAGACGGTTGCCGTTATCCAGCCGGAGTTGGTTTAGGTTATAACAATAGCTGGTTTTCATTTCATGACATCGAGACGGAAGGTAAGGATTTATCGCCTCTTATTGACTTTATTGATTCGGCAATGTTGAGGTTTTATAACCGTATTTGTAAAAATTTGCTGAATAGCCACAAAACATGGTTTTTTATCTTAATTGTAATGAAGCTACTGCCCGTGGCTCTGCTTGTGTGATGCATAAAAAGTAAACTTTGTTATTTTAAAGGGTTCAACACCATGCAAAACTTCAACGAAATCAATACTGCGACTGACTTGAAGACGTAACAGACAGATAGATTTACTCTTAATCTTATCATATTTAGTATGGATAGATGGATATTTCACGCAGCTCAATTTAACCGCAAACGTGCCCAAACTTAGCAAAGTTTGTACTATAGGAACTTGATGACTTTATACCTACTTCCAATAATGGATATGAATTATTTAGTTCAGGGCAGTTAAAATTGTTAAATTTAGTATAAAAGCTTTCAATATAATAGATATAATAAAAACAAAAATATTGCCTTTTTTCCTTTTGGTTACAAGAAACGTTTTACAATTTTGTAACAGTGACACATTATAATGGTCATGTTTAAAACGTATCACTTAAATTAAACAAGTAAAATTTCCTTAGTGCGGACCATATTTCATGTAAGTTCAAGCTCTACGGAGCTCTTAAAGCCGGTATCACGTAGTATATGAATTCGCTAAGGTACGCTGCTCGGACTATTCACTATCTTTACGATTTCAATTCACGTGCCGCAGACAAGAGTCCCGACGTGTTGCCATGTCGTAATGAATAATCGCAAAATATTTAAAAACTTAAAATCTTTGTTAAAACCTTGCTTTATAATACAGTTTTAACATTCTTAGCATTAGATACTGTCTTTTTCTGTATAATAATTATCTCTCTGTGCGTCATGTTCCTCATTATTGAGTGTCACGATTCTCCCGACTTGGAGTCATATTTTCAAATTTGATTACAACTATTATCCAAAAAAGTTGCAATCAATAATTAATAAGTATTAAGTATATAATAATAATTATTAAGTTGCAATCAGTTCGTAATAAAATTTGCCAGACCAACCACTTAATTACTTATAATTAATTTATTCGGAAGTTCAGAAATCAAAGTTAAATAAGCTGCACGTAAAACAGAATTCTAAAATTGGTTTCAAGATAAACGCCCGAAAACAGAACAAACTGATACAACCGCTTTAACCACCCCCAGCACATAAACATAACCAGCCAATGAAATCCTTTCCAAATCTAACTTCACTGAAACAGAATGAGAAGTAATTAAAACTTTGTGAGTTTCGCTGACGTTTATTTAATTCCTTCAATACGCGAACAATTATAAAGCACTGGGTCAGCATATGTAGTGATCCGTCCGATAAATTGTAACAAAGTTACCGCAACAACGGCTCGAACCGAATTTCGTAACTTACATAACATGTAAATACAAAAGTCATTCGTTGAATTCCACTTGAGAGTTTCTAATTAAATTACGAGCTCGCGGGGTTGATACAGCTAACTACAGGCTCCCTTTATCTAAAGTTTGAGAGTTATTTCGACAAATCTGAAGTATTTGTCGGAAAGTCAACGGGATTGTACTACAGGACATGCGAATTTGAACGGATTAAATTGTACATATTTTGGCCCAAACCTTGACAAAGGTCTGCTTGTAATTTTGTTAATAAAGCCTTAAAGTAGATGTTAGATTAAATGCTGTTGAAATATTATTTGCGACTTATAATATTCAAATTAAAAAGCGTCAACGTAATTTGAGGCAAATCTTTTGATTAAAGAATAAACTGTTTTTATAACTTTCGCTTATGGGTTCGCCCGCGTGGGGTCATAAATAAATAAATAAATAAATAATAAATAATGCTGGACGATCCACACAGCATCATCTAGCCCCAAGGTAAGCTGCTGTTAATCAGAGCTGTATTATGGGTACTAGATGACTGATATATATTTAATACAATACAATACATAGATAGATATTTTTTTTATTATATATAGAAAATACCCAGAACACCCGGAACAAATATTTGTAGATCGTACAAATATTTGTTCCGAGGCGGGAATCGAACCCGCAACCTCTGTGTCGCAGGCGGACCTGCGCCCGCTGCGCCACATCGGTCGTCAATGATATAAATATGCCTATGTATTAAACCAGGACACAATTTGTCTATTATCTACTATAAGTTTTATAAAAATTCTTCTTTGTCTTTGATTCCATTTAATATATAAACAAACATACAAACTAAATCATGCTTTCACTCGGTGTAAACTAACGAGATTGGACGCTACCAAGATACCATTTTTAGACAAAGCATTTTATAAACTTTTCTTCATCCCCTTAGATAAGTTAGCACGAAACCACATAAAACATTTCTGTGTGCCGTCACGGCGTCGCCACGTATCACAAAACATTCATCTTCCTCGAAGCGTGCCATATCACCCGGCCATCTGGAGTGGCGGACAAGTGGGGGGAATCAACTGCTATGTCTGCTATGGATATAGGCTCATAAGAACAGCTTCGTGCATATTATATCATCTTTTTTCAAATCTTTCTAATTCAAATCTTTGTTTGAGCGACATCTGCGCTCTAAACTATTGAGTCCTTGGGCTGATCACACCGCGGTTCGAACCGCGGTGCGTTGCGAATCGCCTAAGTATTATTTCGAATGGGACACAGGTTGTCAATTGACCTAATAATGCTAAGCCCATTCCGAAATAAAAAACATATATCTAACATTCTCGACAATAGCGGCGAGCGAGAAGCGCCATGTAATGTAATTCTATAAGAGACCGCAATAGACACCTAAATATTGCCATTTGATTTATTTTTGATTATCGACAGTTTAATAATTTTATAATAACTCGACATCCCCCACGGAGCCGCAAACTCTCGTTTCTCACCGGCACTTGTCCACGGCGCCAACAAAGTGGTCAATGCACCATTGTCGACGACACCACGTATGTTCCAGCTTTACTTCACTTAAGCTGTGGCATGCAGCTTGTTCATGATTGCTCTAACGTGCCAATGTCCGCTTCTGCCCACATTTGCATTTGTTGAAAGTTAAGTTTTATGGGTGTAAGTTAGTTCGTTCTAGTTGGAATTTATGCGACCCGTTTGAATGTATTTCGATAAAACAAACAAAACTGTTACGTTGAAACTAGACAATAAGCTTTAGAGAAGGTAAATTGTCTTCTTTCAACTCGTTATCGTAAAGTAGTAGGTACTAAAAAGTGTTAAGTTTACAATTATACTTAATTGTCATTCTAACTACAAGTTTTTTTTTTTATTAGACTTGCGACATCCTTGTTTAATATTCTAAATGCGATAATCCTTCCGTTTTCTTTTTCTTTTTCCGTTTTCTTTTACCAATTTTTTTGGGTTAATATAATACGTATAAAAGTTAAATATTTCGCTGCAAATACAAATATTAATTCTACAAATTACCATACAACTGTAAATCGACCATGTCATAAATTTTTGTATGGAAATTGACAAAATGATACACTCGTGCTAGGTATTTTTTGTAATTCCAAAATGTATAAAAGCTCTTTGTTTGACAAGACTTTGACAGCCTAGTCTAATTAAGTTTAACATTTATTTGGAATTTACTCCAAACCTAAGTAAGCAAAGTAAAGCTTATTTAAAATTGTGAAAAAAGGCCGTTTGTTCAAATGCTTGTTCACTATAAACCCAATTACTGTAATCCAAAAAAAAATTAAAAGCTTGTTGGAAGACATGATTTAGTTATTTTGACAGCCTAGTAATTTCAAACATTTATTTGAAAAAATATTTAATTTGTTTTAATCATTAGTAAGTAAAGCTGAAGATACTTTCTCTAACTGAAAACTTAACAAATTGTTAGTATAAGTTAGTTCAATATTGCTTTGTTTCCGGGCTTATAGATAAACGCCCAACCTAGCAACAGCGTTTTAGTGAGATAAACAACCGAATTATCGATATTTTACAAAGAAAATGATAAATCGCTTTAGTAAAGCACTGGACTCTACAGCAAGAGCCCATCTTTGTTCAAACCACCACAAGCAAGCACTACTGTGTTTATGTTTGAAAGGCACTATAGCAAATAAAAGTACTAGGCAAAAGAGACTAAAAACTCCCCTCTCAGCGACTCCCTTTCGAAAATCAGCGTTTTCGAAACACGCAGACGACCCGTTGAACTTTTATCTTTGAGGCTTGAGTTTCGCGCTGACTGACGCTAATTTGTTCAAGATACCTACTTGGACGTTTTAAGGCATACTTCATCATTTAAGTTTCGAATTACAAGAAATACTTTTATAAGCTTTGAATAATTGCTTCGAAACTTCGTGGATATTATGTTCATGCTTACTGAAGCTATAAAACTCTGTTCTCTGATCAAAACACGCTTAATTCAGACTGACTCATTATTGATCTAATAACTTATGACGAATGTGAATACCCAGACAAACCCTAGAGGGTCCAGTCCAATTTTTCGTAAGCTCACAGCGAGACCCGTTAGCTAGTGTGATAAGACTCAAGCACAAGCAGATATTTTGAAGTTAAAGGTTGAGTTCTGAAGAATTGTTTGACTTGATGCCAACAGCTACTTTTTACCATAGCACCGCTCGTCATCGGTAGGGGATCCATCCACACACTCTAGACCCAGGTTAGTCGCGCATCATATGGTTCCAGAGGAACTTCCTCGGCGTACACTTAGGCTATGGAATGATCTGTGTGTGCTGAGGGTTTCCCTGGAGACTACAAGGGGTTCTTCAAAAGGAAGTTTTGAAATTGTTAAACAGTCGGCAATGCTCAAGTGATTCTTCTGGTATTGCAATCTTCCATAGGCTACGGTAACCACTTAACATCAGGTTTTGCCACCGTTGTTGTGTTTGCCACCTTGGTGATATGAAAAAAAAATGTTTGCGGAAAGTATGTATATAGGGTCTGTGATTATTAGTGCGCGATATTCAAGGAATATGTTCCACTCACAAAAAAAATACATATCTCTCTTTTTTTAAATAATAAAATACCTACTCTTTTTTTTCTAAACTTTTTTTTATTTAAAAAAAAATTACGTTATTCTGCTTAATTATTAGTTATCCTTGTTTGAAATCGAAAGGGCAGCGCTCCGCACGTGTCAGTGACCTGCGCGTCAATGAACCACCCGTCAATTACCCACGCGTCCTTGACCTGCGCGTGTCAATTACCCCCCTATAACCGCTACGGGGCTCGCGTGCTCGAATACTTTATTATTACGCGATTTTCAATAATGATAAATAATAATTAACCCGATATACGTAATCGATTTTCTCGAGATTTTTAGAAGAAAATATACATAAAAAAAAACATAGGTACATTATTTTTTTTATTCATGTGTGGAACCTGTTCCTTGAATAATCAAAGACCCTGTATTGTATGTAAAAACGGAGAAGGGTTATCAAAGTCACGTCAAACCATTATTGCTTGGCACAAAACTTTTTATACAGTAGTTAGTTATTCGTTCATATGTACATATACGTAACAGTTTGCAAGCTTATCGTTAGGATTAACACCAAAAAACATGCAAATCGAAATCGAAAATACTTTATCGTCAATTTACAACTTTTCAATAAACTGAAAGCAATACAGTTAATACGATAAATAAACGGACCGTGTCTTCCGATTGAGACAATGCCTCATTAGAGCCGTACTCTTGTTGGTTATTTGAGGAAAATTTTGTGAAAAAAATCCATTACGATAATTTGTAGCAAAATGTTTTTGCCTTCGTATAAAATGAATATTTTTTACCTGAAGAGATAAAATAAAAGTCTGTAATGAATTCCGTTATTGACCTTATCGAACCACCGTCAATTTAGACTTACAGTAGGTACATACTTATTTATTCTGTGCTCACGGTCAAGAGATGTGGAATTATAAATTTGTATATTCAATAATAGACACTTAGAAGAAACGTTGTGTCAGGTTGGACATTAAAACCCAGGTGTCGTAGGAATTTTGTATTTTGCAACTCGTCTCTGGGACACAATTCAGTAAACAGATATAAGATAATAGTAGTGGTTATTTGGGCTGAATGTATATCCCATGTATATCCAAGACGAAAAACATAAATAGTAAACTTGTCTTGCCCGGTCATTTGTTCTTTTTCTTTTTTTGAAATGAATGTGTTGGGAATCTGTTGATTTAGTCTGTGGAATTTAAAGGTTTTTTATTTATTAGGATGACATAATTATGTAACTGGGTTGGTAAAGCGCGCGTGTCACCTCTGGTATTGCAAGCTTCATGAGTTCATGACTATGGTAACTGGGCCGTATTATTGTTTGCAAACTTGGTGGTAAAAGAAAAAAAAAGGAAACTTTTAGTTTGTATGATCTGCAAATATTTGTTCTTGTCTGGATGTTTCTATTTATTAAAAGTGAGTATTTAAAAAAAGTATTATGAATTTTATCAGACATTTATATTCATAATACAAAAATAGGAAATATAATGCCATTAATAAAATTGCACTAGCAAAAATAACTCACTTCGTAAAACATCAGTACTTTAGCGTCTGTAAATGTACATCGTTTTATTTTGATAATACGAGCACAATAATGAGAGCGGGGTGTGTCACGAGACAAGACGGCTCATTAGTCAGCTCGTTGCGTTACGTAAAGGTAGGAGCATACTTAGTTGACTAGCTTACAGACAGCACAGAACAGGTGTTAATACTACGTTCAGAATGGCCACTTACCTCCTCCCACTGATCCAACTCACCTCAGCCGATAGACACTTTTGTATAGGCGTTGAAATAAGGGCTATTTATTACACATGACATGTATTGTGTTTATTTTGTTTTTTAGATCTTGACATACATAAAAGGAGATCATAAAGAAAAATAAGTTCAATAAATCATGTATACCTGACTTATTGTTAGTCAGTTATACGTGATTTATTGAACTCATTTGGAACACCTTGGAGTTTCTTTGGCCGTCTTGCCGATACAACATAGTTCTTCGTTTTACTCGTGTTATTTTAGGTTTTTTGTAGACGTTCAGTGGTATCCAATTTAACTCGTTTTCTAACAAAAAACTGTAGCCTTTAAAACAACAGAGTTTACTGCGTAATGCCTACCTCGGGTCAACAACAGCAGCTTTTTTACAGCTTCAGCAACAGCCGACACAGTTTGCGCTTAACTTTACAATACGCTTGAAATAAATCGCCCGCATTACCTTGCGTCGCGTTACTCCTGAAAATGTTTCTACAGTACATTAGATAGTAATCTTTAGGTGAACGACGTTAAGTTTTGAAAACACCCTCTTTTGGCTGGGATGTTTGTATGTTCTTCAGTAAAATACAAGAAACAATTTTAATGATGCGTTTAAAAGATAGCGTCTGTATCATGCGCATGGTGAGGCAAAGTTCACGTTAAAGTGTTGTAGAACAAATAGCTATCAATTATTCAAAGTATCAGACATTCCTGTGACGGTTGTTAATTAACGTCACTTGGTGCTTCAAAGATGGGCATACCACCTTACGTCTAAACTGACACGTCTAAGTGACTGCAGCAACTGCCAAATAATGTACTTTCTTTGTAACAAAGATTTTTTCAGAGGGTTAATTTCTGAATAAGTAACCTCGCTTTTTTCAAAGTTGGTTTCAGACTCCAACTTTACTGAAGTAGCTACTAAGAACTAAGGAGTACTAAGAAGTTCGATGGCCATCAACTAACGTTGAGAAGTAAATATCTTCTTTGGAAACGTGTTATTCTCGATTACACGTTTCCAAAGAAGTAGTTAGTATTAAAAGTATATTCGATGGGTAATTAGGTAATCCAAATTGTAGCTTCCTTTTAAACTTCCAGCTATAGTTAAAGTAAAGGCTGAACATACATTGAACGCATTTTGTAAAGTCATAGAACTTATTTTTACGTATTCTAACCATTCAAGTAAATAAATAAAAATATAAAAATAATTTATTACCCCAACATGGTAAAAGTTACCTGAATAACATTAAACAGTAAAAATAGAATAAGGCTAAGGCATAAGGAGTAAATTTAGCAGATGCGGCGTGCAGTACACACAGCGCTGATTTTAACTTTACTTTTTTTTATATAAGGTCATTCATTATCAACCTGACAAACTTAAGGGATAGGTTCCACACATAAAAAAAAATACTTGTACTTTTTTTTCCTAAACATTTTTTTTATTATTAAAAAAAAATTACTTAATTCTGCTTAATAATTAGTTATCCTTGTTAGAAATCGAAAAGGCAGCGCTCGGCACGTGTCAGTGACCCGCACGTCAATGAACCGCAGGTCAATAACCCGCGCGTCCTTGACCTGCGCGTGTTAATGACCCGCTACGGGGCAAGCACACTCGAATATTTCATTATTACGCCGCTTAACTCGATTCCCAACAATGATAAATAATAATTGAGCAGAAAAACGTAATCGATTTTTTTTTGTTTACTTGCAATTTTTAACAAAATATACATAAAAAAAAATATATACGAGTACATATATTTTTTTTATGTGTGGAACTTATCCCTTAAGTTTGTCAGGTTGATAATTAATGACCCTGTATATGTACCTATATCTTTCGCTATTTCGACGCGACTTTAGAACAGTTATCGTAGTAGGTGCTAATATCTGTGCTGTGCTCGTACTTCTATTTTAATTGCTTCCGACTTCGATCAATAATGTTCTGGTTAGTTCCACTTGATATAGGAATCTTTATAACTTAAACTTGGTTCGATTGGTTGCATGCATCAAATATTTTATATCCAATTTATAATTCACCTTAAAATAAGTAGGTAAAACAATTTTATGAAGATAAGTGTATAAAACTTATTTGAGCTAGTATTTGGATAGTGGCCTGGCAGCGTAGCCAGTTCAGAGCAAAGACATGGATTCGAATTCTACCCATCTAAAAATTAATATCATTTAAATTTGTTTAATTAAAGTTAGAAATTCATCATAACTGCACCATATTAAACATTAAAAAAATAGAGAACTAACGTTGATTCGAGGAATAGGTAGTACTGTGAGTTTGGTCAAATTGTTCAGACCTCTGTACTACCCAGTCCCGGAATCATTAAAACTATATTAATACCTGCGACTTACCAAACCTAATTAACTGATACAGTATCTTTACGATCACAAACATTACATATGTAGAAGCTTTTATCTTTACCGGTGAAACAGCTGTCTCAGCAAGCCGAGACGTTATCTCCTCCCAGCAAGATATACGCGGCCTATCTCTGGAGAAAAATCGGTGGCCCCGTCCCTGTGTCGCGGCGGGACCATTTTTCACCGCTCTACGCTAGGGATTATTAGGAGTGTAGACATGTGCTGATGACCCGTAACTGCTGTATTCGCTTCTAAATTGTTAACTTGGGTACGTAAAAATTTTACTTTTATTCCCCGTGACAGAACTTGTTTTAGTTAGTTAGTTTAAATTTTTTTTGTTTTTCACTATGGCACACTCCGGACACTCTCAATCAAATGTAGGAAGCAAACACGTCGCAATTACCTCACGTATAGTTTGTGTACATAAATGGTGCTGTTGTGTGTGTGAGTGTCATGGTTGTCCCCACCTAGTAAGAGCGAGATAGCACACTTTTGTTCGCTCTGACCTACACATAATCAAAATAAACGCGTGCCTAATAGTGCCTTTAGTATCAGTACCGGCAAAAGGTGCCGTGTGGTGCCGGCAAACTCGTGACCAGGGTAGGGTAAGTAAAACCGGTGGGAGGTAGGGAGTGGCCATTCTGTACGTATAGTTTTTAAAACTATCATAGTTATTAACATAATTTTCACTAAAACTCACAAATCATAGTAAATATCCCGTTTTTACTGAAAATTATTCTGTACGTAGTACTGTTCTGTGACTATGCTAAATGTCACAAGGAATAAACGTAATATTTTTACGTACCCAAGTTTACAATTTAAAAGCAAATACAGCAGTTACGGGTCATCAGCACGTCTACACTACACGTGTCACGGATAAATTACTTTCACCCGTTGACACTACTGCGAAGCTATAATAGGAAATTATTAATAGGCCGCCTGAAGGCCTTCGACATGGCCCAGAAACTTAGCCATGAAGTTGTTAGGCCATCAGACATGCTAGAAGGACATGGGTCAATTCCGGGACCAATTGTTAGAACATTTTGTTTTGGGACTCAGGTGTGGTTTACTGCTTTCAAATTCGTTTTTAATAACCATATGGCACATGTAATCTTAGTACAGAATCAGGGCTATACAATGCATTAATGAATTATATGAGTGCTGGGTGTTTGTTTGTCTATATAAGTAATAAAATTATGTTTGTATGCTTGAGGTCAAATCTTACAACAGAGTTTTAAGTAGTTGCCTCAACCAATTGAGCTTAACTTTGGTATAATAAGGTAAATAGTGCGTAATTATTAATGCTAAGCCGGATTAACTAAAATTAACCCACGTGGGTTAATTTTAATTAATCTTAAATTTTAATAAAAAAACCCACCATTTCCTGTTTTTATAATACTATTTTTGAATACTATTTTTATATTTTGGAACCAGCTAATGAATAACCGTTTTTTGCAATACATAATATGAATTACTTATGGTTTTATGCGGTAGACACTCTGTAAACTCTCTCCATTATTTTTACATACATTATACGCCTAATGCAAGTTCAAAACAGTATGTTCGTTACACTCCAAAGTTTGTCGACGCGTTTCAGTAACAGGTGTATGTGTAAGACGCGTTTTAGAATACCCATCTACTCTGATGTTTTGTGATGCTAACAAGCTCCTCTTTGAGATTATAAGATGAGGCTTTGCTACAGACGTTACTTTTCTTTATGTAAAAAAGTACAAAAGTATATAGGATAACAAATAAGAAAATTTAATAAAAAAAATATGATAAAATTGATGAGAAAGGAATTGCTTTTACTTGAAAAAGCCACGGTATATGTGTAACGAGTCTAGAGAATATTTGACACTGTTCAAACTTAAGTATACGAAAATTATCATGGGTTCTTCATCATATCATTTATTATTTAATTTAAATATACATAATGAAACCTTAATGACTTAAGTTGGTGCTGTTTGAAAAGGAAAACTTCAACCGGAAACACTGACTTTAAATCATGAACTTTCTCAATCCATAACCAAATACAAAGTTAGTCCAATAATCCATAAAAGGTAAGCTCTAGCGTTTAATAATTCATCTCGCCATTCACTTGTCAGTTCTTGTAAAGGCTTATATTTTTTGCTTAGCAACTATTACAGACTATTCTGACCGGCAGATGCGAATTTATGAAAATATTTATATATTTTAAATAACATAATAATAATAACATAACTACGTTATAAATAATTCAGTTGATTATTTTTCTTTTAGGTTTCTATGTTAGGTTTTCCTTTTACCGGTTTTATGTTAATAAGGTTTTTAACTAAAATTTAGTTAAAATGAAAACCTATCAGAAACACAGAGCGTTAGGTACTATTTAGTACGATCGTATGGGAATCGAAAGGTCGTATTTTTTTTGTATCTTACCGATTAGATCATTATTTTTAACGTAAATGTATTCTTCCTAAAAATTACCAAGCTTTGTAAGTTTTTTTTCAGTTGTTCGTGGTGCATGTAACTGCTTTAAAATATCGTGAATCGATAAAATACATTTCCCGGTTTTTGTAAAAATTAGGTTAACCACCATGATAATTTTAAAATTCAATCTAGTCTCATTTTAGGGTTCGTTTTCCTCGTAGTTTTAATACAGTAAGCCTTTTTTTTCAATAAGATCAAATAGTGTCAACACAACCTTTAGCGAATACTATCCTAGAATCACTGGAATTGAAACAGTCTAGTTTGGAGGTCGCTGTTAATATCTGCCGAAGAGGATCGTGCCTTATCGCGTCACTCGAGCACAAAGCTGGAATGTTGTATCTTGTGGGTAATTTATTACTGCTGCTGGAAATTTGTAAAATTACATTGAAATATTCAGGGCAACTCGGTTGTCTCGTCTTTGATTCGTATTTCTAAATAATGATGGCAGCAGGTACATACTTGATAGATTCTGATTATGAATGTAAAACAAGAAAACGGAAACAAATAAGTACCTATACCAAATAATCTCCTTTTCATCAAAGAACCTTTCATCATGTCAGCATACCACCAATTCGCACCAAGCGCTATAGCTCAACATTTATTATGCGATCTGCCAAGGTGTGGAATACTCTGCCGTCTTCTGTTTTTCCTAAAAACTATATTCCGGGCCTCTTCAATGCTAGAGTGAACAGGTGTTTTTAAAGACCTTTGTGCTCCATCGTCATCCACACCATCGCTTACCACCAGGCGAGATCGTAGCGAAACAAAAGTCTAATTATGATAAAAAAAAACTAAATAACTAGAGACTCGCTCCGGCTATCCCAGACTATTAATCTATGCTTGTGCCAAATTTCATATATAAATCCGTTTAGTCGTCTAGGCGTGTTGCTCCCACAAACATACAAACATCCAAAATTTCTTCTTAAAATATTATTAAGATTAAGATAGGTATTTACTCAACTTGTATCAGTATGTTTTATAACTAACTTAGCTGCCACCTGCCAACTTAACTCATAATAATATGGTAAATGTACTTAAAAGTGTAATCTCTATGCCATCCAAAACGGTTCAGCATTTTAGCAGTGAAAACGCAACAGACAGACGACAGAGTTATTTTCTCATTTATAATAATAGAAAGTATAGTATGGATATAGATCTAAGCTTCAACATACTGTCTATATACTCTAGTATTACTTTTACCCGAGAAGATTTCAAATAGAGCAGAGTCGAACACTGATTAAAATTTCATCAAACTTCATCCCGTAATATTTTTGGTACACACGAGGGCACGCAAAAATCACAAACTCTGGATAAGCCGGACGCCGAAATACAAGCAAACAAACAAATTTAATTACTCGCTGCGGCGTTGTATCGAAAATTCGCATATTTAACTTGAAAAGCAATTTTGGTTTTTCATTTTATCATACTTTCTGAATCTCTGAGCCAGAATCCGATTACAGTTCTGGTTGTAGAATCACGTCACTTCATGCTTCTTAGATCGGTAAACTTGACCTTTGTTGTGACTTACTCGTAGTGACTTGACAACGGATCACCCAGAACCAGTAACAAAAAATGTTCGAATGTTTTATAATCTAAGTTTAAGTCACATCACATTAGAATAATTAACCATCATTGTCAAATTATAAAAATTACCGGCAAAGCTATTTGAAAGCCATAATAAAATTAGTATGATATTAAAAACTGAACAAAAGTTGAAATATCAAAGGAACTGAGTTATTAACCTCAAAAAAGCTTATAAAAAAATCATCCAATCAACAACAGCGTTACCATAAAAACTAGTAAACAAGAAAATGAGCAGCAATCCTTTACCGGATACAAGATACTCCTTTGTTGTCGACCGACTCGCTGTTTTGTCATTTCAATTAGAAAATTTAGATTTATTCGTGAAAAATATAAAATTCTTTGCTCACAATCGAAACGGGATGAGTTGGCCGAAAGGTGCCGAAGGTGGCCGAGAGTATACGAGATCCTCACCTTTGGAAAACAACGTCCAATGCCGAATCAGTGCTCGTTCGCCGTTCGTCGCGAATGGTCGCGTTGACCCAGAATTGATCGCGGCGCGCGAATCTAACACCAAATAAATTAATCGACAATTAATTTGTGCTGTGTCGTTAATACAATTCAACTTGTTGATTCGAATGCGATATTTGAAGTGTGAAATAATTGGCTATTATTAAAAATATTATTATTTATGAATTGAAAGCATTAAAAAATTAATGGATTTGTCACAACATTATGAATCCTGTATACCTACTGATTTTGGAGTAGTGACGTGATGGTATGTACTAACTACCGGTTTTATGAACGTTCTAAAATCAAATACCTAACTTTTATAGCAACAACCATATTTTATTTCAGAAAATTAAATGTTTATAGCACAGCAAATTTTGTTAAAACGTGTCAAGTAATATTTATGTTAGGCAAAATGACAAAGTTAACATAACTCTTTAAAAAACAAAATGTTTTCAGTTTTTTTAAAATTCTTAAATTAAGGTTTAGACAACAGTAACCTTCCATTTATTTTTATGGTTCTTTTACCAGCATGTTCAATTGTTCAGTAAAACATAATATAAATTTGGTCTGCCATGCTTGGGTGTCTTAATTTTTTACAATTAAAGTAGATTAAATTTATTTAACATTTCATAAAAGTGTTATTCAACATTTTACATTTGGTAGGTAACTTAAAATTTGCAAGAATACCTGTCCACAAGTACCTGTTAATCCCTAAGTATCTAACAAATTAGTGAAATGATAGATGACTTTCTTAATATAAATAAAACAATGGTTTTCAAATCATGAAACCCAATATTCTGCAGCGGGAATGTTAATGTAGAATAATTTAATGAACAATTATTGTTCTCGCACCCCTCGTGTTTTAAATAAGTGATCGCCGCGTTATAGAAGTCAAAATACAGTCTTTTAAATTCTTGGAGCAACAAAATTTATCACTGTTGACGATATTAAGAATTTTAAAAATAACATTGTTCTCTAAACAAGTATATTGGCTACGGTATTCTCCTTGGTTCTGAGCCAATATCTTTCACCGTTTTCCCGCAGCTTAAAGAAAACTTATTATTTTGTCTTCACGGTCTAGAGGGAATCGAGAGCGATCTTTTTGTGTCGTGAAACTGGCTTATCGAACTATTTAAAACGGGAAACGGGATTCTTTTGCAATTATAGACGCATATTCATCGTTTTTGCAGTGCAAACAAAAACGCTTGGCTTGAGTGGCTAAGATCGTTTAAATATCTATTCCTCGCCCAATAACGTTGAACAATCCATTGCCTCTAAATTATTAAGCTGTCAGTTTCAGTGTATTACGACATAGCAATCTATTACAATCCATATTACGTAGGTACGAGTAGAAACTTGGTAATCCTCATCAAAACAAATAGGTCATCTCTAAACTAAATTTTTATTTTGTATCCGCTACCTTGATGGCGGCACTTCACTTGGCAATTTTCTCATGTGAAGTCATTTTATCAGTTAATGTTGTTTGGATGTAATCGTGTATCTGCTCTGCCATCTAGAAATAAAAAGATTTCAAAACAGCACCGAACAAGAACAACTTACGCATTATAGTCTCATTCTTCAAGCTGTATTTGCAGGGTTTAGATATGAACTATTATCATCCCCAAATGACGACACTAATACACGTGGCAAACACAATAGGCTTGGCATAGCTCTCATACAACAAGCTTTGTTCAGTTTGAAGATCGATGGCACTGCGTGATTTTTTTTTCAACATTATTTACTTTGTTCTGTAAATATACTGATCACGGTAAAAAACAAAACAATACCGCGTAGGTATGCGATGTGTTTAGATTTAGATTTTGATTTATATGTTACTCATATGCATAAACGTCTGTGATTTTGGATCAAGTTTAGCTAAATTATGTAAGTTTGTATAAGTCAGTTGCTAACTGTAGTGACGTAGTTAATAACCCACCTGAGGCCTCCGTCACTGCCTCAAGATTAGCTGATATATTAGTGTTATTTTTGTGTGACAATCACGCTATGACATTTGAATGTGAAATCTCTAGGGTAGGTGCATAAGTAGCGGACGTCAGACAATATAGAATGTGTGCACGCCCGTGTTTGCCCGTGCCTCAACCACAAAGTTTCTTTCAATCCGAATTTCCCGATACGATTCGTGACTCGGCGTGGCGTGTTGACTTATTGCTGTTTTTGTACTCGATGTTGGCAAATTGAAGCAAGAGTGGTACTACTTTATTTGCTGGTTTGTAGAATTCAAGGGAAATTAGCTTTGAGGAATTTGTGAATGCAGCTCTTGTTACAAGCCTTTGTTTGTTTTGCCACAATCGTTAAAGGTTCATTAGAATATTTCAAACATTCATCCAATGGTTATGAAATGGAGATTTGCAATAACATTGACTAAAGCTAAAGGAAAGTAAACCAGCATAAGAACTAAAAATTTGAAAGCTATTTGCAAGGACTTTGATACTAACCATCTACCAATCCATGAACTGCGCGTGGTGGATACAACCTAATCACTCTCGTTCGAGAACAGTTTATTTTCATAACAGCGTAAACATTAGATTATTAATGATTTATTTTTAATAAGTTAATCTTCAAGTGTTTTTCCGTCTATTTCATTACTTTTTGTATACGTATCTAAAATATTTGTGAAAATTTTTAATTGGCCTTCTGTACCATATGCAATTAAAAATGTTATTTTAAATAGCTGAAAGTTTTCTTATGAAAGTGAAAACAAAAAATATAAAAATAGAATGCTATTAGAAAGTTGGCCTAAAATACGAGTTTTTTTTACCAAATACCTACTTATTTACAAATTTATAGCGTATTTTAGTTACCTCTAGTTTACAACTCTAAAAGTTAGCTTCTCTACTTTCTTATATTCCTCATAAAGGCGAAATTCGTTTTTGCTCTTACTTGAAGTAGGTAATCAAACATACATTATCCTTCGACCCCAGTTCTCATCAAGGTCTATTGCCGGCATTTAGGTATGAAGAAAAAATATACCTACTGGTATGTACATTGGACATTGTTAAGACTGATGTTTGGATAGGGATCCTAATTTACTTTTATAACAAACTAGTAACTAGGCCGCGGTTTCACTCACGTGTACATCATCATCATGACAGCCTTCAAATGTTCCCACTATTGACACTGGCCTACTCTCGGGCAAGAGTTATTGTGTATAAATTCACCACGCGGACCCAATGCGGATTGGTGGATGGCACATGTCTTTCGAATATTTAGTTCTTGGACATGCCGGTTTCCTCACGATGTTTTCCTTCACCGGATAAGAGCACTGGCATTGCGCACATACATTTTTCGAATAGAAAAATCCATCGGTGCACGACCGGGTTTGAACCTACGACCTCAGTATCAGAAGGCGGGGTCACTACCACTAGACCACCAGTGCTCTGCGTAACGTGTACATACAAGAAATTAACAGAGTCCTTCCTCAGATTTTAAGCTACCTCCATGTCAAACATCCAAATCGGTTCAGCAGCTTAGCCGTGAAAACATAACCGACGACTAGAGTTACTTTCGCATTTATATTAATGATTATGATATTATAAGCGCAAATGGTGAAAAGTTTAACAAGTAACAAAGTACGTACGTCGTACGCTACGTTGAGCGCTGCTGGGATTCTAATGAGAATTAAAACCTTACTTTCCCAGCAATGTAAGAGACATTGCTGGGAAAGTCCTATATGTCGCCTGTCGCATGTAGATTTATAAATAAATAGCGCATATCAGCTGTTTAATCGAACTTTGTATTGCATGTTAGCTAATATAGCAAACTAAAAAAGCAATTAAGTATATTCAATACTGAATAGTAGTTATTCAATACTTTTTTTAATACGAGCATTTAGTTAAGTGGTTATACTTAAATAGTTATTAAAAAAATGTAAAAGCAAAACAAAGTACATAAGTATCTCGACTACCTCCTTTCCGTAGTCAGAGAACTACTACGAACTTATATTGCTTACACAATGTTGGTAATAAATTACCAATAGTTTGTTTCTTTTTTAGAACGGAATCGTTACAAAAAGTATTTAATAATACGTGGTTTTATGGCAATCCTATGAATCACCACTAAGTTATTTTACATTATTACATTATTTGCCTATTTCCAAAATGTTTATTTACCTAGCAATAATTGAGAAATTAGAGTAAAATAGCGCTGGGTCATAGAATACCGTTAAACAAATCCCCCGAGTTTTTCTTAAAATGAAATTAGCCGAAAAAGGCGGCGCCATTAAAATTACATTAGCATAAATAAGTGGAATGCTAATCTAAGGAAAATAAATCTTAGCACAGAAATAAAAATAATCCTGTTGGCCGGCTAATGACACCATGACAGATTTGCTTTGGCGCATTTCCACTTCGACGTAAATAAGCAATCCGCAGGCTTACTCCGCAAATAAGAGGCCATTCTGCTATAATTAACTGGGATTCAGAAAATTAATTTGACTGGGGCTAAGAGGAAATATAGATGGGTGCGCAATGTCGCACGATTGTCGCCCACCTGTTTTCAGCCTACGACTGCTTTTATAATCTTTCCGTGCTACCGAACGGTATCTTGCAAAAATAATGAGATTTTGCACAAAAATAATGGGGTTGTACATACATGCTTGTATAATTACATCGTCAGTATCAACACACGCGAATACCATACAATCTTAAATATTTAGTTTATGACACGTTAAAGGCACGATAAATTATAAAAGCGCCTTACATGAACAAGGAACGTATTGTTTTTATCGTTAACTTAATAGAAACCTTATAAAGTCTAATTTAAACTGCGTGCGAAGGGCTAAAGCCAAAATATTTATGTTCGAAATCAGAAAAGCTAGTATCGCAATGTACTTTGGAAGAAACTTTTAAAGACGGCCGCACTAGACGCGACCGTCGCGTTACCGTTTCAATGCTCCTAATTTGGTTAATTATTTTATAAAGGTAGATTGGATTTCAAATCCATACCTAAAACTTTTTGATTAAAAACAAATAACTTATTCAAAGTATCCTGTATTCAAAGCTCATTTCCCTGGAAAATACTAAGCTAAAATTTAATCAAAGTTGATACCCAGATCACAACTTTAAATTTAAATCACTTTACATTTATCTCTTAAGGACCTTGTAATTTAAATATTTAATTTACTCAATACTAAACGATGACATGTGATTTTGGACCATGCTACTTATTGGAAAAAGTTTACTGAAAATTGAAAATAATAATGTTACTTAAAAACTTATGCTGGCTAAAAGCTTGTACTACGCAACACAATACACATGTGAGTAGTTCTACTTTGATAGGTAGTGTAAAACGGCTGTAGTATTGGATTTTGACGCAAAGCAGTTGATCTGTATCAATTTTTTGATTAACGAGTAAAGTGTAATTTCCAAAAGTCGTTACACAATTTATTCCTAATTAAGTGCAGAAAGGAGATATTTTACGAGATACCATACAATACATATGAATTTCAGGACACCTTGCCTAAGCTAGTAAGTAAAAGGATAAATTGGTTATTTTTGTTTTTAGTGTTAACAGTGTTAACCATCACACTAAGGGAATACTAAAGATTATATCAATCTACAGGAAGAGGAGCTATCGGCGCTTCGAGCCGAAGACATCCCAAGGATTATTTTGAGCAAGAGAGATATGCCTCGATAGCTCAATGGGTAGAGCACCCGCGTATCAAGTGGAGGTGCAAATCCCCCTTGAGGCAAAGTATTTTTTGTGATATTATTATTTTTATAACATAAATTATTCTACGTGACCACTTATTACTTAGATAAAATTCCAGAAAATAACTTTATAAGAGCGATCGTTGTCCACAAACTAATTGCTCGTGTGTGGACACCATTACAAACGAAATATTCGTCACAACGGCGCTGCTCGAAAAGGCTCTCCCAAGAGACAGGAATGTGGCAAAACTGCTGCCCAAAAGCGTCCGTCAGTTGGAGGAAGTTTAACACTCTTTTATTCTAATTAGTCCTGAGGGAAGAAACTCAGTGAGAACGGATAGAACGATGCATTCGCTAGGGATGTCCGTTTAATTCGCAGGGTTATCATACATCCTTTTTGAACTGCTAAATGTTGCGACTTGGGACACATCTAATACGGTTCATTGGACAAAATACATGTTTTGCTCTGTATATTTTGAAGATAGAGAGAGTAAAAACGACATTGTGTAAATAACTAATTGGAATGGATATAATCAATTTGTGCCAATCCTACAGAAAGTAATTTGATTGTCTTATTAAAATCAGTTATATTTTAGCACAAAAAGTAGACTACAGTTTGATTGTATGTTACGTGTTAAATTTTAAACAATTCGCTCCTAAAACAAACAATGTTACTCACGTTCAGAAAAAAATATCCATAAAAGTGTACCCAATGCATAACATTGTATTGAATTGATGACACTGCATGCAGTGTTCACTGTTCCCGGGGATTTCTACCAGTATAACTGTTGTCCTATTATTTATTTTGTGACTGTAGCAATGACTACCGTGGAGATGTGAAAAACAGCTACATATTATGTAATGTATTTCATAGCACTAATGGCCTAGTGCTAATGACCCAACTTTCTGATCCTAAGATTGAAAGATTCTAACAATGGATCTTGCAATTAATGGACGCATATACCAGTGCTCTCAATTAGTTAATGTTACACCTCAGTAACATTAACGTGAGGAAACCAGCATGACTAACAACTAATAGTTCGAAAGACATAGTGCCATCTACCAATCCGCATTAGGACAGTCCCCCAGCCGTGGGAATCGTTGCCGTAAAAATGTTGCCATTTCCGTACGCTGTAGCATTGTCTTGATTTTTTGACTATGTCAACTTGCCAAAATTTCAGATTCAGTCAGAAGCCAGTCAGTCAGTCAATCAGGTTAGTAAGTCAGTCAGTAACGAAACGGTTTTAAATGTTGTTTACATTCCATGAAACGTTACATGGATACAAAACACATGCGCAACACGTTTTTATTCACTAAAAGGTGCCTACAGTTAGAACTTGAAATTGATTCCTGGCTCCGCTATCGTACGTTGTAAAATAGTGGATATGTGGATATGGATCGATGGAGCTACCGCCCGCCCTGGGTACTATTCCTCACGCTGACTTACTAGGCAGTCCGTTTTCAAAAATAATGTTGCTAATGTTTGAGCTGAAAGCACAGAACCAATAAAGTAAGCTAAAAAGTCGATTAAGTAGTTCTATGGAACTTTTTGTGGTAATAGCGATATAATGGTGAAAGAAAGTGATCAATGTACTCAAATAAGATGTTGTATGGTTAAAAGTTTGAATTTTACCAATTTTAAATTAGATTCAATTTAGTATTTTTTAATAATGTGTGTGTGCCGGTGATTTAATTGAACCACACCATGACTTTGTCTTAGGGCGGTTTCAGACTAGCGTTTTTTTCTGCACGTATACGGGCGTTTCGGCATACGCGCTAACACTTTGTGCTACATTTCACACTTAAAAAATCAGACTCACGTACACGTGCTTATTTTCCAGCGTATTCACTCGTACCGGTACTGGAGTCAGTATCAACATGGATTCTCGCGCTTATACAAGCGTCAACGCTCGTACGAGTTGCGCGTGTGGCAAAAGGCGTGCCTATTATACGCACTTACACGCGCTTCCAAAAACGAGCTTATAAGCGCGTATAAAACGCTAGCCTTTGTATGACTTACTACGCATCCGTGACACATATGTGGAAACATGCTTGAAACCTTGAACTTAGGGTTGCAGCCAAATGGTTGTGATTATTCTGTATCTGTGCTAGCTTAGGCCTGCGGCTTTGCTTGCGTGGTACCCAAACAATTGGGCATTGAGGTCGTCTGGATGAGGAATATAGAAGTACGTTTTACCGTGTCATGTTGTAGATTTTGAGGACGATAGACGATGGAGCGTATTGACCCAAGTACAGAGACTTTTACTCGTATTGTATTGTATTGTATTGTACAACAAACGCCGTGTCGTTCAAAGTTCAATTTAAATAATTCACTTAGCTTTTAAATAATTCTAGGTAAGAATAATAAAATTATAATGTCTACCAATTTGCAGACGGAAGATAAAAGCTAAGTGTAAGCCTCGTTTTTAAGCCTATCCACCATAATCTACAGAGAGAGTGATAACATAAAGATGAAACAGAACACAAACCAGAAAACGACATACTTGGTACTCACGCAGATTACATTCATAATACACAAGCTTTATGCGATCAGAGAACATTCAATCATGTAAAAACAAAGAAAAAACTCAAGAAATATGAGATCGGAAAGTTACAGCATAAAGTATATATCAAATAGCAATTGGCAATTCGGGATAGGAAAGGTTCGCCCTATAAAGTACGTGAGGCGGTCAAAAACAAACTTGTGCAATAAATAACCCGATCGGATAAGAGAAAGGTACGCACTCAGCCATTTTATATTCAATAAAAAATGAGATAAACTAAATTGTCTCGCGATACAGTCTGATTGATTTATTGAATCAAGCTAATTGATAAACTTTAAAAAGCAATATGGACTTTTACAGACTGAAGTACGCTGTCACCAATTATTGTGTCGAATCAGTGTAGGTTATTGTAAAAATACTCTACCCATTTCCACATTTGAAAATGAACTCTCCGCAGCAAGTATAATTCGTATTCAACCTTATCACTCGCATTCGGCCGCGCTCACATTCTCGTTTCCATTTGACCGAACATTACACAACATAATCGAGAAATAAATTTCATGTAACTGTTCCCAACCTCTGGGAACTTTTTATTCTGCAGGATAAGGGTCATACGAATCTGTAGAGATTAAAATACATTATTTGCCCATGCATGAGCGTAACCAACCGTCAAAGTTTTATATTTCTGACAAGGGGCAAGGGTCGCTTTGGGCACGTGTTATTTGATGTTTTAATCTGTTTGTGTGTACGTTTCGTTTGAAGCCAACATGCTCCAATTAATTAGTTATACATTCAAAGACTCCAAGCTATTAATTAGTAAAGGTGTTCCTGGTGAGATGACTGACATTCTCTAGAGATTACTATTGTGTCGATTCCTATTTTCCCACTATTGCTAATAGACACCTTAACTGAGCAGGCAGACTTAATTAGATAATTATAATTTATATTAGTACAAACCAGCTTGACTTTGTAGTTTCACGCCATTATGTTATCAGGCAGTATAATAATCTGAACTAAACTACCATCTGCTACCTCAAGATGCAATGTTGAATTGTAATTTATACAATTCACCAAGTGTTATTTGACTTTATTATTGGTATTTCGTTTTTTAAAAGTTGTTTTATATTTACTGTTGGTTTCCCGAAGAAAATAATATTAAAATTAAAATATTGTTTATTTTTATAGCAGTACCTACTGAGTCTAATGGACATTTTATTAGTGTTACTTATATATTATTATAAAAATGCCAGTTGAACCAAATCCCTCCAGACTGGGCAGCAGAG
The DNA here is from genome assembly GCA_951394395.1 of Colostygia pectinataria. Taxonomy (NCBI): domain Eukaryota; kingdom Metazoa; phylum Arthropoda; class Insecta; order Lepidoptera; family Geometridae; genus Colostygia; species Colostygia pectinataria. The sequence goes on along the minus strand of OX596365.1, from coordinate 5,438,688 downwards.
ACTTAATTACTAAAAAAAACAATAGGTAGGCAAAAATACTGTGTGCAATGTGACGCTATTATGTAGAATCACAAATAAATAATTTTTTAATTGTAAGCACCATTTTCATAGTATATATTCATATAAAAGTATTCAAAAAAACTATTTTTTTCTTATCTAGAACACAAAATGAAAGTTTTATTGACTCCGCGGGTGTACAGTGTAAAAACAATCAAATGATGTGCCAGTGAATAATAATACATAGGACAATGTAATAATGAATAAAGTCATGTGCTCGGTAAAGTGGATCCGGTTGCTGGTGATGCTAGCAGCCTGCTGGGCACAGGAGGGCGAGTGGAGCGAGGATGCTGAAGACCTGGGTGAGAAAAATTATAATAATACTATCTTGTTACCAATATTGTTTTATTACACAAAATACTTATTAATGGTGTGTAATTTATGACCAAAGCAAAGGTTCCCCATTTTTACTCGTAGTCTACCTATTTAGGCATTTATAAAATGGATTAGCTAAACACTGATGACGTTTTTGCATTTTTGCCATTTAATAAAATTAAGTGACTCTCTAAAAACCTGACAAACGCTAAATATAACATGCTGCTGCTACCATCTTAGAATAAGAAAATCAGCACCCAGTACTTTGCACAGAGATATTTTAGTTTGAAATAGTGTACGGGTGCGACGGTAACTAGGACAAGCGGAGCGCGAGCTGTTTTATAACCACCCGCTGCCACACCTTCCCATGAATCGCTGAAGCGATCAAATGAAACAAACTCAAGTGGGAATCGCGCTCAACCCATTAAACTCGATTGCTTGTCGAAAATGAAAATGGGAAAATATATTTTCGTTTGTTTGACGTTGTTCCATGTTTTTTGTCTGATTTTCATGGCAATCCACCGAGAACCCCGTTTACACGCACTGTTTTGTTCACTTTAATTGACTGTTGCAATGTTGTTACGTGGTTTAATCCAATTCAGATCAATTCAACTATTCATTGAAATTCTAAAACCAATTACCTATTAGTGCATTTCGAAGAAAGTTTACTGAGCTTATAAATAAATAGTTTCTGTTCGAGACCGCACCCCGACTTGGCTAATTCTTCGAAAACTGCACGGCTAACTCAAACAAAGTTTCGAGTTTTTGGTATCGAGTCGCAGAACGTCAGTCTAAAGAGACTTCTTCAAGTTCGATTTCTCGTTTGGATGCCTACAAAAAGAGCAAAAAGAGCGACCCAATTAAAAAGTGTTCATGCATGGGTAGCTCTATTCGACTCGAATTTTATTGAACGATTAATTTTATTGCAAAAATTTCTGGACAGCGGAACGAATGGAAAACGAGAGTCGAGCGACGCGGTCTCATCGACCTTTTGTGGCTGTGCGATGGATGGGTTTGTTCAATGCTGAATCTAATCAAAAGGCATGAGGCCGAAAAAAGTGTTCCGTTAGAGCATTGTGAAGGTGATAAATGAATTGAAAATTTAATGTAATTGGAAACCATTGATAATAGAGCGCTATTGATACGCCGCAGTGATAATCAATATCAGTCCGACCGTATATTGGCTTATTATTGGCGTTTACTTCGTTTCTTGTCTAGTTTTGGCTTTTCTTTCGACCCAAGTTATATTGTGAGTGGTTTTAATCAATCTTATGTGATTTGCTCATCTACCAGCATAAGCATCAAGTAACGTGACTTGACAATCGACAAAGAGTAGTAGAGTTCTTTGTAATAGAGCTCGTCCGAGGAAGGACTACCACCATACATATTTCTGCCGCCAAGCAGTAATGCTCGCATTGCTGTGTTCCGGTTCGAAGGGTATGGTTTCCCGTGAAATTACAGGCACATGAGACTTTCCATCTACATCTCAGGATGGTAACATGCAAGTGATATCAGTCTATGATGTTGCATGCGTACATAGGCTACGGTAACCGCTGACCATTAAGTAGCAAGATTTGTTATTTTTCATTCTACACGATCGCAAAGTTTTTAATAAGTAAATAAAAGTAGAACTAACAATTTAACTAGTTGAAATCAGTAAGTTAATGTAAGTCAGCAGCCTACTCTGGTGAGGGAGTAAATTATCTGCATAAAGGCCTTCTTCATGGCCTAACAACTTTGAAACACGTGCCTTGTAAGGCACGAAAACTCTCAGTTGAAATTGATCCCACTCATCGATATTACTTATTTGTTATTTATCAACATAACGTCCAATTTAATTAATGTAAACATTTGTTACTCACGCAATGCAAGACAAATAATTATAATGATAATATTAAATATAATTCAACAGATAAACCACATATAAAACAGATACCATTGATCAAATAAATCGCTTTAAATTATTATCCAAATCAAGCTATTTTGATTTATTTTATACCCAATTAATTTGTACTAATACACTAGCGTTATGAGTCCCATGTGATCAGTTAATGGAGTGAGGGCGAATTTTCGGCTAACTAATAAATCGGTTGATAACAAACAAGTCGCTAACGAGTGTTCATACTCATAAATCACAAGTTCAACTACGAAAAACAAAAAAGTGAAGTCGCCGATGTGACCGAGTGGCGCTAGTGATCGTATGAAACTCACAGCTAAATAACTGTTTAGTTCAGTTCTTGAATGACTAAAAAGATTTTTATTTTTCAGTATACTCGTGAGTTATTAAAAATATAGTAAATATATAAATGTAATAAAATCAGGAGTACCCTACACCGACGAGCGGGTATGAAGAATGTGATAAAACGTAAAAAAAAAATAAGGAACAAAAGAGGTGCGTCAGGATCGTAGCAAGTGGGGGTACAGGCGTGATGTATGTATGTATGTATTAAAAATATGTTCAAAATATAAGTAGGGAGTCAAACGCCCCAAAATTTTTTGTTCCAACCGTGCAAAATTCACAAGCTCACCATCATCATAATCAGGTACTAAACAGCAGGCAGGCGACTACACTATTCTAGCTAGCCTGCACTATTCACAGACTTCTAGCAACCGCTATAATGTTATCGATCCATTGATCCGTTCTACACTTCGTATTCCAGCGCTCGCGGCTTGCAGTCGACATTCGTGAACTTTTAGCCTTATTTTCCCAAGATTTTTTTTTTTTGTCAGCTAGTGACCAGACAATCAAGGCGCCCACCTGATGTTAAGCACCACGCCTGACTATTACAGATGCAGTGCCACCCAAAGCTTTAAGTTTTTAAGTGTTTGCGTGGCACTGCACTGCGCTTATCACCCGGAGACATTGTTGTTAAGTCTGTTTCGCCCAGTAATTTCACTTACTACAGTGCCCTTCAAACATAAACACAGTAATGCTTGCACACTACTGCTTGGAGGTAGAATATCTGACACTGCGGTGGTACCCACCAAGACGGACTCTTGCTGAAGAGTCCTTCTACCAAGTAAAGGTAAAGGTTATCGGTTCTGCGAGTTATATGGCCTGCCCACTGCCACTTCAACTTGACTACTTTAAGAACTATCTCGGTAACTTTGGTTCGTCTCTGCATTTTTGGTTTGGATTCGAAGAAATAAAAACTTAGCAACTTCTCATGAAATACTCAACATACAACTGCATTTCATAATAAGCGTACCTACGTATAACGGTATGTTTCGGCAGTCGTATCTAGGTACTTTTTATCTGAGCAATGTGCAGTGTGAGTCTAGCAGGTCAGGCGAGCGACGTGTCTCCACAATAATTTTATTAATATTATCCCCGCAAGCCTGTCACGCGCGAAACCACCGCCCATATATCCCCGACTCTGAGAAAAAATATGATATATTGAGAGAACGAGAGACATAAGAGCTTTTCTTAGCTTCTCTTCACCCGGTTTAGCGTCTTTTTAGTACACTTAAGGACGTTGTAAGGTTCACTTCGCATCTTGCAGGAAAGTTACTGCCGAGAAGGTAACAGGTTTTCTATATGCCGATTTTATGGTGCAGTCTTTTTGGTTGATTAAATAAGTTAGAACAGTTTTCTTGATGATTGTGTAAGCTATAAAACCTAATGAGGGTTCTAACTTAAAAATAAACGAACGCGAGTTCAAAACAAGTGGCTTGTTTGTGCCTTGTTTATATAAAGTTACAAAATGTTTAAAGCTTTAGAATATGTCTGTTTATGAAAATACAAACTGTCGGTTATATTGTTATACGAAATGATTATAATAACTTTGTGGTTTACACTTGATTTTAAGTAGGTACTATTTAAAAAACGACAGTTATACATGGTAGGTTAAAAGGTATAACGTAAATAAGAAAATAAGACAAGATTTTCCATGTTTACGCAAGCATCGTATAAGTTAAAAAGATATGCTTGCAATTTCCCTAGTTTTTGCATCGCATTAAGTTTATGCAATTACCCCGTTAATAGAAGCACGAGGATAAACAATGGGAACCCAGTGCACAAATATCGTTGCTAAATAAAAGTTGTCACAGAGAGTAATCACCCCGGTGCTATATCGGCATCGTAACAGCTTATCGTCTTTTGTTTTTTCTGAGAAAGCTGATGCCTTAACGAAATATGTTTGCGTTGCAATCAAAAATTTCAAACAAAACTTTTTATTGCAACGCACTAAACAATTCAAGCTGGGTGACGTTGAGCTGTCAATTCAGCGTAAAGCTTAAGGTCGTTCGCTCATCTAAGTCAAGTGACTCAACAACCATCTAAATCTTAGTTCATCTCTAATGATGAAGCTTATAGGTCGTATGAAGGCGTCAAGTTAGATCACGTGGATTTCACGTGTTTTAGCAAAAGTACATTACATTAAAAACTAATTTGTATTCCCCGTAAACAAACTTTTTGCACTATGCATATTTAATATACCAACCACATAAATCAGGAACTTGTTGATAGGATGTAACAGATAGGTTCTCAGTAGATTTGGAACTGCTTCTGGGTCAGGCACTCTGTATTGGCAAGAATTGTCGCTTCTTGTTGGCTGAACCAAGGGCGCATAAGTTATCAAGAGTAGGTCTTATTATTTTAAATTCATGTAGGTTAATATGAACCATCACATGGTAAATATGTATATCAAAAGGAAAACTCAATATATCCTTGAAATATCAAGTAAAATCTATTATTATCGCTTCGTCTATCAATGATAACTTATTACTACCAGGAAATCGTCAAACCTTTCAACCCACCTTGAGATGTACAATGTAACAAAAGGTTTTGGGTGTATTTTTATATCGCTGATGTTCGTGTACACTATGCTAGCCTAAAATAAGATGAGCTACTCGTGTTTGTCGAAATAGCGTAAGTGGTATTGGAGTTACCACATACCTACCAGATCTACATCGTTTAGGTGATCAGTTTCCTCATCCTTGGTCAATCACGTAACCTTTTTTGAAAATAGTTATTGGGTATGACAGAAAATTGTACGGTTGCTTTTAGTATTCACTATAATTTATTGTGTTGACTAGCGATCAAAAAACTATTCACAGCATTTTTAATATTAGAAAAAAAATATTGTCCCTGAACACAGAGCTTCCGCCTTTTTTTTAATTTAGTTAAAAATATAGTTATAATAAATATATAAAAGTATAAGTTATGATAATAAGCCCACTACAAATTTGTATTGATGTAGATACAGCAATGGAAAGTAATTTAATGGTAAAAAAGGCTTGTTATCTATTTTATAGGTTCGAGTGCAGTTATTTCATGACCAAACTGATGACTAAAAAAAGTATTAACAGTTCTATTGACAAGGTATTATTCGTTCTCTAGAACAAATAGGACAGTTTTTGTTTTGATTGTTCTCTCATAGAACTATTAAATTTTAAAAAAATATTATAAGTTTTATTAATTAACAAGGTATTATTAGTTCTATAGAACAAATATGACAGTTTTTGTGTTAACAGTTCTACCAAAGAACTACTAGGGCAACAAAGTTTTAGCAGTAATATGACGTCACAGTCCTATAGAACTAATGGGACTTACCCAGTTATTTTACACTTTCAAGTCAACATCTATTTCAGAAGATTAAACAAGTGCTTCGTCCACCATATGCCATCGTGTAAACGCACCTTATACAAAAGTTCCGCTGTCCGGACGTTTCGTAACAAGTCAGCAGGATTTGATCAAAGGCCGTAGGTGGGATAAAGGTGTGCTGCGGACACAAGGGTCTATCTAGGTCATGCCGAATCTAAATGGAGCTTGATTTAGTACACTGCTGTGATTTCTTCACTTATTGGATTAAGGTTACTGGAAGATTTGCATGAATCTTTCTACAAACACTGTTTTATTTATTTAGTTTTATGGATTCATCGATATAATATGATTATTACCAGAATATTTTTTTATTATAGACTTATAAATTCAAAAGACTTAACAGATTTTACCAAGCAAACTATAATACAAACAATTTTATTAATTCGTAGCGTTTATTACATTTTACAAAAAATTACATGCTATTAAGGAATTCCAACAAAAAACTCTTCTGAAACATACAATTTGTAACAAACACATGTAGACAAGTTCTAAACTGCCATTAGAGGCATAAATTGACAGAGTCGTATTTAGAGATTTTAATGAGGTGAATGCTACACGCTTTAATATCGAGTTCCACGGATCTCGACATTATCTTAGACATAGAAAATTTTAAATAACTTGATATTCAAGCCACAATCCTTGTTCCACGTTTTATAGTATTTCCGTATTTCCGGTCTCATGGAACATTTTCTCACTTTTATGTTCATCATGTGTTTAATGTGTCATCTCTTTCCAAAGTCTAAACTTAACTTGATTTGTTGACATTTTAAATAGTATAAGTATTGTCACGCTCGCTGTCCCGTATAAAGTATGACGAAAAGTGTGCAACGCCTTCGTAAGTACTACTACACGCACAACTCTACATTGTCGTATGTATTCAGTAAATCTTGTGTAGTCCGCAAAGAATTTGGAGAACGCTTAATATATCACAATCACAACCCGGATCGCAGCGAATTTCAAGAAATCTAGAAACTTCACCCTATTTCTTCTTCTTCCTATGTTAAATTAGAAAGTCTGTAAAGAAATCTGAATGTGATATCTAAATGGATTATGTGTCATCTTCATTTATGAAGATTGCATATGTTCATAAATGAAAATGATATTTTATTTTAGATAACTCAACTGTCTCATTTTATAAATAGTTTTGTAGATATTTGAAAAATAAGTATCGCGAAAATAAGAAAACTTCTTGTGCTAATAACTTATCTAAAAAACTGTCATCTTAGCGGCACATTTAGTATTTTTCTTGTCATTTTATGTTAGTGAACAAAGACGATAACAAATTTAAATGTCACATTAGATAACAGAGATAAACGTTGGATGTAAGGCCCTAAAATGTACACTTGAAACCCTTGTGTAGTTCGTGAAACATGATTCCTGATGCTTTATAATTACGAGAACACTGGCCCTTACCTTTTAAATTTATGTTTTTAATGAATGAACGGAAGACTAAGAGGGAGGCCTTTGCCCAGCAGTAGGACGAGATAGGTTAAATAAGAAAAATAAAATAATTAATGAATGTATCAATAAGAATAATGATAAAATTAAACAAACATGGCCCTAGATATGTCCCTGTGGCCAGCATAAACGTCGCATGCTACACCGCCACCACTCACCATCAGGGCACATTCGGAACCGCAGTAATGAGTGGACCAATTCTTTAGTGCCCTCGAACACGAAATAATCTTGCAGACGCGTTATAGCCTTCCATTACAATCAACCGCTAATATAAATATAAAAATCTTTGTATTACTAACTGACTGATTGACTGTTTGACTGCATGAGATCGACGTCCGGTAAGTTCTAGAACTTCTAGAGTCCTGAAATTTGCAGATTATATTACTTTTTAAACATACAACAACAAGGTGCATCTAAGATAAATATTTCCTAGAGTTTAACTGAAGACGCAGCAGAAATATTTTACATTAAAAAAGCCAGCGCGGGCAAAGTCGCGGGACGTTCAACTTGTCTAATTAATAAGTTTTATTATATTGAACATATTTTTTTGCGTTTTTTGATTGATCTTGCTTTTTGTGTTATAAAGTTTTGTACTTATATTTATGTGGCTTATACAAAATGGCAATGATGAAAGATTTCACCATTAAACTCAACTCATGGCTCTGGGCTAAACATTTAACAGAGCCCTGCCCAGCTTGGATCAACCAAAACTGATACATGACCATGGCAGCGAGACCAAAACAATTCGTCTTTATTATAAGCATTCGCTGAGTAAATTGAAAATACCTCCTAAGTATGACTGATGGTGCACATTACTTGCCCCGGCGACAGTTCTCCCTTTAAGAAAAGAGGATTATTTCATGCGGTGGAAACGGAGTTTAATATTACGTCTATTTATATTCATGGTCGCTTTATCGCCAAGAAGGGAAGACGGGAATCATAACGATGTAAGTACAGAATAACAGCAATATTCACTTAGGGATATTTTTTGTTTCCGATTATGCCTCGGTTTTCCTCGGCGAGAATTTAGCCGACGATTTGGGCCGCGGAATTAGCTTTGTGATAAGGTAATAGTAGGCGGTGCTAATGAATAACTTTTATGTGTCTATATTAATAACAGCCTCATGTTATTGCGTAAATTAGGTCATTACTTTGTATCGTTTTCACGTATAGTATGAAACGTTTATACTTATAAATTAATGTTGGCAGAAATAGTACTTTGGGTGGGAGATCTTGAGACAAGCTAGCAGCTTGATGGACGCAAAAACTTAGTAAGTTTTGGTCAAAACCGAGATTCTTGGTATCTGAACTCAGGCTAGGCTATTTACCTTCGACTAATATGGATTCTAAAGTTTGAGAGAATGTAATTATGTAAACTTTGATGAGTACGCGACAATGTAAGTTCGTTACTGAGTTTGACTAGCATTTTTTATTATCATAAATCAAGTACCAAGCAAGCGAGCAAAGTCGTGGATAAAAACAAGCCTACTAACAAACCTCTTTCAAATAAACCTTACTGTGTTTCTTATAGCGCTAGCTTATTTCCGTGTTAAAACACTTTTCTTTTTCTTTTCTTGTTCTCCGCCCAACTCATTACACCATAAACCCAAGGCCATCTGCCAAAGGTCAAGATGAAGCATAAAATAAAATTGAAACTCATCATTCACTCCAGAGTTATTTGAAAAATGTTCAGCATTTAGTTGCCAGGGCGTTTTAATGAACAACGCCCACTTGAAAATAATTCCTGCAATTTACACTGAAGCCACCATTATCCTTCAAAAGGGCTACAAAGGGACGACGTGTAGACTTGTTCTGCTATAGAGTGTTATAACTTTAGTCTATTATATAACTAACATACTGTAATCCCACAGAACACAGAGGTTACAAGATAATGTAAGAAATATGAAGGCGTGGATCCTTTAATATGAGGCCCGAGGCGATTAAAAGCTTAAAGTAATCGCCTCACTAGATCATAATGTTGTCTAATAAAACTCGTAAACTCTAAGTAGATTCGCGTTATTTACGTTTATGTGTAAACCTCCTAAGGTTCTGAAAATCTAACTTTATTAAAAATGCGTTTTGAACCCAGAAAAGGAAAAAATATTAATGTATTTAACAGTAAATAATGGACATACCTAAGCTCAAAGTTTTATGCATTCATTTCTAATTTACTCAAAAAAACTGTAGAAGCTGATGCTTTTGGTTTTGTTTGGTCAACTTAAATAATTAACTTTTTTTTTTTTAGTTTTTTTACTGCAATGCGGGCATTACTGCTTGGCGGCAGAAATAGGTATGGTGGTAGTCCTTCCCTGGACGAGCTCTATCATTGAGAACTCTACTGCTCTTTCACAGAGAACTCTACTACTCTGTATTATTACATGGTAAGCCATTGAAGCTTCAAGGCAGCTGAGCCTTCCACAGACAGCAAAAAAAAAGTTAAAGACCATTAAATTAAAGCAAAGTACTGTCAGCAAAAACTCACAATGCTGTTTATTATACCTACTAGGTACTACGCATTGCAAAATGATCCACGTAACAGCGCTCTTTTCTTATAAACGATCTGAGACGCAAGCAATAATCACTAGTTTTTATTGCAAAGTTGTATAATAAAATAATATCGACGTTAGGTCTTACGAATTGAGACAGTTGAGCCATCTAAAGACATTTCGTCAAGTTACAAACGATTTAAAGACAAAATAAAATGAAATCTACGTAAAATTAAATTTACTCATATTATAAATGCGAAAGCCTGTGTATGTTTGTTACCACCACGTATCTTCATGACGACTTATTTATATACACTTTATACTTATTTTTGTAAATACAAACTCATTTTGTTTTTTTTTTTAGGGGACTCCCTATTCCGCATTTGGACTCGTGGTTGGTCCATTATGCGTGGGTACTGGCTACGAATGTAACCAGCCTAACTCCCCCCAGAAGCACAGAAGCTTCCTGGGATCTTCACAGGCTTCGAGGAGTGACCTCGGTGTGCCGAGGGTTTGTGTTCGTTGGGTGGCTACTCCCGCGCATTCCAGGACTACGTGGGCAGCTGTTTCTTCTTAGAGGCTAGACAGCCTCTGCAGAGTGGACTATCTGTGGCTCCGATGTTAAAGAGGTGTTTGTTCAGGGGACAGTGTCCTGTTAGGGTCCCCACGATGGTTTTGAGTTCTATTCTTGTTAGGTGCAATAGACGACGTGTCAGTCGTTTGGAGGCAGTTGGTATCGCTGCCCTCGACTGTCTGCAGTCCGTCATCTTTGTCCAGCGTTCGTTGTGTAGGTTTTGGGTATGCAGCCGTATACCCAAACTAGGTGCGTAGCTGGGAAAACGGCAGAGAGAGGAACGGGCTCGGTCCCTCTATTGTTGTTTCCGATCCCCTCCTGGCTAGCTCGTCCGCGGCGTCATTACCCAGTGATCCACTATGCCCCTTTATCCATTGGAGAGTTACCCTGTTCCTCGCGGCTATGGTCTCTAGGGCAAGGTGACATTCGTGTATGAGTTTGGAGTTACAATTACGGTTCTCCAGAGCTTTGAGTGTTGCTGTGCTGTCCGAGAGAATTCGTATGTCGTAGTCATCGACCTCTCTCCTTTTGATTGCGTAGGCAGCTTCCGTTATAGCCACACATTCACATTGGAAGATGGAACTGTGTTTGCCTAGCGTTGTTGTTGTGTTGATGTTGAAATACAAACTCATAATACGTACATAAAAATACCCAGACCGGAAACATTTTGATCTCTGTACTACCCAGTCCCGGAATCGAACAACAATTTGCAGTTCATGCAATTTTGTCCCTCAGCGAAGATCAAACCCGCAACCTTTCGTTTCTCAACTGGGCACTCGCCTACCGCGCCACCAAGGTCGTCTATAAAGACTATTTTTCTTTAATTCCAGTGTCAACAGTAGACGTAGACGCCGTGCTTGGTCGGAAGGCGTCGCTGCCCTGTGACGTCACACCAGACGCAGCAGAAGACCGTGTCTACATGGTGCTGTGGTTCAGAGCTGGGAAAGCCACGGGAGGGAAGCCTATTTACAGGTGACAGGCTTCAAACATTATGTGCACTTTTTTTATATCACTAAAGTGGCTACGTTTGGCCCACTTACTACGCGACTATCGTAGTCTATGTACGCTTCAGCATCAAAAATATAACTTGCGCGGTGCCACACTGAGACGTAAATCTAAAGTATCATGTGGATGTGAAAACTCATAAAAAGCCGCACTTTTGTACTATAATAATCTAATCTAGGTGTATCCTTGGTATAATAAAATATTATTTATCTCCTTATTTGTTATGTCAGCAAATCACGAGTCAGTTAAGTCGTTCACTGATGTTAAGTGCAATGCCTGACCTACTTACTCATAAGTTTAGTGACACCAAAAATTTAATTTTTAAAGTTCTGAGTAACACTGCACTATCGTCAACTCGAGATCCAAGACGAACTCTTGCTGATGTGTCCTATCACCAAGTAATAAACCACTGTATATAATCAAATTATTATCCTCAATTAACTCTTTAGAACTCCAGAAAATAACCACTTGAAACAACGGTGAGTATTTAAACACACATATAGCTAAAAGCTATCCTTGATCAAAGAGCAATACATACATATTAAACATGTACTTATACTTAAAAGGGTCGATTGTGCCCATGAAAATTAGCATCTTTTTATGGAATAAAATTCATCGCTGTTTTATTCTTTTTTTTAACGAAACAACCAGCTGTTCGTTGAACATCTTGCCAATAGTAATAGAAATGATAAATTCGACTTGAAGATATTAAGTAGTACAAAATGGTAATTTTACCAGTTTTCTAAAATTAACAAAAAAAACCGTTCGTCAGTCCCGTCGAAAAAAAAATCAAAATTTTTGTTTAAAATAAGGACCTTTTGCGAATCCATATATACAAAGTTATGTAGCATAAATCAAGCTTACTAGCAAACCTAAATAAAATTATAAAATTTAACAATTATTTTTTTTGTCATCAAACAAAAAAGCTAAAAAACCCAGACGAGTTTGTTGCCAGATTCTTCTGGGCTTGGGCTCGTGGAACTGGCGTAAATTCACCTAGCTTTAAGACGTTTCAAAATGATCTTTGTGATATTATTGAATAAATATATTTTTTACTTTTTTACTTTTTAAAGAAGTATAACAAGATTATAAATGATCTCTGACTACATTCGCGTTATTACTATGCCGACTTCACTGAAATACCAACAATCCGAATAACCCTTAAAACTTTGTAGCAGTAAAGCGTAGCACTTTTCGTAGCGCGTAGCAAGCTTGTAGCACAGTTATGTAGACTTTGCTTCCCTCGTTACCAAATGTAAAGTTTGAAGCTATGCATTTACACTGTCTCAGATCTCAATATTAGTTTTGTTATCTGTTTTGAATAAGTAAGTTTTCGATAATTTTGCCGTTTAACCGTTCCTCAGATCTATGAAACAATACCAGATACGTTTATGATTACTATTAGAATCTAGCAAGTAATATTTTTTATGTTGCAAGTGTAAACTTCGTTGCCACTTTATTGGTATAAAATAAATAAAATAAATGCTACCTGCGTTTAATTCGCTTTTTAGTGACCGTAACATATAGGGTGTTAAAATCTTTAAAAAAAAAGCGGCCCATATTTATAGAGTATAAAGCTTTATTAATAATGTAATAACAACTTTATGTACCACATACAGACCTAATTATACCACAATCCGTTCAGTGGTTACGGCGGGGTTGATTAACAAATGCGCTTATATACTTAATTACAAACTTTCGCATTAATTATAATAGGAAATAGGATAGAGTAGACAGCAACCAATCTAAAAACAACAATCTAACCAAAGAGCACCTACACGAATAACATCAAAGCAATTCTACGAGGAGTTCTTCTCGGCATTTTCGCTGGTACCTACTACTTATCACACTTATCTAGTTTAATTGTTTTAAGGAACTAAACAAATTTAATTCAAGTACTCGTAGGTGTTACGAGTTATTAAACAAAATATACTTGAACATTTAGGTTAGACCATAATAAACAATTAAATAATAGCTCTGGAAACGTAGAGAATTAAATGTTTAGTAAAACATATTTTTTATATCGCGCTTGTGCGACTGGCACATATTGACAAAAACAATTAGTCCAAGCGCAGACTGCTGATTTTACAGGCCTCCATCTGTCAGTAAGGTATATATTCGTATATTGATTGAGCTAGGCCATAAATGCTTTTGTCCGTCAGTCAGTCACTCAGTTAGTCTGTTCTCGCTTACAGGTAGAATTTTTCAACCGATCTGGTTAAACCTTGGTAGTTGGTACACAGGTTTTATGACTACAAACATATAAATTGTTTGTCGAGAATTTTTGATTGTGGCCGTACTTTCTCCAAAAAGGAGCCTAAAGGGGGCTATTAAATATCTCCGCATAATAAGATCCGTTTTTGATAATTATTGATTCATTGAAATTTATTTACCATTAAGTTGGTCTCATAAAAAATTGGTGAAGATCTGATGAGGATCTTCAGCGTGATGAGCAGAATAGGTTCTCAAAATGCAGTAAATTACTTACCTAGCATAAGCTTACCTTAAAAGTTTTTGCTTGTGAGGTCTTCTGTCAGCATACAGGGTGAGTACTTACCCTGTAAAATGCATGTATGATCTGCAAAACATAAAATCGTGCTTCAACTGGTCACCGATTAAAATCACTTGTCTGTACTCAACCCTAGGTTAACAGCTGTCCTCAATCCAGTTAACATATTGGCAAATGACTTCTTATCGCCATCAAGTTTCGGACACGATCCTAAACTATCTTTGATTAATTAACAAGGCAGCTATCGAAACATCGCCTGCAGTCAGAGATAACGCGAGCGGCTTGGCATTAATCATTTCTAGACTAATTTATGCGATTTTGATACGAACATAGATTGTCATAGGCCAGATTTTCTTGTATAGTTTTTACAAAGATTTATTAAAACTGACTTTTTATATTGTGAGGTTAAGCCGCAGAAGTTATTGAAGGTCTAATAAGACGCTCGCTTAATAGGTATATTTATTCTTATTACTAAATCTATTGCTGCTTGACTGTAGACAGTGGTTTAGTAGTAAGTTCAGGACGAACTCATCACAAAAAGCTGGAACTCTTTGTAGTAAATAATCATTATTATGTATTTATCATTATTTTGTCATTTGCGGTTGATTTTTTATTGTACGATAAACGATCGTCCTTTGTCATATTAAAAGATAATCTCTTGCATGACGTTCTTGGTTGTAATATCAACCATACAGCGAACCCCAGAACCTTGAAGGCAAATCCATCAAGGCTAATGTGGAAGCGGCTCGATCTTTCCCACGTTTTATTTTATACACTCGTGTGAGTGTAGACTCATCCAATACATTAACCATTGACCCAAATTTTCTCAACCATAAAAACCATCTTAACCAACCATGTGATTCCAATGAAACATTAATAAAAACTGAAAGCAAGCGAGGCACGTCATGAATAACTAAACGATGAGAAAATCGTGAGGAAACCGACTGTTCTTGTGCGGATTTAGTTACAGGAAGTGTTTGGGTCTGAAATAAGCATAACGCTAACGCACAGTAATGTCTGAACAAATATGAAACATGAGACCAGACGAAAATGGCGGATTGATTTACTGTAGACTTCGGTGGCCGGATCTCCGGTACTTCCGTGTACACACATTCTAACTCGCCGGGAGGATTCGACTCTGCCAATCCTATTTTCGTCTATATTTCATCAGCTCTTGAGCTCATTATCGATTGGGACCAGACGAAGTGGATTGAAGTATTGGCCGGGGATCACATCGTAAATGTAACAGGTATATTTTCCATATTTTATGAAGATGTGCACAGAAATGTATTGGAGTTATTGAATTTATTTTTGAAACATCTGTCAGAGAACATTTCGAGCTTCTTTACTTATTTAGAACAATGACTTTATGAGTAATATTTCCAAGTATTTTTCTTTTCTTATTTTTTCTCACTTACCTTACATTATTTATACACTATGTTGTTTTTCAATTAACGGTGATTTTTAAATAAGCTCACACATTATTTAACTCTATAAATTACCCCTATATTGAATAGAATGTTAACATTTTAATTTGATGCGATAGAGCTCATGGGTCGACGAGTGCAAATAGCCTCGTTGTTGCGGCTTCACTATCACGCACGCCATAAACAAAGATCAGATAACTTCAAATGATAGAATATTCAATTGTTTTAACTGCTTTGCTTAGATTTATTTCAATTGCGATACTGCAATTTTATTTTTAAAAAGAACTAACAATATAAAAAACTGGGTCTGGTATTATGAGCTATTATTATTACGGCGTACATAAAATAAAAATTGTAAATTTAAAACGCGAAGCCAGTTTATTTACGTTTTTTTCACCAATAAACTATTACATGTCAATGGAAACGTAAACTTTAGCTCGTATTTCTAAACTGTAATCTTGTAAATCTAATTTTTCATGTGAAAGAAACGGCCTTCGTAGTGAAAGGTCGTTGTGTGAAAGCATTAAATGAATTTAGTTTTGTTAGTCGAGCATCAGTTTTTTGACAGTTTACAACGACCTTTATACAAATTTATAAAGCGTTATTTAAGCGGTTGCCTACGAGCTGATAAGCAAAAGTTACTGCTTCACGTTAGCCGAGATATGTGCCACTTCACTCAAATAAAATGTGTCTCTGACGGTTTTGCTGCAGGCAAAGTTGTCTAGAGATGGTGTCGTGCAATGTCTCAAGCGACTTACGTTACACAACTTGTGGTGCCTTTTTATTCATAGATTAGCCTAGGTATAGTTTTGCCGTTGCCGTTTATCTGCTTTTCCTAGTGAAAGGTAAGAAGAAGATGAAAAGATGTTTGCTAAAACTTTAACAATGACGACTACGCAAATTCAGAGTAAAGAATACTCTTGACTTACCTTGTTTAAAACCAGCTGTCACTTTTATACGCTTAGGTAATAAAGTAGTTTGTTTTTGTTGCTAACGTCATCAAACAAAGATAGAGTAAGTTTTTTAACGCTTTATTAGTTACGACAGCCACTAAATTATTGTAAATAAGAGGTTAGGTGTAGTGAATTGCACACAAGAGTAGTAGAGTTCTCTGTGATAGAGCTCGTCCGGGGAAGGACTACCACCATACCTATTTCTGCCGCAAAGCAGTAATGCTCGCATTGCTGCATTCCGGTGTGAAGGGTATGGTTTCCGGTGAAATTACTGGCACATGGGGCTTTCAATCTTAGCCTCAAGGTGGCAACTCGCGAGTGATACCTCTGGTATTGCAAGCGTCCATAGGCTGCGGTAACCGCTTACCATCATGTGGGCCGTACGCTTGGTTGCCACTTCAGTTGTATAAAAAAAAAAAACAACTTCAACGGGTAACAATGCAACTTTCATGGGCAGGCAAACAATTTGGTGGTCGTAAAAAAGATTTTCCACTGCATCATTTAGGAGTTTAATTTTGACATAACCTTTGTTAATGCACTCCTGCGCATTTGCGGGAACCCACTTTTTTAGCGTTGCTTGCCAATCAGTCAGTTTATAAATTCCCATCATCATAGCCAAACACAAGAAAGGTTTATCGTGATTATGTTTTGCAAACTATGTACCACCACTAACACGGCTCGACCCATCAGACCATTAATCACTCGTGCCGCTTAGCCCTATTATTAGGGTAACTGTGGAAGGCTTTTAAATATCTACCACAGGAAAAAGAGTTTTAGCTAGTCCAATATTCAAACGGAAATAATTTAAAGTAATATTGTAAATAAAAAAGTTCAACTAAACAAAACATGTAATTTAAAAACTAGATAACTGATACGTTACTTAATATATTTTTTTTGTAAATACATACAATAAAATACATAGAAACAACCAGACCCGAATCAAATATTTGCAGATCATGCAAAGGATTAAACCTGCAACATCTCAGATAATTGATAGATTCAGGCGTTACTTTGCGGAAATCCATTACAAGATAAAAAACAGACGAAAAATCTCTAGTACTATTCCGCTTAACCTTTTAACTGATGAGGTCACACAGTTACCACAGTTAACCTCAAAAGAAAAATATCGACACGTGTTTCATCCCTCCACGGGACATCCTCAGGACCATCGACTTGTTCTCCGGCAGACGTGTTGCTCCGTCGAGCGCTGGACTCACTTTGGCTCCAGCGCTCGACGGAGCAACACGTCTGCCGGAGAACAAGTCGATGGTCCTGAGGATGTCCCGTGGAGGGATGAAACACGTGTCGATATTTTTCTTTTAAGGTTAACTGTGGTAACTGTGTGACCTCATCAGTTAAAAGGTTAAGCGGAATAGTACTAGAGATTTTTCGTCTGTTTTTTATCTGCAACATCTCGATTCTAATCCAGGCATTCGCCTATTGCGTCACCGAGGTCGTCGTATAAGTCTAGTAGTAGTGACTCTGCTTTTCGATCTAGTCTTGTGGGTTTCAAACTGGTTCCATCTTGTTGCCAGATTTGGTAGCTGGCTTCAAAATGGGAGAAATAATTACGATTCAAAGCTGGCTACGAAACGGGCTCTTTAGTCCCTTCTCATAGCCAGATTTAGTAGCTCTGGCTTCAAAATTGTCAGCAAACGACTGGTCCGGCCTCTTTAAATGTAAAAAACTGGGTAAGTGATCTAGCAGTTTTGTCAATAAACTGTGAGTATACGCCCTAGCCCATAAACCATTGACGGCAAGGCGATAACTGACGCCCAGATTGAACCGTTACAAATTGAACTTTCCAGCGTAAATGGATCGAACATTTATTGGTTTTGTAAAAGTCAACTTGCGGGCTATTTGCGAGGGTTTTACCCACAAATCTAATACTTACAAGGTAATTTACAAGTGTGACTGTAAGATCAAAATTTATATTTACCTTATAAAAAGAAAGCATTACTATTAGGCTACCTAAAAGCACATGATCTAACGGCTGTTATTGCCGAGACTAAAAACCAATACATATAAATTATTTGTGTATTTTACTTGTATTTATTAATTTCATAAGCCACTTTGGCTTCTTGGCTTCGCTACAGCATATTTCACGAAGAAAGTCATGTTTATTACAGCGTGGAACGAGACGGTAACTTGCTACCTAACACCCTTCATCTACTTGGCTATGCCAACCTGGCGGTGTCTAGGTGCTTGCTTATCTATGTTTATTAAAAGCTGTAGCGGTGTGTATCGTGTAACTAAATTTAATACATTTTGAGCTCAGCACCTCTGGCATTGGTTCAAAATATTTTTATTCAATCAAATCACAGGGATCAGTATTATTATTCATCATTTATGATTATATTATGTCTGCATTCGTCTGTACTCGTAATTCCTCACACGCTTCCATAGTTGACATCTTAAAATAGACAATGTCGCGAGCTAGAACTAGTATAAATAAAATATGTAGGTCGCTATGTGTCTGATTAAAGAGATTAGTTTGCGTGAGTACAGAGGTGGTTTATTTGCATTAGCAATTTACAGCCTTGTTTAAGGTAGCAAGTCGTGAGGTAACACCTAACCGTTTGCCATGAAATTAGTGAACATCCGTATTGAAACATCACCATCATCATTTCAGCCCGGTATAGGTAGGTATAGGCCTCCTTTCGTTTATGCCATTCTTCTCGGTCCTGTGCAGTTCTTAGCCAGGTTTTTTCCAGTCGACCCAACGCGCTGTTGGAGGTAACACCTTAACCGTTTGCCATGAAATTAGTGAACATCCGTATTGAAACTTCATCAAGTTTAAACTAACTTAGAAAAACGTACAAGTAATATTTTATTTCTCATATTAACATCTAACTGCAAACACTTCATTTTAGTTTCTTAGGTGGTCAGCCCATCGCAGAATCACCAAATTACGTGACTGGACAACAAAAGAAAATATAACTAGCTTTGATTTAGGTTTAGGAAAGTAGGTTATCGCTTATATCGGCTATTCGCCTATGTCGGCTGTTGAGTTATGCTATTGCTTAGTTCTTTTCAGATGGGTGTCTAACCTTAGCCATGCTAACTTTATTCTGTAATCCTGAAAATTAGTAATATACTGATAGAAACTCTTAATTATTGTCACCGATTTTGGATTAAATTAAAAAAAGTAAAATCAGACGAAAAAGAAGAAAAAGAGTCTACTAGAATAAAAAAAAGGTTTGTTTGAATAACTTTGCCCAGCTGGCATTATATCAGTTTTCAGTTACAGAATCGGTAACAAATCCGACAAAGAACAAACAATAAAGTAGGCCTATTATATTTTATGTTGCCATCCCCACGCTTCAAGAATTACAATAAATTTCATAACGCACTTATTATTGCCTATTATTACGGAACAATTATACATATTCCACCGTTTAATGAGAAACTATAAAATAGCAATTAACTAAGCAATTTCTCAAAGTATATGGCGTGGCTTGTAATTTTACGTTGCCTGCATAATAATATCGCTTGAGCACCATTGTTTTTTACACAGAAGTTTTACTCATATTGATTTTAATCGGCTTTAGATCTGTTGTTTGTAATTCTATAACAATAGGGGTTCTCGCGTGCGTAGTATTTATTAAATAACAATTTGAACAGTGGTTAAGACGCCTTTGAGTATAAAAATATATAGGTAGTACTGTTGTAAAAATAATAAAACCAACAACAGATTTTTGTACTCAAGAGCGTCTTTGGTTGGTACCAATGACGATAGAAATGGATTCACTATTAACTTAAGAGCACTGATGGTCAAGTGGCTATGGTTTTATTCGAAAAGTCTTTAGTGCGTAATGCCACGTTTTCCTTGACCATTTTACTGACAGCACGTCAAACGATGGAAGAAAACATTTTGAGAAAACAAGCATCTATAGTTCGACTTTGGACAACTTTGACTATATACATGAATCTTTGTTAGACGAGTTCTTTTCTCCAATAAACTATACAGACTTAATGGTCAGTGATTATGATCTTTAAGAGTATGCCAGTGTCCCAGGAGGACACCGATTATAATGCTGGTAATAATGATGCATTACTAAGTTCTTTTTTTCGTGTATTCCCGATTTCTCCATGATTTTGACCCTATTAATGGGACAGTGGGAAGTCAACTTAACTCACCGTTGTCCCCATTACGCTTTATCTTCAATGGGGACTGTGACACGTTACTTTTTACCGTGCCACTGTCCCTATTGTCATTTATCTGAATTGGAACAGCTTTAATTTCGCATAAAAATAAAACTGAATAGATACATTATCATTTTACTAAGGCGTGCTAGAATATTATCTGGGATATTTTTTTTACTATTTCCCTCGAGCAATAATATTGTAACCATTCTTACCGTAATCTTTTGTTCCAGCTTCGACGTTCGCGGGAGATCCTTTAACAAAGCCCTCCAATGGTCAGACCCCA
The DNA here is from genome assembly GCA_951394395.1 of Colostygia pectinataria. Lineage (NCBI taxonomy): Eukaryota > Metazoa > Arthropoda > Insecta > Lepidoptera > Geometridae > Colostygia > Colostygia pectinataria. The sequence goes on along the minus strand of OX596365.1, from coordinate 5,417,867 downwards.
ACGTTTTTGGCCCCAGAGCTGACTTCGTGACCATCACGCGTCCCGCCTCCCTGACCCTCGCGACCGTTCAGCTGGACGACGAGGGCGTCTACCGGTGTCGAGTCGACTTTAAAAACTCACCGACAAGGAATTTTCAAATAAGACTATCAGTTATAGGTAAGCACAATTTCTAAATTAAACAGTGGAACGGTCAGCTAATTTGTCTGCGTTCTTAATTGTTGAATTTTTGAAAGTTGAATATCCGCCATCTTTTTTTTATACAATCAAAGTGGTTACCGAAGCCTATGGAATTACTACTTGGATACATGCAAAAATTAAAAGTAAAAGAAACACAATATTATATGGCATATACAGTGTATTGATTGTCTGTCAGTCAGTCAGTCAGGAATGCAACGTTTTTTTTGTATCAGAAGTACGAGTAAGTCACTGTTCTAGTTTGTTCATTTATGCAAACGAGACCAATAATTTTTGAATAATTATAATGAAATAACTAATAAAGTGATGTAAACATTCAAGAAAATGTCTGAGAGTGCTTTATTAAAGTGCACAGTTTTATGTTCTGTGCTTGAAATTAAAAAAAAGCTCTAGCCCAAAATGGTAAGGTTTCGCAAGTAACTACTTCAACACTGTTTAGTAATTTGACCTAAAATTCAGCACCTATGTAGGCACTTCTATAAGCTTCCATTTTCAAAAAGTTTCGTTAGAAACTACGTTAAACAAAGTGCGTAAACTTTACCAAGTTCTTGAATAAGTACCTATTTTTGTTTTGATCCCTTCAACTTTTATAACTTGGGTCGATCACGCACATACAGTATGGGTGGGGATCGAAATTAAAAACCGATTTTATATTATCTTGTGCAGGTCGTTTTTCTATGCAAATCCAGCGTTTCAATTCAATTATTTTAACATTATTTTAAATTACTTAATTTATTTCAGGCCCCAAAGTTTACTGTGTTATTAAAAATAACAAATCACAATGAATGCACGGTACGTAAATACTCGTATATCATACGTGCAAATGCATTCTGAAAATTTAGTTTTATATCAGCAGTACTACAGCTTCATTGCGTTATAAAGCACTTAAAACCCAGCGGAAGCTAAATGGAAGCAAGTATTTACATTTTCAATTTCGTACACTCAAAATATAATTGGCCTCATAACGAGTGAAACGGTTTTCGCAAATAATGCTGCCACAAAACGTCGACCCCCGAAACTAGAATGAGAATCGCGGCAGATGTTCGCATTCCCACAGTGAAAAACTTTAGCGTAAAATGTCTGCTCTATGCTGAAAATTTATAAGAGAACCTTATCTAAAAAGCCAGCCTTTCAGTGGCTTTCGCTGAGAGAGCGATGCAAAACAAAGCTTTGTTAAAGCTCCTTTGAATTTTGGTAAGGAAAATGAGAGGTTACACACGACCCCTGCCCCGTCAAAGAAGCCTCCGAGTGCTGTTATTACAATAATGTACCGTGATATCACTTTTGGAGTGGCGGCGCGGTGCCTTCCTAGAACTGAGAACTTGCCTTGCTACCCCGTAAATGTAACCGACAATTTACAGTTATTTATGTGCCCAACCGAAAACCTTTTATTTTATTGATCTAGGAATATTCGTTAATTAGCGCAAATTGAATTAAATTGTTTTTAAAAATAGCACCGGTGGTCTAGTAGTAGTGTACCCCGCCTTCTGATCCTAAGGTCGTGGGTCAAACCCGGTTATGCACCAATGGATTTTTCTGTTCAATTTATTTGCTCTCATAAGGTGAAGGAAAACATCGGTAGGAAACCGTCATGTCCAAGTACTAAAGATTCGAGAAACATGTGCCATGCACCAATCCGCATTGGGTCCGCGTGGTGGATTAAGATCCAATCACTGTCGCGCAAGAGTAGGCCAGTGTCCCAACAGTATCAACATTAGAAGGCTGTCATGATAAAATAAATTGTTTATTGAAATCTCTTATACATACTTTGTATAAATGTCATAAAAATGTCATGTCATATCAATAAATTTTCTTGTTTTTATAAGACTACAACTACAAATCGTAAACTGCGTAACTATGTAGTCAAGCACTTCTTGTAGACCTAAAAGATTAAAAACTAGTCCGATTGTTTAGAGCAAAGATCACTTGCGTCTCTAATGTAAAGACTACTTGCGGTTATATTAGACAAAAGTCATGCTAGCACAAAATCTCTGTAAAACTTAGAAACTCGCACCAGTTTACATTTTTGCGAATAAATTCAGTTGTAATAAATTTTGTTGTTGTACCTACTTCAATAATTGTTGCGTATTAAGTTCATCCTTTAAGTTTTTTGCTATCAAACTTTTTGTTTTTAATACAAAACCAAAAATTGACTCACAAAGTGATTTTTACTAACTCTCTTGTACCTAAGCCGACACAGCCTTCCCAAGAATTTATTATGCTTCGCTTATCTACATATGTATATCGCGAATTTTAAATTGTAAACGAGCTCCACTTTAAACTAGCAGTTCAGTTTCTGCATGAATTTCAACCGCATTTGTTTACCGCACTGTAATTATTTACTATTGGCTTATAAAGTATTGGCTTAGGGTTAAAATATGAAGTACATTATGCACTGTGACCTGACCACTGACGCGCTATCGCTCAAACTATTTGGCAATATAGCGTCCACCGTCTCCCATATTTTATGAGAGTCATAATATCTTCACCGATATACCGGTACGTGAAAACACCCGTTTGTAAAAATGTATGAGTCATAATATATCTATAAAATAGTATACTTGATGTGATTTTGCTATTTATTAAGTAAGTTAATTCGTTCGCATGAGTCAGTATCCAACTGTGGTTGGTGGCTATTTATTAATTAGATTAAATATATGTAACATAAATAATGTTATAAAGACATTGAATTAATTGGGTTTTTCAGACAATTAGAGCGAGTTTTAGTTTTACTTCAGATCTTTACCACCGGTTTAGCGTTTAATTTCAGTCAATTAGTAAATTAGCAACTACTCATACATAATTATAATAATAAGTATGTTTTTACTGAAGAATTAAGATAAAATAATTCAAGAGAAAGGTTTATAGCACCAGTGCAAAGCTTGGGCGGGTCCGCTAGTTAAGAGGCCTTTCCAAGATTTAGCGATATAATTCATGAAGTTCGCGTGAATGTATCTTTATATAGTATAAGTAATAGCGCGCGCGACGAGGAGCTATACGTCCTCCCTCCATAAGCGCTCAGCGCTGTTTGAGAGTCGCTGCTTCGATCGATATGATTATAAGTGCGCTAAGGTGTGATTTTAAAAAATCGTATTAAAAAAAGTCAATGCTATTAGACTTTTTTCTTTGTTGTATTTATCTAATAAAAACTTAAACTTTAATTAAGCAGGTGTATTTTTATTGTAAACTCCTTACTTTAGCAGAAATAACAAGCGTAAAATTGGGAAAAGAACGCGTTTTTTAGACCGTCTTTTTTCAAAAATATTGAACTAACATGCTGTATTTTTCTCTATTCACTTAAATTTTAAAACTGTGATTATTATAATTGCATTTTTGGAAATATGTTAGATTTTGTTATTTCATTTAAAAAATGATCGAAAGTTGACTGGAATTGCTCATTTTACGAAACGTGCGTTACTAATTATTTTTTTAATCAGTTATGTCTTGAGTTAATTAATATTTGCTCTGTTGGCTTAAATGTTAAGGGATAAAGCTTTTATTTGTTTTTATTTTCGTTAAAATATCTTCGACACACGAGCCATAATAGTGTTCAAAACTTCACAGGCTACAAGAAAATTCAAGGATTGTCAAGAATAGGGCTCTTAATTTATAAAGTAATCTCGCCACCGCTCTGTAACCACCTATGTATATACTGGGTACATAAATAAAATTTTGTCAAAAAGATCTTCTGAATTATTATGATAACTTTTTGTGAAGATATTAATAAAGAGAAAGTAAATGCTTTTAGACTTAGTTTATACTAAAGGTGAACTTTAGTGCTCTGATAATGTACTAATCTAAAATTCGACAGCACGTCTGGAAGTAACATTAGCTGCGTGTTCGATAAATTATTACGGTTGTATTCGAACACCGAGTCTTAAAAGCACTCGTAGTGTAATTCACCTAGTTGTTACTATCGTGCTATCAGATCGATAACGATGAGCAACATTTAGCGTGAGCACCCTTTGATAGGTGACAGCTGTTTCATGGGCATTTATGACTGAGCGCAATCGGTTTACCAAACGGAACGTGGACATATTTTCATTTTATTATGTTTTAAAAATAATATGTATTTTGTATATTTTGTAATGTAATGTAATTATGTACATATTTTATTTTGTTTAATGAAGATACACTTATATGTATTTTTATACATTATTTTTTGAAAACCATGTTGTTGGTGCCAGCTACCATCAGCTAACGTAACATTTTTTTGTATTTTTTTCAATAAAGATGAGTTTGTAAAACCTTGATTTAAACAAAAAGAGGTCAATACCTATTCGCGGCGGATATACTTCCTCCAGTAATTCTTTCCCAGGCCGGGTTTTGAGTTAAGTGAAGCAATACATAACGGTTAAGTGGGGTGGTGCAGTGTTGTTACCGTAAGTCATCGCCTTGCGCAACTTAGGTACTGTTTGTAATACCCAGTTGTTGTAAAATACATTTTATAATTTTCTGCGTATTTTTTAACTCTAGATTTTCAAATCGAGTCTTGTGCTTGTAGTGTAGTTTGTCAAAGGCTTTATTGCTATCGTCTAACGTGTTTTTCAAAGTTCGTTCATTTAACATTTGATTTTTTAATTTCAATTTTGATAAAAGTTGCAGCTGAACCCGTAACCTTTTATTTCTCAACCGACTCGTTCACCGATCAACCGAGATCGTACTTCGTTTATTTCGGTCATATAACAGACATAAGTACTTTTATTTTTTGCTGACCATTATTGTAAACAAAGGCATAATATTCAACGGACAAAATGCAGCTAAAAGCCTGTTAAAATCCAATAAAACTCCTAATCCCCGTTGACATGTTAATGAGACTCCACTTTAAACGGCATCCACCAAAAATTAGTTCACGAGGAAAGTTGGTCTCTTTTACAATGGAAGCGGATTGCCAGCGCATGTTTTATTTCTGACCTTTTATTAATATTAAAATGTTAATTACTTAGACATAACGCTTGGGCAAATTGTTTGTAGTTACGGCTATTACCCGCGCGGTGCCATGCAGGCCTCGGACAAGCTTGTTCATTAACACGACCTGTATAACACGGTCAATAATGGCACACTGTTACTGCACCGGGTCTAATGACATACGTGACCACGGGTGTGGCGAAAGACCGTTGTTCCCGATGCCAGCTTTATCAACTATGCTATGTTTTTCATGCACAGCTGCTGACTAGACCGGTGCCGTACCTAAAGAAACGTTCCAAGAACAAGCAGCACCCTTACACTGATACCAAATACTGATACATTTTCTTCTATAACTTTTTTTTTTTTGACAATCCACACAGCATCATCTAGCCCCAAAGTAAGCTGCTGTTAAGCAGAGCTGTATTATGGGTACTAGATGACTGATATATATCTAATACAATACAATACATAGATAGATATTTTTTTATTTTACATAGAAAATACCCAGAACACCCGGAACAAATATTTGTAGATCGTACAAACATTTGTCCCGAGGCGGGAATCGAACCTGCAACCTCTGCGTCGCAGGTGGACCTGCGCCCGCTGCGACACATCGGTCGTCACTTTATTTGTCATGCATGCTCAACTTCAAAACTAAAGTTTGTGATAAAACAACTGACGATAGGAATATTAATTAATAATAATAACACTCAACTTTAGACTATTTTGTTATTGACTCGAACGCCTTTACTCGTTCGTCTAGAAATTATAACGGATAAGGGAGATAAGGTATGTCAAATGAGCAAAAGTACGGGTGTGAAAGTCTGTACCGGTAAGCGCTGGATATCTGTTTCAGCGTGCAGTGGTCCACGTCGCGTTCATATTTCGTGAGTTTGTAAGCGCCCTACAGAAACACGCCCAAGTTTCAACTTCGAGAAATGTGATTATGTAGCGAACTTTAAGTGAATTGCTTAACATGAACTTGCGAAACTTAATTGTTCAAATATAAACGGCTTTGATAACTTTGCTATTGCGAAGCGTTTTTGAATCGCAAAAATGAAACAAAGCTCCTAAGACAATAGTATTCGATTGTGAAAGCTCCTAAAGCAAACACTCTATTTCGATTCGAATCAAAAATTAAGTTACATTGTTGGCAACTGTCTAACACAATTAAAGCCGATGCGATGAAACTTGGTACCAGAGTACAACAGAACAAAACTTGCCAATTATCAGTATCCGCTCACCGAAACCCTTTAGGGGGGATCGAAAGCTTCTATGAAACTTTTACAGCTTCATTTGGAGACAAGAGGAATATAAAAGTAATGCCAGTCTGTGTAACTCGACAGCTGAGGGTTTCATTCATGTCGTGTCAAAAACATTTTGCTAGAATAATAATTTAGTTGTCATTAAAAAATTCCAAGCACTTTACTTTTTTGACCGAGCGAGTGATGCGAGCGAAGTGTCTTAGTTTGGAGATTGGTCAAAAATGCTTTTATCCGTCAGTCAGGGAGTCAATCAGTCAGTCTGTTCGCATTTTTTAACCAATCTGGTTGAAACTTGGTACACAGGTTTTATGATTTTATAGAATTTGATTGTCGTCGGGGATTTTTATTGTGGGCATACTTTCTCCAAATAAGGGCAAAAAGGGGGCTACTGAATATTTCCGCCTCATGAGATTTGATTCCGATGTTTTTTTTTTTTATTTGAAAGGTATTACTTTTATGAGTATAATATACTTTTAGTTTGACTCATAAAAAACTGGTGAAGATTTGATGAGGATTTTCATCTTGATGAACATAATAGCTTCTCAAAATGCATATTGCTCACTTTCAAAGCTCACTTTACAAGTTTGTGCTTGCGAGGTCTACTGTTCGGAGAACTGCTTGTTTATTTTTGAGCAAGAAACCCCAAAAAGCGACAACCTAGCCGACGACGACGGCGTGCACGGGAAACGTTAGCCTGAATTAATAAGTAAAACACGAAATTTGAATTTAATGAAACAAGTTAGCTGTGAGCAGCTGAGCGTGTATCGATCGAGTTCATAATAAGAAATGAAACGATTCCGGCAAAGTACGCCGCGCCTCGTCGACTTGGTAAGTGCTAACGCGTCGCTGAGTCTTTCAATATAAATTATGTTTACCATTAGTGTGCTTTTGTAATTAACGAGTACCTACATGCATTCTATATGATAATTACACACTTATCTTATATGCTTATAAGAATTATTCTTATATGCTTATAAGGGTATATTTACTAGAAAATAGCATCGATAAATTAAAAATTAAATTGAATGAAGCAAGCTGGGTGTTGTGCAAAGTTAAACCGAGCCGTTCACGTCTTTAGAAATATACCTAAAATTTTCCCTGCGCACGGACGTTCTACAGTAAATTGTCACTAGCCTTAGCTATTAAAGTTAGCTACCTTATTAACTAAAAACAATAAATTAAGCCATGAATATCTGCATACTGAAAGAATTTAAACATCAACTTAAAGTACCTAGCAACATAAAATGCGTCTTTATTTTATGACGGCTTAGGAACGGAAACCGATAGACTATCCAAACGAGATTCTTCAAGAAAATCGGATGTCGTAAAACGTAACTCAGTTTTAAGTTATAGCCTGTGCAATATGTACAAATTCTCGAGTCATATTAGGGAGAGTGGAAAACTCGTAAAATCTATAGTGTTCTCGTAACCTGAACTTGCAATAAACTGGTGTTTATTTCAGTAAAAGACATTCAGAACTAGATCTTGTCACAGAAATTATTCTTTGCATTGTAAGTATTTAAACTATATTTGATTTTAAGTCTTTTTTATTTGAAATAATTATTGGTCCTTACTAAAAAATTTGAATTGCTTGCGTCTAAACTTTTATTAGCTAAAAATCGAGATCTTTACGCAAAATGTCACCGTATTATCTGTCCACTGCAGATGGGGTTACATAGTTCATTCAAGAGCATAGCTAATCTTTCATCGTATGGGGCTTTACACATCTTTAGGCAAGAGCATGCGCCGGGAAAACATTCTTAAAAACATGCGTTACTGCATGCACTACGTTAAAAGCGCGGAATAATGAAAGTAAAGTAAAACTTGCATCGAACAGCCCGGTCCACGGCTAGACGCAGTTTTACAACCCAGAACGTGTCCCACCAATGCATTATTCAGAAGCAATAATTTCAACTGTAGTCTCAGTATGAGATTTATCGCCACATCAAACATTATTGTATGAATAGATCGTTACGAACGTGTTGTTGGATATAATTATAATACGAAATTGTTATGAGCTTGGTAATTATAAAGTCTTATAATTGAGTTTTGTTGGTTTGACATTCCAGGGGAATTTTGAAAGTGAACCTAAGACGACTCAAGCTTTGAATACTTATCTGTGTAAAATTACGGAGTCAACATCAATTTGGAGTATTCTAAATAAGGTGAATTTATTCGCATGTTTTCGTAACCACCACTCAGAATATTTAGCGAAACATGAGATAAATACAAGCACTCGAAATACGATAACATCAACCGCAGCCGTAATAAGATATGAACATTCAAACAAAACAAATTCATTTACTACGACAATGAGTCAAACACAAATTGGTTTGGAGTTGCGAACGGCGAAAGGCGGCAGAGTCGCATCACTGCTTCTGTGTTTAATTGACGCTCCTATGAAATTCGTATCAAAGACATTGCACAGCGTCCGATCCGATCTAAGAATTTGCAATTTTTCTTACAGCTGTGATTTTCATCTGACGGCTGATGTAAAACAATGGTGACTCTTTCCCTCAACTTTAACGAAAAAGTCGGACAAGCAGTCAGCCACCTTTTAGCAAATTATCTGAGCTTCCTTTACTATTACGTTATGTTTAGACAAATTTAATTACTGATCTATGGTTACAAATTTCAAGTTTATTATAATGTAATAAACATAAAATGTAACAGGTTTCGACACAGTATTAATGTTATGAAATAATGTTAGTGGACGATCGTATCGGAGCTTGTGTTTAAGACCTTAAAATTGGATGTTGTTTCGACCCATTCCTCTATAGGAGCAACTTGGCGAATGGCCGTCCTTGTAATGACTACTAACTAGCCTGGTGGCCGAGCAGACCTCTGGGGAACTACCGTGAAATCAGTGACATTGCGCAGCCACTACCATTTTGTGCGCTAACCGCCTGCTAGCTAATATTCGGACATGCTATGCGGTTGATCGTTTGGAATTTCCATGGTTATTGATAGCAGTATTATGAGCCGTTTGGGCACATTAACATGGTATTAATATCTACCTAAATTGCCCGTGATAATGGACCGTACTGAGGATTAATGTCATAATTAAACCGTTACTTTTAGAAATACATTAGTTAAATTCTATGAAGGTTGTCCAAGGTACTTGGTTATAACAGGATTATAACACCTTAATTGCTTGACAATCTGCTGCACGCGGCTTTGTTTGCGTGGTGCTAAAAAGTATTCTATGTTTCAGTTAAGATTACAATCAAGCTACACACAAAGTTGCATCGAAGTCGGCTCGAAGCTACAAACAAAGTCTTTGTTCGTAGGTTCGACGTGATTGACTGAATATTTGTCAACACCCAAGTATCCATATCCAAACTTTTGCTTAGACAATATAAATGCTATTAATTGAACGCCTTTTACTTCGTTTGTCTTTCCTTGTCATTCTTGTGTCAATTGTCAAAGACGATGATAGATTTGAAAGTCACATTAGCTAAACAGTAGTTAAAAGAAGCTGAAAAAGTTAACTTACGATTAGATACTGATGTAAGTTTTATTTAAAACCTCAATTTATGTCGTTCTTAAAAGCTAACATTATTTTAAAATATATAAATCAACGACCTTCTTACGCTTTGAGAGTAGAACCCAGTTCGAACCTTTTGGGTAACAATGGGGTTACTTTTGTTACCGATAGTGAGGGCTCGTAATTCGGTTTTGCGGCTGAACCTCTTACTGCTAAAACTATTGTTTGTTTGCCCGAGCTTAATTAGTAACGTTTGTCATGTACCGACCGGAGGTTGATTGTTTCTTGGAAATTATTAATTGAGAAATTGAACTTTATGCTTGTGGGTACAGCGGCTTTGATCTTAAGCTTTTGCTTGCCATCTGTCGTGTCTTTTTAAATATAAAATTAAAATATTTTAGAATATAATATTATAGTGTACACATTAACAAAATTAACTTTTATGTTTATACCCTTCATTTTATTGAGTTTTATGTGACAAGTTGTTGCAAGCTCGATGCAAGTCATTTTAAATAGTGATCGTGGTTACATAAATCTCAAAATTTTACCACGGCCACATCTTTGAATCTTAAAAAACACTTATCTGTTAAATTTTGCTAAACTACGATCAGTTAGTTATTTTATTACAAAACTCATAATTAATTAAACTGCGCCACTGGAACGTTTGTGTTCGTAAAAGAAGCAAGTCAGCGACGTAGGTTAGTGCTTCAAATTGTCGCTACCATAGTGACGAATAGAAATCACGTCTTTTCTAACAGTGCCCACTTTGTAAACAAGTGTTCTAAACAAGTGTTCTAACAGAGAATACATGCACACTATACGGTAGAGGCGCCATCGTTAGAACGCGTAGCCAATTGAATAATGCAGCGTAACGTGTCAACACAATAAGGCTCCCGTCGCTTTTGAGCTGGGTCGCTTTGTCTCTCTGAGATAGGTTTTCGTTTAGTATCTATAAACTCAATGATCTTATGCCGTTTGTCTAAATATAGGAAGATAGTTAAGAAGACATGTAACGATTTAGGTATGTGTAAGCTAAAAAAACATTCACTACCTGGTAAGTGTACCAGGTAGTGAAGTGTACTGTTTGTCTACTACCAGGTTGATCAGCCCAACTCCATTACACAAATCTCAAGCAAAACTTAACTACTTATATACTGATTATTTTAAAAAAACGGGCCATCCGGTAACATACGATAACTATGAGATAACTTTTGAAAAACGAAGATGCGTAGAAGGTGCTATAAATATTTTTTATTCCTGTTTCTGAATCTTAATAAGATCTACAGGATTCTACAGGTTGTTAAACAGTGATTGGGATAGTATGTGCTGAGTCACTTCTATATAAACTACACTTATAACACGAAGACCCAAAGCCCACTTGGAAATCACACAATTCCAGAAAATAATAAAATTTTATGACGGAATATGGAGGTGGATATTTTAATAAAAAGCAAGCTTGCTTTATCACAGTTCACTTTTATTTCATTCAAAATGCTCTAGCTGCACTAGTATCATGTAACAACTACAACAATTTTCTTTTTATGGCAACCCATTTACATCGCATTCGGACCTTGTTATCCTAGAGTAAATAATGCAAAGCGTTTACAAGTGATGGAAGGGACAGCTATAAAGTCCTTGTCCCAGTAAGTGGGGAGGGGGTGCTATAGCCAACCCTATTACGAAACTAAAGATCGGTAGCGCGTTGCATTACGCGATATTCATGTTCGTTCTACAGTAGCGTTATACGTAAGTACTTATTTTGCTCCTTCGTTAATGTGTCAAAATTGGTATGCTGGTATACTGAACACTGATAACTTTACTTCTACTAGGTCTGATCTACCAACTGTACCTACTGCTTTAGATTAGGTTAGATTAAGCAGATCCAGACCTGAATAAGGCTTCTTTATAAGTAGAGGCAACACATAATTTTACAATTTTAGTATCAGTAATATATGGGCAGTTTTATCGTGAGGAAGCGATTTCTTTCAAACAACCTTTGAACAACCTGTAGTTGCATACTCGGTACAGAATATAAATTATACTTAATTATTATAACATCTAGTACCCATAAATGCCATAACACAAACTCTGCTTTGCTTGGGGCTAGATGATGCTGTGTGAATTGCCCAGCATTCATAGTATTATTATTATATTATATATTTTATATTTATAATATTATAATAATGCTGCAACTAATGTTCTGCCTGCAACCCAGAGGTTGCGGTTTCGATTCCCGCCTCGGAACAAATGTTTGTACGATCTACAAATATTTGTTCCGGGTGTTATCTATCCATGTATTGTATTGTATTAAATATATATCAGTCATCTAGTACCCATAATACAGCTCTGTTTAACAGCAGCTTACCTTGGGGCTAGATGATACTGTGTGGATTGTCCAGCATTTTTTTTTTTATTTATCTAAATTATAAATTAAGAAAATTCATTTCTCGAAGCTATAAGCATTGTGCTAGCCCTAAAGCTAACCTAGCTCTAAAGTAGGTACTGTACTTAAAAAAAATGGCTGAGTTATTACTATACTTACTTGAATAAATCGGCCTGTTTTTTGTTTAACATGTAATAGGTTTCCCAATACACTTTCGGGTTACAAGTATAATAAAAGTAAAAGTTGTTAGGGATGATTACAAGGTTTTGGAGGATAGAGGTCTTTATTTTATTACAACCTACAACTACAATCACCTACTATTATTCTTTAATTTCTAGAAAAACTAAAAGAAAACAAAAACATTGGTACATCAGTCGCGTCTTTGCCACATAAAACCTTTTTATCCAATAGTAACAAACAGATAAAAAAAAAAAAGTTAGTGGCATACAGCATAAAACAAAATTTACATTTCCGAATGTATTTTTTTTATTTCTCGAGGTAGCAATGTTTTGTTTTGAATAATGTAGGGTAAAAGCACCAGTTATTAGCTACTTAAGCGCCTTGGTCAATTTAAATTGGTATAGTTTCTTTAGGCGTCATCCAAATGATGTTTTTATGGTGTTAGTGGAGACGGAAAAAGTTCTAGTATCATTTTAATAACAATAAAAATAATTAACATTGCTTATAAAGTTATAATATTCATTCAAATAAAAATTGTGTTACTGGCACCCCAGAATTAGTTACTGGCATGTTTGGTTTCAGTTATTGGCTGTAGCATTTTTTACGAAACACAGCAGATTATAGTCATTTTTTTAAAGAAATACAAGGAACATAATTATCGAGTTCTTAGCTCTGGTATAAACGAACTTTTCGAAGCCCTTGTATAAATAATTACAGTATAAAGTTCACCAGACAAACTGAATTAGTATCGGTTTCGGCACAAGTTTATTTCAGGCCATCGGATCTTGAACTGATCTCTGCATGCGGTGGTTACTCAACTGGGCATATATGCTGTGCTCTTCAGCAAACGTCAGATTGGCGGAAGAAGGCAATCTTCGCCAAATTTGACAAATTATAAATTGAATTCGTAGGTGACTGGCGGTGATGTACATGTATAGCCAGTAACTTAAAACTTAGTTTTTTTCGTTTCTGTTATTGGCTATACCATAATTTAATGTTTTAAAGTAAAAAAATAATAAGATACATTTAAATTAAGATAAATTAACTTAAATAGTAACGAAATATGGATCAACTACAGAGATATGAGGTATGAGACAAGTTTCATTCGAATTGTAGTCAAACGCAATCCTTACCGTTTTCACAACAAAACCCCACCATAGTAGGAGATATTGTACTTTTTTAGGAAGTGTTTGAGTATGAAGTAGCCAATAACTAATGCCAGCCAATAACTCATTCATTTACCCCTACCTATTTATTTATTTTAAAGTTGGTTAGCATTCAGTTGTTCTAGATTATTTTATTTACTTTTATATATATGTTTCTTAGCATATACAGAAATTTAATAGTGATATTACCTAGATTATGATTATTATGGTCGTATTCATTATAATTTATGATTAAATCGTTGCATTACCAACTGTCTCAACTCACAGCCAAAAGAAACTTACCTAGAGAGCTGAAATTTTCTGGGTAAACAACCCTTTAATGTGCGGTGGTCAAGTTATTCCCGAAATGATATTCCTAGAGGATAAAGTTCCTGCTCCTGCGTCTGCGGTGGCTTTTTTACATGAATACTCTTCTTCCTGGAAGCGTACACAATCATGTAACACCAGCGCAGACGCAAATAGAAGCGTTTCACTAGTTTACTTGCCTAGATTATGATTTGGATTGAACAAATATGCAATGCTATGTCTAAGTTTACCCAATAACTAAATAACTTGTATGTTAAGAATATTGGTTTTTTTGCAGACTACTCTAGCATACCATAACATCATGCTTAAACATAAATACTTTAATATCTTAATACTTCGTCGACCAAAGTGGCGCGGCGGGCGAAGGTCCGCCTGCGACGCAGGAGGTTGCGGGTTGGATTCCCGCCTTAGAACAAATGTTTGTACGATCTGCAAATATTTGTTCCGGGTGTTCTGGGTATTTTCTATGTATAATTCAAAATATCGATCTATGTATTGTATCGCATTAAGTATATCAGTCATCTAGTACTCATAACACAAGCTTTGCTTAGCTTGGGGCTAGATGATGCTGTGTGGATGGTCCAGCATTATTTATTTATTTACATAATGCACCCAACAGTCAAATACAAAGTCCTGACTCCACGCTAGAATTTCTTGTGTCGTGTTAACGAGAGATAGTGAGAGAAGAAGCAAGCATCATAGTATCACAAGACCTAGACCCAGACCAAATAGTTGCAGGTCATTCAACCATTTGTTCCGCTTCGGGAATCGAAACCGCAACCTCTCGCTTCTTGACCGGGTACTCGTCTGCTGTAAAGGTTGTCTGAAAGAGATTGCTTACACAAACAATAAGACCGCCCATTGTACATTGCCTTTCTTTTCTGTAGTTTTTTACTCTTATTGTTATTCTTTTTTTTTCTTTTTTTTTATCTTGTTGTAAGGTACTGTACAATAAAGAATTTTCATACATTCATTTTGATTCTGAAGATGATTGTCAAATCTGTTCTAGTTATTATGTATAGAGAGAATATTTGTATTCTTGAATTTTTGTTTGTAACAAATTAACTGAAAAACAATTGGTCCGATTTCAAGTTTTTTTTTACTATTAGAATGCTACATTATCCCTGAGTATCATAGGCTATATTTATTACTAGCAACCCGCCCCGCCCCGGCTTTGCACTGCACCCGTGCAAAGCTGGGGCAGGTCGGCTAATTTATTTATTTATTTATTTAATTTTTATGGAAATCCAACAGCTCAACATAATTATCTTAGAACTAGTAAGTAGCTACAGAAAGCCAATAACAGGATTTCGCTAATAGAAACACAATAAAAACTTATGTGTGAAAACTACTTTAAAAAAATATATACATATATATAACACAAACATTGCGTGCCACTACGACCAAACTAAAAAAAAAACCTTAACTAAGGTTAAGCACCGCCTTGCCTTGATACTTTAAGATTGTTATTATTAACATTATAATTAAAGCTTTATTTTGATTACAGTTCCACCTCACCAGCTCATCCTCTATGACAAGTCGGGCCGAGATGTCTCCGGCGTAGTGGGTCCTCTTGAAGAAGGAAATGAACTTGTGCTGATCTGCGAAGTAAGAGGAGGTAAAGTCTATTTTTGACTTTAATATAACATGTAGAGGTAATTTTTAATGTTATAACTGTTTAGACACACATTTTACATGCAGTAAAGATGCGAGATTAAAGATAAGATTTGCGAGAATTCAATAAAAAAATAATAGGTAACAATAGCAAACTAAACAACAAAAATTATCTTATTTTATAAAGTCTTATGTTAAATATTAAAAATAAATATCACCCACAAACCTCACAGTAAATTTCTAATATAATATTTTAGAATAATCTTTTTATATCCCTCTCTTCGTTCTTATTATTGAATTTGTGGTAACCAAAAAAATAAACGAAACATGACAGAAAAAAAACTTATTTTGTTATATCGAATTTTGTGC
Organism: Colostygia pectinataria; assembly: GCA_951394395.1. Lineage (NCBI taxonomy): Eukaryota > Metazoa > Arthropoda > Insecta > Lepidoptera > Geometridae > Colostygia > Colostygia pectinataria. The sequence goes on along the minus strand of OX596365.1, from coordinate 5,401,994 downwards.
CTACAGAGGAGAGCGTTTGTAGGCATTATATTAGCGTTAGACATTTTATTGATGCCTCTCTAGAGACCCGTAGAAGAAACTTCTGAATACGACTACACCCACTCGTGGGTTTGAGGTATGTAGTTAGTTAGGTTATCCAAATATATTTTTATGTATTTGTATGCCAAAATATTGCCCGTTATGATAATTCATATTATGTACCCACAACATTTAAATAAAATGGATACTACTGCTATGTCAAAAGCAAATGAACTGCAACATATTTTTATTTATCTCTCAAAACAATACCACATCCGTTTTAAAGCCTACACAAATAAAACCAAGTTTATATGGCTTGAAACATTTTAGTTCAGTTTTCAGTTGAGTAATTTTGTAAATAAGGATTTTATGATGAATGAAAACCCATTAATAATCTTAAAATACTATGAATAGTTGCTTGAACTTGATTTTAAGATTATACAGTACCTACTTACTTACTGACTTTTTACTGACCAAATAAAAAACCAATATTTCAGATTATTAATTGAGGAGCAAAAATTACTCAAAATTTTACAAAATCACCCCTTTTCATTTAAAATAAACTTTGCGAAAGTGTTAGTGAATAAAACCTCAGATAAGCGGACGAAGGTGCGGAGAATTATTCTAGTAATTTATAAATTCAATAAACTCAAGGTCATTAGTACTCGTATGGTAAGAGGTCATTGTTTACAAAATTAATAGTCTCACAACTGATAAGTAGTTTTAATTTGATTATCCTGCAAGTTAAATAGTATTCATTCGAGAAATAAGCATAGCTTACTTCTCCTCTCCAACTGGGAGATGAGAAATTAAAGCGATTACTTTGATATATCGCTCTTAAACTTACCGATAAGTCACTCTGAGAGATCGGCTCCAAATGGCACCCGGTGTAAAGTTCTCCATCGCAAGATACGCTAGGGAGGCGAGGGAGGATCACAACTCAAACACAAAATTAGACGCTCTACTAGTTATGCTCGTCTTTCAAAGTTTATATTGAGTTTAAATTATCAATGGTCACTTTTAGGAGCTGGTGCGGTTTAATTCACTTTGTGAATTGAAACCATTTTAACTTCTAAACGTAGATCTTAGGAGATTAATTAAGCAAGAGCAAGTATAAGCATAAAGCTTTTTTGTCGGAACAATGATGAATTGCTTCAGCAAGAGTCCGTCTTGGTAGGTATCACCGCAGTGTCAGATATTCTACCTCCAAGCAGTAGTGTGCAAGCATTACTGTGTTTAGGTTTGAAGGGCACTGTAGCAAGTGAAATCACTGGGCGAAAGAGACTTAACAACAATGTCTCGGGGTGATAAGCGCAGTGCAGTGCCACGCAAACACTTAAAATCTTTCAAGCTTTAGGTTGCACTGCATCTGTAATAGTCAGGCGTGGTGCTTAACATCAGGTGGGTGCCTTGATTGTCTTGTCACTTGCTGACATAAAAAAATAAAATAAACTGTATCTCATTGGTTGTCAGATAAGTAAATAAAAAAAAACATATTTCATTGTTTTTCGTTCTTACAATGTTTTTATTCAGCCAAAATAAATTGTTTATCTGTAGCTCATATTTTATATTGTACGAATAAACCACGAGCTGAAGAAATGCTTGGTTCGCGTGCTTATCTAATATTTTCTGGATCTAACCTACTAATACCACATTTACGTAGAAAGCAGATTACTTGCCTTGTGTCTGCTATTTTTAAATGTTTGCCAAAATGTTAAAGTTTAAAGTTCATCGATTCGACTAAAAATTAATGAAAAGACAATAAAATGGCTTTATTTTGATGATAGTTGAATTTAACTATTTTACTTCTGTATTTGAGTTACACCAGTTAAAAAACCAAAAGCGTCGACCTCACACTGAGTGGTCAGAGTTTTGTTTTCAGCTTGGCTTGAGTTGGTTTAGATCTCTGACGCTGTAAGTTTTTCGCATTGATTTAAATTAAGGACGCAAATTGCAGAACTTAGACTGTCCGATGTGGAATACTAAATATAACTAGAATATTAGGCTGAAAGGCAAAGACTATTTTTGGTTAACCTGTTTTATATGTGATTTCTGCCGAAAGTTGCAAGCCTTGAATAAACCGCCGCTAATCCTCCGAAGCGCTTAATGTTTCGAGTCGGAATTATGCATAGCCCTAGGGATTAGCGGGTTGTCATCCCGTGTCTCGCTACAAGCGACTTTACTCATCATTTTCATGGTCCAATATACAAACAAATAGCTAACTCAGAGGAACGGTTTTTGTCCTAAGAAACGTGGCCAGTTTGCACATTTTGCTGACGAGTTTTTTTTTGTTTAATTTATGAACCATTTTGAATAGTGGCTGACAATTTCAAATAATTACTCTGTACCTTCATGAAAATAAAATAAGCATTTGAGATAATTAAACGATAATTCGATTTTTTTTTACAGCATAAACTTTGCAAATTATTTACGATTGGCATTGAAACCACATTAAATGATTACTAATAAAGTATTAAAGTATGAAATAAGGATAGCAAATAATATAACAAAATATTATTATAGAAGGTACGAACAAACTCTCACAAATCTTCTTTCGATTGAATTCGCGATTTATTTCAACTGACTAAACTAGAAAGCGATTTCGGGACGAAGTCACTTGTTGAATTTTAAGAAGCTTTCTATTTACTTTTCCGTGTCGAATTATTTATCGAAAGGTACGCACCTCTCACCTTAAGACAGGCACCTTCATTCCGAGAACTTTTTGAAAACTAATCAAGAAAGTTCAGACGAGAACGAAAATAAACAAATAAAGTGTAAAAAAGTAGCACAATGTTGCCTTACCGCTATTACTCATATAATAAAAGTCGTAAAACTACTCGGTACTAGAAATAAGATCGAAGAATTCTTAGACACAACCTGGTACGAACTTTTTGTTGGAACCACTCGGTAATGTTTTGAAAAGATAGATTTTTTGCAGTATGTAAGAGACGATGCAATAGGTATGTACTAATTTAATATTTATAATATTGATAAAGTTATCAACTGTTTGAGATATTATTAGTCTTTAGAATCGTATAGAAAAACGTGAAAAATGTCATCACTTAAAATTCAATTAGTTAAGTAGTGTTTCAATATTCGGGCGTTAGTCAGTTGCTTCACACAAGACGGCTTTAAAATAAATTCTGAGAGAATTTCTAGGGAAAGGCAAGAAATTTTTCATTATACAAAATATAAGCCCAATTTTGACAAACAATAATAGCCGTGTCGGCGGCTGTTCTTCAGGGAGTTGGTTGAACAAGTAAGTTTGTTGGAATAAGTGACGTGGAATGATCAATATTGCCGGGGCCCAAGTCGGGGCCGCGATAACGTAATTACTGGCAAAGCCTCGCCCAAGACACGGCGAAGTTACCCAGGCCGACTACTCTGTTACATTTACCTAGTTATCTTCACTGGAACTTTACATTTTTAGCAATTACTGCCACTAAGCTTTTCTGTTTAAAAATGTCTGCGAGCATTGTGGAAAATTTGGCATTTTCCTCAAATTAACCAAAATTCCGCTAGAGTTTTGTACATTTACTTTCAAGTGACTTTTTCAGGGTAAAGACTACTTCACGACACAGTGGTGCTTTTCTTTCATTCATCAACCTAAGTAGTTGCTTTACGTACAAAAATAAGTTATTTCCGCTAAATCACGCAACAAAGCAGTCGATTCCTTCATGATAAAGAAAATAGTGCCTAGCGCAATGCTATAGACTGACGTAAACATTATTCAGAATACTAATTTGACGTTAAATATTTAAAGCTTAGAATATTATTATGTTAGTCGGTACTTCGCCAACATGATATTCCTGAAACATGACGTGTAACAACTTCGAACTTTACGAAACTCGTGTAACCTTGAACCACATACCTAAATATGATTGTTATATAATTCATCGCATTACTTGGTCGTTATGTTTGTGTATGAAACTGCGCCTAAACTCAGTGTCGGTTTCAAAAACAAAGCATTTTTTATTGCTTCGTCGTTTTGTTGGTTGGTTCAGTCTCCTCCGCCGCTGTTGGAGGACTCTGGGCGGCCTACTTGGCAACTGATTCATACGAATTACAAATTAAATTTCGCTACAATCATATATAAAAGCTTTCAATAGGTTTATTGTTATGTATTTATTTTATCACATATTTAGTTTCCTTTACAAGATTTCCATAACTCCCGATCTACTTTTTTCTTGGTCATGGAGTGATTTTTGTATTTTTAATATCTTCCATTTATAACAGTTTTTACAATAAATATATTCTTATTCTTATTTTTATTCTACGTTGGTTGAAACTTATTAATATATCTACTGGATAATATAATATTAGAAAATACCACCAATCTACACTTTGGGCCATATTCAAGGTCATATAAAACTAATAGACATACAATAATTTATGAAGAGTTTATTGAGAGTAAGCACTGGCCCTGCAGTGGGAATATTAGAAGGCTTTCATGATAATAACAAATTTATGAAGTCTATTATTTGACATAAAATAATTTATGCAGACTGCTATAACGTTATTGAAATTTTGCAGATTTTGTTTTACATTATTTAGATTTAGGTAAAAGAATTAAATGACTTTTTTTGTACAGGAAGGCCAGCGCCAACAGTGATTTGGGTAGTAGACGGTATTCCCACACCGCAGTACATCGGCGAGAAGACTGACACGCATGTGGTGGTGAACAGGCTAGAGTTACCGCACGTGAAACGTGAACACCTTAATACAACGTTCAAGTGCCGAGCATCCAACACCAATCTCGTCAGCCCTCAAGAAAAGATGGTCAGGCTTGAAATGAACTGTGAGTGTTTTATACATAATATTCAACCGACTTGAAAATGATAATTAATCTCATGTAGCGCTAACTAAATACAAGTGCTTACATTCTCTTGGACTAAATACGTAATAAAATCTTTACGTGACTGACATTAGTATGTCAGTTGCCAGTCAGTCACGTTATGGTTATTCAAATTCAAGTTGTAATCCACAGCTGACAAGTAAAAAAGTACGATTTGAAAAATACTTCTTATTGAGAGGAAAGGTCTTAAAACTCACACGCGATTGTCTTTGGCTATCTTGTCAAAACGACATGGGTCTTCCCATTTTAATTATTTTTCTCGTGTTATTTTAGGTTTTATTGCGTAAATTTGGTGGCAGTTTATCCAATTTAACTTGTTTACTTAGCACAAGTGATAGTAATTGAAATGGAGGGGTAATGTTGGTTGGTAATTTAGTCAAAGACTTTCTAGGAGAATTTTGAAAGAAAAGTCATCGTTTCTTTCCAAATTTCGTTTGTATACGTTGCTAAGCGACAATCAAACTAACACTTGACACTGGCAAAATTGTGGCAAACTAGCCACAGAGGCCATAAAACAAAAGAAGAAGAAACTCACACGCATAAAATCATGGGAATCCACTCTTCATCCAAGTGGAGCGCGCTGCGCCCGTTAGTTTTAGTAATTAAACTTTTGCAAAAATACTAGCCTTTGGTTTTTCGTTGTACAATAATCTCTTATCTATGCCACATTTTAGATCCATTCATATCGCCTTCGACTCTTTCACCTCTTCAACAACACACTTAGATACATGCAACGACTTCACACAACGGCTCCCCATCACCTACGTGGTTTAGAGTTTTGTTAACAAGGCATTTGTTGCAGTGAAGCCGAACATGGTAGAGATTGTTAACAAGCCGGCAACGTTATCGTCGGAGCGATACGTCAATCTTGTGTGCATGTCGGAAGGTAGCCGGCCACCAGCGCAACTCACCTGGTACAAAGACAACAGAAAATTCAAAAGCTCGAGAATCAAGGTAACACTACAGTATAGAATATCTTACAGTTTGTCCCAAACTTAAAACTGTAGCTCAATATAGCTTCATCTGGTTCCCATAGTTCAAGCTTTGCTTAGTTTGGGTCGCTTTGTATAAAAATGCCGTCAATATTTATTTATTTCTGTCAATAAGCAAAGATCTGTAGATTGTATTTAAATTAACATAAGCACTTCCGACTAAATCATTTTTTATAAATCTATACGCTTAGTTAATATACAGATACACAATGTTGGTTTATATTTTTTTGTAAATACTAGTCTAACAATCATACATACAAAATCCAGTTTCAAAAGATGTCACTTCGCTTAACATCCAATCCAAACGCACATTTGCGCGCTCTCGATAAAATGTAAATCGAATACTTATCAATAGTTAGAAGCCAATGAATACCAATAAGCAATAACCAGCAAATACTCTTTGTTCTAGACAGCACAAGCAAATAATGAAACTTGGGTGAGCAGTCAAATTCAATTCATGCCGTTGCCAGAAGACGATGGAACTCAGGTCAAGTGCCAAGCAGACAACAGCGCGCTTCCTGGACAGAGCATCGAGGACTCCTTCAAACTAGATGTTGTTTGTAAGTTTCACATTTAATATCTAATATTTTAGTTAGTTGGAGAGCACTGGTGACCTAGTGGCAGTAACCGCGCCAAAGTAAGAACCAAAGGTCGTGGGTTCGAAACTTGTCGTGCACCAATGGATTTTACTATATGAAAAATGTTTGTGCGCCAAGCAATCATCACCCCTTTTTTCATTCATTACTTTTTCCAAATAAAATAACTGCAGATACCTACACTGCTCACGTATTTGCTCTCAATCAATGGCAATCTGCTTTTATTACACAAGCCCAAACAAAAATAATACGCAAGCAATCTGTGTCAAGAAAATAATGTGCCTTACGGTTTTCAGGCACATTCAAGTGCCAAGGTTAAGTTTTTCTCAAGAACTCTCATTTTTCCCGGACGATTCTCATTATGCAAATTGCCAAACATTGTAAATACCTAACATGTGAGGATTTCCTTATCTAAATCTTTTTATCTATCTAAGCTTAGTGAAGCGGGGATGTGTAAATTAAACGATATGAAACTGCGAGGACGTGAATATCCCATGGTAATACAATTCTTTTTTGGTTTTATGCAATTTCATTAGGTACGTAAAGACAAACTTAAAAACTTCCAAAAAAACTTCAAAATTCCTCGTATACTTCAAACTATGCTATCAAAATAATTGGCACAATGTCAGAAGATATTACGAAAGACGTAATATTGTCGACAGTTCATATTTAGATATGAAAACGAGGCGTAATTGTTTGTTCAAATCAAGCTCTCCGTCTCGAGACTCGCGCGAATGTCTGCGAATCTACGATGACACAATTAGCGCAACTTCTTAATTCGCGAGGACTCGTTCCCTAAACGAATATTGCTACAAAATAAGCAGTAAAGGAGCTCGGCTTAACCGGTTCGCACATCTCTAACGTCGTTAAGCTTAATTATCATTGCTACTTAGGCGCCCGCTCAGCACATCCCTGCTACTGACGCACTCCCCTTGTTGGAACCGTTCTAAAACAATCAACCATTTAAACGTTTTGAATAGTGCTTCTAAAACTAAAACACGTGATTGAGGTCAGACGGATTTTTTGTAATTGTGTGTGTCGCTGCGTATCGCATTCAATCAAATTCAAATTCATTAAAGATTGAACACGAAACTTTTCACTTTGGAGTTTGATACATTTTTAGTAGATATTTTTAACTCACTAATAGCATATTGTGTTAACAAAAACATGTTATTAGTAAACTAAAAGCCACCCTAGGCAAGGTATTAAACAAAAACACTTTGTACATTCTTAATGAAAGTGCCTACAATTTAAACTCGCGTCGCAACCGTATTGTAATTAAGTTTCATTACCTACACAATCATGAGCTTCAAATGCCCTTTAATGTTACTTATGAGCGGGATATTAAAAGAAATAAAGCAAAAGCTCAATTATTTTAATTTTAATAGCTCTTAATTTATTTTGTTTCTAAAAACCATTCATTGCTCTCCGTCATGTGGTATCTTGGGCTCGGTTTTGTGAGACGGTACAGATATTCTTCTACTTTTCGTGTAAAATTGACCAATACGTGGCAACCTCGATAGCTCTATTTGTTGTTTTAAATATTTCCTAAGTATATCGATACGATACCGGAATGTTTTGTGCATTTATGACTGTATTAATGTAGTTCAATTTTGTCATCACAAAATTCAACTCTACTCGATAATGCGATGAAGACATCTCCATTCAAAGATTTTTAGTTTACAAGTATCGGTCTCTACGTAGTACTAATATCTGTTCTGTGCTATTACAATGCCTACTGGAATTTACTTGCAAACGGCATTTATAAACTATCATTAGCACTCAACTAGGGTAATCTTACGGGTTGGTTAGGCGCGCACGTTCCGGCAAACAACGCCTCCAGCCACTGTCCGCTTCCACGATGCGTTACTAGAACAGTTCTCGAAAACGGAACTTTCCACGGACAGTTTATCCAGTGCCAACTTGCTTCAAACTAATTCTGTCTAATTTAGTCTGTGGCCAGCCGGCGGACTCAGACGCATGGCTTACGGCGACTTCCGCCTGACACCTTCCTGTCTGAAGGATTAATTTGACTTTGTCCATCTAAGTTCTGCTCAAAGGTTTGATACGGTACCTTTGTCCCCGCGATTACGCTAAGAGACAAGGCCCCTCGTGACACTCGTAACTCGAAACTCGAAACTGTATTGATCTGGCATCATAGAAATTTAAATCTAACTCAATTTCGTATTTAAAACTTTTACATCGCTCTACCATCCAAGTACCTACTGACAATAAAATTTGTAACAGTCTTTCCATAAAACAGTATCAAAAGCTTACCCGCTCAAACGAAACTGGGTAAAACATAATTAAAAGCTTGTTAGTGTTCGAGACCACACACAACACCAACACTTTACTCCATTGAGGAGTGGCCAAAAACTAATTCTGACTAGTGGGACGCCTCCTCACACCCGCCGGATCCGGATGGCAAAACGCTCGAAAGGATTAAATCGGATTTAACACCACGTTCAAATGCCAAAACATAACTTGGCCAATTTATTTACAGTAACCCATGCTGAGCCGGCTAATTTTCCTTTCAAGGAATCAGAAGCAATTAAACAACACGTTGTGTTAGGTCGCAAAATGTATTAATTTGATTAATATGCTAGTCAGACCAGACATCTATCGAAACTGAAAACGCACTAGAAGACCCCTAGACTCTATTACGAGAGAAAATTAATTTCCCAATAAAAATAAATTGTATTTAGTTGTCCTCGGCGAACCGTTAGGCATTTAGAATGGGGAGAAATTCGCTGCCTCCCGGCGCGAATCGTTTTGGCAACAATTTAAACGTTGAAATCGTAAATGTTTATTTGGTGAACGGGTGTTTCCTTGGGCCGCGGGGCGACGTCGTTATAGGTCTTTAATGGCCAATAAAGTGTCAACGCCCGCTTCTAGCCGCAGATAAGTGTTCACCTGATGTACTGCCCTATTGCAAATAAGAAGGGAAGCCTAAAGCCTTTTTATAGTTTAGAGTGGCTACAAACTACGACTGTACGATGTAAAAAACAAATGCTAACAATTCTAATAGCCTGTGTGAGGCACATATTATCAACAATCAATATTTTGATCACGGTTGGATCGCGTTTGCATCGCATCGCAGTAAAATTTAAAAAAAATCGATTTTTTACGGTTTTAAGCGGGCTTAAGCAACACACACAGATCGCGGGCGCGGGCGGAGTTTTTTGTTGTATTTGTACTGACGTCAAGGATGACAACACACTGAACGCGGGCGCGGGTCGGGTGAAGCGCACCAGCCGCTCCCGCCTTCAGTGTGTTGTCATCCTTGACGTCAGTACAAATACAACAAAAAACTCCGCCCGCGCCCGCGATCTGACCCGACCCGCGCCCGCCCGCTGTGTATGTTGCGCGTTAAAGTAGTAGGTAGTCAAGTGCTGCTCGTTGGGTAATCATGTGTTTCATACACTAAAGGACAATTTACACAAAAGTTAATTTCAGGCAAGAATGGATAGCAACAGGTACTAATCGATTTCCGAACAAATATTACGAAAATTCATGTATGCATTAAAATGTAATGCGTTTATGATTCTTTCTACTTATTTTTATTTTAGCACACGACCCGCCCGGTCTTTGCATGGGTGCTTAAACTACGTAAAAACTTTAATATTTAATCACTTTACCTATAATATTGACGAAGACTGGAGTAAAGTTCTTTTTTTTTATGTCAGCAAGTGACAAGACAATCAAGGCGCCCACCTGATGTTAAGCAGCACGCCTGACTATTACAGATGCAGTGCCACCCAAAGCTTAAAGTTTTTAAGTGTTTGCGCGGCACTGCACTGTGCTTATTCACCCCGAGACATTGTTGTTAAGTCTCTTTCGCCCAGTAATTTTACTTGCTACAGTGCCCTTCAAACCTAAACACAGTTATGCTTGCACACTACTGCTTGGAGGTAGAATATCTGTCACTGCGGTGGTACCCACCAAGACGGACTCTTGCTGAAGAGTCCTACCACCAGGTATAATTCATTGCGTAGTCTAAAAAAATTACCAAACCATGCTGAGAAATAAGCTTATGAGCGTGTCCTCAACAAATTCTTCCAAAATTATTTAGCAAATTCTAAGACTTTTCTAAAGATCAAAAGGAAAAAATTAATAACACAAAGTTAAAATCAATACAAGGTCATTCAGAGCTCACTCATTCATCCAATGTAAAGGACCACGATGGATTTTTTGTATAGGTACATTTTCTTTGATATCACTAAGCTTTATTACTTGTCACTGGAACGGAAGTTGTAGAGGTTCTACAAAATCTCCTTAGAAAAAAGCTTTTAAGATCCCTCTCAGCGATAACATTCTGTAGAATAAACTATAATAGGCAAACCAAATAAATTGGGCTTAATAGACGTTGAAATCGTAAATGACCAAACCAGACGCCTAAGAATTTACAGGGGCTCGGGGCGTAACACGTGTATGAGGTTTGTGCGTGGAAAGAGTAGCGTGCCAAAATCGCGCTGTTCCCTACGCAACTCTCAAGTTATCCACGATTCAACCTCCGCACCCCTGTAACACTCGAAGGGAGACGTCTGAGTAATTTGATTTGCCTATACGAGTTTGGATGAGAATGGATGAGACTAGCACAGGACCGAGAGGTGTGGCACATACAAAGGGAGGCCTATACCCAGCAGTGGGTGAAATCGGGCTGTGGATGATGATGATGATGATGATGATACGAGTTTGTTTCATTGATATCAAACATATTTTTTTAACATTTTAAACACCATACCTATTTCTACCGCCACGCAGTAATGCTCGCATTGTTGTGTTCCGGTGTGAAGGGTATGGTTTCCGGTGAAATTACTGGCACATGAGGCTTTAGATCTTGGCCTCAAGCGTCCATAGGCTAATATACCGCTAACCATTTCGTACGCTTGGTTGCCACTTCAGTTGTATAAAAAAAAACATATTTTTTTAACTTTTCAGAATTTCAGAATTTACGTAACTGATTTTGCCAACCTATAGGTTTTGCAAGTCAAACTTGTACAAATACTGTGTGCACAAAAATGAGTGGTGCAAAAGGCTGGAAATAAAATCCTTGAACCGTACAAGTATGGACTACATTAAACCACGTTATCGCCTGCCGCGGCCGCTGACATCGCACCACTCGGTTTTTATGAAACCGCCTGTATTGCCCCACGCAGACCGTTTAACAGTTCCACAGACAAAGTTTTGAAAAGAGTTTTAAAGCGATAAGCACACTTGATGCTTTGGGAATAAGCGTTACAGTTTCAGTTTGGAAATTCGATTTTGGATTATTCTTGTCACCTATCGGAATCTAGTTATTGGCTCAATCTCATTTGCATGTCGGTTTTTGTGTTGCCTAGGCTCTACAGCGTGTGTTGGTTACTTTTTAAAAATTCTCTAGAGACAGGCAATATCAGCCGCTGGACTTAAGCCTATTATGAAAACAGACAATATTCACAAATAAGCTGATTTCTGTTTTGATTTCTATAGGGAGTAATAAGGAGGCTTTGGTAAATAATATTTGATGCGAATTTCATTTGTTTTAGATCCCCCAGTGGTGTCGCTTTCGCTTGGTAGCACCTTGAACCCCCACGACATCAAAGAAGGTGATGATGTGTACTTCGAGTGCTCAGTCAAGGCCAATCCAAGGGAACACAAAATATCATGGTATCATAATGTTAGTATTTAGAATACGGGAAATGCAGGTATGGCTTAAATTTCTTGGTGCTTTTAGTATTTTTTCTCTCATGTTATTTTTTCCATATCTACTTATCTATTTAGTACCATATTATTTTTATATTTTAAAACTAACTGAGGCGCGGTTTCAATCGCGTTATTTTTTCTCAATTTTTTTATATTTTTTCACCGTATAAACCTTCCCTGGACTCCTACAAATATTTAAGACCAAAATCAGCCTAATCGATCCAGCCGTTCTTGAGTTTTAGCAAACCTAACGCACAGCAATTCATTTTTATATATAATAAGACTAGTAGACCCGGCGCGGTTTCACTCGCGTAATTTTTTTCGCAGTTTTTTCATATTTTCGTTAAAACCTTCCCTAAACTTTTACAAACATTTCAAGACTAAAATTTGACAAATTTGTGGTGTTTTAGCGAGCCTAACGCACAGCAATTCATTTATATATATAAAGATCTATAAGAACATATAAGATAAGAAGATAATATGACTGGTAGAATGCCTTGGTTTATCCTCTTTTTTTATTGAAATTAAGTTCTAGCTGCGTTCTTTAGCAGTTAAAGTACGCAAAAAACTTTCTTAGACATTAAAAAGACCACCCCCTTCTTATTTTTTAAGTCTTGGATTTGGTTTAGACTGTGCAATGTTTTTCAGTCAGTCAGTCACACGGTCACGCAATAATTTTACCTATTTATATTTTATTAATTTATATATTGAACCGAGACTGCTTTAAGAAATGAATGTGCCCCGATATTTACAAGTCTGACTGAATTTAAAGAGTTTTTTATGATCGTTCAAGTAGAAAATTGAGAATAATGAACACAATGGGCAGGGCAGGTAAATCTGAGTTCAGGATTGATGAAGATAAACATTTCTGCGAGCAAAAATTACGGAGAGATGAAATTATGTTCGTTGGTTTCAAGTACCGCCGGACGGTGATAAATTATAATTGTAAAGTTTTACATTTAAGTATTTCGAAAAGAAGGAACTCTCCTTGAGTTCCTTTTATTTCGAATATTTTTCTCTTTTTTTCTAAAAGTGCGCATTCCAATAAAATCTGCACAAAAACAGAAACAAACATGCATACTACGACGAATAACTGTGTTGTACATATATTTTATCAAAGAGAATCGCGTAAACTTAGCAACTCTGATTAAATTCTGTCCCTCATAGTTTAACGTTATTTAACTTAAAATAAATAATATAATAATAGCTCTAAAATAGTCGTGATTGAGAGTTAATTGTGTACCATCATTTTCTCATTTGTTCAGGATAAACCAGTGCTTCAAAACGTTGTGTCTGGTGTCATAGTGAGCACAAAGTCCCTGGTGCTTCAGAAGGTGACACGAGAACACGGAGGCGACTACTCGTGTCGAGCTACTAATGCATTGGGCGAGACCGCCAGTGAAGCGACGCATCTCAGTATACAATGTAAGCTAACTTTGTAACGTTTTGTTGATCCCTGACGAAATTTTATTATTTTCTATAGCACTGTAGAACTGGTTGGCATATTATTTCTGTTGGTTTTTATCAAATATATACATGCATCGGTCAGAGTGATCACCATCATGTAGAGTGAATGCAAGTGGCATTTACAACAGAGCATTTTCGTGCTTCAAAGTGTATAATAGACACTCGAGTTGAACTTAAGGTATTTACAATAATGTTTTTGACTTCGGCTAACAGTTTTTGTCAAGTTTGGCCAACCTAAGTAAGAACTTGTTGCACAACGACAAATTGTGTAATTGCCCAAACAATAATGCAACTCTCTGTAGTACAAATCAGTGTGTCTCACATCTGACAATCTAACTAAGATAAGAATCTTGGCCAGATTGTAAAATTAATAATGCAAAAGGTTAAAAATCTTATGTAAAAAAAAAAAGTTTGTTAACAAATTATTATGACAGCCTTCTAATGTTCCCACTGCTGGGACACTGGCCTACTCTCGAGCGAGAGTGATTGGGTCTTAATCCACCACGCGGACCCAATAACAAAATAAAATTAAAATTTATTTACCTGCATATAGTATGTCAGTAAACATCGTAACCTTTAATGCTTAGCTTATAAATTTTCTTTTGCCTCTGAATAGATCTAATATTGTGTCTCTAGAATCTAGGATCTAGGACACCTAAATAAATGCGAATAGTACAAATTCTAGAAGTCACTAGAATTTGTACTATTCCCATTTATTTAGGTGTCCAGCTTATATTAATTAAATACTTTGTTTTCGCCTGGAAACCAGACATTTTTTCTATCTGATGGGCCTGAAACAACAATAGCTATAACTGTCTTGTTATATACTCGTATCATCCGAAACGCAAACACCCTTAATACAAAATACAATACTGTAATTGGACACTAATTCCTGTTAGAATAAATGCAAATTGGAGCTTAAGGTCGATTGTGATACTTTTTCTTTGAATTTATCTCTACCTTCTTTCATTAAAAATTAATTAGACATACTTAAAACAGATACAAAAAATACAGAGAAGCAAAAAAATGTTCAGGTAAGAATAAGAAAGTACAAGTCGGCAGAGTAATGTCACAGACTTCCCTGTTCCAAATCAGTCTATTGTTCGTGTTATTATATTTCTTGAGAGGCTTTTCGTCAGACGTATCAATCATTTTCAGGAATATTTTTGCCCAAATATGTAACAGTTTAAGGAGTATTGCAAAGTATTGAACAGGATGACAGCTTAATACGTCGATATTAATAAATAAACAATTCTGTAAAGAATTTGAGCCATTCGAACTCCAAAGTGGTATGCCGTTATACACAGATCAGTCATGTAAATTTTGTTCGATTCGCAGAACCAGTTACGGTGACATTTATGCGAGAAACTCCTACGACTTTATTCACATTTTGATATCCATCTATAAACTCCCGTTGTATTATTCACATTCGAGATATATTTTTTTTTAAACATTTAGAACATGAAAGTAAGAAAAAAAAATCGTTCTTTTATAAAATTAACTTACACTTGAATCAAAAATACCTGGTATCAGATTCATAGTAGTTCATATTAGTATCAGAAAATAGCGTTGACATCATCTTCTTATAATGTATCTGTTATTTTAAGACAAAAGTGAAAGATCAAACTACGGTTCTGACTCTCCCTTAGTTGTATTAAAACTTAGTTTTGGAACACATCGATCATCTAACTAACGCTCCTTCGGGATTAATTTTACCAACACTGTGGAACAAGTTCTAATGGTAATGAAAAGCATAAAGTTATTTGTCAAAACTAAATTATGACGGTTTAGTGCGGTATAGTGGGTGAAGTCATCAATACTATTATCTGTTTTTTATGAAAATCTTATGTAAGTATATATCTTTGGTATGTTTGCAAAAATATTAATCTGTGATAGTCATAATGTTAACACTAGAAATAGAAATAAACTCGATGCTTCCACAGATAAGCTCTTTAGTAATCAATCCATCAATCAATCAGTCAGTAAATCTTTTAAAGGGCAACGTGCACGCTTCCTTAACAAAGTCCCAAGCGAAACGATAAATTTATCATTTAGCAAATTTAAAAATTTAAACAAAAACTGTCTCAAAAAGCTTATTATAAAATAACCGATTATTTAGATGATAAAAAAGCTTAGGACGAATGTGCATGTCAAAAAATGATTGGAACCCAGCCGGTGTTGTTACCAGTTCTTTTACGGCATGGGCGCGTTGGAACTGGCGAAAAGTTTCCTAGCTTGCAAGACGTTTCAAAGTGATCCTTGTGATTTTACTGAATAAAGCACTTTTGAATTTGAATTTTATTTGATAGTGCCAACATCAATCTTAAAGGGGTGTTAAAGAGTCACGTTGATTTTTGTTTGCTTTTGCAAAGCAACAAACAAAAATAAAATACGAATGATCTGCTAGGAAGTACCGCGTATGTAGTTTGTAGTTTGTAGCTTTGGGTGGCACTGCATATGTCAGGCGTAGCGCTTAACATCAGGCGGGTGACTTGACAGTCTTGTCACTTCTGGCATAAAAAAAAATTATAACTACCTCAGAACTGTACTTGATTAATATTTTCATTAAGTTTTTTTGATTACAAGGAATCCGGATAAAAATGATCGTTGTTTAATTGTCCGCCCGTATCTACTAAAAACAACTCTACAATTAAAATTTGATTATAATTTTCTAATCATTAAATATATACATAAACATTAAATATATAAACATATTTTGAATAAACTTTTAACTAGCAATGTGTCAATTAATCAGATTAATAATAACTTAGAGGAATTACCAAGTTCATAACTCAGTAGTGAGAAGTGTAGTTTTCGTCGGAGCTCGTGTCACTGTGCCGACATCAATCATGTGGGGAGCCGCCGCCGGCGCCGTGTCGAAGATTTACGTCATCTCTGTTTCTACTCCAATGCGACAAATGTACAAGCACAGACGAAACCACAAGATTATTTTTCATTCATTAATATTATACATATACATATTTTATTTCTTCAACTATAACGGATAAACCACTTACACTAATTCAAAAAATAATAAAAATTTAAAAATTATGCCTTATTAAATATAACTTAAAACATAATTGATACCTATTATGCTCTACAAGAGTAGTGATTAGACAAGTTATCAGACTCATGGTAATAGAGAATTGAAATAATGTTCAAAAATGTCAAGCCTATTTTCATTACGCAAAAAAACTATTCATAATAAAATTATCAAATCATAAAAAATAAGAACATCATTACCACCACCACTTCACGCATAACATTTATTCAAAACAGTTTTCCGTTCGTCTGTACCGTATCCCCTTCTATTCGTTACCTTAACTCGTTTGTTTCACTTTAGTACATTCACAGTCGACAGTTTGTTCCGTTTTATTGAACAGAAGCCTGCACCGTCACAAATCTAAGGTGAAGAAATGCCGGTTGTTATACGCACACGGCGCACGATACTTGCCTCCCGTGATATTAATCTTACTATATTTTCATATTCCCGCTGAGGTTGTAGGGGATGCAAATTGTTATGGGCTGAAACATGTTTTGGATGAACACAGAACGGCTGAGTTGAGCTTCAATCACAATTTAAGTGTTTCGACCTGTGCTCCGACCCTGATTTACTAACTAAATTTCGGGTTAGCACAGAGAACATGCACCAATGAGCTTTTAAATTATAAAAACTTAATTTATATCAATCTTGGTGTGTCCTTGTACTTCATTGTGATACTCAAATCCAGGAGTGCTAATTTACTACTAAACATAATATTGTATGTCTCTAACGATGCTATAAATTTAATACACTCGAAGTGTCTGGCGGTTTTACCCACAACAGTACCTGCGAACAGTAATATATCTATATTTTTAGAAATAAAAAATGCAATATGTGCTATTCCTGACAATAATCTTTCTCAGTGCCACATTTTATCCAGATCTGTTCAACGTTCTGGCGTTATTGAGCAACAAACATCTATCTATTTATTTATCCAAACTTAAGCATTTACTATAATATTAGTGTTCTTATTTTGTAAGAAGCCTCAAAGAAATTTGGTGGACTAGTGCGTTATTGATAATACCTATATTCCATAATATCTGTATGCTTCGCGGAGTTCAGGGAGCGTTTTAACTTATTCCGTGGTTTGCTCATTTGCGGCATTACTGCTACGTCGTAGCAGCTACGAGCTACGAGCTACGAACTGTAATCTCTAAAGTCATGTGACGTCTGCCGATTCGTATTGAGCTCACGTAATAAATTCCAGACCGCATTTCCTTGTTGAAGAAAGTCTGTTTCTCGGTTTCATTTTGTTACTACGGAAAAAAGATTGAATTTAAAAGAGTGAGCTTGAAAGAGCTGAATTCAAATGAGCATTTTTGATGGATGAGTGATGTGATCCGCACTTATTACTGAGACTTCTTTCAATTTAGGCAACAAAGTAAAAGTTGAAAACCTACAAAAACATTTAATTAATTCTTTTATCAATGGAAAAGTCTAATTGCATACGCTTTTGTGATTGATCCACTAATCGAGGAGGGATCTGAGACCCTACTCTGATTGTTATCAGCCTATTGTTCTAAAGACGGATGATTATGATAACAATATAGCCTTAAGTCGAGTATTCCGCAAATAATACTGATTTCCGATTGCACTTTCCAGCCTATTGAATCTTATAACAGTAAGTAAATTTCTCTCAAAGGGTTCCCTCCCTGTTCAAATATTTGAGGCCTTAATGAAAATCTAAGGCGTCGTGAAGCGCAGTTCTCAAGACACCTAAATGAATCATGGCTTGGGAATGCGCTTGCTTCGAGTTGGGCAGTAAAATTTATATATCGTCCAACTTTAGCTATGATTTAACGAACCGAATTTACAGCTTCTTTATTATCACTCTTTGCTGCCGTTTGTAGCTCATGAACTCGATAGTTGCTTTTCATTTTCTCTGATATTAAAGTACTGTTTATGTTCTTCCTGGAGATGTTTGAGAAAATCATAAATTTTAATGATTTTTCGTAGTTTTGAGTGCGCATATAACTCAACTTCCGATACTTTAGTAGAAAATGTTTATTTGAATTAAAAATCACTTCTAAATTCCTCATATACCTGAACAGAATATAGCATTTTGTGGTGGCAACAAACATCCAAAACCTTTTGAGTGTATGTAATATCCGCGTTTCGAATTAGCGCCCGGACCGCAAATGGTTTTAGATGGGGTTGCAAATGTTGGAACAGAATTTAGAATTACTTACAGGTAAACCTACACTATCAACAACATGTCTAAACATATAAGTAATGACACCGTCGTTTTCATTGTGTAAAACTATTGAAAGCCTTAAAGTATTATTATCGTAGGTAGTTACCTATTTTAACTAAATAAATTCTAAACAGAACCACAGCAGAGGTCTGATAAATATTTGAAGGTTTGTTTTAATCGAGTGGCTTTATATTTAAAATATTCCAGGTATCTTTAAAACTATTTTATAGCACAAATGTTTTTAATTAAAACAAATTTGTTAGTCCTCAAAGTGTTAAAGCGTCGGGGTAAATATTTATTTAGCTGATTGTACGATTTGAGTGGACTGTAAATTAATCTTTTTTTTGCTAACAAACTAAATACGAAACACGATATACAATTATGAAGTTAAAACACGATAAAACTATAATTAACCAAATTATGAGTGCAGTTAGGAGCAAAGAATTTCACTAACCTGGCTGCTTCTTCCTGGAACAGCGCCCACGGAATGGGAAGGTATGGCTTCGTATTACCTCCGACTTGTCTGGACTAGCTTCGGTTCAACTTACACCTATACCGAACGCTCAAATACCGTGGGGGCTGGCGCGAAATCTTCTGCTTCCTAGCACTCAACGAAACTGCTTGCACACAATACTAAATTACGATAAATTAAACGAAAACGAAAACAATACGATACGAAAAATTACGAGAACGAGATGTAGCAGTGAACGCACTTGAAGCCGTTACACGAATGTGTCGAATTTAGAGGTCAAACCAACTGCTGACTGAACGAGAGATGGCGCCAAAACTGAACACTGATGCAAATGTATTGTCTAAGCAAACTGCTCGACATAATGTTACAACGCACAACATTATCCTGTTAAACTCCCATATATATTGCAGAACTACTTTCAACAAAAATGGTAAGGTAAGTACAAGCTTGCTCTTCTCTGCATGAAATGCATACTGGCTTTTTTTTTATTAATCCTAAATTGTCGTAACACCCATTATTACTCGTACATACATAGCCTTGATCCCACATTAGGATTCCCTGTGTCATTAATTTCAGAAGCTATGAGTACCGTTTTACCACATTACCTGGACCCGATAATTAACATTTACACATTATGCAATGATCGATCTCGGAGCATAAGAACCTGCATCTCTCGCACTTTATTTTATTTTATTTATTACAAAATCCACAGCTCTTAGGAATAAACTAAATAACAACTTAAATACAAAACAGATAGCCAATAACGGATCAACATTATACTAACAAGATATAGATTTATTTAACGACGACAGTCAGATGTAATTTTTTAAAAAAAAAAGAAAAACAAATTTATTAAATCAAAAGAAACAGAAAAAAAGTTACGAAGTTAAGTTTAACCGACATCCACCCACAGCGCCACCGTGGTTGTATATGTTTGCAGTATCTTATTTTATTACTTTGTCTATGCCATAATAGATGCCCCAGTATGCACACATCCATCGCCACAAGTACTGGGAGCACAGATAGAGGAAGAACTGCACGTGCGGTGCTCGGTGACGGCCAACCCACCCGATGTCACCTTCTTCTGGCAGTTTAACAACAGTGGAGAGAGCCTTGACGTGACTCCACTTAAGT
The DNA here is from genome assembly GCA_951394395.1 of Colostygia pectinataria. Classification (NCBI taxonomy): domain Eukaryota; kingdom Metazoa; phylum Arthropoda; class Insecta; order Lepidoptera; family Geometridae; genus Colostygia; species Colostygia pectinataria. The sequence continues at coordinate 5,381,538 of OX596365.1, read as the reverse complement.
TTGGTATGTTGATGTTGTTTTAAATAAGTTTTTTGCTTGTTTGAGTAAGAAAAACAGGACATTTTAAAAATCATTAATTCAAAAGTCAAATTAGCAGCCGGATAAGGATTAAAAGCAATATAACCGATCTCATGGTATTTTGTGTCTTTTACACAATATCGTATTCTACGTATATGGTCTGTATCGCGCTGCAGTCAATCACAGTATTTGCGATACCCGTCTAGAGTAACGTAACTTATACGGATACAAAAGTAAAAAGTTTTCCCTTTACTATAAGAACGTTTTTGCATAGGTACAGCGAATGGCAGCACAAGTGAGTTAAGCTACAAGCCCCAAAGTGAGAGAGACTACGGAACACTCAGCTGCCGAGGCACCAACGGCGTAGGGAGGCAGCTGGATCCTTGCGTCTTTCAAATTGTGCCAGCCGGTAAGAACTAATAATACTGTGAAAAACATAATTTCTAATGACACAAATTAAGGATTCAAATTATAATTTGAATCCTTATTTAGTGTCATTTATGTACTGTTCAATTCTTTTAGCAAAATAAATGTCTTCTTTTTATCAAGGAATTTGTTTATCAATTTTGTTCGATAATGACGCAGTACCAAATTAACTACTGTAAAATTCCCATCATTATCCAATACATACAATACAAATATTGAACCGAAATTTTAACATGCATTAAAACCCAGCGACCAAATCTGCAGTTGTGAAGCAAAAGCAGCCCAGCCGATGTTTTCGCATTGAAATGATGAAATATTCCAATAACCCAAGTTCCAGAGGCTCGGCCGAAATGAACAGTCCAATAAAAGCATTAATAAAACCACGTGCATACAATTTGAATCAACAAAGCGCAGCCGAACTCTGAGCACGTTTTATAATTTCAGCTTGCGGCTTTCAGTCGTACCTACACGCCAAATCTCATAACTCTTCTGTGCAGATGTTTTGCTCGCTGGATACTGGATTCAAATTCATTTTTGAAATAGCCGGACGTGTTTTGTATTATGTGTTGAAAGTTTCTATGGCATTACTGCCATTAAACGAAATTTCTGTGTTCAGTATTAAAATTATAGATGGGAACCAAATAAAAATCATGGTATTGGACATTTTACCTACAATGATGGAAAGCTAAAAAGCATTCATTATAATCGGCATCCTATAGGTTTTATTAAACTAATAGTATTTTCTTGTTGAATACTTACCTACATATTAATATGTTTAATTAAAACTCAATTTGTACATTATTTCTATTTGTAATATCAGTTTCATCGAAGCGTTCCAAGAATTACTGTCATAATGTGATTTGCGTAAATTCTCCGGTACCTTCCAAAAACAAATGTTTCATTGTTTATAATAACAAATCGCACAAAACAAACTAATGTTTACAGCGGCATGCGGCAGTATAGTTTTAATAGACTTATTTAAAATGTTCAAAAAGTCCCAATTATGAGAAAACTAGTTCGAAATTACATTTTGTTCAGTTGCTGTTTAATTTGATCCCAACGTTCATTCTCTACGATTTATTTAAATTACTGTTTTATTGTCCAACTATAAAGGCGACGAAGAAGTACTCGTAAAACTATATTTAGTCCAAATAAGTGTTTAATATACCTTCTATATCCTACTAATATTATCAATTTAAAAGTCTGTGTGTGTGGGTGTCTATGTGTATGTTTGTTACCACGTATCTTCGTGACTTAACCGATTGTGATGAAATTTGGAATGTAGATGTATTAAGCCCATTTACACCATACCATAATTGCATGCAAGAATTGCCTTGTGAAATTGATTTTAGCACAAAAATGTTCTGAAATTAAATTGACAAAGCAATTCTTGCATACAATTACGGTATGGTATAAATGGGCCGAAATTGATTTTAGAACAAAAATGTTCTGAAATTAAATTGACAAGGCAATTCTTGCATGCAATTACGGTATGGTGTAAATGGGCCATAACACATAGGCTACTTTTTATTCCGGAAAAATTGAACGTTCCTGTAGGATAAAAACTGCAAAAACGTGGGTGAAGCCGCGCAGGTCAGCTCGTTATTCATATTTTTATCCAGCTCGTCCATCAGCGCCAAGAAACTGCTCACTGCAAGCAGGCAACAACAGTAACGAAGGAACCAGCAGCTGGCTTCGGGTCCGATGTGTCGCTGGATATGACGGAGGTCTACCGCAGTACTTTGTTCTAGAAGCTCTGGACCCTATCACTGGCAGGACGAGGTTCAACGGAAGCCGCAACGAAACTGGTAATGTAACAACTTCTTGTTTTGTTTTGTTGCTAAATTTACTTTTTTTTCTTTGCGACACTGAAGACTTCTCGGTTGCGTACGGTTAGTTTATGCGTAGCTATAAACATATTCGTGTCACTGTATTTCCCTTTTATTCCATGCTGCCAGCCTGTCAGCGCGTCAGCTAACGGTCAACGTCTCGGATTAATCCAAATAAAAGAAAAACCAACCCAAATATATAATACGAATAAAATGTACATTACGCGCGACTGACCGTCCGTACGCGACCAATGTCAGCCTCACTCTGAGCCAGGGTCTAATACCCAATAGTAAAGCCATAGTAAAACACACTTAGCTCTGCGAAAACTAGTTCGAAAAATAATATTGCATTATTTTCAGATGGTCTGGTTACTTTTAAGCTAGACTTAGCTCAACTAACTTCCAATGGAGAAAGCGAGAGTGCCACATTTAATTTGCTCATCTACGCAAGAAATCTGAAAGGCGATTCAGAGAGGACTTTACTAGAAAACATTGCGTTCAATGACGCTGCCAGAAGAACAGGTGAGCCATGATATGAAGAAGAGCTTAAAATAAAATGTTTATGCATAATAATGTGTTTCCCATAGTACTTAGTATGGGGCTAAATGACGCTGTGAAAAATCCGTCAATAGTATTTATATTATATATACTTAGTTTATATATTACTAGCAGTCCGTCCCAGCTTCGCAATGAAACTGCATCCGTGCAAAGCCGGGGAGGGTCGTTAATAATAAATATAGCCTATGTTACTCGGGGATAATGTAACATTCTAATGGTGAAAGAAATTTTGAAATTGCACCAGTAGTTATTAAGTTTATACGTAACAAACACAAATACAAACATACAAAAATTCTAATCTTCTCTCTTTACAATATTAGTATAGAAGTATAGATAGATAACACCGTTGCTTTATAAACATTCCACCGCGTCTGATGCAAGATGCAAAATTAAATAAACTTCATTTCCGTATTTAAGATTTAAAGCAACAGAGTCTCCTCTGGGACGCCAGCTTAAAATCCAGATTCATGGCTTACGAGAAAACTCTGGTCGGTGCCAATAAAGTTGTCATAGTTCCCCGCGTCCCCCAACTTTAGCAATACAGTTCCTTGCCGGCATTCCCGCTCGTAAACGACCTAGTTTATTTGAATATACCGTGCAGATGTTTTGCCACTAAAATTTTTACTAGGTGTTAGTGATTTATCGAAGCCGAAAAACGTTTGCTCGATGAATAAACATAACTCAATATACCAAAATACCTCGTTTACGTCAAATTGAATAAAATTTCGAAATTTTCGACAAAATCATTTTATAAGCTAAGTTTTCATTAACTTTCAGTTGTGTAATCACTTTACCCAGGTATTACAAAATTACAGTCTCAAGCCTAAGTAAATTGTGTTTTGGCTGGTTTAATTCGACGAGTCTTGTTGAATGCTACAGGCTTCAATGTGGATAGATATATCTACAACAATGTTAAAGGAGGATTTATCACAGCTAGCAAAAATAGCATGGCGTAATGATAGATCATGATAAACTATGGATCACAAAACTTGTTCTCTTACGACTTATTTAAACCTATAATAAGCTGCAAGCTGTAATACTAATTGCGTTTGGTATAACTTTTTTAGCTATTCCACTTTCGAGATAATTTTGGTATTATTTACTCATCGAGGAATTGTAAATACTCGATGTTTTTACCGGACGGAACACTTTTTGATTCTAACTTGCTTGACTAAGTACAATACAATTGCACTGATCGAGATTGTACGTATTACAATAATTTGTGCAGGTAGCATCTACCGCGATACATTAATATAAATCACTATAAATATCGCGTTATTGAATCAGCGTGTAGCTTTCATCTAAGTATTCGTCTGATGAGTACTCTCGAGAGTTGAAAAATGTAGCCTAATTGAATTTGAAACCTAAAAGTTTTAATACTTTTTTAAAACCCTGGCCGACTAATTTAAGACCAGCGCTAGCGAGCCGATTCTCCTAATCTATATAACGCACGTTGACACACGGCTTATAAATAAATAAATAAATAAATAAATAATGATGGACAAAAAACTGGACTAAAAAAACTTGCGCTGACGTTACCTGCATTACATAGATAACGAATATCGTTCCGCAGCTCCACTTTTGCAGTAGTTGTATTAAATGATGATAAGATGAATTTTTAACTAGATGGCAAAGGTGCAATGGGGGGCGTCACGTTAGGAGTGGTGGTGGCAGCCGGGCTGGGGGTTGTAGTGGCCACTGTCGGTATTGCATTCATTGTGCTGTGCGCAAGGAGACGCCGCAGCCCCCCACCACACAAGCACCCCCCGGGAGACATGCTCGAGCTCAGCGATGGCGGCAAGCGATACGTGGTGGCCTATACCATCAAACCATCTCCGGACTCTAAGACACCCGACCCACAACCTGATATTTTGAATGCTCAAGGTGCGTGTCAGACAAGTATTGTAAATTAATTTAAATTTTGCTTATTTATTTTAATTTAATCATCTACTTCCCATTTCCTTAAGGAAAAGCTAAAACTACTGGAAACAGACTCTGTCGTGCTCCAACAGAAGATCCTCATATATTTCATGATTCATTATACACCCAACTGTCCAACAGTCACTTACAACCCTGAGCTGCTAGAACTCCCTGTGTTGTGGTTCAAAAACCACGAGTACCACTACATCCAGAGTTTAAACAAATATTGGCAGTTTATGCAAACGTTTGTTTACCGTAGTTTTCTCTTCTCTGTTCTCTCTTACCGTAGTTCTAACGAACTCAAAAAGTTCTCAGTTACGCACCCGCCCGCCGCATCACCGAGGTGGTCACCATATTATATAGCTGTTTTTTTTAGATGATAGCCGTAACTCTTCGGGTCCAACTATAGAGGAAGCAGATGAATGGCCTAGTATAAAAGAAGTCAGAGGTCAGTTTATTATTCATAACTAATACTAATATAAAAAAAATATATAAACTTAACCTGTGACTTATGTAAGTAACTTTGTTTTAGGGGAATGGAGTAAAGTTGGTGCAGTGTTCTCAGCAGAAGATCTAGCTCTTTTGGATTCTGCTGGGCATGCACAGCAGGTATAAGAAGCACTCACAATAATGTCATTGTAATAAAATACTTTTTGGAGCAGTTTCTGAATGTATTTTCCTATTACAGTTAACTCCCGGCAGTGACTTGGTGACGAACACACACAGTAGGCAAGAAGACATCCTCAATCAGAATATGGGCCAGACAACACCTGCTAACTTTAGGCCTAATTACGTTGTCTCAGATAGCCCAACTTTAGGGAGCCCCAACTTTGTTTGCCCCAATGGCAATCTCAATTCGCCCTTCGGGAGTCAGAGCTTGACTTTAAGCGGACCGACTTTGAGTTCGGGGAGCCTCGCAACCTCCACCTTACACAGGACAAAGGGCAAGGGCAATGCTCGAAGAAGAGAACATGTCTTAGCAGAAAATCTGCCTGGTCCTGAAAGTTGCGTGTAAATAAAGAGTACTACTATTGGATTTGATGGTTTTTTACGTTCAACGAAGACAGGTTAACTATTAGCGTAGGTTTTTTAAATGCTATTTCTGATTAGCTAATTACTGTGGTCCATTTTCTATAGAAAACTTTTGTATTAATAAAATTGGTTTATTGATTTTGCTAAAAGTATTATTCATAGTATTATTCAAACGTTATACTGCTAATGAATCAAAGTTTAGTTACAAGTTCGCGAGATTTTTAAGTTCTTAAACCTGGCAAATTAGAACTAAATGTAGACTATGTATTGTGTAAATATTCAGTGTATTTTTTTTGTAAAATCTTACTCGAAAATATGTTTATATACTTTATGAAATAACTACTACGAAAAGTGTGGAGGCAAAAGGTGTATTTTGCTATTGCTCAAAAAAATTTTGTACATATTATTTCTTTACTTCCAAAGTAGGAGACTGAAGTGTGAATTTTCAGATTTTCTGCTAAGACATCTAAATATTTTAAAAGTTTGCTGAGTGAAAAACTTCAATGAGCTTTTCAAGGGAAAATAATGTGAATAAGTAAAAATGTACATATACCACGACTCATTGTTGACTTGGATTGTATTTTTACCTTGATGGGTAAAGCTTGTAGAGAATCCTATTTATTTGTAAAAACTCGGTTGTGTGAATGTAAATATTGTTAGATATAAAATATACTATATTGTATAGAGTAGATTATTAACGTAAGACGCTTTCGTTGTCAATTTATGTGAAAATATTTATCTAGGCAAATTGTAAATAATTTATATTAGTAAAACTTACTTTAACCACTGGTGAATCGCTGTAACTTATATCATGACGGAAAATTAGTTAGCTACAAAATATATATTTATTGTGGTATTTTGTTGTAATTGCAACTTACCTTAGAGGAAGGTTCTACAATTACAGCATTCCTTAGTTCCTAATACTGATGCCGTCGTATGCTGTGAGTTACAGAAGCCACCTTAAATTTAGTGCCATTTTACGAATAGCAATTATAAGATGTTTGAGTTTGCGTTGATTCTATCGAATAGAGTTTACTGTAAATGTATATGTTAATCTACAATCAAACTGTTTGTTACTCTTAATTTCCTGTGGACCTGTTAAAGGCAATTTTATATTTAATAATAAACAAAAATAATGGTTTGTATAAACGGTTGGTTTTATTTACATTTCAGTAAGTTTTTCTCACAATTTCATTTAGCACGACTGTGTTACCAGCTATGTATTTACCTCGCAGTCGTTAGGAGAAGATCGACAATAACGCAGTACAACTGGAATCGTGGTCCAACAATGTAATATAATCTGCCGCCGCACCTGTCTTATGTTCTTATGTCTCTCCCTTAAGTCTGGTTACTTAGGTCTCTTCATCGGATTAGTGAGTTTATTGACGCCACTAAGGAATACCTACAGCTTTATCTAGACAAAAGTCAAATATATAAGTAAGAGTAACTGCACAAAATCTAAGTACTTAATATATGAAAAAATATTGACCCTGTTTTAGTAGGTAGCTGCACTACTGCTACTGTTATAAACGTATTGAGAGTTAAACAGTCTCAACTATGACAGTTTAACTAAACAAGCGTGTTTATCCAAAAAACAAACTATTTTATAAATAAAAATGTTCGGTATACAAACATAAACAACATTTTGTTCGCGAATGGCTGAGTTAGAACGGTCGCAAGCCCCACAAATATTGACACAAGGCTAACAAATCGACTTCCAAAACCTAAGTATTGTTTCAATAAACAAGGCCTAATTATAAACTCTTGAATAATTCAAGACGAGGCTGTTAGAAGTTCTGTAACTACAGGCTAGGGAACCGTTGGTCTGTTTAAACTTTATGTTAATTCGTAACTACATAAATTATCTTCTACAATTTAAAGACGCACAAAACAGTTAAAAGGCAAAACAGATCTAATATATAAATGAATTCACCAGTGTTCGACGTACAACTGAAACGAGGGTCTCTGCTAAAATAAATATTATGACACAATACCGTCAGCCTTTGTTAGCAAGTTATATCTAACAATAATACAGTTAACAGTTATCTTATTCAATTCGGCATCAAGAAAGGAAAATTAATATTGATTTTCAGGTTGCTTTCATTTGCAATACCCAAGGAATTTATAAGATAGTTGTACGGTAGTAGTTATTAGTTCCATGGCAATACCTGAAAATCAATATTTCGCTTTGTTTTTTGAAAGCTGTATCGGTGACGTTTGCATGAATTGTATCTCATAAAATACTCTGATATGATATATGACTCATAAAATGATGTGACTTTTTGTAGAGTTTTCTCATGAGCACTTTCGTTTGACTGACTGCGGCAATCAGGTATTATTTCGTTGGCAAATTTCAACTACATACTGCAAGCAAGTCCTTTTATAAAGTAGGTATATAATATTTTTTAATCCCAAATCCAGCGACACAGTGTAACTATCATTAGAAGACCGCAGCAGGGAACATTTATATCTTTGACCGCAGCAACAATTTTGCTGCACAAAAATATAAAATAAAATTTAGATCTAAGAGAGTTATTTGTGATTGAGCCCGTCCGGAGAAGTACTACCACTATGCCTATTTTTATCGCCAAGCTGTAATGCTCGCATTCCTGTGTTTCGGTTCGAAAGGTATGGTTTCCGGTGAAATTACAGGCACATGAAACTTTCAATCTGCTGAGCACCCTCAGCAACGCGTACATTCAATTATTTTTATCAGTATTTAACCGCAACAGTGTAAAAAAGTACTTATATGTAAGTGTATTGGTGTAAAAGCCAGTTTATGATAAATTGTTCTAACCGCCCTACCCTTGGACCACTAGCTCATGTAACCCGGTCATTATCGCTACTTGTGCTATAGGGTTTCGGAAACAACGATCCTCATTAGATACTACTAAAATCAATAAGCTCACTCAAACGCTGTCTACTCACATCTCGCTAGTACTTGAGTAAGTAACATTACCAACTACCTGAACTGGTATTTGCGGCACGAACTGGAACGAGTTACTGCAGTAACGCTAGTTCAGAATATTGAATCTGGAACGGCTTGTTCTGCTTTCTTTTCAAGTTTATTAGGAACGTTCTTAGAAGTTTAGAATATAATACTAATATATATACTTACTTCTCTTCGCTTTTTACGAGTGAACTCTGACTGAAAAAATCCTGAAGGATGTCGATCGAATTAAGTTAATATTTGTGTACTTAGTTAAAAAAATATACTTTTTTGTTTGATATAAATCTTGCTACATCATATTGATAAATCATCTAGTTTGGATTATATACATTACCTAGTTTTGATAATCGCAGGATAACGCAATTAATCCTTATGCAGATTATTGTAATCTTCTTCTTATATATAAAAATGAATTTCTAAAATGTTTATAGGAGTTCAGGGAAGATTTAAACGGTTGGAAAAATGTGAAAAAAAATTACGCGAGTTAAACCGCGTCGGGTCAGATAGTGCTAGATATAAGTATCCTCCTAGAAAATTTTGAAAGGACGCCATCATTTCTTTCAAAATGTTGTTCGTCAAATTCAAAATTCGAACTTGTTCGTCTTTGATGTATACGTCGACACTAAAATTGCCACTTTAAAAAAGGAAAAAAAAAGCGTTACGTGAACTAAGTAACTAGTAAACATACATTTTTTTGTTTCACCATTGATTACTTACACTGTTTGTATAGTATCTTTTTTACTTGCCGTTTTTTTTATTTCACCCCCGGCAGTAAAACAACTATATTCTTTAAAGCGATTCAAATTCAATTACAATGAGAAACAGGCTTATTCCTTGTGATTACATTGCTCTCTGTCAGCTTAGGCTAAAAATGAAATGAAGTAGCTGTTAATAAAGACCTTATTCATAAAACCTTCGTTTAATTAATTAATTGCTTTTGAAATCCCTCGTTGATTTTTAGGAAAAAGGCTGACATTTACATAACTATGTAGCTTATACTAGCTTAAATGATACTTAGTGACCCCACCCCGCGGCTTTGGTTGCGTTGAGTTCTTTTACACATAGATACTTTACTTCCCGCTGCATCTTCTAGAAGTAATTCAAAAAACAATTTTTTTTGGACCACCTACATACTTTTTATAGATAAGAAATTCCTGTAAATTTCAAATTTCTAGTTCCAATGGCTTAGGCTCTACGTTGTAGGTTAGTATGTCAAAAATGTCAGCAAGGCTTAATAATATAAATGATTAGTTAAGTGATGTTTGTATACGTTAACGATATATGGTGCAACTCACCCTTAGTTTTAAATAAAAGTGCTTAAAAATGTCATAAAAACAAAAATCGTAAGAGACAGGTTTATTTAAATTAAGCATTTAAATGTGTCCGACTGAATACAGAACTGGCACATTCCGCCACCGAACTTTTTCTTTCAAAATTACTTTTCAAGTCGCCCTTCAATTTACACCTCAATGAAGAAACTCTAAACTTTGAATACAAATTCTACTTAAAACCGAGCCAATCAAAAGTTTGGAAAGCTGCCACCTGACCTGTTGATGACTTGATAGCTCCAACTATATTACTTAGCGTAGACACTTTTATAAATACAGTATAGCAGGTGTACTTTCTATTGAAGAATAAAAGACGACAAACTTATAAACCACAAAGAACTCTTTCAAAACAAAGATTCTTTGCAATTTCCATGTTGATTTAGGACGGGTAGTTTTTATATTATACGAGAATTAGATAGTCTTTTACAAATGAATTAAAGCTACGCCAGTGTAGTCTATACTTTGGCTAAGGTTAAGCTAATTACTGGACGAATGGAACTTAACAACCATGTCTCGTGGTATCTAGTGGCACCGAAACTGTAAAACTCAGAGTTATGGATGACACTTCAACTGTTATAGTCAGGATCAGCGCTTAACATCAGGCGAACACTGACCGTCTAGTAACTTGTCTTTACTAAAATAAATAATGAAATAAAATTATTTGTCACACACAGAGCGGTCATAATACTAAAGATACAATAAAACACAAAATGTTATAAACTAAAGCTATCTTTAGACCGTTTGTAACAGTCTTCAGATGGTTAAGCTGTTCTAAATATATTTTGTATATAAAATTAAGTGTGCATAATTATTTTCATTTTTATTTTGTTATTTTATTTTTATTAAGTTTATTATTTTTATTATTATTAAATAAAATAAAATCAATATAGAAATAAAGATCCGCTCTGCGTGATGCGGAATTGCGGATTATGGCCTAGTCTGCTTAATGCTGTCCTGCAAAAAGCAAAGCAACGCTGGTATATTAATGTAATGTACACGATACAACTAAACTTTTTCAATGACAATTCCAACAATTCCCGCGAGCGTATATCTCAAGTGAGCCCGTTATGCGGAGTCATAGCTCACGTCCTCAGCGTTTAAGTGGAGTACGCCGCAATGGGGCTCCGGCCTTTGTCTAGCTCAGGTAGCTCAGGTAGGTTTCGCAAACTTATGCTTTCAAACCCTGTCGAAAACAGTAGATAAGTAAAACAGTGCCTTAGTACTTACCTAGTCATATCATTATTTATTGGCAGAGGGCAGAGGGAAACTATAGATAGAATACGCTTGAACATTATTGGTAAAAAAAACCATTGCGAATGTTAAAATACTGAAATATACGAGAAGTACGAGTACCTACGAGTATAACATTAGTTCAGTGAATAGCATAAAAAGCTTAGCAGCTTAAAATTCTTAACAGGTAGCCATAAGTGGCTTGACTGTGCAGCTTAGCATTATTCTAGCTTTACAATGTGGCAGTTTCTAGCTAAATTCCCGCCGTTTTGTCCAGTGTCCTGGTTTTGTGGTAAGTCCAGGATTTCCTGTTAAAAATGATAGTTAAGAAAACTAATTCGGATCTTGACCAACTGCAAAGTGGCATAGTTGTAGTTTAGGTCATTTGTACATCACAAAATTATATAAAAATATTTTTAATTCTTTACTCCTTTCGGATTATCATATTCAAATTATGTATACCGCTAAATACTAATACTATGTTATGTTGTGTAACTCAAAAGGAATTTGTAATTAAATATATTTTGATGGCAACACCATGGTATTTCATAAAATGCATGGCAGCTCGAAAGGGCGAGCCACGGCTTTTAATAGAGAATAACGTTTGTTTTAATGACTTCAAAAATTCTACGTTAGTCTCAAAAAAAAATTACTTAACCCACACACTTACACTTTTTAGATGTAATATAGGTTTTAGGATCTACGACTTTTATATGCACGTAGAACACAGAACAGATATTAATTAGTACTACAATACGCAGTTCGCAGTTCAAAATGTGTACTATACTTGGAGCAATCTTAACAAAAGCTGTCAAGCGCTAGTTCTAGTACCGATTTTTTCTGTCTTTTTTAGGAGAGGCTAAATAAACAGGTATAACAAACTCACAGAAATATATAAAATCGTAGAGATACTGACTGACTGCAATCAACGCATAGCCAATATAATAAATCCTAGAGAACTGAAGTTATTAGAATGTTCTTATTTTAATGTGTAAAGAAGCTGCACCAAAAATGAAAATAAATTCAACTAGAACAAGTTTGTATGACAAAAGTCAGTGCGGACGAAGTCGCGGGGTGTTCCACTAGTAATATATACAACCATCTGCTAAAACCTGGTCACAAGCATGAAATTATATTCCATAATAAGCTAGCTCGCTGTATTATACTGAACATAATTCATAAACACTGCGCCAACAAGCTAACAAAAGGCGTCCGTAATAGCAAAACAAATGGAACAGCACATTTGTTTTCATTTCAATATTCATCGGAACCGATTACGGGCAGGTGCCGTAATGCGGGGCTTCAAAGAGAAAATTATAAAGCGTACGGATAAATATATCATTTTTAAAAACATTTGTTTTTTTTAAACTTTAGCTGTGACGTTTCGCCTGAAAATGTCAAAATTACATCTACAATACCTTGTCTTGTAATCAATACAGTAGTTATAAAGACAAGGTATGAGCGCAAGGAATTTTTATGATGCGTAACTAGTAAAAAAATCTTTGGTAAAATTTTTATCCTACGTAACTAGTAAAAAAAATCCTTGTATGAGCGATATACAAGGTTTCCATCGCGGTATCATTTGTTCAAAAATATTGTGCGTCTTATGCTTCACGACAGCTTCATTATTGAATGAAAGGTACAAGAAAAGTGAGAAAGAGGAAGGTCAAGAATAAGTTGTGTGAGCCAGATGTATGAGAAGGTTGCTGTCATGTCATCTAGGTCGGGGTCACCACATTTACATTGTAATTTAGTGTGGAATGTAATATCAAATAGTCGTTGCAACACTTATTATCTGCGAACCTTTCATACAATTTCAAAAGTTATGTGCTAAGAGTGTATCGCTCTTCTTTTTGTTTAGGCTCCAGAAGAAAGCTACTCTAGACGGCGCATGCCACATGGCTGCCTGTCTAAACTCCACCTAGACTTCGCGCCGCATCCACCACACCTGTGAAAAAGGCCGCATCGGAAAGAGCAAAATGGAGGAACTGCATCTGTATTGTATTTGGTATTATAATATAATAAAAAATTCGTAACTACTATTGTATTGAAATAGAGAAGCAAATGTTCTTGGTTTGCTAATATTATTTTATTATTTATAAATTTAGATTTAACAAAATTATTAAATATGCACATACAAACGCACAGAAATAGTGACAGCTATGTGTTTTAAATAAAATTAATTATATATACGAGGCAGGCTCGCAGAACGCTCAAAAAATGCAGATTCGAATGGGACAACGGTCTTTTTTCATGAGTTGTTCAAAATTCCTCGCGTCGCACACGTTTTGTACCGATAAAATAAATTTCTAGTCTATTTAATTCACGTTATATTGTAGCAGGGAGAGTCGAGGCAAAACTTTACTATTGCGTTTGTATTACCACACTACTATTAGGTGGATGTCATTATGTGCCTCAGTTTTACTAAACAAATTGCTTCAAATGGCAATGTGCCATAAGTTCAATAGTGCTATAGAATAGCGTAAAAGCCTAACATGACGGATCTGCAGAATGAGTTAGCTTATTGTGCATCTCTTTTACTCATCCTGTGTCAGGGCAATGCGGTCATTCGAGTTTATCTGTCAATTTAAAAAACTCATATAAATTATTTTTACACACCTCAACACTCAAACTAGTTTTTGGGGATTTATAAAGACTTAATTAATTATTTCCCCATCTTAAACCGTTCTTTGTGATGGTTAATGTCGCAAACTTAAAAAACTGTGCACAACCGGGGTTCAAACCAGTGTTAATGTTATGTGGGTTACATCTATGTGTGTAACCGCCCTTAAGATTGGAGGATAAGTCTATTACAACTACACTTTAGGTAAGTAACATTACCAAGACAAGATTTACAAGCAATAAATAACAACGATTTCCCGCAATAACAGCATTCCCATTTAATTGGCATTTCTCATCATCGAATCCAGCATCGGGAAATATTCACGACCTTATCTGTAATTGAGAGCGGTCCTAGTACGAGGGGATTTGGGTCGGATACGAGAATCACAGAATCAGATAAACGGCAAGACCGGGTGTAGCGAACACTTGTTTGATTTTGAAGGCTTACCCGCCGACCGCTGTACTCGGCTTACAAGCGTTCACTTACAGCCGAGCTTTGGAGGTTCGATGTTTGTTTACTGGTTCTTAGTTTGGAACATTTCACATTGGACGGCCTATTGCTACGGTTCTATTCTTCTTAGATTTTTGCTTACGCTCTTTGGCATTGGTAACTGATAAGTTTGTAATGTGTATCTGTGTCTGTTCTGTCATCATAGATCCTGAAAGCATGTACCGATTTTGTTTTTTTTTTTTTTTAATTTTGTTTTTTCATTTGAATGGTGTTTTAGTCGAGAGTGTTCTTCAATTCACATATTTACATATTATTTTCATGAAACGTTTTAGTTATGTTTCAAGAAAATGTGTTCAGCCAATTGAAGCCATCACGTAGGCCGTATCCCAACAGTAGGAACATAAGAAGGCTGACTATGGTGATGAAAAAATAAATTTACCGAAAAATGATTTTTTTTTTTTTTTATACAACTGAAGTGGCAACCAAGCGTACGGCCCAAAAGATGGTAAGCGGTTACCGCAGCCTATGGACGCTTGCAATACCAGAGGTATCACACGCGGGTTGCCACCTTGAGGCTAAGATCGAAAGCCTCATGTGCCAGTAGTTTCACCGGAAACCATACCCTTCGCACCTGAACACAGCAATGCGAGCATTGCTGCTTGGCGGCAGAAATAGGTATGGTGGTAGTCCTTCCCCGGACGAGCTCTATCACAGAGAACTCTACTACTCTTAGAATAGTAGCAAAAGTGAGGTTAACATTACGATACGGAAGCCTCAGGCCGCGAGCCTCAGTCGTACATTTTTGTATTTTTAAAATATCCAGAGAAACAACAGAACAGTTCAAGTAGCCACGCAAAAAATACTTGCTCTTATATATAAATATCTTTAGCTTGCAGTATGACCTCTTTTTAGGCCAAGTATTTCTTATTTGACCTGTGAATGTTTTATTACATTTTTTGTTTCATTTTCTCGTGAAAGAAAAAAAGGTTCTTTGAGTTTATAAATGAGGGATTAAGTGGAACTCAGTGTTATCGCTGCGCCGCGTCTTTTTGATAGATACAAGTTATTATTTTCAATAACATCGTGACATTGGTGTAATGGCATCGATGTCGAATCGGAAAAATAAACCACGTTTTTATCTCTGATCATTGGTAAGTAAGTTCGTATGAGTCAGCAGAGTGGTTAGCTCTGATGATGGAGTTAATAGGCCGCTTGAAGGTCTCAGTCATGACCTAGCAACTTTGAAAAAGCTACTCGCTTAGTGCCCTTCAATTGCACGGAAGCGCTCATTTAAAATTGCTATTGGTGGTCACCAACTAAATGGAGATCACGCGGAACAGTTCATAACTTGGTTAATCTGTTATGAACAACTTAACCAAATATGCCACAAGCGCTTTAAATAATTCGTAAAAACTTTTTTTTAGTGAATCCATGGCAACTGATGAGATTCAGAAAACTCGCATTTCTCGCGCGTCAGTATAACACCCGCTGAGAGCCCGCAAGATATCGCCGTAATGTCTGCGAGGCCAACAGATGGTCTCGTTTCCGACAGTCATTACCCTTTTGTCTTATATCAACACTCACTACTCCATAATCGACTCTAGTCCACAACAACAAAGTCCATTATTGTTTCAAACGACCGCAATCAGCGTCGAACGAGTATATTATTGAGCTAGAAAATGTTCAGAACTCAAAAGTGCAGGATCACTTTTGTTCATACAACAACAATGACTGCCTTATTTATAAGAATGAATAGTTAAGGTTAGTAAGAAACACAACTTAAATTATGTGTTCTAAAAAAATTGGGATTTTATAATACTATGTATGTGAATGAATACTATGTATATGTTTGTTTGTTAGCTGTGTTTCGGTTCTAAGTGCATAGGTGCGCGTGATATAAAGTTTATGGCCTGTATTTCAGAGTGATATAGCAGTTCCACGAGGGCGGGCTGTCTTAGCCAATCGTGCCTGTGCTCCTCGTAGCTGTTATAATTTGACGCCAACTTTTATTCTGTGCGCCAACTCAGATAATAATAATAATATTAATAACGGTTTATTTCTTGAAAACAGCGTTGCTTGTACATGGAATTTCTAATGCTTGTAATCGTAAGAATAGGAAAGCAGTACCTACATACGTTGCGACCTTGTTCCTCGCACTTTAGCTAATTAAAAAATGTTTATGATTACGTCAACCAACGTTAGGTTACAGAAGTATACAAAAGACACTTCCACACAGACTACTTACACATTTATAATATAAAATAATTTTAATTTTAACAATTTACATAATACCAATATAGATATATAGATAGATAGAAAATACTTTATTGTTCACCAAAAAAGTTATGACAGAAACAGTTTAGCTATAGGTTTCAATGGGCGATCTTATTGCTAAGTAGCGATCTTTACCAGACAACTTTTGGATGGATAAGACTGAATGATAATGGGGTTTTATGGTGTACGATATATTTACCTACATACAGGTTGCTCCAAACATAGACGTCGACGAGTTTAACATCATGCGACTTACCCATCTCGTAATTTCATAAAAAAAAAAAGAATCTAACTAAAATAAATATTTGTATTTGTTTTTTTTTTATTGGAGAGCCATATGCAGATTATTTTAAGGCATTTCCTATCCTATGACAAAATAGGCACTAATCATTTACTTGGATCATGTTAATTCAAGTTGCTAACTTTGGGAATCTTCACCTTAGCATCTTTAAAGGCCGATTTCAGCAAAAAACAGTTTCAAACGTTTCGATAAAACATTCTCAAAAAAAAACATTTAAAAAATTATAACTCGAAAAATACGAAAAATCGGGGTACATACAATGGGGTGTTTTCGAATACCCCTGAATCTGGGGAATCTACATTTTTCTTATTGACGTCTATGTTTGGACCACCTTATATATAAACTAACGTCCAAAAGGTCTCTAATTTTTCTAATACCGCAATCACACGGCAAAGTCACCGAGAAATTTTACGGATTCCGCTTGCTGATAAAGGCCTCTCGAGAGAGAAGCATCATTCAGAATACTGTAATGGCACCACACTAGCAGATGCGACTCCCAACACTATTTCAATAAATTGCTTTAAATAAGAGTAGTAGAGTTCTCTGTGATAGAGCTTGTCCGGGGAAGGACTACCATTATACCTATTTCTGCCGCCAAGCATTAATGCTCGCATTGCGGTGTTCCGGTGTGAAGGGTATGGTTTCCGGTGAAATTACTGGCACATGAGGCTTTCAATCTTAGCCTCAAGGTGGCAACCTGCGAGTGACACCTCTGGTATTGCAAGCGTCCATAGGCTGCGGTAACCGCTTACCATCCTGTGGGCCGTACGCTTGGTTGCCACTTCAATTGTATAAAAAAAATAAGACAGATTTTCTGCTTTATAAAGTCCACAAGTAATTTAACGTGTCCACTACGCTGCGCAACGTTTTGTCATATGTAGCAAGTTTGTACCTACATGTTTACATCAGAGACATATTCAAGCTAGAGCTAGCTGAGCGAGAGCTATGAAAAACTTATCTTACAGCAGTGGTCCGTATTATTTTATATTGCATCATCACACTATCACATTACATCACACTAATAATTATTTATTAATTAGCTATTTAGCCGATTTAGCTGAAATTTAAAACATAGATAGATACCGGGAATACATAGACAATGCCAGAATAAAAGTACGGTTCCCGAGTTCCACGCGAACGAAGTCGCGGACGACAACTAGTTAAAAAATATATAACAAAACTTACCTACTACTGTAAAATTACAGTTCACTGTTGATTTTTGCTGTAAACGTATTAGTAAATGAAATGATGAGATTTAGAACTTACAGTTGAGTACAGCTAAAATATCACACCATGGAAAATATTTACAAGACAGAAAACTTTAGATCCTGGAACTAACAGACATATTTTATCTTCTATTAATATCTTGCAACGAAATCGAAAGGACTTCCTCTTCACCGTCATCAAGCCTGAGAATCTATCTACTTGACAAATGAGTTCAAAGCATCCACTCCCATAAACGAACGAACGAACGAAAACTGTCATAATTGATAGATTCAGGGGTTACTTTGCTGAAATCCATTACAAGAAAAAAAACAGACGAAAAATCTCTAGTACTATTCCGCTTAACCTTTTAACTAATGAGGTCACACAGTCAACACAGTTAACCTCAAAAGAAAAATATCGACACGTGTTTCATCCCTCCACGGGACATCATCAGGTGATGGTCCTGATGATGTCTCTGGATGATGGACTTGTTCTCCGGCAGACGTGTTGCTCCGTTGAGCGCTCACTTTTGCTCAAACGCTTGACGGAGTTTTTCGACTGTTTTTTATCTTGAAAACTGTCATGATTATCGTTTTTGTCTGCATGTGTAGACTGTCAGTTCACAGAACGAGGTGTATTATTGTTATACCTCTTAGGTACATAGTGACTGCACTATCATCTGTGTCTGTACCGATCTCGTTGTTGCCCCCGGGGACGGCTACAAATGCGATAGCCACGCAGAAAATTTTCTACATCAAATAAATATAATGGTAGATTGCATTACGTTGGAAACTACATAAACATCAATTGATATGCGAGTTTTGTGTTTTATAATTTCGATTTATTGATATCTTGTTAAAATTAAGCACATCAACCACAACGCCACAAAGCCAGAGGAAGCCTATAAATCTGTAAAAATATGAACATCAGTTTTGTTTTGACAGGACCCTACAAACATCAACCAGCAAACAACCCACCTAATAGTAAGCGGTTACCGTAGCCTATAAACGCTTGCAATACCAAAAGTATCACTTGTGTTGACTTAGATCAAGTCTCATATGTTTTTACCTGTAATGATACTCCTAGAACACAGCATGCAAGAATTACTATGGCGGCAAATTTCACACTACCTATTCAGTTGTTACACTTCCTTGAACAAGCCCTATCACAGAGAACTCTACTACTCTTATTAACTTCATATACAACATATATCATATACCCATGATTCTATTGGATTTAATGGGTGATGGATCGAGGTTGCTACGTCGACTACAGCTAACACAAACAGGTACAGGACGCTACCTAGCTATCTTATAATTTAAAACAGTCTTGTCAGTCACACCATTTTATTACTCGATAACAGCTTGACCAATTTACATGATTTTTGAATTGATGGATTAGTTTGGAAAACTGCGGGCTAAACCGAAGGGCATCATTTGTATTATTATTACTATATTATTATATCAGCCGTTAGTGTCCCACTGCTAATAATATATTATACTACCCGAAATCTGAATTCAAGTTTAAAGTGTCAGTAGACAAGCTAGCAAGACTCATGGGATGTGATTACCATATTCAACGCATTACGCTAGAGGTAGGCTTCGTAGGAAATTATTTGTCATATTAACGTCACTCTCACTCGAGTTTCGACGCCATGATGTTAATTTATTGCATTATCTTCGACGGTTCTCTCGCTGAAGCAAAATGATACAATACACCTCAACCTTAACCTTTGTTACTAACATAACATAGTGAGTATCTGTTGACTCTGACTTATGGCGATGGCTAATACTAATATACTAATAATATTATAAAGAGAAAAGATTTGTATTTTTGTTTGTTACGCATAAACTCAAAAACTACAAGTCCGATTTCAAAAACTTCTTTCACCATTAGAATGCTACGTTAACCCTGAGTAACATAGGCTATATTTATTACTAGCGACCTGCCCCGGCTTCGCACGGGTGCGGTTTCATTACACCCACGCGAAGCTGGGACGGACTAGTTAGTGATAAGGTAAGACCAATCAACTCTAAGTACTTTGTATGTACTCATTTTCTTAGGTGTACAATAAAGATACAATTACATTTTACTCTATAAGTTTGGTAGCCGAGCCAATCTATATTGAATCATACCGACATTGAATCATAATCATAATGAAATTGTGTAACGGTATTCAAGAAAGTGCGAGTAGAATTTAATCCGTTTTACTAGTACAGTCAACTCCAAAAATATTTATTAAAAAAAAACGAAATATTAAAATAATAAAGAAAATTAGGGACCGAGTCGTGAGTCGTTCCAATCGGTCTTACAGTAAAACACTGAAAAAACTTGCGTTTGAAGAGATTGGTAAAAAATTTACGTATTCCATAGAATCACAAGGATCACATTCATAATTTTGTTAGTAGTTTTCACGCACATAAGCACATTACCGTAACCATTATCAAGTTTGATTAATGTTAGGATTTCTAAAACTAGAGTTATGATTATTTTAAGACAGATTCTAGTGACACGTGTCGAATCTTTTTAAAGTTGAATGTACGTCGACCGTTAATCTTTATATACAAGGTATGTTGTTTTTTCTATAATTAAACCACAGTCGCCACGGCAAACAAAAACCACGAAGCCAACAAATCAATTTCGCGTCAGGAAATTACTTTGTAAAGTTGAAAAGGGTTGCGCGATACGGCTCCAAATTGAAATTCTTTTGTGTACCGCGCCTTTACATGTCCAAAACGTTACCTGACTCTTTGAATCATAGCGTAACAAAATTTTTCGATCAAACTTTGCAACACACGCTGGTTTTTTAAAGCTGTACTCGAATTGGAAGACTGCAGCAGAAAGCTGCAGCCTAAAGGTTGATACAGAAGTATCGGTACGCCACTAGATTTGCATTTTTCACCTAAATATCAATGCAGAATAGCATCAGCGTCAGACCTGTTTTTTGGGGACAAAGCGATGCTGATGCGCTGGTGTATGCTGGTATGCCTGTACTACTTATGCGGTTTCACAACACCCCACAGACAGACGGGAATTGAACCCGCAACTTCTGCCTGGTTAAGAAAACTGGGCCTCGGAGGTCGTCATGTCAGTCAAAAAATTTAGATTAAAAGTAAATACTAAATAATAGTTAAGTAAATCTGACAGACAAATTTATTATTCTTAGCCTATAAAGGCTGAAAGCAAGAAGTTAAGCAAAGTTCATTAACTAAATAAGCAATCTACTAAAAGCAAGGGCTGAGATAACAAGCAGTTAGGAGGCTGTAGTCTACTTCTGGTAATTATTTAAGTAGATATAAAATAATAAAGCCAATCAAAAAGCTGCTTAGCGGTTCACTTTGACACCGTGAAAACAATGGACCAAAACAAAAAGTCCAATCTCTAGAGTTTATAGCGACGACGCGATGTCCAATATTGACCAATGGCACAGAATTTACTACCCAATGGTGTAAATGTGCGTGTTTGTGGTTTCTAATCTGTTTTATTTCAGACAAACCTCAAGACACTGTAGACACTTCTAAAATTCATTAGCTTAAAACTCAAGGGACTAAATAACAACGGACTTATGTATTTGCCAATAATTCTGTCAATATGCACAAAACATAAACACACGCGACTCAAATGTCATAGGTCACTGTATCCTAACTAAACGTAGTGCTTACATTCCCAAGGTCCAACCTTTGACCTTAGGATAAAAGCAGAGTCGGTTTCTGCCAGGCAATTATATTCATCGCAATAATAATATTGTAACCGCCGTGCTGCTATCAGATTAACCGATGAATATTTGATATTGATATACAGATTAACCACACAATAAATATTATTGCTTAGTAAGACATCGAGATAGAATAATGTATGAGCTCCTCAGTCGATACTTCTGAGCTAAGCGTTTGTATGAAGTGGTAATAACAGCTTAACACGGCAGCCGGCGGAGTCAATAATTGGAAAATATCGTGGGCCGGCTGTTTTTATGAGGACCCTCACAGCTGGGCGCTTCGACAGCGCCCAATATTGCACTGTATCATACTAAATTACTAAACTGGATCTACTTGGAGAGAAGCGTTTGCTGGAATGTTCATTAGAAATATTATCAACAGTTTCATCACCGGTGTTATGCTACCGTTTTTAATACTTATGCTTTTAAAAATCAGTTTCACATATTTATAACAGACTGTCATTAATGTAATGTGTTCAATAAAACTGGGTAAAAAGATTTTACACAGCCTTTTCCAAGATTACCTGCGATGACTCTTAAAAAATGAGTCCATTAGAAAACATGGCACCAAGTGACATGACCCACTTGCTCTAGATTGATAGTCGTCATTATTATCTGTTTTTATTTAGCAAGCTTGACTTCTATAAAGTCACGGCTCTACCACAACACTTTATGTCTCTAATGTGATATTTGCCTGCTTTAGTGTCAACATGTGTGTGTTCTATACAACTGCGACGAACGACGACGAATATCGCTGACGAATGCGCGTAGGTAGGTTGCTTCCATTCCGAACACAGTCGAGTTTTATTTGCAGATAGGCGATTCATCAAAGAGATCGCAAAATGTGAGTAAATTAAAGTGTGTTTACTGAACTCGTTCCCAAATTGCTTGTGGATTTTTGCCTAGCCTAGTGGAAATCTTAAACATAAATCGATGAAAATCATTAAAACAAAAGTCAAAGCCACAATCAGTAGACCAGTACAGGTTCGGGTGATACAGTTCACCCTTATTTGCGAGTTTGGCTGACTTACCAAAACTTCCCCCATTCAGTTCAGGAAGCTTGTTAGCACGACTTCTGCGGTTTTCGACTAGATAACATTGTGTTAAAGATTTAAACTATGCGCAGTGAAGTTTCCTTGGGCTAGCCAGTAAATGCTTACATGCAGTTACGTGTCAGCTTATGTAACTGGGTACTAACTGGTGGATGCTAAGTTGGCAGTGTCAGTCAGCAACTACTAAAGACCTGGCATAAGTAAATGCCTATTCTAATCTGTACATTCCTAACTTACTAACAATTTTACCTGAACGTTGATTACAAGAACTACTTAGCTTAGAGTTAGATGAATGAGATGACAACAACTTGAATATACATTTTTTTTGTTATTCTATATTTTTTATTTGTTAAAACTTTATACTTTAACGCATACTAATAAGCGTCGTCACAAGCCTAGCTCCGGGAAAAAACAAGAGACGCTGAGCTGATACGATGACGATACGGCACCGTGGGGCAATTATTCTACAACAATTCTACAACTAGAAAATCTATGAACATAAATTACGTTAGTTAGAACGCCATAATTATAATCATCCAAAACTTTTTTTTTATTTATGATTATAAAAAATGTTAGTAAGGATAGGTAGTAGTATAAAGGTTGTAGCAATTTGTTCTAAATCTAACTAACCTTATCTTGTAAAATTATTTGGGACATAATAATCTTGCTATAATTTATTTAGGATCTACTCAAGTTGATAAAGAGGCTGTAATTCATGAGATTATGTAAAATTAAGATTCCCGGGCACTCTCTTCAAGAAGTTTTAAGTAATAAAAATTGTGAAAAACGTCTGAAGTACCTAGCTCGTAATGTGATTAAGTTTTTTATGCGTTTTTAATAATCCCCGTAGTTTTATGGGATGTAACTTTTTGCCGCGTTAATTATGATTTGGATTAGTAACTTAATAAGTACTAACTCAGTAAATCTACTTGATATACCTAGATGAGACTGGACCTGTTTGACCGCACTCACAAGGAGAGACTATGTGACTTTACGCTAGGTCTTTCATTCTTTTTTGTGTATAAATTTATTTGTTTTTGTTTTTGACCTTTTTTTCTCGCCTTTTTACTGTACTATTTTTTATTGCTCTCTTGATTGTGTGTGTCAAATAAACAAATTCTTATCCTTATTCTTATTGTTATAATATAGACAAACTGAATAATTCAGACGTCTTCTTGGCGGGTAGTACCAAAAACATGCATGTCATTCCTCCCACCGAGTCACACCCCGCACTCCTGTAAAAAATCGTAAAGAAACCTCTATCTAGTTCAATTAGTATGCCTGCCTATAGTTTGGTGCTCATTTCCATGTACTCGGTTGATAAAGATAGGCATACGTTATGTATAGATTCACAATGTCATGCGGGTGTATTTACGTTCGTATTTTATTCTCGTTATTCTATAAACATAGTTTTGATTACATAGTATAATTATGATGTGTACAACAGAATTAAATAATAAAAACACTTAAAAGAAAGAAAACACACATTTTTTTTTTCTTTCCAGCAAACCACTGAGGCTGTTTATAAAAGTGTAGGTCAGATAGAATTAAAATACTTTTAAACTAAGGATTTAGTAATACTTACATAATATACATGCCTAAATTATTTATTTTAAATGTTTGTTTCATCTATAATCTTTAATTATTTTCTTTCTTTGAAACCAAATGAGGTTTTGCATAATTCCATGATTTTGTTTAATTTAGTTCATAGCTTTTTCATATTAATAATCATATCAGGCAGACATGAGTTTTGTGACAGTTATTAACTCAACTTATGAGTAAGATTTACTAACAGTTTACTAATTTGCTCGTAACTATCAAATTAATATGAAGTTAGATTGTCCAACTAGCTGCCAAGTGGAGTCAAGAACTATATCATTAACAAAAGATAAATTGGCTTACGCATCTCGTTATGCTTACTAGTTTACTTACACGCACGTTTTAAGTGTTTGCTTAGGGGAGTATTTAGCTAAGTGGATGCCGCTTAATGTTGCACGTGCAAATTTGTACGCCCCTGTTTGACTACCTTCTGCTAACATGTAGAGAGTATAGCGCTAGTGATAAACATTAGAAAAGGTTTTTTTATCAACTGTTTTTGAATGAATCATTGAACACTTAAATGTATAACAAGAAAACTAAATCCTAAAATATAATGGGACTTATTAACAAAGTATAAAAAGCAGCCTTGTCGCTAAGAGTAATTTCTTCCAGGTATTTTTTGCCTCACGAGGAGCTAAAGCAAGCGTAGGCTTACTAATCATACTAATAATCACACTGTTGATACTAATATTATAAATGCGAAATATATGTTTGGTTGTCAATCGCGTCATAATAGCTAAACCGATTTCGATAAAGTTTAGTACAAAGATATATTATATAACCTAGAATTTAAACAAAGGATACTTTTTATCTAGATTATACGCGAGGGCCAATGCTAGTACAAAAATATTTGTGAATTGCGAAAATAAAACAATGTAATCTCTAATTACCACACAATAGAGTAACCGAACAACAAAACAAAAAAGAATCAATCACAAACTGAGCTTCAATGGACCTTAAACAAAACAGCCTAAGATAACTTCTAAAAAGAAGGAAGAAAAGCTAAGATGCAAACAAAGGCGATCCTGCATTGTCGCCGTCGAAGTAGCCAAGGACCCTTGAGCTGACCCAGACAGACCTTCCTCACTCAGCTTAAGTAATGCGGAGTAGCTACTAAAGTAAACAAAAAAGGTTGCAAAAAGTTCTTGTTTTAAATGGATTCGCATTCTGGCGCTCATCTGCATAATTGCAATATTATTATTTAAGTTACAGTTAGTAACTACTTTTTTCATAAAGACAGGAAAGCCAACTCTTTGGATAATTAACTGAAGCTGCTTTTTTAAAAATACATTTCGTATTTTAGATTTAATTAGTCCATGCCGGTAAAATTTACTGTACAGTCAAAAGTGTCAGTTGGGACACTGTGTCCCAATATATTATGTCCGAATCGACAGCAGTCATTTTTATATATTTTTAGTTTAGTTTAGTTTAGTTTAGTTTTTAGAAAATTATAAACAAGTATAATTCTGACTAAGCTTGCACTTAACAAAGTCCTGTTTTCAGCGGTACCAATACACTTTTTACTTCCTTAATCGAGTTTTTCTTATCCCACCTGAAGACAGTTGTTAAGTTTGCTGCGGTGCCGACTTTTCAAGATAACTTTTATCTGCCTGCTAAACAAGGCTTTCGTTTTACCGAGCCACGTACAATGTTGTCACAGAACTTCTTTGAACTTAAATTAGTTCTATTTTAAACATCTGGTAGGATCCAGCTTTTATTAAAACGAAGATAATTATCACACACATTTTCACAATACAGCCCAACGTTACGCAAATTATCATGCTAAAGAAATGGATCGAAAAACAAATCTACCGAATTTTAATCAGCGTGTCTTATAAGATAATCTTGCTGAATAAAGGCGCCAGGTGAAGCTGAAAGTTCAGGGAAAACGTAATCGGAAGCGAGTAAATAAGCAAAATGGAGAGAAAAAATGGTATTTCAAATATAGCTCTTCGAGAATTTATGAATATAGCCGTTCGTACTTTTTCAGGTGATCCCGGGCTTCGACTTTTTCGATCGAGCGCACACAATGTCTGTAATGGCAACCATTAGGAGCATCAATTTGTTCAACCGTAGCGTTACACTTGTCGTACTATTTTATAATGATGCATTCATTATCATTCCCTATATTTGGTGCACTATATTGCAACAAAAACATGAAAATTTTAACATCAAATTAAAAAAATCAAATTGTTTTATGTTTACGAAACATAAGTATGTTTCTCAAACAGTCCAGATGTTTTTAAGTCAATATTATTTTTTTTGTAAAAGTATTTATAAAAATTTGAATTAAATATATGATAAGTATTTAGTACATTAGCAACAGAAACATAAAGACAAACATAAACATAAATACATAGATATTTTTTTTTAATTTTGTTAAAAGTTCCGTAAAAAAGCTTATTAACTTAATTAACAGATTTTCATCAGAGTAGCTTGCTGACACCGACTTTGGCGCCCAATGTGGCGCGGCAGGCGAAGGTCCGCCTACGACGCAGGAGGTTGCGGGTTCGATTCTCGCCTTGAAACAAATGTTTGTTTGTACGAGCTGCAAATATTTCGGGTGTTCTGGGTTTATCTATGTTTACAAAAATAAAACTATCTATGTACTGTATTGTATTAGGTATATCAGTCATCTAGTACCTACTCATAACACAAGCTCTGCGTAGCTTAGGGCTAGATGATGCTATGTTGAATGTCGAGCCTTATTTATTTATTTGGCGTCGCAACTTTACAGGTATTCCAAGTTTTAGCTTAATAAAGATGTTGACTCCATCATCAGATTGTCATCATCGTTGTCACCAGATACCAAATTTCTGGTCTGGAAGGTTCTGCAAATAATAAATAAATAAAAAACTTGCGTGGAAATTTTCAAAAATGTTTCATTTTGTTGTGTTGAGTAAACAAACCATTACTGTGCAAGCGTTTTGATCACATTAAAAAACAATTTTCTGCTGATTTCACAAATCGTAATTCTCTCGCATAAAGCGTTTCTTCTTGTTATTTACAGATTGTGGATCACAATCCAGACCAAATGTGGGCTCGTATTTACCGACCCGCAGGTAAACTTGCAGTTAAAAAGGAATTCGGTAGAGTTTTATCGCTCGTTAGAGACCTTAAAGCGATGGGAGGGAATGCCGTTGCCCCGTCTTAATACTTATGAACTTTCTTGCGGAATCGATTACTAATTCACGACCCTATACTAAGCTTTAAAAGGTAAACTTGCTGAATATATCTTTATTGAATTTTATACTGAGCACACGTAGTACACGTCTACAGGTAAGGACACATTTCAACAATAATTAATGAAAAACCACTCTGCGAGCCTTTTAAAAATATTTAATTTTTGTTCAAACTTTGATGGTTTATTCTTAGATATTACTATTCGAAGTTAAGTTAAAAATAGCTCAATTTATTTTATAAAACTCCTCCATTCCTTAACTTATCTTTGTTTCTTTGCGAAGTCTGGTTTGTTTCAATTGGCAATTTCAGATAGACAGCTCTGGTTATCGTTAGGTACTTTTTGATTTATTTCCAAGGGGATATAGATAGATCTTGAAAAGGAAATTGAACAGGTATCAAGGATTCGCACAAAATATTTTTAAAGTACTGCCAACTTTATTTAATCGTATACTACGTAACAAAAAATTATTATAAAGAAACGAAACAAAATTACTTGAATTAGTCACAAATTAGTACATGGTAAATAAGGAACTTAAAACTTTTATTTAAAAGTAATTAAAACTTTAGCCTGTCAAATGACACATGCTTTTCTAATTTTGATATAGCGTAACTTAAGCGTAACGTAAGGGCTTCATATGATGACTGTGCGCATTGGTTTACTTATTTCACAGTACTTACGAGTACGGTAAAGGAAACGTTTTGGTTTAACTTTCCGCAGACTTCATAGACTGCGTAGTGCGCAAAGCTGTCATAAATCCTACAGCGAAGCGCATTCTAATTTCAACGTAATGTTCATAATTTCAAAAGCAAGTGTAAAATTTTAGAACTTTAGGCTTAGATAACTAAAACTGTTTGTTCAAGACCAGCGCTGAGACTAACGACGCTATACGTTACGTTACGTTACGTTACATTTAGTGCAATGGTGCTCCAGGTTCCTTTTAAAAGAATTAGATAAACCATTATTCAACACTTTTTGCAGTGTCTTTTATCACGTTAGCTTTGAAAGACTTACGTAAGTAGTTTTATAACTTTGTTCGGGTTTTCGATAAACTACTTAGTTGATAACATCCAAGATTATGCACGATCAAATATTTGATATCGGTGGCCTAGAGGTAATGGCGTAAGACGCGAGGTTGAATCCCGCCGAATCTAATTCGTCTATCAATCGTGGCACGAATAAGTAAATAAACAGTTTGCGTATCTTTGTTTTTTCCTTTTACACATATTATTAAGGTAAAATAAAATAAAATTTATAAAAGTATCGTATAATATCAATATCCTCTTCACAATTCAAGTAGCGTTCTGGAAATACATATAAGATAACGAATGTCTTTTTCATTACATAGCTATAAGCGAGTTACTGGATGAATCACGCTCTCGTTCTGTAACGAGAATTTGATTGCCTGGCTCTATAGCTACGAGATACAGATACCAAAACATATTCGTGGTACATACGTTGAGCTCTTGCAACTATTATATGTTACGAAATTTCAGGACTATTGGGATCACAGGCTCACAAAATCTGTTGCTTTGATTTAGGTCATTAGATTGTTATTGCCACGCAACGTGGCAATGCCGCCAGTACCCTGTGAGGTGATTATGCAACTCGGTTGCAATCCGATTTCAACCAGTAAACTGTCAACAAGCTGTCATATTTATATAAAATAATTTCAGTTTTTTATTAAAACCAAGTGAAATCAATTGCAACCAATTTACATAATCTAGGGCTTTGTAACAGTTCTCTCTGGTGACGACAGGGATCGATTAGAATATTTCCAATATATTTTTTACATATAAGGTCATTCATTATCAACCTGACAAACTTGAGGGGTAGGTTCCACACATTAAAAAAAATACTTGTAATTTTTTTTTTTTCTAAACGTTTTTTTTTATATTAAAATAAAATTTACTTAATTCTGCTTAATAATTAGAAAGTTAGAAATCGAAAAGGCAGCGCTTGGCATGTGTCAGTGACCCGCGCGTCAATGAACCGCGGGTCAATAACCCGCGCGTCCTTGACCTGCGCGTGTCCTTGACCTTCTACGGGGCGCGCACACTCGAATATTTCATTATTACGACGCTTAACTCGATTCCCAACAATGATAAATAAAAATTGAGCGGAAAAAAGTAATCGATTTTTTTTTTGTTTGCTTGGGATTTTTAAGACAAAATATACATTAAAAAAAATTATAGGTACATATATTTTTTTTTATGTGTGAAACCTATCCCTTAAGATAGGTTGATAATGAATGTCCCTGTATAAGTCAATTAATCATTCTAGTTTTGGGTTTTAAAGTTTATATCACTGTGTTAGACGCAATACTTTTACATTTTGTAAAGGTTGTACAGACAAAAAAAAACGATACAGTAGAACCTTCAGATTTTGTAAAAGTTAATACTACTGAGACAAAAAGGCCCAGCAAAGTGCAATTTGGGAGCAAACGCAAATACTTTCTATGTCAAAGTACCGCTGACTCGTCAAGCAAACAGCAGGGCTGCGTTCTGTAAATGCTACACAAACGCTACGCCGATGCTACGCCAATACTACACCAACGCTACGCTATTTCTACACCAACACTACGCCAATGGTACACCAATGCTACGCAAACACTGCGCCAACATTTGCCAATAATACACTAACTCTACGCCAATGCTACACTAACGACACACCAATGCGACGCGAAAGCAAAAGTATCAAAATAAATACGGCTAAATTCCGATATCACAATACTGAAAGATTTATATTCTTCCTGTAATATTTACCAAATAGCTGGAATCACACTGGTCATGCGAGGAAACATATTAGGTTATTAGTGTGTTTGTACGCGAAAATACTATTTAATTCAATTTGCAGAGTATATTGCTAGCAAAAGCGAGGCACACGCGAATCAAACATTTGCAATAAAGTCTAGCGTATTTTTTAATAAAATTATTATTAGATACTCAACAATAAAGTAAGTTTTTATGAGTTAGTGGCCAACTTTGGTGACGGAGTTAATAGGCCGGCTATAAACAGCCGATCCGTATAGAAACACCTGCCCATTTCAACCGTTGACAATTTTGTTACGTTGACTACCCAGTCTCGGAATCGGCTAAACGCCAAAAATTTAAGTCGTGCTAGAATTTAAGATAAATATGGTGCAAAAACATCCACCAATCCGCATTGGGTCCGCGTGGGGATAAAGACTCAATCACTCTCGATCGAGAGTAGGCCAGTGTCCCAGCAGAAAAAAAAAATGATTTTCAAAAATTATTAATAATTTTTGAAATATATCCACCATAATTTCTACATACGTAGTTAAATAATTTGTTATTAATGTATTTTTGTGAAAACTCCACAACGATTACGATGCTGTAAATTCATGAGCTCGGAGTTTGGCCGACCGCCGTCTTATGAAACATTAAAACAATTAAGTTCTATAGAGATGCCGGCAGTCGACAAACTTATAAAGACTTTTTAAATATGTTACGCGTTCAATTGAACTTGGAGTTGCAATTTTCATCAGCTAGGTACTCCACGTCGGGCCTTAAATTGTGCGAATCTTTCATAATGCGCATCAAAGTAAAATGCCAAAAAATAATTCATGCAACTTGATGAGAGGTGATGAATTTAGGTTTGTTTCAAAGCAAATTTGAGAACACAACATAACATAGCAACTTGAAAGATGCCAGGCAACCAACTGCCACGAACGATGATATATGAACAGTGAAAACAAAGAATGCATTCTCATGAAAATGCACATCAAAAGACTTTAGGTCTTCTACTAAACGCTCTCATTTTCATTCAAGTATGGGTGAACCGTTCGAATTACGAGTACTTTGGAATTTGAGTTTAGCAGAGCAGTTACCCAATGTAAAGTGGGTATGGCTCAGTCGGACTTTGTGATAGGAGGACAGAGAAGTGTTTTAGCTACACTGCGGTATGTAGAGCCCTCCTTGCTGCGACCGTCTATTCGATTGCCACTTGAAAACTTACCGATTGAAAAACCTTCAAGTCGTTAAACCAAAGCAATATCATAATTTAGTAATTGTATGTTATTTACAGTAGAGTATTTGGTTTGTAAGCTTAAGCGCTCAGATAAGAGAACCGTGAAATGCGGGAGCCAGGAAGGCTTTGATCCCATTCTACGTAATCCAAGAATGTTTTGTACTAGGTTACACCCGTGCGCGTATGGTTAAAAATTCTTATAAAAGTAAGGCGGTGTGTAAATGTTTCTAAAATATTTATATTCAAAAGTAAAACTCAGTAAAATTCATCGGCGTCTAAAGGTTGATACAGACAAATGGGTTAAGATAATGAACTTGCCACCCAGCACTAACCCGAGGATCAGCATAGACGTGACGTGAACACGTCACGGGACCGACGAGTGTACGGCTAAGAGACCGTGCCTTGAAGCACCTTGAAGACCGTGTCTTAATTGATAGACCAAATCCAAATAAATACAAATGGTTTTTTTATACAAAAAAAATACTCTGTTCCTCTCTAAACTGGTTGGAAAAAACAAAATCAGATAACAGTGACGTTAGATAAGAACATTGTTAGATGAGAACTTGTACTAAGTTCACCTATAAGTTAAGCTAAGTTTTACAGTACGATGGCGCAAGAACATGTTTACTTCAAACGATCAAAGTCACGTCAACAATCGTTACAAAACCGCAAGTGTTGAGCGAACCGTGAGAAGCACTTACGCCCTATTAGTGAATTTAGCCAACCGCCCGCTGCCGGGCCGGACCAGCACGGTTACCGTAAAACCAATTAGTTTTAGACTAATCACCCAACGGGGAGGGTCACTCTCATCAGGCAACTGGTTATTTTACCGAATAATACGGTTAGCGAGGTCATTGTTCTTGTTTAAAGTTTCAATAATCTTTATACGCTTTCAAAATTTCCCGTTTGAGAGTAGCCAGTGTCAATAAAATGGCAAGGTGCTGTAGAGTATAGATTACGTACTTACGTACGCTCGTAGTTTCTTTCTAAAGTCAAAACTTTAATAACACACTTGGTTCAAACGTGAATAGATATTTGGACTAATGTCTAATTGGGTCTAAAGTAGCTGTTACAGTTATATACACTCGTATAACCAGTAAAAAACATTTCTTACTTAATTTCAGAAGTAAAATAATTAACTCAACATAGGCAAAGAAAATAAGTATGTGAGTAATGGCGGCATTAGCTCGAAGTCCGGTTGCAGAAAGCGCCCCTTGGCGCAAGGACGTGGAACTAAGCGTTACTTATTGTTCTGTCCGCGCTAAAGGAATTGCCGACGGATGCTCACTTCCACAGCGGATTTAAAACAGGCACTGACGAATCGCTACATTATCGCCGAGCGTTCGATTTAATTCCAGCGCAGAGCGGAAAGTAAAGATGTGAAGATAAAGTAGGAAAATGTTCTCACCTACTTCGGCTTCGTGGGGGGCTTAGCAGGCTTGCTCTTTTTATAATTATTTATATACTACAGTGGCTTGATGCGTGCAAATTTCTTAAAATGATGTATGAACTTAAAATAATGATGATAATGACTAGATGGCAGAAGACGCGCTTAAAAAAAGGAGTACCGTTGCACTTTAGCGACTTAAGACATGCTATAGTATGTCACATTCTGTCAATCAAATTCTAACGAATTCATAAAAGTCTTGTAGGGGTCTGCATACTTCATCGAGTAGCCTGATATTTAGCCAGGTATCCTTAAAATTGGAACACAGAAATAAGAGTAAATAGTTTGCTGGTAATATAGCTATGACTATGGCTATAATACACAATTCCCTGGACGCGATCTATTACAAAGAACTCGAAAGTGAACGGGACAAATTGGCATAATCCACGCAAACCTAATATGGATTAAGTAAGATATTTATAAGCTTTAAAGGTTCTAAATTACGCAGGTTTTCCCTTGACATAGCCAATAATAATTATAAAAGGATTCGATGGAGATCTCTTAATCATTTCGTATTGTCTGAAAGTGTGAACACAAGAATAGAAAAATGAAATGAAAAAAATGAAATGAAAATGAAATGAAATGAAATACATTTATTTGATACACACAAACACAGAACGATTGAAACACAATACTAATAGTAACTACTAATAGGTAAATGTTGAATAAATACTTAATTTTATTTAGAGAATGAAGTGCTTATTTGTTCAGTGCGAGAAAGTAAACCGTGGAGACGTTTTCTTACAACGCGATATAAATTCTTCGCGGGCGTTAATTAACTTTTTATTTTTCTGTCGCGCTGCTACCTAGCTACCTACGTAAAGGTCTAACCAGACAGCACACTTTTAAGCCTCTCAAACGTTATTTTCAGTTTTACTATAAAGCCTCTTCAATCAAATTAACTAGCTTAATAAATAAAGCCTAAAAACTCTGTCACCAGAGTTGGTCTCTAACTCATATAAACTTACTTATTACAGATAAAGCGGAACGGGACTTTTAGCTGCCGTTGTCATTTTATACATATATTGCTTGTAAACTAAACTATGAAAAGATGCTCCAGCTATAAACCTAACTAAGCTTAGTTAGCTTAGCTTGCAGTGTGGCTTGCGCTGAAAGGCGTCAATCTACATCAGTTCGTAGTTGTGCATCTTATTACATATTAAAATCAAATCGCAACCACAACTTACTTCAAGTACTATTAACTATTATATTATATATATATAAGTATTATTAACTTACGGGTACAACTTTTCTGAGGATTAAGTGTGGCAAGTTTGAAAGTAGCCTAAGCCTGCACTCTGCACGGTCCGTCGTAAAAACTGGAAACAATTACACCGTACCAACAATTCGTAACGAGCAGACATTCAGCAACGGAATTACAAATGGCGCAAAATTATGAGGAGCTTCAAATAATCATTAAACATAAACGCGTAACGGTTTCCCATCGAAATGATAGCCCTTAACAGTTAACTGCCCCTGAAATGTCTGAACACAATCTCTCCAAAGCAAAATGTTGTTTTAGTGAGTTATTAATGAATTATTACCTATTAAGTGTAACAAGAGCATGTTCTTTATATTTTGTGAGCCGTAAAGTTTAGTGTCTTTCGGAGATTTTCTTTTGATATTTATCTGTTAGTAGGGGACGTTATTACAAATTGTGAGCTACGAGTAACTTACAAGCAACGCAGCTAACAAGACATTACTCATACTCAATTAAAACAACCACGAACTGAAAACGATATGTATTTAATATCAAAGACGACCTCAGGCGCCCCGGTGGGCAAGTGCTTGTATTAGAAGCAAAAGCTCGTTCGATCCCCGCTGTTGGACAAATATTTGCATGATCTGCAAATGTTTGCTCGGGTCAGGTTATTGTTAAGTCATCATCATGATGAGAGTGATTGGGTCCTAATCCACCACGCGGACCCAATGCGGATTGGCGGATGGCACATGTCTTTCGAATTTTTAGTTCTTGGACATGCCGGTTTTTTCACGATGTTTTCCTTCACCGTATGAGAGCACTGGCATTGCGCACATAAATTTTTCGATCAGAAAAATCCATTGGTGCACGACCGGGTTTGAACCAAGTGGGCCGTACGCTTGGTTACCACTTTAGTAGTATAAAAAAAAAAAAAAAAAAAAACACGACCTTAGGATCGGAAGGCGGGGTCACCACCGGTGCTCTATTGTTAAGTACAATAAATATTTTAAAAAATATAGTTATTTAACTGTTATCTGGATATCCCCAAACTAAGATGCTTTGCTTAGCTTAGAGCTAGAGGATGCTGTGTGAAAATATCCGGCAATGTTTATTTATCTAAAAATTATTTATTTATTAAGATTTACTTGCATCAATTAATAATAAAATAATGTAGAAAAAAGGTTTCACGGCGTAGGGCCTGAGGTCACAGAGCTGAGGTGCTGCACAGTATCCGAGCAATAAATCATTAGACAAGACCCTCCCCTTTCCTTCATCCTCCCACTCGGCTGGAGTAAAACACATATTTCCACGTCCAGTGGCCTTCTTGCAATAGAACAACGACCGGACATAACCGAGTACAAGGCGGTGCGAGTCTAGGCAAGATTCATATCAGGGCAAATCTAGAGAGCAAATGTGTGGCTTTCGTAATAATAAATTGAAAACAAAGGAATGCAGTTTTTAATTGTTAGAGTTCATAATGTACAACACAGATCAACGAAGTTAAGCTCTAAGTAGGTATGTTTGTATGAGTCAGCGGCCTAATCTGGCGACGGACTTAATAGGCCGCCTAAAGGCCTCGGTCGTGGCTTAACAACTTTGAAAGGAAAGTAAAGCACTGTTTCACGTAATCACCCGGTTGGACCACGGATAATTTTACTTACCCGTGGTACAAGCTGTTGGACAAAGCTGTTGGCCCACGGGTCAGTAGCGCATTTGGATGGGTAACCACACAAGTGGCAATTTCAATTGAGCGCTTTCTTGCTTTGGAGGGCACGTTAAGCAGTCGGTTCCGGCTTTTTCAAGGTTCTTAGGCCATGACGGAGCACCATACTCATTTATTTGCAAGCTAATTTGTGTCTATTTTTTTTTTAAATGCCTCGTTAAAAAAAAAACACTGCAGTTTTGTGCAGTAAAATCATATATAGTTAGATAATACCGGGAAAATCACATCAATAAAATTATTCGTAAAAAAAAGAATCTATAATTCAAGCAATTATGAAAATGTTTTTCGAAACTCTCCAAAACTGATAATAATCAGTGCCACATTATCTGAGAACGCTAAGTGGTAAAATTATGCAAAGCGCGAGCGCCAGGAAACATAGCTTTCGTGAGTGTTTCCAACTCCGTAAATTTTTTTTAAATTACAAAATCAATCCACTTATAATGTAATAAAATTATGCAAAGTAAATCAACACATTTATTATCACAATGATTGTTTACTAACACAACTTGAGGCAGTATTAAAGCTGTCACCGAAAAATTTAAAGCACCGTTAGTTAAATCTAGCAAGTTTGTAAACCTAAACCTAAGACCTAAGACTCTAAACAGCAAGTAATATTCAATAGATAATTTGGTCCAATCAGCGCAGAATATTCATTATATTATTAAAAACAAAAGCTACAACTAAATATGAAAAACACGCTTGAAGGCTATGAAATATTAAAATGCCAAACTTAAAATTTATCACAAAAACCTCTAGCTGGCAACACTGATCAAAGCGAGGGGGCGCGGCGCGTATCAACGTACCCACACATCCAATTCAAACCTACTTTTGTTTCCACAAGGGAACTCGCGTCGGCATTTTAAATTTCACTGCGATATCCTTTCGCAGTTGGGAAATTTAAAGTGCGTCCCGCGAAACGAACGCCGGTGGCACTCTGTCGCATTTCCGAGATATCGCCGGATTTACTGGGTCGAAGGCTTTGTGGGGCTAAAATAAAACGGCCCGCTGAGAAATCCACCGCATGTTATTAGGAGAATGCTAGATTTATATCTTGTATTCAATTTGCGTGAGAGCTATTTGTTTGCGTCTGGGACGCTGCACGCTCCGGGGGCTTAGCGCGGCTCTTGTGATTAACAAACGATAACAAATCTATTTTAAAATGACTGCTCCACTATCGTAAAGTTGTATCTAATAATAATAACACAAAATGTATTATTATGCTACATTTTCTAAGTAATGTAGATCCATAGTTAAATAAAGTTTAGAACATCTAGCCAGGTCACAATATCTGCTATAACTTTGCTTCTCCCCGCGTTTTGGTGTGAAGAGTGCCTACGATGATTGTTATTACATTAGTTTCCACATAAAGGCAAGAAGGGAGACTCGGCAGGAATGCACGACCCGCCAACAGCTCTGTTTTCTCACAAACATTGCCACTTTCTCCCCTCTCAATGACTTATTAATTTAATACGCGATCACTTCCGAGGGGATGAAAATATGGCAACTAAATCTATTTATACATATCGCTTCCCCCTCCTATTATACCGCTTGGAAACAATTATTTTGCGTTAATTGAATCTTTGTAATCAATCTTATATAAATCATCATTCAAATTTAATTTAAGAATGGACCTAAGCATAGATTAGCAAATCGACGCTTTGACCTGTTTATTTAAAAACGTAACGTTGTTGAATTAAAGTTGAAATTAGAATGCTCTTCACCGTGGCGTTTCTGCCGCTCTGGTCCGGTATAAGTGAAAAACTCTGTTATTTACTTGTTTTACGAAAACTAGACCATTCAAAAAACTGTCTTTAGTAACCGATCAAATAGTTATTACCTACCCATCAATGTGACAATCATCTTGAAATACCATAGGATTCAGGAACCCTGAAACTCCAATCAATACATGTTCAAAACCTTTTTATATATTTTTTCTATCGAATTTTTATTTTTAAATTGTGTTTTTACTTTTTAGGAACCCAAGAAAAAAAAAAAATATTTTCTGAACATTTGAATTATACCTGGAATAGATACTGAGTTATGCATCGTTCATCGTTTAGTTGCATTATAAAAAAAAAATATTGTAGACAGATACTCTTATTGAACGAGCACAATTATTAACCTGCATGGCCAGTGTTATTTTAGCCACACCAATCTAATACTCTTATTGAAACCAACATGAAAACCTTTATTTTGATAATAAAATAAGTTGCTAAAACACATGCGTCACAATGAATTCAATAATTATGCGCTAGGTACTCGGTGCGTACAATATACCTTACAAGTATTTACACGCATTGTATAAATTCATTCATTCATCGAACATGACAAACTAGGGCTTCGAAACTTAATTACTCTCTGAATAAGCATATAATAATTAATTGAGTATTAAAGTAATTAATATTCAAAATTTGGTAATTGAGAATGCGTGGTGACATATTTCTACTAAAACGATACGAATAACTAAACTATCATAATGAACGTTCCAACAAAGATGCAATGATGAGAATTGATAGAGATATTTCGTTAGAAGAATGATAGGCAGTAGAGTATATAATTAGGTGCACACAACGATTGTAAAGAAAAATTGGTTTGAGAAAAGCTGGACGAATCGTCTAAACCTAAGTCGCAACCAGCTAAAACGTAGCTAGTAAGAATTCGTAGTCTCTGCCTTCTGTTTCGGGATATGAACTTATTTTATGTAAGTATGTATAAAAAACTTTTGATTTTGATCAAAATAACTTCTACTACGATTCTATCATATTTTAGTAACTAAAGTATAGAAGACAAATACTTTAATAATAATTTGATACATTGCTGTCGCGCTACTCTGTGATCAAGAGAGCGTCATCCCGCATCTTTTCCGCGTCATTTGCGCGGGTCGCCCGGAGCGAACACTCATGGATAAGAAAACGCTCCTAATATATGTCGGTGGCGGACCATTAATGTCTTCGCGCCTCAATGGAGACTCAGCACCAATTTATGCCGACTACGCTTTTTCTTATCGATATGTTATTACCTAATTCAACATTTTCGCACCGCATTAGCTTCGGGTTAATCTTTGATATAAACGTTTTTGCTGAGCTATAAATTTCAACGTTTGCTTTAGATAATTCAGTTTTTCATGGTAATTTGAAGAGGTTTTCAACGGTTAAAAAGTTGAGGGAAAAAGCACTAAACTAGATTGATTTCGACATAACTTAGGTATGCTAATATTAAAGAAGCCAACCTATTCAAGAGTCTTTGCATTGGCAGATTCTGCAAAGAACTGATTCTCGACTAATTTTTCTTTTCTTTTTTGAAGTTGAAAATTTAATGTAAAAATTTCACTAGATTATTTTCATTTTTAAATTTTACCAAGACTAATTTACTTTTCATGTAATCAAAGACATGATTCAACCTTGTACGATGCACACGACATACTCGCACTCGAGGCGCCTCATCTCGAGCTGAAAATCCGTGGTGCATAGCGAGGCATAAATAATTCTGTAGGTGTTGTCGGCAAAAGGCGCAGAAATCGTTAGACGGCATCAGTTCCGCGTCATTTGACGCGCTCCGAGACACGTTTACACATGACACCCATCATGCCACTCGAGATACACACCCTTGTCCCTAGACATCGTTAGTTGCTTACTGGCATCACCTGACATCGTGCAAAAGCGACGACCTCGCTGGTGCGGCGGGCAGAAATGAGAAGTGAGAGCTTGCGAGTTTGATTCTCGTAGCAGGACAAAACAGGGGATTCTTAACCAAAGGCCAAGAAAAAGTATAATAATAAAAGTTTTGTTAGAAAGTGTCGTGCAACCTTTCGAACAGGTTCCTAAAATATAATTTTTCTCTGTTTTATTTATTATTTCTATTATTTATAATTATGCTCAACTTGCGTTAATTTCTAGATTCATAATTTAGGTCTTTAGAAACCTAAAGGTTTAAAAGCATAAAAATGTCAACAAAATCACAAACGATCAGCCAAAAACGTAATGAAGAGTCGGATGCACATTATGAGGGTATATAAGCTCGTTCAAACTTTTTATTCAATAAAGACTGTGATGAGACGAAACATCTGGCAAATTACGGGTCATTGGCCGCCTCGAAGTGGAACATCATAAAACTGGGAATTTACATTTCAAGAAGTTGTGACAGGGTGATGGGAAATATAAATTATATCAACCTTCTCCAGCAATTCAATTCGTGCTAGCCCGTTGAGAGAAATGGCTCAATTTCTCATTTTAACCGATTAATCTATAATTGGTGGGATATTAGAATGATAAAATTTCATCGTTTATGGAAACGATCCTTTGATAAAGTAAACAAAACAAACCTCTCAGAGGCTCTAAGCGATTGAACCCTTACGTCAATGCCTTGGTATCTTAGAGGAAATACAAATAAAAGTGTTTAGGAATAACATCAAAGCCAGTCAAAATGGAAAAGAAATTTCAGAGATTTTTATTTGGAAACAAACAAACAAACAGGCTATATTTGTCATTAAATAACAATATAACAAAAACAACAATATGAATATTATTTTATTTATTTATTTTAGTCTGTATCCTCTCACTGCAAGGCTTTTTTCCACGCTTCTCGATCTTTGGCTATTGTGAGCCAGTCATTTAAATGCCTATTGAGATCGTCCCGTCATCTACTCCGAGGTCTATCGCGACGGGGTTTGGTTTGAGGGACCCAATCGGATGTTATTTTGGCTTAAAGATCGTTCGGCATACGAGCTACATTATAACAACATTGTAAATGTTGAATTTAATTGATTGCATCTTCAATGTATGTATGTAGAATATGCCACAAGTAGTAGTAGTAGCAATTGCTTTGATCATTCAATTAGATATGAAATAGATGATTAGCGCTATTACCATTGCTATAGTCCGGATAGGTAATTCAATCATATTGCAATTAGCGTTTCTAGGACAGTTAAATTTATCATAATATCATAAAATAACTAACGTTTTACAGCCTTTCTTGTTAATATACTTAATTAAAAATAATACTTGTGTCAGATTTCAGATCTTTTTTATCTATATTTTTTTTATTTATATTATTATTTATTTTAGCAATCATTTGCTGCACAGCGGATATTCAACCCGCTACTTTTGCTTCTCAGCTGAGCACTCGTTCACCGCCTATTATATAAATACAATAGGATCTGACAAAGGACATTGAAAAGCCATTTTAAACAATTCGCTGAACACGTTTACCTCGTTCAATCACAATATTACATGAACCGATTAAATTACAAATAGCATAAATCATTTGTACCCCGAATATTTTGCATTCATTTACTCGCACATAATGGACGACGACAGTCAAATAATACGATTGATTACTAGCTATTTGTTTGTCGGGAACATCCGCAATACGGATTTCAGTGACATATTCAATCATCGATTTCACGAGCAATTTACCAAAACTTCGGTAATGGAATATTATTTCGGTGTACACCTGTTCGTGCTTTGTGTGGCCTATTGTGCAGTGTGCATCGACCAGCTTAACATTTCGGACACGAGTAATTAATTGAAGTCGAGCGCTGAACTCAGCAAGAACAACTAGTGTCCGGCAAGAGTTGCTTTTGGCTTGGCCAAAGGATCTGCCAAAGTTCAGGTCAAAATGCAAAGACCAAGTCGAAAGCTTACTTACTCTTGTACAAGCACATACTTGTAATATATTGAGTCCGTGATGTTGCATTCAATGGTTCGAAGTTCAAGCTAAACTATGCATTAGCATGAATTATGAACTCGTTCATTTTGAAGTTTTTTGTAGCTTCTCATTTATCAAAAGACAAATAAATCCGATTTCAGTTTCGGCCGGTTTTCGGTGTTGAGAGTTGGGAACGTCTCTAG
Source organism: Colostygia pectinataria (assembly GCA_951394395.1). NCBI lineage: Eukaryota > Metazoa > Arthropoda > Insecta > Lepidoptera > Geometridae > Colostygia > Colostygia pectinataria. Next base: position 5,339,636 of record OX596365.1, on the reverse strand, counting down.
CATCTACTGTCTATGATCAATTACAACCCATGCACGCTATCTACAGTACGCGTGTAATGGCCCTGCGGCGGCGCATTACAGGTACAATTTAATACTAATCTAAATTAGTCACGTGTTAGTCACATGTATTCCCGGGTGCGGCGGTTCATGTAACCAGCCTGCAAGACATGTGGGAGTGGCATTCAATATGCATAATTACACTACATATGTTCATTATAATTATTATCATCATGACAGCCTTTTAATGTTCCCGCTGTTGGGACACTGGCCTACTCTCGGGCGAGAGTGATTGGGTCTTAATCAACTACGCGGACCCAACGAGGATTGGTGGATGGCACATGTTATTCGAATTTCTAGTTCCTAGATATGCCGGTTCCCTCAAGATGTTTTCCTTCACCGTATGAGAGCACTGGCATTGCGCACATATATATTTTTCGAACAGAAAAATCCATTGGTGCACGACCAGGTTTGAACCTACGACATTTAGGATCGGAAGGCGGGGTCACTACCACTAGACCACCGATGCTCTCCACACATTATAATTATGATTACAATTAATTGGAATTGTCTACGATCCTACATGACATAACACTTACCCAAAATACTTATTTAGATAACTAAACATATGAAATATTGTAGGTAACATACCTAACATTATGATATATAAACTTATATAAAAATAACCTTATTCATAAATAAAACGTAATTTGATAAGTTATATTTATGATGTTGCAAGCGTACATAGGCTACGGTAACCGCTTACCATCAAGTAGGCCGTACGCTTGGTTGCCACTTTAATGGTATAAAAAAACAGCGGCTTGTTAACTATGTCATTCCTTGTTATATATTACCTTATGTCAATGAACTATGAAGATATGAGAGACACATTAGCTAACAGAGGTTTAAAGTACGCTTACGAATTAACTGCTCATACCGGAGAATATTTTTGCATAACTGCTTTCTTATAAATCTTATATATGCAAATGAATTGCTGTGCGTTAGGCTCGCTAAAACTCGAGAACGGCTAGACTGATTTGGCTAATTTTGGTATTGAAATGTTTGTAAGAGTCCAGGAATTATGGAAAATTTGCGAAAAAAATAACGCGAGTGAAACCGCGCTCAAAATATGAATTGCTCGCTAAAACTCGAGAACGGCTGAGCCGATTTGGCTGCTTTTGGTCTTAAAAGTAGGAGTCCAGGGAAGGTTTAAACGGTTAAAAAATTTGGAAAAATTGGTGGGTGAAATTGCGCGGGTCAGCTAGTAATAAATAAAAATCATTAATTTCAGTTAAAAGTCTATACTTATAGTATGGTTTTTATTTCGAGGCAAAAAGGGTAAGCAATGGTGATACCATAGAAAAAATATTGTTTCTTTTTGATAGGGAACTGTTACGCTAAATGAGTAAGAATTTTTAATTCTTGCCAAGATTTGAAAAATCATTTACAACAATAAATTATAATTAACTAAGTATAAGGATAAATAATAATATCTAAAAAGCTAGTTTGTGATGTAACTTGTAACAAGATATTAGCACCGCAGAAGCTAATTTTCTTATAAATAAAAATGAATTGCTGTGCGGTAGTCTTGCTTAAACTCGACAACGGCCTGACTTTGGCTAATTTTGATGACCAGATGGAATAATTATCGTGATTGAAACAAATACGTTGAATACAGGGCGATTGATCGGTTGGTTTCAACAAACTGTTGACTTGTTTCATTGCTGGCTCGTTATTACTCTCCGGGGAACTTGTGACATCGTGGATCATTTCAATCGCTTTAAAGCAGTGAAGTTTTATGAGTTTTACGTTTAACGCGCAATGGAGCGCAAGTCATGCGATGTAACGTTGAGTTGCGTACAATTCAATCAGCCGGCATCCGCTCAAACTTGGCTCTCATTGCGAACTTACTTCGACTGCTTCTTTAATCGAGTTTCCTTTAACTTTATAAAATGCGCCCGTGTGCCCGGTTTATGTTTTCAACGCTGGTTAAGAGCTTTCCAAGAGTTTTCGTTACTCTAAACAAGGTTATGTAGTTGATGCGATTTTAAAGTTTTTTCTGGGTGCAAGACAATAATTATAACTTGATGTGAAGCGTCGTGGTGAATATTTAATAGAGCACTAAATTGGTTAGTTGTTTCTTGTTTATCTACCTATTTAACAAAACAAAATTGGTCAGCCCCAAATATTTCCAAACATCTATATCATTCGAGGTCTCACGCCATTCTTGTATAGGTAGGTGTGCGGTACGTACGTAAAGGTTCAAAAATATATTTAATTAAAGCATTTTAAAGAGCGTTATGAATAAAAAAGTAATTTTATAAACGAAACACTTTAAACGTATTAATAAATTATAAAAGTGACAGCCATATTACAGTTGCAGGCAGCATTTTAAATGTCAGTAAATGAACAGTTCAACAATAATATTAAGCCGTATTACAGTCACGAAACGCGATTTGTATTTCGTGTAGAGCCACAGCTCAGGGTATAGGAGAGCTAGCTCATTTTATATAGGATTTTAAACTTGCAGACAGTGAACTGATTTCATCAGAAAAGTAGTCCGTTACCATAAGTTCGATTAAAAAATTTACCGTCGAACTAGTGAGACTTTTATCCCCATGAATGGTAAAAAAGTCAAACTAGTGGTACAAAATAATTTGCTTTCATTTGTCTCTTCTAAGTATTCAAACAAGGAGTTATCATACTCCTTTCTGTTTTTTGTTTTTCTTCCATACACCAAGGCACGGAGCAAATATTTGTAGATCATACAAATATTAGCTTTGCATAACATTATAATTAGTGGTTTGCTCTGTATACTGTTGTAGCTGTATACTCCATGATTACCTATAATAACTACCTTCATTACAACGGAGCAAAATGTAATTGCAAATGGAAGGAATGCGGCCGCGTTGTTGAAAAAATTATTTATTTACAATACTTACTAGCCGTTTTTGTAGTCACTTTACTTTCTGATGGATCGCACTAAAGAGATCGGATTTATTATGCTGTGTGAAATGTCTATTAATATTTATTATTATTATATTATTTATTTATATATTATAACCTGTCAGGTCCGCACCGTTAGTTAAGGGACACATAAAAACTATTTTGCTGTTTAGTTCGCATATGGAAAGAACTAGAAAAAAGATGGAGAGATAATATCGCTTTCGTTTATATATTTAATGGAATCAGCTCTGGTATTTTCTTTGTTCATCTAGTACTTTCAAATCTAAGAGATATGACTTGACCAATTCCATTTTAGTATTCTTATTTTTTCATTATTATGAGTTAGGTCAGTTTACTTCTTACAAAAATATCTATACCAAAATGCTTCTTTCTATTTTTCGTTGGCAAATAGTATTTTCTTCGTTTTTCAATGTTTGACCACCGCATAAAATGGTAATATGGTTGACTAGCTGAGCCTGAACGCGGTTTCATCTGCTCATATGCGCGAATAGGTATTTAGGATATCCGTATTTTTTTCCGGGATACAAAGTGGCCTAATTATGTTTTATTCCAGGTCATGACTATATATAGTTATTCCAATTCATCCAAATTTGTTTAGCAGTTGGGGAATTAAGTGGGAACCAACACACGAACTTTTTTTTAGGTTAAAGTCAAACGAGTTTAATTCTATGAGATCACAAGCATCAATTTGAATATTATGTGCTTTGATATCTTTGGTTTTCAGATAATAATAAACATAAATGTTCAGTTAGAATGTTTTACTAAGAAATCATTTGCTCACGCTATGAAACGATATCTATTTTACTAGTAATTGTTGAACCTTGTCAGTTCACTTAGGTTGAAGTTTAGTTTCTTAGTCATGAAATCACTCTAAGCTGGTGTCGCCATTAGCGATTTCACGACATTATTAATTATTCCACAGTGAATGGAGGGAAGACAAAAGACGGCTGCAGATAATGGTAGCGAGACTTCCAGGATGTGGGCTTCTTAGTGTAAGATTCCAAATATAGCCAGTTAGAGGACTTACCGCTAGTGGATAGTATATATTTAGAAACTAGAATTTTGGAGCAGTTGGACATTCAAGAAATGATTGGCTTTTGTCCCGTCGGTCGTAGTTACTGATATACTACGGTTGAATTAACTCTGGGTACGAAATTTATAGACGCTAGGAAAGCCTCGCTATGATTGTATGCATATATGTACATATAGTTACGGATTAAATATTAGTCTATTAATAAACAAAATAAAATATGTACATAATTACATTACATTACAAAATATACAAAATTTATATGAAACAGTTAAGCTATTTAAAGACCGTTACAAACGACCTATAGAGAGATAGCTCAACTGATCCAAATTAAATTAAAGTCAAGTCTACTAAAAGTGTACTTAGTGCACCCGGGTAAATTACCCCAGGTGAATTAAGTATACCGCCTCAATTGTTAGATTTACTATAGACATGTCAGTTAGTAGAAATAAATGCCTGTTTTATTAGAACATCATTTTTTATCATCATCATCATGACAGCCTTCTAATGTTCCCACTGCTGGGACACTGGCCTACTCTCAAGAGAGAGTGATTGGGTCTTAATCCACCACGCGGACCCAATGCGGATTGGTGGACAGCACATGTCTTTCGAATTTTTAGTTCTTGGACATGCCGGTTTCCTCACGATGTTTTCCTTCACCGTATGAGCACTGGCATTGCGCACATCAATTTTTCGTAGCGAAAAATCCATTGGTGCACGAACGGATTCGAACCCACGACCTTAGGATCACTACCACTAGACCACCAGTGCTCATTTTTTATATTATCCGTCAAATCTGTACCTACTCCGATCAGTTATTATAAGAAAGTCTTCTTACAATTTCAATAACTTAAAATAAAAACACATGCCGATGACAAGTTGATGGATGCCGCAACAATTGCGCCTACAAAGAGCAACCAAATGTAAATTTTCCGAAATAAATCGGAAGCTGCGATACCTATCACCAAACTCCACATGAATTGAGGAAAAAGATCTATTTAAATGTAGATTGTCTCCAGTAATACTTCCATTTGTTTTTGTCTCGAAAAGCCACCGCGGAGATACGATTGCAGCCGGTAAGCCGTTCTCGGTCTACGGCTACCGACGTCTACAACGAATCAGGGTTTTGTTTGCTTTCTGCTCCATCTATTGAACGTCTTGTCACTTGCTGACATAAAAAAAACGATTTCCGTGTAACGGCTTATTCCACTCAAACAAAATAAATACTATAAATTATTGTAATATCTGTCACATTTGCCACAGCTTTGCTTACGAAGAAATAACCTAAACGGTGGTGCCGAATAATTGTGTTGCAATAATTTATCACAGAGTACATTTTGGTTATGAATAAGTCGTTGGGACTAATATAATTAAGCTCGCCTAACGAAATGATCCTGAAGCTAACCAAGGCCCGTCACAGTAAACAACTCGAATACAATAAACTCTCGCTTAAATTTATTGAAGTGATTCAATTTGTTAGTGAAACCTTCAAAAATTACAGCACTCAAAGAATGTCTCAGAATTTTACACTATGTAAAATAAATGTGAAAAACAAAATTGTGTGACGAATGGAATGTTTTCGAATCTGCTGCGTAAATAAAGTCCCCCATAATGATTATTTGAACGAACAATTAACATCGGAAAGCCGTGGGCCGTTCGAGTGATAATTCGGTTTGGCCGTAGGCTGGGCCAGCAAACAAGCCCGCTTACATGTGGATCGTAGTTACTATTACCAGCCAGCAGCGGAAAGCTTAATCGGTATTAACAGTTATTTTAGCTTAATGACTTGATTAACTTGACTGTGTGTTATGATCCAAATATTTTTTTGGACACACATAAATATTTACAAATTTTTTGACAGTTTCCTATACATTTTTTATTATATCTTAACATCACATAGAAAACTATTTAAACACAGCATCAACGCCGTATATTCGTAGAGTGACACTGGTATTTAAAATAAAACCTTATTTTGATTTTTCCCTAATAAGCTTTTGTTCCATAATATTTTCACAGTTACAACATTAGCTTACTAAAATAATTCTAAAAAATAACTAAAGTAAATAAGTAAGTTCGTGTGAGTCAGAGGTCAACTCTGGTGACAGAGTTTTTAGGCCGCCCGAAGGCATAAAACTGAAATAACGATGTTTGTTTAATTACATAACCTACATCACAGTCAAAATTCACAGAGTATTTAATTAAAATTATATAAAACTTTGACGCGTTGCTCTTCGTTATTTAGGGTTCTAAAATAATATATTTAAAACGAAAATACAATCCGTGCCTGACTGACGTGCTTTGTTCAGACTTTCAGAATTTTGTTTGACAGTCAGACTGATTGACTGATCCATAACAATAGCAAGGGTCATGCCAAAAAAGCGATAGGAACCCAGCCGGTGTTGTTGCCAGTTCTTTTACGGCATGGGCGCGTTGGAACTGGCGTAGATTTTCCTAGCTTGCAAGACGTTACTAAGTGATCCTTGTTATTTTATTGAAATAAATCATTTTTGAATTTCGATTTTTTTTTAATTTTTGAACTGACCGACCATCTACACACAGCATATATATAGAATTCAACTCTAAGAGGACAGTGGAGAGTAGAAATTTATTTGTACAAAAACTTAGCGTGGACAAAGTTGCAGTGCGTCCCACTAGCAGTTTTGTAATAAAGTATTTTAATAGTAGCTACAAATAAAGGACTTTTCATAAACAAATAATATAGGCATACAACTAACGGAACCCTTACAGGTCCTTACATATCTCGCGCCTAGGGAGGTTAATTTTCGAATTCAAAAACTCAACACCAGCGTTTAGTTATAGGTCTGACGGGAAAATTAATTTGATAAAGTAAATTAATCAACTTTGTTGCTGGATTGAAAGTAATTACCAAAAAATGAACATGATTGTTCATTTTCATTCGGAGTAAATATATTTTCATCAAATGTATCTGCAAACAATTTATTTATTTTGTTTGAATTTAGGTAGGATATTTTTTTCGGGTTATGTGCTCGTAGCTATACAACCTAGATAGAAAAACTTGGAATCGGAATTACTATAAATACCGTAAACTGAGTTCCCGATTTTCATAAACATTTTGTGTAAAACGATTTCTTCCACAATATCCCTAGGATTTTCCCTGCGTTTTTCATCGATACAATCTCTGCATGGAAATGCTCATAGATGGCATGGTAGAGGTTACCTCTATAGGTATGATCCCATTTTATCCCGGATTTATATCCAATAAGCTGAATTTCGGCGAAAATTTCCACGTTTTGATCGAATCTAAGCCGATATAAAAACGGCATCAACTACACGTTATAGTGAAAGTTTGTAGCCGTTTTGTGTGAAAATAATAAATTGGTTATGTTATTGTGGACTTGGTGTTATTGCGTCGTAAAACACAACGTTACACTACGAGCTCCGGAGGGAGACTGTTTATAAATTTTAACTTTTATATGGCTATTTGAAAGTGTTTAGTATTACCATACTTAAATATACCGTTAACAACAATATTTATTTACATACTTTTATTATCTACCCATTCTTACCTACAGTTCAATAGTTGCAGGCATGTCAAAATGCTCCCACCAAAAAGATTTTCATGCAAGCCAAGACGAGAGCATAATGGCTCGCAGTGTCAAAAAATATCTCTTTTGTAGCGCCAAGCTTCTAACTCTACAAGCCCTAACTTTACAAACTCTACACCTTAGACAAAATATGTGGCTTGGCCGTTTCGCTACAGTCACATGGGCGTAAATTCATTAATTTTGTAAATTATTTCTCATGTAGAGCCAAGCTTTTAACAACAGAACAACTTCTGTGCTATTAACTCTGCATGCCCCACCTTGACGGTGATTGGGCTGGAAACGTAGCATCGAAGCATCTTAGTGATGATTAGACATAATATATATATATAAGTTATAGTCTTATAAATATTTTAATTATACGTTTAACCCCCTTAATACCCATCAGTTAGTAATCACTGTTAATGATGATGATGATGATGAAGTAAAGACACCTTGCAAAATTACTTTCCTGTCCCAGTAAGTTTTTGTTAGAATTGCAGATTTCCAGTTTTCTGGATAACTACGAAAAGAAAGTGAATAGTTTCAGTCGCCATTCAAAGCGTTATGAAGTTAGAGAACTCCATTAAATATTACTTCACTAAGGCGGGGAAGCCAACGAAATTTATTTACTAATCGGCCAATTGGTCGTCTTAGAGTCTGTTCAACGGGACTTTAACCAACTAAAACCATAGCGTTGCAAGCCACAAAACACAACAACAACTCAGTACTATCCTTTGACAATCGTATCTTATACATACCGTCTATCAAGGTTTTAGTAGGTAAATGATCCTGGTTAGTCATTTAACGCACCAAAAGGCGCTGTAATATCTCAAAATGAATAAGCTAGACGATACGTTTACGATACGATTGTCAAACAATGATGTTTCTGTCAAGTTCACTAGCGTACCGCCTTGGCTTCACACATACCTTCCTCTTAAATTACTATAGCGTACATACCATACAGTCAGGACTTGTCACTTTATCAGTTTTTACGAAAAGTAGTGGCTTGCGCTGTAAGTTATAATATTATGTATTTTTCACCTCACTAGCTCCAGGTTTTTGTAAAGTACCTACTGAGAGACACGGTTTAATCAGCTTTTCATAAACTAAAAAACTACTAAGAAGCTGGCTGAATATAATATTTAGAAAAAAGATAAAAAATACCTTTTATATAACTTTTCAAATATTTACAATAAGGTTTAATTCTTTTATGATACCTACTCGTAGATTAGATTAAAATTAAAATTAAAATCCTACTAAAATGTAAATGCAAAAGTCTGTGTTGTGCGTGTGAATGTTTTTACCACGTATCTCCGTGACGACTTTACCGATTGTGATGAAATTTTGAATGTAGATGGATAAGATCTGAAATAACACATAGGCTATACACATTTTTATTCTGGAAAAATGTAATGTTCCTGTGGGATTGCGTAAAAAATGCAAAAACGCGGGTGAAGCCGCGCGGGTCAGTAATATATTTTTCACAGTTTACGCACTGAAATTGACACTGACATTGATGTTTGCATGTTACTTCTTTCGTGTTTTATTTGAAATGCTATTTCTCTAAACTTAGTTACAATCATAATTTAGACTACCTTTGTTTAGCACCAAAATCTAGTAGTTAAACTTTAAACGAGCCCGTAAACTCGGTGGTGTAATTTAGAAGCAAAGGAGCTCTTGTAGGGAATGTAGGTAAACAAATAAATAAATATTGTCAGACTTGCCGTCTAACCCTGTGAAACTAAGCAGAACTTATACTATGGCGGCCAGACAACTGATAGAAATGTAATATTTTTTTTTAGAAAAAACACCTGAACCCGTAAACAAATATTTGCAGATAATGCAAACATTGGTCCCACTGAGAGGATTGAACCCGCAAACTCTCGCTTCTTAACCTGCCACCGAGATCATCAGGTGCTAGTTCCACGAGTTATAGTTCCACGTGACTTCTAAGGTTGTTCAACTTGTTACAGGATTATCTCAAGGGATAAATTAAAATACATAAAAAATATACATTATTTTGAATAATCTATTACAGTTTATTATTTACCACTTGTTTCTGTCATTTATGATGACGTTTTGCACGCAGTATCACCGAGCAACCGTCGCGGGCGATGCTAAAGAAGGGCTTCTAAATAGCTTTGAAACGTCAGCATAATGATAAAAACAAGTGGTAATATTATTAAAATTATTTGTAACCACTATAATAGTTTCAACTCATTATATATGATAATTGTTATAAATTGGTGTAGGTGCACGCTGATTCGAAGCACATGGTAGTTTGCTTATCTCAGAAGCACCAAATGTCAACCACAGTATATTTGTGATGTAAACCTTATTTAAAAAAAAACACAAGTGAAGTAAAAAGCGAGTATAACGCTTGAAAGAAAAAACGCACCTATCTGCCTCTAAATAAAAGCATTAGCTTACTATAAAGTTGTTTTAAAGCATCTTACGTAATAAAGACACTCTGCCTACACTTACACCATAAAAAAAGAAAAAAGCATGCATTGCAATATTCGCTAGGCAAGCCCATAAAAAATATTTTATTATAAAAGGTAAGGTATTATATTGGTATTGTTCTTTTAGTAAAAATGGGCAAAACTCTCCTACTATTCAGAAAAGGCAAAGATTCGATATATATTATGTACAAACATTGACTTGACTGGACATTCTGACAGACTCCGTGGCGCAACAAACCACTGCTGGTCAACTGAGACGCAACGCGAGTAATGTGGGATTAGACATTCAAAACATTGTTATTATACTTAGTAGCACGGGTGTAACAGTGGCTGTAACGGGTTATCATCACCAGCCATAATATATAAGCCATATCTAGTCTTCTCGCTACTAACAGACTGAATGATAGAACTTCTTCACAAAATAAAAGTGCGATCTGTCATCATAGGTCACAGAGCTGGGTGACAAATGGGAATAAACGGGTCACTATCATTTGATCCAACTCTTAATTATTTTTTTTAATTTGAACCTGAAAATATTTAACATCATAAGCAAGTTTATAGTTCAATTATGATTATGACCCGTGTGTTGATCGGAAAACTATCACTGCCACTAGACCAGTGCTCTAGTCGAGGGTAATGTTATTTTAATTACGCCCCGAGTGTGGCTCACACTCGCAGTTTTATTTCCATGTGCAGGGCCGTCGGACGGCAATGCGAGGCCAATACGTACGAGCACTAAACTTAACGGCCCTCTCAGCCGCCTCCGACTATGAAAACCCAATCAAAGTTTAATGCGCCTCTTTAGTTTCACATCCTTTATGGAAACAGACGAGCTCTCATTAGCCTTTTAAAAGAGCTATCTGAGCTTTATGTTGTGGGTTATCGCATGTATATCAGCCGATTTTATCTTTTTAATGAGAACTTTATGGAAATGGTCTTATTTTTGATTTGTCTTCTTTAATATACGGGTTTGGATGACCGCCAGTGGCAATTTTAAATGAGTGCTTTCGTGCTTTGGAGGGGACGATAAGCAGTCGGTCCTGGTTTTTTCATAGTTGGCCATGACGGAGGTCTTCAACCAGATAGCTGATAAAATACGTAATAAACTTTTTTTTTTTAGATTTTCCGGGTACTCGTCCATCGAGCCACCAAAGTCGTCACGATCTGATAAAGCTGACTATAGTCGTAATATAAAACTGATTACCTTCGAGCTCGTAACGGGTATCATCACGCAGGTTAGTAGGATCGTTTCCGGTGTTATATTCAGTAAGACCTCATTTCGTAGAGCGTGATGTGGATGATTGTTCTAAGTCAGAACATATCTCATGCCCCCTACAAACGCCTTTTGTCGGGAAATAATTAATAGCTCTGCGCCTATTGTGGCGACGTCAGATGAGCACCTCCTTTGTTCAAACAGGGTTAGCATAAGATTTTCATAGAGTCACCGTGAGGTCTCAGATTAATAATCGAGTTTGAGAGTGCTGATTTTGGAAAGATCAAGCTAGTCTAAGAGCCTATTTTACGATCATCAGTTACCGGTTAGCTATTATAGTGTAGCGGCGAACAGACAGGCAGTGACAGTTAAATTGGTTAATCTGCACTGAGCCTACATGAATCTTACTTTCTCAGATTCTCGAATTATTTTAGTAATAAAGGTGCTGTGTAATAATTCCGTGAATATTTATTATACCTATTTATTTTTATCATTTATTTATCATATTTATTATTTAAAACATAATTTAGATACTAAACTACTATACAGTGTAGGCACAATAAAAATTAAGGCTTTTAAAACAGCAGCTAAATAGCAGCAGCCCTACAGATTACGTCAAGATCACATTTAAAGTAAAGTAAAGCAAACAAGCCGCGGTGCACTTCTGTATTATTGCGACTCTCTCGCAAACTCGAATAGTCGCCTGTCTCTATTGTTAAAGGCTTGAAGACGCATTTCTGCAGTGTTATTGTAGCTCTTGACTTTTATCGATAAACTAGTGGAACGCCTCGCGACTTTGTAAAAAGACGATGATAGACTTTTTTTTTTATTTTGACCCCTCTATAAGCAAATTTATTCACACACATTATATAGGTACTTCAAAGAACACACCATCAAGATTTCAAATTTTTTAGGTCTAGCAATTAAGGCTCTGTTTTGTAGGTCGGTATGTCACCAAGCCTTTCATAATATACATTGGTAGAGATAAGTCGATGTTGAAAATTGAGCAAATAACTGAAAAGATTTTGCCTGGAGCAGAGATTTTCAGGTAGATTATGTTTAATATATAATATATATATTTAATATACATCTGTGTCTGAGTGTTAATAATGATGTATTGTATGTACCCCTTGCTACCTTTCGGGCGGGATTCAAACCTAAGAGTCAGGTGCCATGACCAATCACCAAATTCAATACCGCTCGTGTAAAAATCCTTAACGCTATACTAAATACAGGGTCCTTCATTATCAACCTGACAAACTTAAGGGATAGAATCCACGCATAGAATATGTATATTTTGTCTTAAAAATACCAATTAAACAAAAAAAAATCGATTACGTTTTTCCGCTCAATTATTATTTATCATTGTTGGGAATCGAGTTAAGCGACGTAATAATAAAATATTCGAGTGTGCGCGCCCCGTAGCGGGTCGCGCAGGTCAAGGACGCGCGGGTTATTGACACGTGCCGAGCGCTGCCTTTTCGTTTTCAATCAAAAAAAACGTTTAGAAAAAAAAAAGTACAAGTATTTTTTTTTATGTGTGGAACCTACCCCTTAAGTTTGTCAGGTTTATAATGAATGACCTTATATAAACTACTTATCAGAAACCTAAAAAAAAAGGTAAGACTTGATGAAGTACTTTTAACAGTGCATTTTATGATACTGCTGGGACTTTTTTGTCTCCTTAACAAAACCTGAAGGTAAAACTAGAACCATTTTTTCTTAGCAGCAAGCAAATTAAGTTCTATGCATCCTTCCTTATCCATATACAGCTTGATTATTTAATTTTATCAGCATCTGACCTGTACTAGCTTTCCCAGAAATGGTAAGCTTTTTCAGCTATTTCGCTCCAGCCTCACGTAAGCAAGACAAGTTCGGGTAATTTGAAAGGTTTTATCTAGATGGGAAGACCTATTTCGAGAGCAGGTTATCAAGGTTAGGCGTTCAGGATTGGAAGGATTTTGGCATACGGCAAATTATTCTAGGGCTGAACCCGCTACTTTACTGTCTCTGTAAAGGCCCGTAGATTGCTAATTGAAGTTATATACTGGGAGTTGGTGTTGCGTATCATACCACGCATTGTTTTATTGGGACACATCAAGCTCTAAAACAACCAATAGATAGAACATCTAAAACATTATATTCCTATTTGCAATCTATACGTGATTATCTAAAACGTATAGATTGCAAATAGGAATATAATTTGAGTCTATGTATATTATATTCATATTCTGTATTCATGAGCAACCGTCGCACGTAGTTGCTGACTATGCTCATGAAGAAGAGCTTCGAAATAGCTTGGTAACTTCATCTTTACCTGGTGGTAGGACTCTTTAGCAAGAGTCCTTGGAGAGATCTTGGTGGGTACCACCGCAGTGCCAGATATTCTACCTCCAAGCAGTAGTGTGCAACCATTACTGTGTTTAGGTTTGAAGGGCACTGTAGCAAGTAAATGGCTGGGCGAAAGAGACTTAACAACAACGTCTCAGGGTGATGAGCGCAGTGCAGTGCCACGCAGAACTTAAAAACTTTAAGGTTTGGGTGGCATTGCATCAGGCTTAACATCAGGCGGGCGACTTAATAGTCTTGTCACTTGCTGACATAAAAAAAATATAAGTGCGAATAGCCGTTCTTAAATACTAAAAGATTATATTGGTTGATGTTACATATCTTCCATCGTATAAATTAGCATGCCAGCTTAAAGTCTCCTGAGTCCTCTTTACCGTTAGTGAACCCAGCTACCTTTGATTACGTCAAACATTTCTATTATCCTTTTGAATGCATAAATGTTTTACCGCTCTTGGCTGCATCAGGTACTTAAACTAATTGCATATACCTAAAATAAATCTAGGATTTCATAAGTCTTTGAAAATAAATATGTTTAAAAACACGATCGTTGCGGCATCACAAAAAGGCTTCTTCTGAGATTATGTTGTTTTAGTGGAATAGTGTGAACAGACATAGAGTGCTTGGGTGTTTTTTTTTTTTCAGCTAAAGTTGCTATAGCTGTTTCTCGAAAATTATTTGAAGATTTCAATTAAATGTTACACAACATTTAATTGAAATCTTTTTTTAAGGCGGTTTTATTACAGCCAAAGTTGCTATAGAAGTTTTTCGAAAATTACTTGGAGATTTCAATGAAAGGCAAGCTTACGTTACATTCGTTTTCAGGGTGTTTTCAGGATATGACGTTAAGCTTAAATATAGCTCGGCCCACTAACTATTATAATTATAAAAGATCATAATTTTATTATACAAGCAAATTCGTATGATTCTGGTTGGGGGCAACTCTGGTGACTGAGTCTCTCTGGCCTCGTCAAGGCCTAACAACTTTGAAAAGCCGGGACCGACTGCTTAACGTGCCTTCGAAAGCACGGAAGCACTCAGTTGATATTGCCACTGGCGGCCACTCATCCAAATAGTGACCCCGCGGAACAGTGTTTAAATTCGTTGATCTGTTAAGAACAACTTAGCCAGTAACGTCAAGAGCGCTTCATTTAATTTCACTAAATGTAGCACATCTAAACAATTCAAAACAACAAATTGCAAGTTTCTGTAGTAATTTTCGTTCCACAAGTACTTACGGTGCTTACAAATACGAGATGCATACGGCGTACTCCTGAAATAATTACGGCAAACGGCTGGCATAGTGTGCGGCTGCCGCTGACAAAACGCGCATGACGTGCTGACACATTCAAAATTACATTACGCGACAACCCCACTGTATCTGCGCCGCGTGTTTGTTTTGTAAAGAACAATCAGCTAAAATCATTTTTACTGCAGAATGGGTGTTTTTCGAAGTACCAATCGTCAGTGCATATGATATTTCTAGTGAATTTGGATCCTTAAATAAAATTGGATTGGTTCACAAATTCTCATTTATTTGGCCCATCAAAATGATTCTGTTATATTCCAAAATCATTCATCACAGACAAAGCCAAGATTTTCTTTTTTCGAGACTTTGTTTTACCAAAACAAAAACCAAGATAAGCATTTTCTTATGCGCAAATTCTACAAGCCGCGCCAGTTACAAAATGTTGTTAGGCTAACACATTAGGCTCACATTCCAAGACATTTGATAAAGATCCGGGGACGGTGCAGCGTTGTAATCCGCGCTCGTTTGCGTGGAGTGGCTGCAACGATCCAGCTTAGCGCTTTATAATGAGCTCACGCCGGATCCACTTCCGGTTAGGCTGTGCTCATGGAAACAACATCAACCGAGAAAACGAAGGGTTACTCAAGACGCCGATGACACCGCAAAGGCTACCACTAAACGTAAATTTACCATGATTTGTGTTTCCTAATCTCATATTTATCGAGTTGTATAAGAGCTTGATTTCTCTTGTAGTTGTTATCACGGTGTATACAACTGCGCTGAAATATCGTGGAATAGTAAAACTCGTAAATCCATGACTGCCAAGGAGAAAGAGGATGACCACAAATAAAATGGATAACATAATATGTCTTAGAAATACATGAATTAAAAATGACGGAACATGTAGCATGATGAGTGTAGCAAGTTTACACAAATAAAATGAAAACAAAAGACTACGAAGGCTTTCGTTAATAAGTAAATATGTTTGTTTTTTAACTACAATTATATTTTTCATTAAATTTATATTTTACCCTAAAACCACCAAGGGAACCTACTTACTTACTTAAACATCCAGGCTCATTTTCGTTTAATAGTGAATAACTCCGAGCTATGATGTTGATATTTGCCTACACAAAATTGCTTAGCTGGAGTTAATTAAGCTAACTTTGCTTAACCCCAAATAGGCTAACATTAAACTGTTTTCTTGATACTTGAAGAGGATAATGCACGATTAGGCAAAATAACGTCCGTCTAAGCGTTCATTAGAGTATTGAAACTAATATAGAAGCTTACCCAGATAGTACCTCTGGAGAAACTACCGCTACAAATCTTGAAAGTGATAAACATATCAATAGGTGAGATTTTTTGTGCATAGCCTAAGCCACCATTACACTGATAGCGAGGGTCGGTGGACCATCTGGAGGGTACAAGAGGAACAGTGAAATCTTAAGGACCGCAGTTAGAGGCGTCCAAGGGGAACATTAGTAAAGTTTTTTGTGTTAGAGCTCGTCCGGGGAAGCACTACCATCATACCTATTTTTGCCGCCAAGCAGTAATGCTAGCATTGTTGTGTTCTGGTTCGAAGGGTATGGTTTGCGGTAAAATAAGGGGCACATGAGACTTTAGACCTAAATCTCAGGGTGGCAACGCGCAAGTGATATTTTTGTAGTTGCGAGCAAACATAGGTTACGGTAACCACTTACCATCAAGTGGGCCGGACGCTTGGTTGCCACTTTAGTGGTATAAAAAAAACAATTCATGATGAACTCGTGAGTTTTTCTTTTTATTGTGTTCTGATGGTCACCATGGTCAAGTTTTAGGAGTGAATTTTGTGTTAAAATATAAAACAAAATGCTAATCCTAATTTTTTTTTTGTTTCATCGATTGATATTCGGTTTCCAAGGATTCGTTTATCATGAAAACCGCAACAGCTTAGAGGACCTTACTATAAATTTGAGGATGTATATTTTTACTAGGTTTAAACTAAAGTAACATCATAATCATACTAATGTGAACACAACTTAGCGTTCTTGTCTACTCATGGCACTCGAGGCGCGCCGACACACCGTATCATATTAACGACTATAATAAAATGCAACACTTCATCATCACACCTGCAGGTAACATTTTAGATGGTGTTTTTACCTATACTTCTATTTCAGAAATATCATTTTTATTTATTTTTAATTACACTATGGTTTTTTTTATACTGAGGTATTTTATTCAAAACCAAAATCAAAAAGTGCTTTATTCATTTGAATCACAAGGATCATTTTGAAACGTCTTACAAGCTAGGAAAATTTACATCAGTTCCAACGCGCCTATGCCGTAAAAGAACTGGCAACAACACCGGCTGGGTTCCTATCGCTTTTTTGGCATGATCCTTGCTATTGTTATGGATGCCGAGTAGAGTATTGTCATAATAATATTGTAGTACATCCTGATTAATCTTTCATTTGATTAAACATACCAAGGTTGTCGAGAAGAGCACGCTTCTTAGGTATTTTAAGGTTTAAGATTAAAGTCAGCACTAAGACCGTCTATTGTACATTAAGTTTTACTTATTTTATTGTTCCTAGATTGTACGAGTATGATTTATTTTGTAGGTGTAATAAATTACATAATATTATTATTTTAATTCATTCATTTAAAACCTTTGACTGGGCGTAGGTTCATAAAAAAAAAGGTTAGTTAGCTTTTGTAAATCCTATATTATGATATTATATAAAAACCGTACCACTCTCAGAAATGTTTAATTCAGTCTATTTCACATAGGAAGACAGATTTGGTATTTTATAGTTTTAGCCAATAGTTTATAGTTTTAATTGCAAATAGAAACAAACTCTAAGTAAAATTATAAATTGTGGTTATTTGCTTGTATTTTATAACTTTGACATTACTGAATGATGCAAAAAAAGAAATTCAGAACTTTGTCAGCACCCTTCCTAATAATACGTTAAATAGACTATAGGCTTGAACTACCATTTTTTCATGAAAATTCCCCATAACTTTTATTCGTTCAAACCCCCGCTTTATTTTATGTGTAGCATTGATAGAATAGCCCTGATTTCGTAAATTGAAAATTATCCATTTCGTAGAGTATTACATAAATCATAATCATAATGAAATTCTAATTTGTATGCATCGCCGGCGTCGCCGCGCCGCCCGCCCTCGGGGACGCTAACTCGTCAGCGATCCATTTCTCCAGCGATACGCTCACTCATAAACCGGTTTCATCATACTAGGGCGAATGCACGATGATGTTTCAAAACAAAGAAAAATGCTCTGAGTAAGCCAAAGGAAAACTATAATAACTCAATAAACAGATAACATTTTTTTCAGTCCTAATGGTGACGCATTCACCACACTATAATATAAATGCGATAGTTTAAATGTTTGTATGTTTGATCTCAATATCTCGTTATTAAACAGCTAAGCCGATTTTAACTAAATGTGGTTTCTATATAGATCTATTTCATGTTAGTCAATTGAAGCAATATGTTAGGTAAACTACAGATAGAGATAACCAAGCAGTTGCCTATCAATAACTAGATAAATTATGATTAAACAACAAAGGAAATATTTTATTCTGGTATTACGCGAGTGAAGCCGCAGTTGGCAGCTAGTAAGGATAATATTATGTGGTAATGTTGACAAATCCAGCTCTGTGTGCTGTTGCTCTGTTGAGGTGGTTCTAACAGCCGGTATTGTAGGCTCCTTAGCACCTTAGTTTGCCTATGGGCGATGGATATGCAAATGGTGTGTACAAAGCCGATTACATGTAAACCCTCTTGGTACACTGGTGTCTGATTGCGTAAGCGTACTTTACGATTTCCGTAGATAGCCTGAAGCATCTCTAACTAGTCAACATGATCAGCCTTATAATGTCCCCACTGATGGAACACTGGCCTACACTTTAGCGAGAGTGTTTGGGTCATAATCTACCACGTAGCCCCAATTGGTGGATGTCATGTTTGATTAAATGTTTAGTTCTCAGAATCGACTACATAGTTTCAAAGAAAAATTCACTGCCATTAGACCACCAGTGCTCTTTGACTAGTAAACGGACGTACTTAGCCGCTTGTTTTTTTTATTACTATTCTCTTCTATGAGCTACTACTTTTTATAGCTATAACTCGTAGTAGGTACATTTATGCAGATTTTTTAAAATGTTCCATTGATTTTGTGGAACTTACAAAATGAAACAAAAAATGCAAATCAATAAAGATTCCACATTATAAAAGTTGAACAGAAGTAATAACAGGTATAACGTATAAAAAAAGTATACCAAAAAGTTATGCAAAGTGTTGAACAATAGCACAATTAAGCATTACAAGAAACTCTACAAGAAAGCTAAAATGAAAAGCTTATTAACATTAACAAATTATAAATACAAAAGTTTGTAAGTTGACGCAAAAATCCCGGTGGGAGCGTCGGCGATGACAGTTTCATGAGATCCAGACGAGGGTCGGGAGCACGAATCTGTTTACCTCTATAAGCGCTGGCCACACTGCCTGCTAGCGAGATATGGGCGAGCCGGTCGTTTCACCTCTTTTCATGCGTTGTTTCACACCGAGAACAGACAGTTAGCGCAAATAGACAAGCTATGCCATCGTATAGTCCCCTACTTCTCGCTTTGCCTGCTAGCTTGCTAGCTGGCGGTGTGGCCTGCGTTTTAGTATTATGCACAAGCTTAGACATTACTGTACTCAGTAGTCGTAGTGTGGCGTTGCAACCAAAATGTATTATATAAATGAAAGCACTGTGTGAAAAATCCACGTAATCTACGTGAACATTTGAGAGTGCTTTAAATATCAATTTGATTTTGATGAAAATTGAATTTGATGAATACCTACACTCGTTCAGAAATACGCACTACAATGCAAAATAATGCACCTCTAACACTTCTTAGACCGTAACACAAACACTACGCATCGCATTTGTGTGTTCCGGCCATTGGACAGCCTCATGATTTAAAAATAAAATTTATTTTATTTGCAAGGTCAAATAAAATACGATACCGTCGTGTCATAGTATCAACGCCTCTCACACATTTTTTTTACAGCGCTTCTTTAGTGCATAAAATAACTACAATAACCCCATACAAATTGACAGCTGGGCGATACGTTTACCTTTGTAAAACGAGTTTTTTTGTGATTCGCCCTCTTACTAAAGCGCAACGCCGACGTCAAGTCGTCCATAACATAATATCGTGGCGCGTCGCTAAGTTGCGGCGCTACAGCAATATTTATGTTCGAGTACGAGGAATACATTAGTTAACATATATTTTTCTTATTTTTAATTGCAAAAGACTGATATTATGGCGGTTATCGTGTTTATCCAAATTTCCTCATCGTATCAAACGCGTTTGAACCGGATATAATCAAACGGCCTAATCACTTTGTGATGAAAGTAATTAGTTTCAGCTCTTCTCGTATACAGAGTAGATTTTGGGCACCGGCGCCGTGTCCGAACTAGTCAGAGCAGAGCCCGCCCCCACCAGCTAATGAATATCATGCAAATTCCGGTGTCTAATGAAAACCACACTCGCCTCTTTACCGTATAAACTTTTTGCGAGGTGACGACCATGGAATTTTCAAAGGAATATGAATATTTCGGCACGAAATGCTTTATGAAATGTTCGCTTCTGTTGCACGGTTTTGAGGATGCGATGCGTTTAATTGGGACTCATACATCCCACCAGGGTGGTAGTTCACATAACATCTTTAGAAGCACTTTAAGTCATTTTTGTTTTTATTAAACAGTAAATTGTTACAAGAACTAATTTTTGTTTCATTCCAGAAATTCATACTGTTTATTTTTGTGAAAACAATTTTGTCCTTGTGTGTATGTTTCATTCATGTACCAACAATTTTTTGTTGTTATGATGGTTTGCATTTGTCTACATGAACATAAAAGTTTGAACTTCTTAGTTGTTTTAAAATCCCACTGATTTCAGTTCATTTGTATGCGAAGGCCACCGTTGAATAGTATTCTAATTAAAAAGAGTCTCCTTTGTCATGTAGATGCGTTGGCTTTATAAGACTGTAGAGGCAATCACGTTGCTAAAGCCCTTCGAATAAATATTAAACCCAAGACCGTCAAGTGTTGCTTTCAAGTTCCTTTTTCGCAGTTTAATTAAAGACCTCTCTTCACAAATGAAGACTTAGAAATCAAAGAGTACGCAGCTACGTACTTAATTAAAGTTTTTTAGCCTAAGGGCTTGGAAGCACAGTAGGTAAACAGATTGTGCCTGACTGTTACTACATTGAAAATGAAAATCAAGTATCAGACGTGCAAATTATGGACGATACGTTTGACAAAAGCAATAAAGAAGCAGAACTGTTTCCATTTAAACCAATCGATCGTCTTGGTTATAAATAATTTTGAGCCAAGGATAGGAAAAAAATCTATTTCGTCAAATCAACCTGTCCTAATTGTTTCCTATTTGAATAAGACTTTATCGTTTAGTAGATAGAGTCGATGTTTCCATATTCGTCTGGTTCATGTGAGTGACAGACACAAATACATATGATAATAGAGGGTGTGTGATTTGCGCTCATGAGATTCAATTTCACGTGGCTGTATGATTGACGGGGACATTATGCAGGTGTTCAGACTCACATAATTTACTATTTTATCATTTTTGGGTCGTCGGTTGTTTCTCTAACGGTATTAGATAATAGTTTGAAACAAGCAATAATCTTATTGATCAATAAACATGTCGATTATTTTTTATAAATTCAGAAGTAATCTATCAGTCTGGGCGTGGTAATGAATATTTTCTAATTAACTTTACGAGTTTTTAACCATTTTAGATGAAAATAATATTGTAGTATAATTAGGTAGGTACTCTTTAATTATGGTTTAGTGTTATGCTAGCTTTTTATTCTTTAACTTGCATGCAATATAAAAAAATAGATGAGAGCTGATTTCGAACACAAATATGCAATAAATAAACAGCAAGATAATCGACTCAATAACTTAGTAGTTGGCTATCAGCAAACCTATACAAGCTCCATCTTATAGATAAACCGAGCGATACACTAACGAATTGTGAATAGCAAGCAATTGTAGTTGAGAGTTCACAACAAAGGTGAATGAGAAAATAATGTTTGAATGAAGTGCTATTGTTACGGCTGCACACAAAGAAATCTCTTCGCCAAGTGTTCAGTGCGTTTATAGAGCTACCTACCACTAAAATTAGATTCATGTGTTGCAGTATCAGTACCTAGTGATTGAGTCTAGCCGATCATCATCATTGGCAGCCTGAGTAATAGCCTTCTGCCCGGGTAAGCTCTATTAGCTCCTCCCTCAAACCCAACCTGTGCTATTTGCTTCCAGGTTTTCCTTTCTACGATCTCTATATCTCCTCTGACTGGCTACGACCTTGATATATTATAGCCGATTAGTAAAAAAATATAAGTATTTTTTTAAAAGCTCAATTGCAATAAATTGAAGTACTTTTATTTTGATTTATTATTTTAATATTGATATATTTTATGTCTACTTATTGTACTAAAAAAATTCGTAATGCAAATGAAACTACAATTAGCTATAGAAATCACTTTTAAATGCGCTTTTCATAACTTAAAACTACGAATGAATCAGTTACACGAAAGTCTTTTTTAAACTTTCGCGATCAGAACTCATAGTTTTTTATAATATTTGCGGGATTTTAACGCGTAATTTACCTTTTTACCGAAACGTCGGGGAAATAAAAAGGTAAATTACGCGTTAAAATCCCGCAAATATTATAAATAACTATCAGTTACACGAAGACTTTATTAGGTTAGTTAAATCCAAGATGTAATTTTAAGATCACACCTCGACGTCGTCAGCGAAAGCTGAACTTTATTTTATTAGGTTGGGGTTTTGCGATCGTCATTTGTCGAGTAAATGGGCATTAGTGAGTGGGTAAGTTACCCTAACTTCGCCCGGCGACACATCTTGTCAAAGTAGCTGTGATTGTGAACAACAAACAACTTGACGATCTAACTATAAGAATGATAATGCCGTTTTCGTGTCATCTTTAGGCAAGCAATATAAGTCAGCCCTACAAGTTACAGGAGAGCGGGGTGAAAAGCGGATGGCATTATTTTTGCACCAAAGCTCGTATCGATCGATCAGATTGTATGATTTTTTTTACACCGCCTCTTTAGTGTGTATAATGAACTACGAAAATCTTTGTATTGTAATATTTACCATTGTAGTATCGTCCATCAACGTTTACGATTGTCAAAAGCATTATTCCAGATAAGGCCTCTGGCGAACGTTTTCCTTGCGCAAACTCCACGTCATCTGCGTTTTACTCTCCGCATTCTACTATACGTCTAAGTATCTTGGTTTACCTTGAACATTTTGTCGTTTATTTTTTAATGAGCTGACCCGCGCGGCTTCACCCGTGTTTTTGCAGTTTTTATGCTGTCCCACAGGAACAGTCAATTTTTCCGGAATAAAAATTATGTTTTATTCCAGGACTACATTTCAAATTTCATCACAATAGAGTCGCTGACACTGAGATACGTGGTAACAGACATACACACACAGACTTTCGCATTTACATACTCTATTTCAACCCCCTCCTGAATATTGAACTATTCATAGTGTGCCAGAGAAAATGTTAGAGCACCGTAAGTGTAAGCCAAATTACTTTTCCGTTCAATTTAAAGAAAGTAGTGTTACAAGGGCGGGACACTTAGGACGGTCCAGTTTTTCCCAAAAATTTAACACAGGGTACCCTACACAATTTCCGCATTTTTTCTAAACAATGGACGTCCTCATCCGAGTTGGATTATGTGAAAATTTCACAAGGAATTTTCGTGAGATTCCGCCGAATGGTTCAATGTGAGTGAAATTCTCTAGAGTTCAATACATTCGAATATCCTTTTGCGATTGGAGTGACACAAAGCGTATTGTTACAGACGAGAGGTTTCTATCTCCAGCCGTTTTGTCACGAGCACTTCCAAACGAGCATTGTCTCCGTCAATACTGGAACTGACTGGGTACCGTCTGCTTTATAAGCTTTTTATTTGTATTAAATATTCGAATTCAAAATCGGGTCAGTGCACTGCCGTAACACAATAAATTCCACGAACATCACGAATATAACCAGATTGTGTTACTCGAGAGTGAAGTCTACAAGTTTGAAGCACGAATGCGGTTTACGAAGTCTTGAGAACTTAAGCTCTTGTGTTAGACATTGCTGGGTAGATATTAGCGAGGATGGAGCGAGGGAATTCAGTGGCACCGGCCAGTCATTACTCACGAGCAAGGTTACAATACCTCATGCTCTCGGACTTCCGACCATGTGACTTGTAGCTCTGCTGTACATTCCAGTGCACCGGACATGCTCACCAGTACACTGCCTCGGTGCAAATAACAAATAACAATGCTTAATAAACCTGATATTATTTACAATTATTCCTAAATGAACGTGCTCAAGATAGGTACCAAATAATATTGTTAGTATTTATTTGCTTGAAAAGTATCGCCATAACTGCCGAAGTCTCTCGCTCGACAGAGTGGTCGTAATGCTCCACGAAGACCCAATGCACATGACGTCTTTAGATTTTTTAGTTCTTGAACATGGCCGGTTTTCTAACGGTTTTTTACTTTACCGTTTGAGAACTACGTTTGAGAGACTTAATGAGTCAATTACCACAACAGACGAGAAATAAAAGGATCGAGTTTAATGATTCTGAGAAATATTTTGATCCACAAAGTACAAGAACAACGAGAGAAACATAAAGACTAAACATTGTAGTGCAACAACACCGAAGAAAATTGCTTAATGGCTCACTGGTGTCGTAAAACTATATTTTACTGAGAGGTAGAGACAGATAAGACATCCTAGCAGCAGGCTTGTGAACAATACCTACATTAAACCCTTTGTCGGATGTATATCAGGGAACAATAAGACAAGCGTGAGCTTAGCTTGAGCTGCAGAACGTGCTAATATTCCATATCGATCTTAAGTTCTAATTGAAATAGATGACTAAAATAGCTAATAATAGTCTAAGCATTTGTGTTTACTAGATACTTAATCACCTATTATTGCCTAACTATACCAAAACAGACGTCTCTCTGTGAATTTTACAGAAGCTACCGCTGACTCATACGAACTTACTTACTTACAGAAGCACGGAGCGTAAAATGTGAAATTTTTCACTTGCAAGTTTGTAAGTACACATGCTTAAAATATACCATACTTTAAAATTTTTTGAACAATTAATATTGCGTATTTGAAGACATTTTTTTTACACAGCATTAGCAAACCCCAACCTAAGCAAAGGTTGTAGGTACCTACTATGGGAACCCGATAGAATATATTTAATTATTTTTTTGTAAATACATACATAATGCCATTACGAAATCATAGAAACACCCAGACCGGAAAAAACATTTGCAGATAGTGCGAACATTTGTTCTGCAGCGTGGATCGAGCCCGCAACCTCTCGCTTCTCAACCGGACATTCGCCTACCACACCATCGAGGTCATTCGGACAGTAATTTTTTTGATGGCACTCTCAAGTGACGAAGCGGTCAGGTCTTTGGTCAAGTGTCACTCAAAGCTCCGCACTGCACCCCGCATCTCATTGAGGTACGCTAATTTAGAAAACCCGCAGTTTAACGCGCATTGTGTCGCATCTGTTGAGAACTCTAATCTGTGTTGGAAGAGAAGAGGACAGTGGCCCTCGTTAAAACTCTGACCGTTCAGTAAATCTTACGGGTTTACGATTCTACAAAAATTGGGGCAGTTCCCACCATCGGCTTCTTCCAACCATTCCACGGATAGTCTATCCGTAGTATTCGCGTAGTTTAGTGCCAGTAAATTTATGTTATTACCGTACCCGACCGTTTTTACTGAGTGTTGGTTTTGTTTCTGCATATCATTTATCTAAACTGCCTACGGTCCACCTCTACCATCTCATTTCTCATTTCTTTTGATTTATACGGAGATGTAAGTAATGTTTACCAAACAAAGGTTTTATGATTTAAATTATGAACTTTTATTTTACCGCAGCACAATGATGATGTCCGTAAAACTGACCGCAGACTGTTTTTAAATACCGAATTGTCTCGGCTTATATCGTCTAAGCATCTCAGCATTTTTTGATACAAATTGGCCTAATAATGGCCGACAATAAGATTAGAAGGTTGGTTTTGTTGGGTTGTTGTTCTGTTACGTTAATGTTTTTTTTTTATCACACGTAGGAAATAGGTACTAAAGATCCAAATCCAAAAATAAATATCGAATTCTGGCGTTACTTGAACCCGCAACCTTCCGCATACCTATGCTTTAACAATTTTTCTTTATACTTACTAGAAAGTCTCAGAAGAAAAAAACAGTCTATTATAATTACTTCCTATCATTCACGTTAGACAAATCGAGATTAATGTTTCTCTATGGCTGAAATGAAACAGCAACTAATGAACACTGAATGAGAATCATATTACAAAGCCGAAAAGTTTTTGTTATGAGCCTTATGAGAACGTGGTAGGGTTGAAAACAAGTCAGGATGTTGATCGGCCTCGTGTACATATATAAATCGTAGGGTATTTAGTATTCAGACGAGTAGAGCACCTGTCGCTGGCGGCAATCAGCCGCCGCGGGCATTATTTTATCATTACCCAGACAATATTGCGTGATTTTAATACGTGTCCCTGGTTAATGTCTACTTGATTGCGTACACGAAAACGATTCTATAATCCACATGAAAGTTAGCTTCCTCGGTATACTTTGGTGTTGTAGAGGTAAATTATGATATTGCCTCAGTGATTATTTATACACTTGTAATAAAAGACAACAATGGACAACTATATTTGTTACTGTAGTTTGTTATAACAAACAAAC
This sequence comes from Colostygia pectinataria, assembly GCA_951394395.1. NCBI lineage: Eukaryota > Metazoa > Arthropoda > Insecta > Lepidoptera > Geometridae > Colostygia > Colostygia pectinataria. The sequence continues at coordinate 5,312,949 of OX596365.1, read as the reverse complement.
GTAACAAAGGCTAGGTGAACAATGTCGAGTTGTTTTAATTCTTCTCTGAACACGAAAATAAACTTATTTTTAAAGAGTTATTTTTCGATAAAAGATAAACTAGACTCTAGACTGAAATATTTTAAATCCAAGAATAAACTGCAGAAGTTTGAAAGAATTGGCGTAAACAATGAAAAACAATTTGAGAGCTGGAAATACTGACAGTGCTCTCTTGCCTCGAGTTGCGAAGTTAAGACGGCATAAAAACAAGGAGTGGCGGTACTCGTATAAATGCACTCACACGCATTACGCTCGGTATTTCCTGGGGAACGTTTATTTACGGCGGCGATGTTTTATTTCGTGTCATGAAGAGCTCACTTTATGAAATGTATGAATTCTGCGAGCAATAAGAATGGAATTGCATGGTTTAAACGTCGCTGGCCGTTGTAGCATAGCTACGACATAGCGGCTACGGCGTAGCATTGCTCGAGTACTTTCTAAATTATTTTATTATTGGCTATACACCATACAACACAGAGCCTGAGAAATTAAACAGAGACACTGTTTAATTTCTCAGGCTCTGTGTTTCTGCTTTGTCCAGAGATACACGTTAAACAACGAAACTTAAGTTTTGAAATACCTTTATAGCTCTAGCTTTATCACAGTGAATACCTATAAATTTTTTGTTCGTCAAAGGAACATAACATTACACGAAAATTATTAAGTTTTTTTTAATTCTACTAAAAAGTCTTGCTACCTCAGGCAGTGTGTATGTTACTTACATAACAACACTAATATTTCCTTTGTACATACGAGTATCGTCGTTGTTTTTATTTTTAGTGTAACATTGTTCCATAATGTGTCCACGGAGAGTCAGTCGGAACACGAAATAACCGACCGCGTGCGGGAAACTTTCTAATCTTTAAAGTTTTTCTAACATAAACCTGGCACAGCCATCCGTCTTACATACGTAGTGAACTCCTTTTATCTTCCAACTTGACAGAGTTGCAACAAATAAAATTAAATGTAAGTGCACTAACATACTTTTTTAGGCTAAGCTATGGAAGCTATGCATCATTCCTCAAACATTTGCTAATAACCACGAGAATCGAACAAAATAGCATGTGAATTTGCATTAATGTTCCATTTAAAGGAAGCGGGAACATTATTGATTGATTGCTCGTCAGCGGCTTGGATTACATTTGACGAAATTCGATATACTTACATCAGCTCAAATACATTAACATTCATGCTGACTCATTTGATAGGTTGAATGGATAAAGAATTTGAAAATAATATTGTAATATTGAACGATTGCATGCAACGCCATACGAATAAATAATAAATTTGATAGGTTTTATGTGTATGCTACAATTTTGATATGGTTCGGAACATAAAATATTTTTTGTAAATGTTACCCTTTTTTCTGTTTAGTTATCTGTCCACAGAACAACAAACAAACTTTTATGTCTGAAATCCCAACAGTCTAAGAGTTTTAAAGTTTAACTACCTGCGTTTTTAGTTATGAATACCATCAAAACTTTAGGCCCACATAAATATGTGGCAGTAAGATGTTCGATGAACACCTCAAAAAGCTTTATTACGATAACCTTACTTCTCATTGTTGAGGAGTTTTTTCGACCTCATTCTGACTTTATCATCAAATCAGTGTGCCGCTGTAAAACTCTAAAAGTGATGTCCGAGTTATTTGGCTTACCTATGCCAGCAGACCCCATTCAACAATCCCTTATATAAACAAACTCAAACTCAAACAAAGGTTATAAACGAGTGCGAAACTAAAATATGACATCCAACAATATAACAAGTTCAACTTAAAACATGTAAAATGTAATCAAACCAGTTGGCAGTTGTCATAATTTAACTGAAGCTAGGTGAGGGAATTACCGGTGAGCATACATCGAACTCGCATAAATCAAAATGAGAGATAAATAATGTTTTCGCTCCCCAAAATTGTCTCACAGACGCCATTTATTGGTTTGTTTGGGTGGAGCTGGCGCCACGGCATCTACCTGCAATACGATATTACCCAAAGTTAAACGACTGCAACATTATAGAGTTGCGATGTCAAACTCGTTTATTTTTAGACTAAGTACCGGCTCTCTTTTTTTCGCCCTTTGTATAAGTTATCCCCGACGCAAATGCAAAATCATTACTCTAGATTAGTGTGCTTTGTTTATTGTACTTTTGTGTTTGAAGTATGATCTCAACATCAAGAAGTGTAAGTTAGTTAGGCCAACTCTGGCCATGGGATTCATAGGTCGCCTCTAACATCCTACTTGTCTATTAAATAATTAAATGGTAAGTATCTAGTTAAGTATACTACCAAATTTTTAACACAATTCACTTATATTTGACGTCCGATGTGGCGCGGTAGGCGAAGGTCCGCCTGCGACGCAGGAGGTTGCGGGTTCGATTCCCGCCTTGAAACAAATGTATGTATGATCTACTAATATTTGTTCCGGGTGTTCTGGGTATTTTCTATGTATAATAAAAGATATCAATCTATGTATTTTATTGTATTAAGTATATCAGTCATCTAGTACCTACCCATAACACAAGTTGTGCTTAGCTTGGGGCTAGATGATGCTGTGTGGATTGTCCAGCATTATTTCAGACAGTCAGAATGAAAGTTCTAGTCATAATAGGCAGTATTGGAAGTGCAAATACAATATTTGGAAAAACTATACTATCTGAAGCCAAAGCGGGACCGAACACACAAATTAACTTTTATCGATACCGAAAAGCCGTAGAAGTGTATAAGGAAGTTCAATAAAATAAGGTTTTCTTAGGGCGAGGTGAGTGAGGCGTCCAGAAAGTTCGGCAGGTTTGGGCGATAAACGTAAATTTATGTGGGCGCCACCGCCACCGCGCGCCGCGACTCTGACTCAGCATAACAACTTAAAAGCATTGCTAGTTTTACGGGAGCTCTGCAGCTACGAGCGCATATTATATTGCTTGGTAAGCAAATGCGATTGACAGAAACACGGTTAAAAGTAGATCATGTTTTTTGTTGTTTGCCTTCATCCATTGTCTTCAGCAACTCTTCTTTCATGCGAGAGTGATTGGGTCATAATTCATCACGCGGACCCAATGCGGATTGACGGATGGCACATGTTTTTCGGATGTTTAGTTCTTTGACATGCCGTTTTTTTCACGATTGAGACCATTTGAAAGCACTAGCATTACGCACTTGTTATTTGGTTTTAAACACATGACCTGAGGATGGGAAAGAGAGATCACTGCCATCAGACTGTTGTTATCATACATAATTTAATATGAATTTATGATTACCACAGGTAAATTTAGTTTAAATTGGCCAGACCAAATATTTATTCAATGATCAATTTCCTATAACAATCATCGTTAAACAAACACAAGCTATAATTACATACCTGTACGCTGCCGTTCTCTTTAAGTCCTGTCTATCCTAAGATTGTCTGGAAGAAATTGCTTTTAGCAATCGCTACACATGAATATTTTTTTTTTTATTTATAGTAGATAATAACAATCCATGAGGTGTCAAACATAGGCAAATATTTTTTTATATCTTACTCTAAACTATTTTTAAAAAAAGTTGTGCTTCATAATCAATTCATAATCATACATCTTGTAGTACATTTCGTAAGTATCTAATAGGCGTTGTTGCTGATGTTATTTTCTGCTCTGAAAGATTGAAAATTCATAGCTCCTTTGAATGTTTTAATGTTTCAGGAATAACGAAATGTTTGGAGCCGTCAAGGTACCAGTTATGCAAATGTTCGTCGCGATTCACGCGACTGAGGTGTTATCCGAGTTGTAAGAGGAAATTCTTGTTTTATGTATGAGGCCTTTTCAATTCATTTGGACGATACTCTTGTACCTTTGTCCCTTCCGGGTCAGTTATTTATTGCTGGATATATCACGCTAAATCTAGTGTGCCTTCATAAAACTCGATACAAACAATTCGGCCATTGTCTGTCTCGGTTGCCTCATTACTGATTCTCTCTGGAAGAAGAATAGGATCCAGATTTTATATTGTACTTTATAAGGCCTTGCTTAAGTTGAGTTTGTGTTCTCAGAAAATTTTAATTTAGATTGTTACGCCTTTTGTCGTTTAATCACCGTTTTATGTAAAACTATTCGCGTGAGAGAAACGAAGATCTAAAAGCGAGGCGTCTGATTCAAAAGTTTTCAGCGCAGAGGTTTCATCAGTTCCATTGTGATTCATGACGTAGTGCACCTAACTACAAAGCAATATAAAATACTGCGACACGGGACTCTGGCACTACACGTTATTTGATATTCATAACACGTGCAATCGTGAGCGCCGTTCAGCAAAATAGGAAGTGTAATAAAATATTTCTAACTGAAATGTTATAACTTATAACTGAAATAGAGTGCATGGGTCATAATTCTAGAGTTGTTTTTTTTTTGTAGTTTTTATTTAGAAAAGTAATCAAGGATAGCGGCGGCATGCTATAACTGCGGCTGTGTGCTAGTTTATCAATGTGGTTGTCTAATGCTATACATGAAAAATATTATAGACCTCCAAACCGCATCCAGCTCGACCCATGTGCCATCCACCAATTTGCATTGGATCCGCGTGGTAAATTAACATCCAATCACTCTTATGTACTCGAGAGTAGGCCAGTGTCTCAGCAGTGGGAACATTAGAAGACTGTCATCATGATGATGAATACTACACGCTTTCCTACCGAAATACTATTCTCTCATCTATTTTGTAATCCTACTCAAATTGAATTTAATTCAACCTTGTAACGTGATCTGCTAAAACTACATCTAGTCTAGCTTATAAAATTAGTTGGGGGCACAATTGAAATAAATTCTTTGAGCGTAGCTCTTCACTACTCCGCCTAGCCTCCAGCATTTTAAGAATACGAATGCTTTATTTGAACAGATGGGTACCTATACAATACCTACACATAGCATAAGGTAAGGATTCCCTTTCCCGCCAATATGTTTCAATTTAAACTAAGCCGCTTGTCGATACGAGCTTGCCTCGGAATATCATGCGATTTTAACTGGATTCAACGATAATAAAAATAATGCTTTCAAAAATACTGTTTTTACATAAACTTCGGCACTGATTTGATATTTGATGCATTATTGAAATGAATGCAAGCAAAACTATGATAGCGCTTATTACATTGAATTTAGAATCGTTTCAAAATTTAATCGCATAATGTCGTTTAAACATTGGAAAGCAATCAGTAGTCTGATTGCATTGAATATAATTGCGTGCCTAATATGCTGCATCTATGAAATTGGAGCACTAAAAACGCCTTTAAATATAGCTTGTATAAAATAAAAAACAGACGAAAAATCTCTAGTACTATTCCGCTTATCCTTTTAATTAATGAGGTCACACAGTTACCACAGTTAACCTCAAAAGAAAAATATCGACACGTGTTTCATCCCTCCACGGGACATCTTCAGGACCATCGACTTGTTCTCCGCCAGACGTGTTACTCCGTCGAGCGCTGGAGCCAAAGTGAGAATTCGTGGAGGGATGGAACACGTGTCGATATTTTTCTTTTGAGGTTAACTGTGGTAACTGTGTGACCTCATTAGTTAAAAGGTTAAGCGGAATAGTACTAGAGATTTTTCGTCTGTTTTTTATCTTGTAATGGATTTCCGCAAAGTAACGTCTGAATCTATCAATTATCAAATAGCTTGTATACTTAGTTGGCTCTCGGTAGTTGTGATAGCATTCAGAATTGAATTATGACACTTTTAAAATCAATGTCCGTAAATTCGTTTTAAACATGTAGGTAATCTAAATCCAAATGCGGAACTTTACCGTTCCGTAAGGGAAATAAAAATTTCACAGTACAAACAAGCAATCAGTAGCATTTGCGAACTCGCGCTAAGCAAACACACCCGGCCCGGTCCGTAGAAGTGCTTCTCAAAGACTGCTCTCGATTCTTCCAATGTATTTTTTTTATCCAAATCGCATCAGAGCCCCTTTAGAGCACTTTTACAGGTGAGTGTGGGGACAAAATGGCTGCGCTTTATCTGTGTCTACGGAATGGGCGGATTAAATAGGTAGGTGTAGCGGTTTTCAGTGGCTAGCTTTGAAGGAAAGGAAAACAACCTTCTCTGACAAAATCCAAATAATCAAATAATAAGCAAATAGTCATTTATTGGTATGGGAAAAGATACACGTCAAATTAAAAAATTAAAATACATTGTTGTACATTTAGAGTAAAGAATCTAATGCTTTTAAGTTGTTTTTTTGTTTTCTTCTACGACATCAGTACTCCCCTGGTGTAGGATTTAAATAGGCCTCTAAAAAAACTAGTTGAAAACAACTGATTGATACGGTTATGCCAGCCACACACCTTGCGATACTGGTGAAAGTTTAGACTTGCACAAGTATAGGTATAGTATTGGAAGATGATTGCTCAAGTTTAGGTATTTGTGCAAGTCTAAAAGTGTGCCAGTTTATTCGTAAGCGTGTGGCCGGCATTACCAACAAATACATATACAAAAAAAACAAAAAACATGGAGCTTCTCTATGAACAAATATACGGTACATTTCAGATTCAAATAAAACCTAGTCGCAAAGCCACAAAAGATTGTCCTTTTCTTTGAATAGGTATTCGAAAAGAAACTTTTTGGAGTTATCAGGGGGAATTTTGTGAATCAGTCAAGTGGGGGGTATTCATGCGCAAAGGCAAAAAGGATTCAGTAGGCAAATATCGTTTGGCACACTAACACTTAGCTAGAGAATCATTTTTGTTATTTTAACTATTGTATGGTGTACGAGTGAAAGAGATAGTGTTAGTGATGTTATTACTAATTCCTGCTAATCAATACTAAATGAATACAAACAACTTTACTTACGTTTACGTACTTTTAAAATGTTGCGGAACCCAAAAAATGTTGACATACCAAATTATCTTTGAGAAGTTCTTCAATTCAGGATTTTCCCGGTAAAAGCTATTCCCGTTATTTCATTGTAGGTAATATGTACTGCAAATTTAAAGATATTAGGTACAATTCGGCCATTTCAATACCACAGAAAAATATAAATCTTAATATCTATATAAACTAACTAACTACTACTAAGTACTACTAAGTACATTTCTATAGTGATTTTGATTGATGAGTATCGTGAGTTATTTAGTAGGTTAAACCTAAGGGTATTGGTAAAATTTTAAGTCATTATTTTGTAAGAAAAAGTTACCGGTACAAAGCAAAAATGGTTTTTACCTAACCATTTTTGCGTTTATCGCACTCCAATAATTTAATAAAAGCAGTGACTTGCCTTCATAAATAAATTGTCATTTTAGCTTCTCGCTAATTATTGTGTCAGTGTACAAAGAGGATAACAGGTTTTACGGATACATTAACTAATATAGGAGAACAGACCAACACAGCCACATAAGCCATAAAAATAAAAAAATGAGAAGTGGTTATTGATTATGAATTAAGCTCTATATCAAAATGCTTATGAACCTGTCAATCAATAATGTTAATGGTGGAATTTCATTAAACCGCCACGAGAAAATAAACTTCTGCGTAAATCGATTTAGCAAAGGTCCTGGCTATCATGCAAAGTGGCTGGAGCTCGAACTATATTTGAAGCGATGTAGCAATATTCTGATTGATTACCTGCTAATACAATCAAGCAAATCTATATACTGGAATTGACGTTTCGAGAGGTGTGCGCAAATATTTCCAATCTGGGTCAAATAGCACAGGGTCTGGCGGTAATTTTTTTACGACGACATACTGAAACATAATTTAACTGGAATTAAATCTAAAGAAACCGTTTGTTGCTTCATGTTAAAAAAAGTATTTAAACTACCTCACAAAACGTACGTATCAGAGTCACCTCACGACTCTGAATATCAGCGTTCGAATCTCTATTCGTAGGGTGGTGCTGGGGCCTTACTCTTGAACGCGATCGGTATTGGACAATTATTGGAATATGACATTTCGTACTTTTGACAGCAAACCAAGCGCCAAATTCAACCTTGTTTTCAAGAGTACAAAAATTTGACAGCAGAAAATAGAAATTGGGATTGGATCGGAATTGTCATTGGATTCAAGAGTAAGGCACCTGATCGGGCTTCCTATAAGTTTAGAGCATCCAAGATGTTCACGCGAGCGGGTATTCGATACGGTGGCCTAGAGGTTATAACGTTGCCGGGTTAAGGCAAAAATACGCGTTAAATCCCGCCCGTTTGAAAACTTTGGATTTCAGTCTGTATCATCCCACTACTGTATGGCAGAGGCCCTATCCCACTTGATTTTTTATGGTCCTTTATTATTTACAAAAATATAATAATATATTCATTAAAATACTGAGACAGTTTAGTCCATGGTATAGTTAAGCTCCCGTACAGGCAGTGACGGTAAAGAAACTGACACTGTCAGTCAGTCGTACGTACCTGCTAGAATTACTGCTAGCTCCTGGCCTACAGCGATCGCACCGAGCTCGCCAGAATGTTCACCGGTACAAAATGATTCATGGAAATTGCAGCGTAATTGAAAAAAATACGTTATTGCCGTTTGACGCATTGCCGAGGGATGCTCGTTCACCACCAGTGAAATTGTATCCGACAGAATCTGTTTCTATTAGATACGTTTTCGATGTTATTGGGAATCGGGCTTTATATGCTTTTTGCGTTTATGTATGAGTCCGTTTTCATGTTTCTGCCAAACAGAATTCATTTGATATATTGTTATAAAACCGATTACTAGAACTAAATAACGTTACTAACTGTAAATATCGCTGATATTACGATCACTTTTACCAGTAGATGAGCCCTGCATGCTTATGTGCCACATGAGAGTGATTTAGAAGAGACATAATTTAAATATCGTGCTATTTCAACACCATAGCATGAATAACCATATCGACTAAGCACAAATTACTCAACGCGCAAAACTAATATTTATTTACAATATTAAAAATGTTTTAAAATTCAAATCTGAGTTACGGTTACAAGGACGTTATAATTGTAAATAATTTACATAAAACAATGTAACGGTACAGAAGGAAGAAAGCGGCGACACTGTTATGAACTGAATAGGTACAACCACAGTCAAAAATTATACAGCTAGTATTGACTGTGTTTATTATTGACCAGTTACTGGTCGTGGCTTCGCTCGCTTTCTTAAGCAACTTTAACAACCTATTTCCATTTCAGTTCAGTCAGTCTTATTCTATTTCTATCTGAAACGGACTGTGATTATGATGTCTAGGCTGTTTTAATTATTATATATAACAAAAAAGTACTCTTCACATGCCAAATCACGCTAACATCATTGATGCAAAAGTTTAGATGTTTGTTACTGAATCACGCCGTAACAGCTGAACTGATTTCGATGTTTCTTATAAAGATAGATTATCACATGATTGAAACATAGGAACTTTTTATCATGATCTCTACCTCTACTCCAAACTGTTGCTGTAGCCTAAATAGGGTTCATTATGTTCCTAAACTAACACCTAACCATGTAACATAATGACTGCAATAAATAAATGAATACTGAATACAGATACCATGAAAGCGAAACCGAGGCAGCTAGTAGATAATATCTAGATGCCCAGTCCACACATCCAGTAGCTGTCAGACGAGGCCTCTTACCAGCTAAACTCTTTTTAAGCTGCGATATAACTCAGTTCTCTGGAGAAACTTGTTTCATTAAATTTAAATTTAACGTCTGCTTATTAATTCAAAGAAACGTCGTCTTCGCGAATTCTGTCTGAAATGAGAACTTTTTACCATTATTGATACATTTTAACGTTTCATTTGGAATGTAGCTGTTATTTAGTATTTCAATTTCGTTCTGCGTGACATTTGGAAACCAAATTTTTACTACCGACCGTTGCTTTATTTTCTTACTGAATTTCCGTGGATTGGTATCCGATGTTAAATTTATTACTCGTCTCTAAATTATATCTTCGTATGGAAAGATATTCTGCTCACTGTAGCACTGTCTTAAGATGATGTTAATCAAAGTCAAACCATTATCTGGCCCTTTAGTACAAGTACATAAATTAAATTAAATTAAATTTAAGTATTATTTTAATGTATAATTTTTGTAAGTATTACCGCAATAAAATTTACTTAAATTTTACTCTCAGTCAAACGATCTAATATATATATATTTTTTTATACAACTAAAGTGGCAACCAAGCGTACGGCCCACAAGATGGTAAGCGGTTACCGCAGCCTATGGACGCTTGCAATACCAGAGGTTTCACTCACAGGTTACCAACCTGAGACGTAGATCGAAAGTCTCATGTGCCTGTAATTTCACCGGAAACCATACCCTTCGAACCGGAACACAGCGATGCAAACATTACTGCTTGGCGGCAGAAGTAGGTATGGTGGTAGTCCTTCCCCGGACGAGCGCCTCCGATACAGTAGTTCAACTGAGTAGTTCAACTAGTTGTACAAATAATACACCACTGTATCATTAGTCCAACCAGTTGGACTAATGATACAGTGGTGTATTATTTGTACAACTAGTGCATATCGATGTTGATTGTTTAGCATATCATTATGTCTACTTGAAAATAGATACTTAACCTTCTTTGTGGATATTGAATAATAAACAATCATAACTAATGAAATTGTCAGAACGCTGTCAAGTAAAGTTCAATTCAATATTCAGTTTTGTTGTTATTATATTACCTAAACGAAAATGGACGATTCTCATCTAGTGAATTCATCCAATGAAATTGAAATTATTAAACGCGGGCGGGGTAAAGTTTTATTCCATGACGGTTTTCAATACTATTTAGTCAGGAAATACAAAAATTCTCAATCTGTATGGAGGTGCAAAAACTTTCGGTCAAATAAGTGTAGTGGAACTGTAACTGTGAGTGAGGTAAGATCAATCCTGAACTCTTATAGATGTACCCTGTATGTACCTATATTTATTTAAAAGATTTGAAGCTATCTACCAGGATATCAGTAATGTTAGAGATCTTTTAAATGCTTTGGAAAAAGCACTTCTGCCTTGTTCATGATGTCCTGGTACCTACCTATTTCACGTTCAACTTAACGAAATTATAAATTAACTACAAATTAGCTATTTTTTCAGAGTCCGTCAAATATACTGAAAAAGAAAATACATTCTTTTGCTTGCTTGCCAAACATAAATGAAAATATTGTGCCTCCGATACAGTAGTTCAACTGAGTAGTTCAACTAGTTGTACAAATAATACACCACTGTATCATTAGTCCAACCAGTTGGACTAATGATACAGTGGTGTATTATTTGTACAACTAGTGCATATCGATGTTGATTGTTTAGCATATCATTATGTCTACTTGAAAATAGATACTTAACCTTCTTTGTTGATATTGAATAATAAACAATCATAACTAATGAAATTGTCAGAACGCTGTCAAGTAAAGTTCAATTCAATATTCAGTTTTGTTGTTATTATATTACCTAAACGAAAATGGACGATTCTCATCTAGTGAATTCATCCAATGAAATTGAAATTATTAAACGCGGGCGGGGTAAAGTTTTATTCCATGACGGTTTTCAATACTATTTAGTCAGGAAATACAAAAATTCTCAATCTGTATGGAGGTGCAAAAACTTTCGGTCAAATAAGTGTAGTGGAACTGTAACTGTGAGTGAGGTAAGATCAATCCTGAACTCTTATAGATGTACCCTGTATGTACCTATATTTATTTAAAAGATTTGAAGCTATCTACCAGGATATCAGTAATGTTAGAGATCTTTTAAATGCTTTGGAAAAAGCACTTCTGCCTTGTTCATGATGTCCTGGTACCTACCTATTTCACGTTCAACTTAACGAAATTATAAATTAACTACAAATTAGCTATTTTTTCAGAGTCCGTCAAATATACTGAAAAAGAAAATACATTCTTTTGCTTGCTTGCCAAACATAAATGAAAATATTGTTTCTTCGATCATAAGTTCCAGTGTTGAAACTGCAGCATCGAATGTAGAAGAAACAATCTCTTCTCATTATAAAAAAACGGTAGCAGCTATGAAGGACAAGGGTTTGAATTTAATTGCAAACTTGCCAAAATATGACAACTACAGGGCTGTGACTCAAAGAAGAAGGAAGAAAGTCGCCAAAGTGAAAACTGTTGAATACAAAGATTTAAAGAAGGTTGAAGTACCGCAAATATTCATTGATTTTCTTCTCGGAGACTTCAACGACAATAAAAAGAATCGTATTCTGATTTTTTCATCTAGTGAAGCGCGGGAACTAATTAAAGTCAGTAAGACGTTTTTTGCTGATGGTACGTTTAAAAACTGCCCAAGACCATTTAAACAGTTATATGTTATATTTTGTGATTTGGGGAGTACTGAAGAGCAAAATAATGTAGTACCAGTGATGTATGTACTAATGGCAAATAAATCAAAAAAGTCATATTCTGTATTGTTTAACATTATCAAGAGGCAAATTCCTGAATGGGAACCTGTAACCTTTATTACGGATTTCGAATGGGCTGCTATTTCAGCCATGAAGAATACTTTTCCCCAGATTGCACACCACGGATGCTTTTTTCACTTTCAGGATAAACTAAAAAGAAAGGCGAAACGACTGATGATAAAGAAAAATAGTAACAAAATTGTAAGTCTGTGCATGGTTTTGCCACTGCTCCCTGAAAACAAAATTGAAGAAGGGTTTAATTATATATTAAAAGAGAGTAAACTGATCGGAGACAATCACAGTCTGAGAGAGTTTCTATTGTATATTCAGAATTCTTGGATGCCGAAAAAACATACATGGTGTGTGTTTGGACAGCGACACCGTACAAATAATGTATGTGAAGGCTGGAACGGCCAATTTAATAAATGCTTCAAAAGAAGACCTAACCTTGTACATCTGTTAAAGGTTCTCAATGATGATGCAACATTTAATGCCGTAAACGCAATAACATCTGCACCAGCAAAAAAACGGACCAAGAACATTATCAATAGGAACGACTACATTCTGAATGTACAATTGGAGCTGCTTAATGGAGAAATCGATGTATCGTTATTTTTAGAAAAGTTGCGTTATTAATATTGAAATAGGCAGGTACGAAAACCCAGGGGATTCGCTTGTATTTTTTGTAGTTGGACTAATGATACAGTGGTGTATTATTTGTACAACTAGTTGAACTACTCAGTTGAACTACTGTATCGGAGGCGGACGAGCTCTATCACAAAGAACTCTACTACTCTTATATTTACATTTAAATTTAAACTTAATATTTAAACAACTAAGCTAACGATACGCTACGAGGAACGCTTTAAAGTAGATGCACAATAAAGTAGTACTATTTGGTTTCATACAGAAATGGACATGCAACGTGGCGTCGGTCGTCGTGGCAAACTGGTAGGATGTGTCGCAGTGGATCTGGGGCAGCCAATTTCCGGCGTTTCCGTGGCGAGTCGCCGCGATTAGCACCGTGATAGATACTCGGAGGGTATGCGTCCTTCCTCTTCAGATAGGACGGGAATGTTAGACTGAAATGAAAATACTGATTATTAAATGAAAATGTTTAATACCGCTTGAATCAGTATAATTTTTGAAGTACTTATTATTTGATATAATTCCCCTCTGGTGTGGGTTAGATAACACTTTTTTTTTCTTAGAATATACTGCCCCGCTGTTGGGCAAAAGCCGCTTACTTTCAATTGTCTCGGTCCTGTGCCATGTTTTGTCAAGTTCAGTGTTTCCTTTTTTTGTGTGTTTCGTTTTGATTAACATCCGCTGTTCTAAAGCCAGTCCCGGGCAGTCAGCAAAATAATTAACCGTATTCAAAAACTGGGTGTTGGTCGGTCGTCGTAACACCTTAAAACGTGCTCCACATTCTCGGCAAAACTACACGAGACTTGCAGAATATGAGTGTATAGAAGTACGGCTTATGGTAGTCATCCACTAACTTCACTTGATCTTTAGATAACTTTTTCAAAAATCAACAAACAATAATTGAAATACCTAAACAAATGCTATAGCAGCAGAAAGCTTCAACAATTCCTATTTGTACGAGCATCCAATGTACATCTGTACCAGGTGAGAATGTAGGGGATCGCTCATGTCTAGAACCGTCTAGGCAAAAAGTTCTCACCGAGACCTCTCGCCGAGACCTCTTGCCAAGAGTGTAGAGCGGGCTTAATTCTTAGAGCGATAATAATCTATCTTCAATAACACAGTGACTCTGACGTTTTTAAGTCGCTATCAAGTTTATGACCAATTTCAATGCTTCGAAGGTTTATTGTTTTTAGACTGCTCGAACCGTGCAGAGCTGTTATAAAGTGCTAGAGCGAAAAGCATTGTAATTCCAAATTTTTAGACGATGGCAATAAAGCTGTGCATAAAAATATGACGAAGATGGCTTTCCATTGATTAGTTTTAACATTTGAAAATCGTTTCATAAACATACAATTTGCTGCAAATTATATTTGTTATTATTGAAAACTTCTATTATTAGCGATTTAGCAGACTCGTTGATATCATTTTACTTCCCAAGTCATGAACGACATCCGCCACATCTATAGTTTGCTGTTAGAACTCTGAGGCTTAAAGTTTTAATTGGCCAATCTAGGCCCTTTACAAGGAAAAATTGTACTTTTTGTTCGTCAAAATTAATTGGGTGATCTACACTGCTTTTAGATTATTAACTCTGTATGTTGTGCAATATAAACAAACAAGTACGAGGATTATGTTCGTTTGGTTTTGACCAATTATTTTAAGTGCTCACAAATTTTTTCGACAAGCTAGGATCAGCCTTATGCTATTGCTTTTCGGCAAATGTAGTTTGTAGAGAGAACGTTAAAAAACTGCGTCACATCTCAAGTCACAATCAGCTTGTCTGGGTCTGGGTCACAAACTCTCAACTGGGAACCTGTTTGCCACCCAATGTTTACTTACACATTAAGTACACATTTGAAGTCATCTTTTATGATTTAATTTTTCATGCGTTTCTGAGTCAGGCCTCTGTTGTTTGTGTATAAGTTTTATTTTGCAAAATGATAACGTAACGGAAACGATTTGGTTTTTGAATACTTATATATACTGCGTAGTGTGCAAAGCTGTCATATAGGCTATAGCGAAACGCATTTTAATTTTGACTTTAATTTAGCGTTTATGCGCGATAGTGTTTGAAAATAAAAAAGCAAATCATGAAAATCTCACTAAAACCAAAACGTTTACGTTCAAGACTAGCGCGGTGACCAACATTGTGTCGACTGAGCACATTTAAATGATTATACACAAGATACTTATGAGCGAATACAGTCGCTATACAAAAACATGTTTGTTTTTATATATCAATTATATTACTATATTTCCGCGTGAGTGCATACACATAATAATAGTATCTTAATGATTGTCGATTAAGACTCCTAATTAGTTTAGAATACATAAACATAAACAAGCATGGATTTAGTGGTCCAATTAGCGTCTGCCGTGTACATTGATTTATGGTGTACATACGATGATTTCATTAAACATGCAAATTTGCGTCCACAGTCACGTATAGCAACGTAATCGGTCGTGAGCTGGGTTCGTGTTATTGGTCTCCAAACATAGGGTTAGTTTCAATGGCTGTCGCGACTCTTGTACCACGAGTGTACGACTTTTACGACAATGTTCGTTCACATTTTGTTGGCTAACCTGAGCTCTGTGTAAGTAAACGTGTAAAGAGAGGTAAAATAGCTGTGAACAATCTATAGTTAAGGTGACACTGAGTTATTGACGGGGCGATAATATGGGTCACCATGGAGTCATTAAAACAGAGAGTAGTGGAGTTTTTTGTGTTAGAACTCATATGGGGAAGTACTACCAACATTATTTCTGCTGTCAAGCATCAACGTCGCATTGCGTTTCCACCAGAAATGTGCGAGAATTGTAGATGGATGTGTTTGTTAGAAACCAATAGAATCACTTCATTAAAGCTGCTAGGTAAATTCTATTGGTTCCTTAACAAATACATCCCTCGCTAGTCGCTACACATCCTTGCACATCTCTGGTAGACACGCCTAAAGGACTGTTACAATAACTGACACATGAGACTTTTAATTTACTTGTTGCAGTGCGTAAGTTTTTTTTTATTAATAGGGGTGCATAGGCTACGGTAACCGCTGAATATCAAGTGGGCCGTAAGCTTGGTTGCCACTTTAGTGGTATATATAAAAATAAATAAAAATGTGATTGAATGATGAAGAAAAATCTAGACGATATTGTTATACAGGGGTTAGTTACTTATGTAAATCTATAAGTTATGTTTAAAAAACTGCGGTAAAATAATACTTGTGAACTGTCACCAGAGCAAGACAAAATCCCTTCAGCAAACTGCCGGATGAAATTAGATTACTCTACTTAAAACAAAGGCTTGAAGACACTTGATCTTATTCAGTGGCACTTCTGGGGCTGAGTGTGTATTTATTGCCAACGCTTAGACAGTAGAACACAATGATGCCAACACTTTACCGTAGTACATACACTGCAAGAGCTCAGGGTAATTATAATAATTAGATTAGTAAAGGTGACATCAGACGGGTCACTCGAATGAATGTTCACTCGAGTGAATGCTTAATTTTTCTTTCATTCCATGTTCACGCGGCTTAGCTGAAAATGACATAGATAAGAACGAAGAGTGAAAAGAAGAGTTCACTTCTTTTCTTCTTCTTTTCACTCAAGATTTCGTCAAAAAAATACTAATATAATATAATTTTCGTCAATAAGTCTTGTTTGTCTGTTATAGGACTCAATATAAAATGACCGAATGGCGAGTGAACATTCACTCTGTGTTCAGATTGATCATTATTCATTCATTCCACTCCGAATGAACGAAAAATGAACAATGAGTGAGAGATGCGAATGAAAATATCCAACATTGTTGGATCGGTTTACTAATGAATTCATTCGGCACTATTATTTCATTTTGTTTTTCACGTTTCATTTCGAGTGGAAAATACCTTGAACATCCGGAACAAAATTTGCAGATCGTACAAACATTTGTTCCGAGGCGGGAATCGAACCCGCAACCTCCGCAGGCGGACCTTCACCCGCCGCGCCACATCGGTCGTCTATATAAATAAACTTTGTCTTGATGCCAGATTAAATGGCCACCAATATCTATTTTTTTTGCTATACTTACTCTATTAATTTATTAGCGACCCGCTATGCAAATGCTCAAATTATATTATTAGCCTTCCTCTTCAAACACTATCTGTTGATAAAAACCGCTGCGTAAATCCGTTGCGTAGATCAAAGATCTAAGCGTACGTACATACATACAGACGGACAGACGGCGTCGAATATATGTATGGTGCCGAAGAAAAGCATTAAAAAGGATGAAAATGAACGAAAAATGACCCGTCTGATATCATCTTAAGTTAATAAATAACAAATAATAAATATTGCACGCAATAATTGGGTTTTTATGATGTCGACACACAAAAAAAGTACTTTTTTTTTTCATTTTTTTTTTTTACAAATCGATTACGTTTCTCTGGTCAATTATTAATGAAACTTGTTAGAAATCGAAAGGGGACCCGCGCGTCAATGAACCGCGTGTCAATAACCCGCGCGTCAATGACCTGCGCGGGTCAATTACCCTCCTATAACCGCTACGGGACGCGCGTGCTCGAATATTTTATTATATGTAAGTACATGTATTTTTTTGTGTGTGGAACACATTCCTTGAATATTATGCACTAATAATAAAATACCCTGTATTATGGCAAACGAGTGTATGACCCACCTGACGGTATGCTGTATCACTAGAGGCCATCCTTAGACGAAGTTCAAAATCTCATGTGCCAGGAATTTTACAGGCTACCTATATTATTATTATATATAGTATATTATACTATATTATTAAAACCGGAACATAAAAATGCAAGCATTAGTAAACGGAAAAAATAGATAGGTATGATGATAGCAGTACTTCCCCTGACGAGCTATATCACAAAGAACTCTAATATGGGTACGACAAATATGATTCTATTATTACGTAGTTAGATCCTTCAACACATAAATAATCCCTGAACTTACCCTAGACTACCACAGACGGCGTATGGTAACCTAACGTAAAATTTTCGATTATAGTCCCTTTTAGCGGAGGAATATCTTGACAAATACCCCAATAAAAAGGCTCGCCGCACAGCCCCGGACGTTTGGAAAACCATTTACAAGGTTTATCGCCGCCATGGAAATAATAACTGGAGCCGTTATCGTCCTAAATTGATCTAATTTAAAATTATTGTTATCGCGAACCTTTTATTTTTATTAGGCAGGATCATAATATTTTATCTGCGCGGGCACTCGGATTCTTGTGCATGTGTTATCCGAAATTAAACGTTGTGTTACGCTTTTGCATTATTGTTTTTATTCGTGATAACATGCATTTCGTTTTACGAGCTACTATATTCGTCGGCACTTTTCGGTTTATTCGTTTTCGATATTACAGTAGAGTAGGTACTTTTTATTGCAGACATTTCGTATTTAAGTGCGCTTAATACGAAATACTTGTTAAAAATAAATTCAGACCACTGTTTAATGTGGTGCTATTTTTTTATTACCAGCCATAGCTGTGGTATATGACTAGCTAAGTGAATAACCGAGTTTCATCTCTACGTTTTGGCCTAAGTGCCTAATTAATTAGAAAGGTGGAGCGCCTTTTTAACCACAGATCAGGATCTATTTATCTACCATTTTAATCGATATTCCAAGAAATTAAATACCCATTGCAAGATATCAGTAAAACAGTATTTTCGTATGCGTTAGTAGCCAACTTTGGCGACGGAGTTAATCACTCACACTAAAATATTATAAATGCGAAATTTTGGTTGTTTGAATGTTTTATTCCCATATAGCTCGATAACCATTAAATCCATTTGGCTGAAATTTAAAACATAGATAATGCATACTGATGCTTTTATTCCCAGAAAAAAGTAGTGTTCCCGAATTCCACGCGAACAAAGTCGCGGAAAACAGTAAGTATATTCTATACGACCTACATATTATTATATTAGTAAGGATATTTTATATGACGACCGATGTGGCGCAGCGGGCGCAGATCCGCCTGCGACACGGAGGTTGCTGTTTCGATTCCCGCCTCGGGTCAAATGTTTGTACGATCTACAAATATTTATTCCGGGTGTTCTGGGTATTTTCTATATATAATAAAAAATATCTATCTATGTACTGTAATATTGTATTAAGTATACATATATCAGTCATATAGTACCCATAATACAGCTCTGTTTAACAGCAGTTTACCTTGGGGCTAGAAACAAGCTCGACTCTTTTTGATTCGGTCCTTACCCGTGGTACGCAGTACTAACATCTATTCTGTGCCCGTGGTCCACGTGGTTATAGTTCACCTAGATGTACCACGGTCGATTGTCGCTTACATTTGCAGTACTCGTAATTATTACACTCCCATAAATAATTCGTTTTTCCTCCTGGTTTCTACGATAAAATATTATTTGTGTGTGACAACCCCTGAATGTGTACCAACCATATCTCAAAGACACCCGTTGTAATTAAGTAGACAATGAGAGTTCATATTTGGCGGAGGGCGGGGTGGGGGCGGCTATTGTGCTCAGCCCGTTATCTGCAGACCAGTCTTTTAGCTTTGCACAACAAAGTGACTGCCTCCCGCGGCCCGCTCTGTCACTGTTATTGGACATGAATTTTCTTATTATAATTCTACCGGGAGCCCGCGGGCACACAAAAAAACAAGGAAACTACTTCATAGGTAAAGGAAACACGATAGCAAAATGTTTATTTCTATATTTTAGCTCGCTTGCATTAACAGACAAAGTTACCAGCGCAACATTTTCGAGTGCTCGGGTCATAGCTACTGAATAAAGCGCATCTAAACGCGATACGAGGTACACCTCATTTCCCGAGTTAATTTCGTTAGAAACAAAAAATAAAGTATCCGCGTCACTGATATACAAATAAAAACTTTATTTCTTTCATAAAACAGATACAAAGGGCAAGATTATCCGGATTTTAGGGCCAACATCGATTCAACGGCGCAGAAAGCAAACAATCGTCTTTTGTTGTCCCAAGCTATTGAAGTTTGGGTAATTAATTATTCGGGAAGCCATCATTTTGCAGATTCACTTCGCCCATACCGTTGCGCTACTGAGATTGACTGATTAGTTTCCTCACGCTCTGTCAAGAAGCCTCTGACTGAAACCTCATAAATGTTTGTGGAAATGGAATGTGAACACATAAGCTGGCTTTTACTTTTATGAGAGTTTATTTCCATAGCTTCGCCACGGATCATAAAAAGAATTACTAGTTTATTTTTGGTGTTAAATATACCAGTAAACTATCTGAAGTTTATGTTCGAAGCATTTGAACTGAAAAAGTTAGAAACGTAAAAGGAAACCGAATATTGAAAAACACTAAGAACGCTCTCCGAAGCTATACCTCTCTGGTGCAGAAACAAAGTAATTGGTAAGGAGAAAAATTACAGCCAGAGCGAAGCCAGTGTTCAAAAAATAGAGAAAAAAGAAATTGCTTCTGATATAGGTAGGTACACGACTGAAACAAAAGGTCTATTTCTACTATTATTAGGAAAGCCCTTTGGGTTTTGAAAAAAGAGTATTAAATACCAGAAAGTTTCCAACAATCTTGAACGTCTGTTACATAGGTACTACATTACAATCTCCCGGGACCAAAGTTAACACATACATAGGTAGACCATTCATTTTATTAATAACTTCAACCAGACGGCCAACGAGTTAGCACTTTCCAAGTTTCAGCGGCGACAGCCGGTTGGTCTGAATGGCCATTAAAATGTTCCTTAAAACTAAAAATTGCTGCCTTAGTCCATGATTAGTGCTGCGATACTTTTAGCTGGTTCTTAATAGATTAATTAGTTCCGCAAATTGGTACCGAGGTTAGAATAAAGCAAAATGAATGAACTTTGAGATGGAGATCAATGGAGATGGTTGGCTAACTGAGTTATGTGATCAACCAGCGGGAAACCGTAATGACTCAAGTGCTCAAGTCACTGATATAATAATGTAGTATCAACAAAAAAGTAATATACCTAGCTATGAAGGTCTCACATATACATACATACAACCTTGATTACTCAAAGCAGCACGAAATTTTACTTTGATTTCCAGCCCATTGAATCACAGACAGAAGTCTCCAAAAACAAGAGACCCTGACATTATTGTAGATCATTCTACAATACCCAGTGTTCTGTAAAGTAAAAGGAGGTACTTCGAATATTGTAAGCATTAAAAGACGCCACGCAGCATCTCTGGTGAGTTCGTATCAGTCGAAACCGTGAAGACAGGCCCACATCAAAACAAATTTGAATAGAACACAAAATGAAGGCAGTAGCGGCGCGTCCGAGATAACGGCACTTCAAAAAAGGGGAATGTTAAAAAACAAAATTCAAAAGGCAAAAAGGAAGTAGATACCTAAGTAAATTATAAAAGTGCGAGGAGAGTCTTTTGTTTACGGAGCGCTTCTGTGCTCCGTCGTTTTCAGCGACCGCATTTACAAACAGACTGCCAAGCCGCCAAGTTATGCCTCTAATTTTGCACTTCAAGAGCACATTTATATGTTTAGAGCAGGTTGCTGCCGGCTGTCATTTAGCTCTATGACCCAAATATGTATAACATATTGGCGGACATTTTCAGACAGCGCCATCTAGCACCAATCTAAGCCAAGCTACTATAGGGAACCAGATCAATATTTATAATTATCACTAGTTGCGCCCCGCGATGTATTTATTAGTTTTTTTTATCCCACGGGAAACCGGGATAAAAAGTAGCTTAATGCTATTTCAGACCGTTTAGTCATTTGGGCGTGATGCTTCCACAAACATACAAACATCCAGTTTTTCCAGTTTATAATATTATTGAGATTAAGATTACACAGAGCCTAAACACAATAAAACACTATCGATAGGACCCTGTAAAGAATGTCTACGGAATAACAAATAATTACGTCAAAAATAAAATTTGTGCGTTATCGCTGAACACCTGTTTACAAGTGCCAGTCATCTGCTTATTGCATGAATGCGACAAGACGGTCATAGTAACTTTTTAAATCTCTAGCGGTTAGCGCGGACAATACGGGTGGCAGTTACTTTTTATCTGAAGTAATGAACCGAAAAACGTCACTTCTCGTGGGGGCAATATTGGATAAGTAGCTAAAATGTTCTCAAAAAATGTTGCTTTATATTACAAAAATATTTTTCTGCGTAAAATCTTATCATTGAGTAAGTACCTACCTACTTGACGAGTTCCCAATATGTCTCTACTATAGCAATTTCATGTCATGTCGCTTTGAAAAGGATCACAATCTTTACAGTTACCAGTAGTCTTCAATACAATCCAATCGTTAGGAAAATAAATAAAAAGATCGGTGAGCAGAGCAGAGCATCCAAATACACTACATACTAAAATATTAGTTTAGCATTATTTATAGAACGTCGTCGGAGGAGTTCCCATACTCTTCTGTTACAGAATCAAAATTAAAATGATCAAAAAATCTTTGAAGTCTGTTCTAAAAACGGCCAGAACTCGGCAATGATATACATACGTATGAAGGTAATGAATAACATGCAAATGGGGCCTCTAATGAAACCGCTTCAGTGCCCGCGCCTCGGCAAAGCGTCAAAGCTCAGCTACTCGGAACTCAGCCAGATTGCTACAAATGCAGACTTTTTCACCGCAACTAATTCCTAACATGAGCAATGATCCAAATCTGGATCATCCTGTCTAGAGTTTTAAACATCGAAATATATCGTAATCGCAAGAGATTTATTTATTTATTTATATATTTTAGGAAAACCATCACAAATACATGCACAAAATACATATTAGGCTCTTAAATAGTTAACTATGAGGCCATTTAAAGGTCTCCACTGATAGACACATAATGGTTAACTAGAAAACGACATAAAATTAGCAAAACAATATGTAACTAAACTATAAAAAACCTACTTTTCATTCACATTCACGGTATCCACATATTCACATTATACTCTCTAATAAAATGAATTCACATTCCACAAACTTAAATTATTATTATTAAAACAACGCGTCTATAATCTTAGTCGAGTTCGAGCAGCGATCTAGCCGCAATCAAGGCTGTGACAGAAATGTCGCCGTATTAATTTCTCGAACAGAGATGTGCATGATTATCCCTAATGATTATCCAGATTAACATGACTACAAAAAGTATATTTTGACAGATATTATAAACGAGACCCGCGCGGCTTCACCCGCATTTTTGCAATTTTTATGCTATCCCACAGAAACAGTTCATTTTTCCGAGATAAAAATGTAGCCTATGTGTTATTCCAGGAATTAAGCTATCTTCATTCCAAATTTCATGATAATCGGTTAAGTCGTCACGGAGATACGTGGTAACAAACATACACACAGACTTTCGCATTTATAATATTAAGTACTGGAAATTTACGCGTTCATAATAGTTTAGCTGGGACGGTTTCAAAGCGCATTTTTGCAAATGACAAAAAACAAGTTTCTATAATTTACATTAATAAATAATAGTACCTAATGAATATTGGTGGAGAGCACCGGTGGTCTAGTGGTAGTGACCCCGCCTTCCGATCCTAAGGTTGTGGGTTCAAATCCGGTCGTGCACCAATGGATTTTTCTGTTCGAAAAATGTATGTGCGCAATGCCAGTGCTCTCATACGGTGAAGGAAAACATCGTGAGGAAACCGGCATGTCCAAGAACTAAAAATTCGAAAGACATGTGCCATCCACCAATCCGCATTGGGTCCGCGTGGTGGATTAAGACCCAATCACTCTCGCCTAGGAGTAGGCCAGTGTCCCAGCAGTGGGAACATTAGAAGGCTGTCATGATGATGTAGCCCTAAACTAAGCAAAACTATATGAATGATATAATCCCAGTTATCACATATTGGAACAATAGACTGGAATGGTAAAAACTGTAAATGGTAACAAAAAATTAAAACAAACTAAACTATTCTCCATTTTCTGAATTGTCATCCAAACCACACTCAACTGTAAAAATTCAGTTCGATGAAAGTGTTGAAAGTGGAAGTATGATTTATAATAATAGTATGGTGTCATAAGTACTACTTGTTAAGTTGAAAGCAGTACATATCTAAAAGAGTTTTTTTATTTATTTTGTAATGAAAAATTGTGAAAACATGAAAGTTTAAGATAAAAAGTTTTTCATATCTTTTCACAAAGCGAATATGTACAAAGGACATTTTATAATATTCTTTTCTGCACAAATACCCGTTTTTACAAAGAAGTTAATATTGCGCTTACTGAGTCATAATCTAGCTAGAGTAATGTTAAGCAAGCAATAGACCGCACAAATATCTATAAATAGTAGTATACACATTTACATAGATCTAAATGATACACGGCACAACTAACATAAACACAGTTAACTAAATTTTACTTTTTAACCGACTTCAAAAAAGGATGTTATTGTACGATTGGTGAATGGTCTATTTTAGGAGACCTTCAAGAAAAGGTTTGAATTTAAATCAGATTAAATGATTAAATTGTGATCGTCGTCGGGTCGTTTATAAAAAGACCAATTCCTAACGCATTAGCCTTTCATACGCACGTCTAGCCTAGTTTGTCTAGCTTATACACCAACATTATGGGCGTTTGATGTTCTCACGCGTCATCGCGCTGCAAGTTGTTTTTTTCGCATCTGTTCGGCCAAAGCTTTAGCTTTAATGTGGTTTTAATACCACTACTTACTTGGCTTCGTCAAAATTAATGCGTAGATAGCTTTGAGCGTTTCTTCAACCCTAGACTTTTAATTTGAAAAGTAAACGCTTGGTATCAAAGAAAAATGTATGACTACTTACTATACTATATGCACTATGAATCATTATTACTATATGTACTAATCTATACATTCAAAATTGTTACGTTACTGACTGACTGAACAATCCACGCTCAACCAAAACGGTAGATCATAGAGACTTGAAAATTTCAAGGTGTGTTTTCATTTTTATTTGTAGGGGGACAAAAACCCAACAGTGAGACGATTAGGCTATGCAATAAAAAGCTGGAACAGATTTGAGCTTTGAGCTGTTTAAAGACCGTCACACGATCTATAGATGGCTGTAGGTAGGCACTGTTCCATATCCATCAGTTACGACGTGTATTCCCGATGTCCCCATGATTTTGACCCTATTAATGGGGACAGTGGGATGTCAAAAAAAACTTCCCGTTGTCCCCATTACGCTTTATCTTCAATGAAGACAGTGACACGGTACTGTTAACCGTGCCACTGTCCCCATTGACATTTTCAAAATGCTGGGTGCAGTTACAAAGTTAATTATAAGAAAATAGAAGCGGAATAAATAAGTACTATAGCATTTACAGTGTAGTAGTGATTATTACTTATTATTATTATTAATATAAGCCTGTAGTATCCCACTGCAGGGCAAAGGCCTTCCTTCCTTCTCTCCAATCATCACGGTTTTGGGCTACTGTGGACCAGTCCTTCAGGTAAGAGTCAATTTCGTCCCTCCATCTTCGCCGTGGTCTGCCGCGAGGTCTTTTCCATTTATTATTAGTATTAGATTATTATTTGAATCTACGTAAATTGATCAATTGGCAAATTTAAAAACTTAATTAATCAAAAACTGTTTCAAAAATTTATAAAATAAATAGCTAATAAAATAACCGATTAACTGAAAAAATTATAAAAAAGCTTGGGACGAATCGGCTCCAACTCTACTCGGCATCCATAACAATAGCAAGGTTCATGCCAAAAAAGCGATAGGAACCCAGCCGTTGTCGCCAGTTCTTTTACGGCATATGGGCGCGATGGAACTAGCGTAAAATTTCCTAGCTTGTAAGACGTTTCAAAGTAATCCTTGTATTTTATTCAAATAAACCATTTTTGACTTTGACTTTGACTTATACCTACTTAGATATTTACTATTTAGTTTTTTTTTTATTTATACTTAATACTGTCAAATATCTACATTACAGCACACCAGTTATATAGAAAGCATCGCGTTCAGTTGAAGAATGTACCGTATAAAGTGTGCCACAAAACAACTAAAAGAGTGAGGACATTTGGCGCGTTCCCGCATACCTGCATACTTAATGCATCTGCCGGACAGGCCATGGTCACTACAGTCTATAGCTTTGACCTACTAAATTGCAAATTCAGTTCTATGCAGTTTGCGATAAAAATGGTTTATAGTGGAATGCATCTATAAGGTCATTCATTATCAACCTGACAAACTTAAGGGGTAGGTTCCACACAACAAAAAAAAATACTTGTACTTTTTTTTTAAAGGTTTTATTTATAAAATTTAAAAAAAAAAATTACGTAATTCTGCTTCATAATTAGTTATCCTTGTTAGAAATCGAAAAGGCAGCGCTCGGCACGTGTTAGTGACCCGCGCGTCAATGAACTGCGGGTCACTAACCCGCGCGTCCTTGACCTGCGCGTGTCCTTGACCCGCTACGGGGCGCGCACACTCGAATATTTCATTATTACGTCGCTTAACTCGATTCCCAACAATGATAAATAATAATTGAGCGGAAAAACGTAATCGATTTTTTTTGTTTACTTGTGATTTTTAAGACAAAACATACATAAAAAAAAATTATAGGTACATATATTTTTTTTTTAGGTGTGGAACCTATCCCTTAAGTTTGTCAGGTTGATAATGAATGACCCAGTATATGATCCGGTATCATAAGAATTATGACAGCCTTCTAATGTTCCCAAAGCTGGGACACTGGCCTACTCTTGAGCGAGAGTGATTTTGTCTTAATATACTACGCGGACCCGATGCGGATTGGTGGATGGCACATATCTTTCTAATTTTTAGTTCATGGACATGCCGGTTTCCACATGATGTTTTCCTTCACCGTATGAGAGCACTGGCATTTGTGAGCTGTTGACACTACGAATGCACAACGTTATTCATCTCTAGATGTCTGATCTTCCATTCCTCGCATTTTTCATTAAGATCACCTTATTTATATGCTATAGCAAAGACAGAGATTTATATGCTCGTAGTGCTGA
This sequence comes from Colostygia pectinataria, assembly GCA_951394395.1. NCBI lineage: Eukaryota > Metazoa > Arthropoda > Insecta > Lepidoptera > Geometridae > Colostygia > Colostygia pectinataria. The sequence goes on along the minus strand of OX596365.1, from coordinate 5,285,939 downwards.
GGTAGAAGTTTTAATAAAACTATATATTGAATTGTGTCTAGCTGTTACCCATTTATATGTATGTGCGAGCAAACTGGTTAGGATGTCGATCGGGAAGCAATAAATATAACTAGCGGCGACTCAAGTTAGCACACTTCCGACGTCGACCACGCCGCCATAATATTTAGTATTCTTTGACCACGCTCTGCACATTTGAAAGCCTCTGAAAAATACAACCAACATTCAGCTTTCAATTATATTAACTAGTGAAGTTGCTAACTTTTAATTGAATTTACGATGCAGTTTTGCAGCTTGTTATTGAGATCATATCGTAATCGAGTTTGGATTGTTTTGATAGAAACTAATTTTATATATGCGCCGATGTATATTTCGATTTAGATGCTTCATGCTATGTTTTTATTTTAATTTCTGCAATTGGAACTCATGATGTTTTGCGGGAATTCATAGCGTAATTTTCGTTTTATTTATTTAGTTTGACTAAACAAATATCAGTAGGCAGTTACTTGATAAATTCCCGCAAAACAAATGAAAAATATGCTATACTTATAATTTGTCTCTGGAAAGAAAAATGAGGTCCTGTCAAAGACAATATCATCGTCATCATCATAGTATCAGCCAATAAACGGCCACTGCTGGACAAATGCCTCCCCAAAGATTGCCATGACCACGGTCTTAACATCCACAGATTTCCTGCGACAGCTTTAATGTCATCGGTCCATCGAGTATCGTTCCTATTTTTTCGCTTGTGTGCACGTATGCTTAAGTGCACCGGCACAGCACGGGCCACCTGATGGTAAGCGGTTACCGCAGCCTATGAACGCTTGCAATACCAGGGGTAACATTCTTGGGTTGCCACCCTGAGACGTACTCGTAGATCAAAAGTCTCATGTGCCTCTTTAATTTCACCGGAAACAAACTCTTCGGATTGGAACATAGAAATACAAGTACTATAACTTGCTTGGCGTACCTAATAGGTATGGTAGACTGAACTGTGAACTATATACTACTCTTAGCTATTACTCGTTCTATACTAAAGGCAATAAATTTTCCTGTTTTTATGTAAATTGTAATATTTCTAGTGAGCTTGAATAAATAATTTGTTAAAACCTGTAATCGAATATTGCAAGAGCTCGCCTGCTTGCCACCCACGAGTACTTACTTATTTATGTTTTTACGATGTGTACTTGATACTAATAAGAGCTCTGTTAAGAGTTTATGTATATTTTGCTCTTTCACGCTAAAAATTACTGATACCAATAGTAGATTGTACATTATTGTCATAATGTACCTAGATGTGCAACAACAACTCATTGAGTATTTTTTCGTGGAATACATAAATAAACACATTCCTTAGTCAATATAAAACTACCTTAACTATTTAAAGGCATTAACTAGATACTGTTTTCAAACTATAATAAATTGAAAATAACTCTAAACCATGATAAATGTTGTCTTTATATTATACGCCTCGAGTCTTAGCCAGTCGGAGGCCGACATTTCACATGCATCAAAATCGCAAATCGGCTTACACTGAGTGCGGTGCATCAACCCAGCTCTACCGGATAAGGCAGGTGCAAGGTGATGATAACCGGCACGATGTTTACCCGGTATAAATCATCCGGCTACCTTATCGACTGCACTTACAGCACTGTTTACCATCAATACCAGATTGCTGCTGTACCGTGATGCGGCTGCGATGTAAATGCAGATTTGCCGTGTTGGTTCCGTTCCGTGACCGAACGTTTTACGAGCCGGCTTGTTCGCATTTCAGTGCCTAATGTATGGTAATGATATACGGCAATAAATACAGGTTAACGCTAGGTTGCAATCAATCTTGTGCAACTGAGCCTCTAGTTTCTGCGAAGCTGTTTGGATATTTGTATAGTCTCTATCGCACAAAAGGATGCGGACGTTGACTTTGCATTGTGTGCCCGGCAACTAACATAGCGTGCTGGAAAAGATAGAAGCTTAGAGGATCATAAAAATATGTAAATCTTGAAGATTCGCTGGCCACTGCTTGCTATCTTGCAGAATTTCTATGCAAACTTATATACCACGGTCGCTAAACTAAATATATGTTTTATAAACTATGTAAAATGTTTATATATTCACATAAAAGTACTATTATATACGTAAAGCGCTTTCTAAAAACAAACCCCCGCCACATAAACAACAACTTACTCCTCGTTTGTGCGATCTAGCGACCGTCAACAAAGTACTTAACAATTTTCATTTGGACCAAACTCAAACTTTAGTTCAATGGATCCGAAACGACAAAATAAATAGTCGCATACGTATGTACATAGTTAATAGCCTGGCGGTACGTGGGACATTAAAGGGCGAATCACAATCGCCAGCTGCGTCGAGTCCGGCATCAGCACATTAACGTGGGGACGTGATACAGTAAATCGAGATGCTCTAAAGAAAGTTGGCCCAAGCCGGCCGGATTACGGCCTCCGAATGAAAATGGTCTGCTAATGAGCAACGCAGTTAATTGCCGCGAGGGCGAGAACCATACCTCTGCAGACTAGAGCAAACAGTCGACTCACTTCATAAAAACTTCAGTCAAATATTCTTAACATAACGAGAACAGGTAATTATTAGTGTCGATTCTGTTGTAGCATTTTCTAAACTTAGCTAACTAAAATTATCACGGTCCTTTATTTATTTTTATTTTATAGTGTAATATATATTTTTGTATTTTAATTCATTAGAAAAGGACAGCAACAATTTTAGTTAGTTTAGTTTAGAAAATGTTACAGCAGAATCGACATCATTGTATACTTATTGTGCTTACAGATTTTTAGTAGATATTTTCCATTGAGTTACGTATTTGCCATGATCATCATCCACTGCCTGACTTCACCCACTGCTGGGTATGCTGGGCTTCCCAAAGTTTGTGCCATCTACCGCAATCCTGTGCTAATCTGATCCATTCACGATCCCCGCAACTTTAACTATGTCATCTAGGTACCTTGTATGCGCCATGAAAAAGCATAGGTACCATCGTGCGTAGCTTAGCGAGAATTAGTAGGTCCCAAAATCCCCTTAAATAATCACCTGCGGAGGGTATTTTGCCACTTTTCGCTCTGAAATCCCCTTACAATCGAATTTAGCTGCGACAGGGGATTTTGGATCAAAAAGTGGCGAAATCCCCTTATCATATACTTTAAACACATAAACACTTAAACCAACTGCTGAAGCTGTGCTAAGTGCATATTATCGTAACCAAATCGCGTAGCGTTCTCTTAGCTGCTTATTCGTAGCCCGTAGCTTATTTGTAGCCCGTAGCTTATTCGTAGTCCGTAGCCGCTCGTAGCAAATCATTTCACTAGTAATACTGGCTGAACTGACCAAACCGTTTTAATTTCCCTGTGGTACCTACCACTATTCACTTTGAGGGCAAGCTGAATACTGATAAGAACACAATGGCGGACGTAAAGAAACTTCCAAAATGTTTAATTAAATGCACTCGTAGCAGGGAAAAAAACGTGGTGATACGATAAAAGAAAAAGGTTTATTTAAATTGTTAAGTACCTATCCCTCATTTATGTAGGTCCACTACCAACCATGCATGTCACATAAATAATAAACTAGGTGGGGTTCGTATTAGGTATAAGCCAGAAAAACATGACTTTATTTAAAATCGCATTGATAATATTGGTGTGATTAATAAGTTTAACAATGTTAAATCTTTTGAGTTAAGTAAGTAAATAAGGTACCTACTGTTTCCCCTCATTTAATTTTCTAAGCACAAAATACCTAAGTACTTGACTGTACTGTCCTATTCGAGAAGCAATTGCAAATACCCAACTAGAAACGGTTATGAGCGTGCAAAATGTTTACGTAAGAAATTGGCATCCTTGGTCATGTTTGGCAAATAAGCCCTGCGGCCGACAGACCCTGCGTGTGACAGGAAATCTAATAACCCTTGAACGAGTCCGACGTATAAATTCTTACTGAATCGCCTCGCTTGTCCCTTTTCAGGCTCCCATGTTAGACTGAATTTACACACAATACTCAGCATCCTTAACAATAGCAAAGGTCATTATCTAAAAAGCGATAGGAATCCAGCTTGGGTTTTGCCAGTACTTTTACGGCAATGCGCATTGGGACTGGCGTAAATTTACTTAGCTTGTCTGAAGTCGCAAAAGGATTCTTGCGGTTTTTTTGAATAAAAAACTCTTAGTTAACCCACAAGTAGTTTACGGATTTGTAAAATAAGCACCGGTGTAGGCGCCGTTTGTAAAATAAGCACCGGTGTAGCCGCCGGGACCTGCTTTCTATGTCAACATGGATTCACTATGAGTTCTCGATTATGTACGCTGGTAGAATTCCTATAAAGGTTATCTTACGGTATATTTTTCTGAGGTGCTTTGGGTCCTGAATGTTATTGGTAAAGGTACCATTTTATCGTTATTACAACGGATAGGCCAACTACAGTAACTTTCAGATTTACCTACCCACTTAAATGAGAGTTGAGGATGTGGTAAGTGCTAATTAAAAAAATACTGTCTTATTTAATAGTAGGCTAGATCAATAATACCTAATACCTACAACTTACAACCTTAATACAACAACTGAGCCAAGAACTCAAGTTTCATTTTATTCAGCAGACCAACCAGGGTAGACACCTTTTAAACTTAGTACCTGTTCAGATCAACGCTCGAGGGATCGAAGTTCAGCACTGTTCCGCGGGGTCAACACACCATTTGAATAAGTGACCGCCAAGTAGGTATACCTACCTACTTACCTATTAATTTAAAACAATGTTGGTGATAAAATGAGAGTAATTAGGTAGCTATGTAATCAATTTTAAGAGGAATTTAAGTTTTATAAATTTATTGTGAACTAGCGACCCGCCCTGGCTTTGCACGGGTGTACAAACTACATATAAACTTTCCTCGTATTTTAAAAGATATAAGCATACATAGGTATACATACAAAACAAAGGGATAGACGGCGGGGAGCGACTTTATTTTTATTCAATGTCTTTGTATTTGCTTCGCAATGCACACGCGAAGGTCAACAAGCGGAAGATTACGGTTGGACGTTTATCGATGGCAAGCGAGATTTAGCTTTGCTTTCTTTCGCTATAAGGGTGTATATATATATTATATATTATAGTATATGACCTACTAGCCTACCACAGATAGCATAGGGCCTACCTACGTATAGTTCTCACAACGGATCTCGGCCGTCGTGAAATTAGCGCGCTGCCGCTGTTGTATTATTTTGTATTATTTAGGCGCCATCTACGCATCTACTGCAAAATTATTTTTCCCTTAGTCTCTTGCTGATTTACCAGATGGCAGCAAACACTTAATGCACTGTTATGATATGTTATCCTATAATAAAAAAATATATATATACTTTGTAGGGTAAATGATTAGTTTGACAATATAATTACACGATACAACAAGTAAAGAAGCATGAACGTTTTTTTTAGAAAGCGAGGGGCGTAGAGTCACAACACACCACAGAGCCGGTGGTAGATAGGGCCTAAGCTAGGCGAGGCGGGCGAGCCGACTTATCACGACGCGCGGCGCGCTAGATCTTTGACGCTAGATGGCACTAGTGAAGCAAATAGCTGACTGAATAGGCAAAAATAGAACGAAAAGGTGGTAAAGAAATGAAATAAATAATTCAATATTTCATTCATTACGTCAAGCAACTTGCTTGACATTGACAGCCACTCACTCAAGTCAAGAGTGACGTGACGGGAGACATCATTCTCTCTTCCTTTGTTTTTATTCGTTCGTTTTAATTTTAAACGTAGTGCTTACATTCTCTTGGGTTCGTTTCGTTCGTGTCAATTTCGTGAAAAATTGTAATTTCATAGAGTGTTTTAAAATATAATGGCAAATAATGCTTTCTATGGAGAAAACAGTGATGTTTCAGCCATTCTTTTCGATTTAGACAATACGTTAATACAAACAAGAAAAGGAGATACCAGAGCCTGCAATAAGGTACGTAAACGTTCACCCTCAAAATTATTTTTAATGACATTGCTGCCATGGTCATGGATTTTTTTCGTACGTCGTAGTTCGGGATTGAGCGAGAGTGCGCGCGCTGTCAAATCATCTTGGTTGGATTGGGTAACGATGGTTTAGCGCACGCATCGCATCGGCAAGTTTATTTCTGCGACGTTGAAGCTTGCTTGATCTCTAAGATTAAATCGTTTAATTTGTTGGTTGCTGCACTCCGCTCCGCGTGTAGCACGCTGACGTTCCAGCGCGATATAAATAGACATTTCATAGTTGGAGAACGTGAGCTCGCGCTGTCCGGATTTAGATATTTTGGAAGAGAACACTTCTAATTATAAACGTGATGTAGACTGAACGAGCCAGTCTATTGCGGCTCTCTCTGCTCAGTGGGGCGCTACGTATTGCGCTTTATATCGCGAACATTGATTTGTGATAATGGGTGATATATCGGAACCAATCAAAAAATGCTGCATGATCCTGAAGGCCGCGCAAAGCGACACCGAAAAGTTCGCGGCGCTCTTCATGGTGACAAAGCTTGTGAAAAGCAAGGATTGCAATACTCAGGCCAAGAAAGCATTGTTTGAAGCTATTGGATTTGATTTTCTGAAGAGGCTCCTCACTAACTCAAACCCAGAAGATGACTGCCCACCATCTGTTTACAAATCGGTGGCACTCTCTGTCCTCACAACATTTTGCAATGAACCCGAACTATCAACACATCCGGACATGCTTGCAAACATACCTGTGTTTTTGGACATAGTTCAGACATCAGACAATGAAGACTATGATGACAACCTCATTATTGTTAGTGAAGCATACACATGCCTCCAGTGTATTGCTGAACATGAAGCTGGTCAAAAAGCTCTAATTGAAGTTGGGGCTATAACAAAAATGTCAGAAATTTACTCTCACCAAAGTTTTCAAACTGATGAAGCTCTGAATATTCTTGTGAAACTGACCAGCAGATATGGACCCACCGCTTGGGGTAATGACCCGAAACCATTCCATGCATTGGTTAACAAAATTTCTCTAGATTTTGCTACTGATCAGTCAGAAAGGAAATTTGAATTGGCAACTATTCTAAGTGCTCTCCTGTACAGCTGCAATAAAGCCACAGTAGTATCTAGTGCATCAGAAGAAACATGGCCATTGAGTATCTATAAAGCACTTCATGACATTCTCACCAGCAAAATTGGCAAGAACCAAAGAGACCCTGCAATCAAGCTTGCTGCTAACATTGCAGACCTTCTTGGCATTGAATGGACTATGTCTGATGACGAGAACCCAAAGAAATTTTTCCTGTTGTTGCTGCAGCTATGTGCCATTGAAGTCAGAATGCAACTAGAAGATAGGAGCTTCAAACAAGCATTTGCCAATAGTGAATTGGTAACAGCTTGCTTCACGATTCTTGAACTGTCAATCAACTACATGGCTACGGATCAATTAGATTTGGAGCAAAAAGAAAAACAATCTGTTTACACCAGCCTCAAGGGCGCCTTCAATGCTGTTGTCTCAATACTGACTAAGGTTTCCAATGACAAAAACAGAGATAAACTCCCTGATGCTGAGAAAGTGTTTGTTTGTGCGATGGTCAGAGTTCTAGTTGCTTGGATTGCTCAAGAAACTACTGCCATGAGGGATCAAATCTACACATTAATGCCATACATATTTTCTCTTGCCAATGATTCCTTCCATGCATTTAGATCAAGAAAATTGGCTGAAAAGAATAAGTCTGAAGGAGAATCTATGGACACAGACAATTCTCTAATTGGACAGTTGGACCTTTTGCGTTTGATGTTGCCTGCTCTTTGTCATTTAGTTGTAGAAGATAAAGCCAGAGATATTGTCTTGAATCTGAAACAAGAAGATATCCTTTATGAAGCTATGAACTTCCATTGGTCAATAGTCCACTACAAAAAGCCACCTATACCAAAATCTGAAAGGGGAAAACCAAGAACCCAGCCAGAACCTGAATTAGACCCTCAGCTGTTGGAAGACATGAAGGACTCCAGGGCTGCTATGGTCAGCCTTTGCAATACTTTTATGAATCTAACAGTGTTAGCTCCTAAAGTAGTTGAAAACAGTATGCTGTTCAATACTCTGCTGAAATTTATATTCAATAACCTGCCAGAGTTGAAGAACATCCCTGAAAACTTAGTGCTGCATGGTCACTTAGCAGTACTAGGCTTGCTGCTACTCAAGTCTCTAGCTAGCAATGTGAAGAAGAATGATTTCTCAATATGCCGGTACATTACATCCACCATCAGATTCCTTTGGGATGCATACAATGTTGATGAATCAAATGATCCCACAGCTTTAGTTGTGTCACTGTCTTACAAAGAACACTGGAATGAAATTGCAGACTTGTGGTTTCTGGGAATGCAAACTATGAGTGGTGTTCTTACTATTGTGCCTTGGATTTCTGAGTTTGCTATAGAAAGTGGATGGGCTGAAGGCATCACAGAAATGCTGATTAAGGTCAAGATTGGAACCCTGCCACCTAATGTGAAATCAGCATTTGAAGACTTCCTCTGCAAATTAGTAGATTCCAACGAGAGTGTAATTCCTGTCCTCAAAAAAGCTGGAGCTCTTAAATGCTGCAGGAATCATCGGCTAATGGATTTAGGCAAGAAATTGTTTGGGGACTAAAATTCCCAACTATCTATTTTTCTTTCAGTTTATGTAAGTAGGCATGTCTACTTATTTTTCTTTTTTTTTTTCATTATATTCTTCAAACTACATTTTAACCTAATGTACTTAAAACTTTATTCAACAGCTATTTTCGGAAGAATTACGCTGTAAATAAGCTGTTTTACATATAAGTGTGGCTTTATAATAACTTAATTTTTATAATAAACTGAAATTGATTCATTAAACTTTATTGTGACAAAAGTTGTAGTTTTCTTTTAGAACAGCACCGAAAATGCTTTGTAGATAGAAGTGTGGCACTTATAGCAACGAGAGTATTTTTAAGAGACAAGATAAACAAAATTACCCTGTGTTTACAAATCGCTACATTACGCCTCACAGAAATCGGAATAAGACACTATTCCGATTTCTGTGTGAATTTCAAACTGATGCGTAGTTAAGTTCCTGTTTTGTGACAGGGAGGATGTAGGTACCTACCTAGGAAAAAAGAAAAAACACATACTTATGTAGATAGGTACCTTTTTTTTTCTTTTTATTATACCACTATAGTGGCAACCAAGCGTACGGCCCACTTGATGGTCAGCGGTTACCGTAGCCTATGTACGCATGCAACATCATAATATCACTTGCGTATTACCACCCTGAGACGTTAGATGGAAAGTCTTATGTGCCTGTAATTTCACCGGAAACCATACCTTCGAACCGGAACACAGCAATGCGAGCATTACTGCTTAGCGGCAAAAATAGGTATGGTGGTAGTCCTTCCCCGGACGAGCTCTATCACAAAGAACTCTACTACTCTTAAAACCTTAGTTTGATTGTTTTCATTTGATGATGGGGTGTCGGCTTTCAGACGGAAAACAGTGCCAAGCTTCGGTGAGTGCACGTCTAACGACGGACGATGACCCCTCGCTATTTCTAGACACAAAACAGGAACCATTTCTAGCAAATCTGTGGATTAAACAATAGGATGATGATTGGTAGGTAGGTAGGTACGTACCTACTTGTTTGATTTATTGACGCAAGTATGACTTATTTAGTAAAAATGTGATGTAGGTATTTTGTGCTAGAACTCTACATGTGCATATTTATACATAGGAGGTTTAAACATAAAACAAACTAGAAAGGTGTAGGTAGGTATTTCAAAAAATTCGTCTTCAAGACGCATAGGTCACATTGATGCGGTGCCACCCACGCCATCTATCAATCAGAATGCTACAAACAAACACATTGATAAATAATACAATCGTAACCATCACCAGCTAGTTAAATAAGAAAACTAATATTATACCTATTCTACAGAATGTTACTCCGGAATGGTTTATCTAGTAGACAGTAGGTAAAGAGAGTACGGGTCAAAGCAAAGGTATACCTAGGTAATGAAAATGATTCATGTGTAAAGACAATAAATTAGCAACATCACTTGCTTGATTGATTACACATCATATTTACATACTGACCTTAGAATTTTGACTCCTAGGATTTATTATAGGCCTCTGACTCGGATTACAGACAATTAGCAAAAGTCTATTTTTGTTTCTCATAGAATTTATTAAACTCTTCAGCTTGTCGAGATACTACAGCAGCAGTATGGCCTTCACCAAGAAGAAGCAGTGGAAAGCGGCACAAAATTCCTGCGTGCCTTCCGGGCAAGACCGGACGATGAGACTTACCTGCTGGACGAATGGCCAGCGCATCTGTGGCGCAACAGCCTACCCAAGAATTACAGACATATCGCCAGTTAGTATTCAATGAAAATAATTGTTTTTCGCGTAATCTAGAAATGTCGGATAGGTTAGGGTATTGCAGAGACGCATAGGTTTGTAACATCAATATATTACGCTTCATTAACAGAAAAAATCCGGCTAATATATAAAAAATATAATCTTGTTATAGGAAGTGACGTCAAAAAACCCATTAAATAAAAATACACGAGAGAGACTGCTTGTCTCATTCGCATAAAGTATTATTTTCTATGAAATGTCGGAATAATGAATACTCGACTACAGAAGCTATTAGTACTACCTAGACTAAGAAATATATTTATAATTACTTTGACTATGAGTAAGCAAACATCAATGTAAACGTAGACAGTACAACTCCGTCACGCTATACCTACGCTCTGTTAACAAATTCTGTAGGAATAGTATTTAGTGGATTTGGCAGTATGCCTAGAAAACCTATGCACCAGCTAAATTGCCATCGCATATGAATGCTACACTTAGCTAGGTACTTGAATTTAATATTGTATATGACGCACCCTAAAATTATACAAACAGAGCGTACCAGGTTTGTGTGATGTTAGATTTTTATCAAAAAGCTAAGTAAATTCGTATGAGTTTGTGGCCAACTTTGGCGACAGAGTAAAGAATAAGAACAGTGTAGGCGTTTTTGATATTTATGAGCTGCTGAAGTTGTTTTTGTACAAAGAAAATTACTATAAATCTGTCTTGCTCGCTCGACCTTTTGCTACGTCTTCATACTCACCGCTATTTATGTTTTCACTGCTATTTTTGTTGACAACTTCTAAATAGAACATGACCGTTTTAAGAAATCATGACGACCTTTTAGTAATTGTTTTTTTTATGTTTCAGAAAATATATCAACCGAATGGATAAAGTTGAGATTTCAATGTTTGACTATAGCAAATGATGTGGTACATCTGTTAGAATCATTGCGGTATGTTGGTTGAATTTTATTAAAGTAGGGTACCTAGTAGTTGTATGTGTTATGAAGAAATATTTACGTATTTATTAGAATAATTCTAGATTTCAATGATAATATTTCTCCATAATCAAATTATGCTATGTTGAATTATCAAATTCCTTTGTAAGTAAAAGTATTTACTTACCTATCAATATAAATTTAATATACAGAGGAATACGAATCTCCATTTCATTTCAACTTTGCGTTATTTGTTCTACGATGGTCCGAAATATTTATGAGTAGGTACCTACAGGTCTAGTGGCTGATCTCGGCCGACATGAAGATGAAGCCATTTCGATGCTCAATGTGGCTTTTTGGAACAAAATTGTCTTTGCGCATCACAAACGGTTAACTTTACTTGGGTCGAGATCCGCCGCTAGAACAATACTGAATAGTAAATACTACTATTTTTGTCTATTACTTATCCAGCTATTTTTGTCTGTTTTTTTTTGTCTTTCTATGAGCTTTTTTCTTGGACTGAACTAATAAAATACCTCTTTAATATTGTTGGTAATCACAGAACAAATATCGATTTTTATTTTGTGCATGGTGTTATGTGGTACACGAAATTATTTTCTGTTTTAATTATTTTTATCTTCATCACATTGAGTACCTAATTTTATTATCAACAGCAACTGACACTACTCGTATCATTCATTTAGTGTTAATATTCGTTCGCAGTAATATTTGTTTCATTGGTCTCTACTGCATGCCACATAATACTATGGATATTCGCGCATTATTGATTTATGGTACCATTGAAAAGTTAGCACCAAAACGTTGCCAAGGCATATTTAAAAAGATGTTGTTTGAATTCAACATTTTTGTTAACTTGGATTTTATTGCCTTTGCAAATGTATTGGGCCGGCTTTACGCGCATGTTGCTAATAAATGACTTGTTTTTCAACAGTTCAGTTGTTACTCATCGAGTGACATAACTCGGGGCGCGCACCACGTGCGCATCACTTAGGTTTGAATTGTATATGTAAAAATAGGAGGGAGTACAAGTGGAAGGTAATACCGTTACCTTAGACAATTCAAAAACTATGGAGACGGTTTAAAGAATCACTACTCCCAAACATTTTGGAGCGCTTGTTCCTTGTTCTTGTAATCTTTGTTACAGAAACGTCTCCATGGTCCCATTAAAACTAACAATAGTGCTATGTTGATCCCACTCATTTCCACAAATTCCTGACATAAACTCAACACAGCACTACCTTAGCCCTAAGTTTTCTTTCATATCCAATTTATGAAAATAACTTGAATGTGGAAAATACGAAAATTGTTTTGCACTAACTTCAACGGTGACATGAAGATCACCAGAGATAAAATGATTTATTATAAATTATAATGCATGGTTCCGAAGCCTGTTGGATAGTGCAAGACTGTTTGGATATGCGTGTATCGTGTGCTGAGTTACAGCCTAAATGGGAGCTGGATCTAAAGCAAAGCTGCTCGATAAATGGCACAGGGAGGATTACCTTCTCGGTTTGATCACGAACGGGCCGTCGCGCGCCCAGTGGCAGAAGATTGAGAAGCTCAATCTTCGCAAATACTTCGATTGCGTGCTGGTGTCCGGAGACCTTCCGTGGGAGAAGCCGGACCAGCACATCTTCCTAGAAGCCTGCAAACTGCTCAGTGTTGAGCCGAGGATGTGCATCATGGTTGGGGATAAACTGGAAACTGATATAAGGGTAAAGTGATACCGACACTCGTTTTATGAATAGGGTAAAATATTACAATTGTAGGTAATTTTTTGATCAAAGATTGAGGGTCTGATTCAGGGTAGGAGATTATCTTGTTGATACATAAAATAAAACAGCTTTGAATTTATTTTTGAATGTAGGTAGGTACTCTATGGGGTCTTTAGGTAGGTAGTTCAATCTGCAGTTTGTTTTGTTTTTTCATTGTATAAAATTATTTATTTATTGTTATTATTTAATAAAATTACTTCAAAGACACTAAAATTGTATCTTGTCTTTCAGGGTGGTAAAGATGCTGAACTAGGTGGCACCGTTTGGATTCCGCTTCAGCGTGATGAAGAGTCATCAGATTTACCTGACTTTACTATTGACAATGTCACAGAATTGCTAGAGGTTTTGCCAAACTCTCCGCGGCTTAAAAGACAGGTAAAAAAATTTACAAAGCTATAAATTAAAATTTGATTTGCCATTATATCAAGGGTACGTAGTGTATTCGAGAATACACTATGTACCTACCCCTAAAATCTTGTAGGCAAGTTAAATATCATTTATTATGCTGCATACATTCATGCCATGTGATAGTAAACAATTTATTATGTGAAAACAGTTAAATATTTTTCTGTGCTGGTTTTGAAACTATTAAAAAAAAATTGTTTAAGATAATCTCTTTGGAGTATTTTTTTTTAAATTGATGGCAAAGAACAAGGTTGTTAGTAGGTACTTACAAAAAGTAAAACTTTGAAACCATATTGTTTAAGTACAAATTTTTGTTTTGTATAAATGTTGTTATGCTTTTTTTGTTTTAAGTAAATATGTGTTTTTGTTATTATGATAGAAGATATTTTAACAAAAAATGAGTTCTATTTTTCAAGCTATATATAATTGTCTCAGTTTGTTTATCGTTCTATAAACCTAGATAGTGTTTAAGTAAACTATATTTTTAAACTTGAAATGAATCTAAGCAAAGTTGTGTATTTTTGTACGAGAAAAGAAAGATTATTTTATTTTGGTTGTAAAATTTACGGCATCTCTTATAGACTGTGCTAAATGTGATATTGATAGGTTAATTTATCTTTCGAATCTTCTTGTCTGTTGAACTATTTATCACTATTTTATAGTGTGTAAGTGCATGCTTTTTCCTTCCTGAGCGGGTTTTTAGATGATATCTTACATTTGGTTCTGTAGATAATATATGGGGTGTATTTTTTGTAGTTGTAGGTGTGGTGAATATCTAATAGCAGATGGTTGCTAAAATGTACTTAAGAGCTGATAGAAGCAGTTACCATTGCAGCTCAAAAACCCTTTTATCTTTAGGAGCTATTGACACATACTAGTACTAATGGGTTAGAACAAGATGAAACTGTTGCTAGGTTGAATTCGTTATTGATATACCTTGATAAGTATTTTGTGTTACCAAGCATTATAGCTTTTTTTGAGAATTAAGCATCTAGCTAGTTACCATTAAAATTGCTACTTACTGTTGATGACTGTCCCATTTTAAAGCTTACAGGTTAAATAAATAACAAGCTTTTGTTAAAATAATGATGCTACCAAAGATTTATTCTTCAAAGCCCCTCCTAAAGCTCATACTAATTTGTATTTTCACTGTAAGAGGCCAATTTTTATGATAAGCAGAAATCTAATTGAATAAAAACATATTTTTTTTATAATTGTTTAATTATCTACAAATTCCTAATAGTTATTTACTAATATTTACAGGTTTAAAATATGACTATGCTGTTCTCAGCATTTTAGCTTCTCGTTTTTCTTGTAATGCCTTCTTTTGCTCCTCAACTGCAGTTTTCCTTTCTTGTAGAAACTCTCCATACTCCTGAAATATAAAGTTACTTAAGAAGGGCAATTATGTAATTTGGTTATTTCAACCAAATTACACTTCACATGGTTTCAATAAAAACTGACATACTTTGTATGAATATTGGCAGTTCACCAATTGAAATTGGATTACAACCAATTTGTGTAATTGCCCAGTCGGTACTCTTCATAGGTTTCTTCTATAATAATATATATGTAGGATTACTAGCAATGCATAGTTTTTTTGTACCTACACATAGTTTTCTACTAAAAACAGTTTTAAAGTACCTACACCTTACCTTAGGATCTAATTCCTTGACAACTTCAATGCCGCAAGTTCTTGCAGTGGCCATCAACATGGTGCATATTTCTTGGAGAGATTTCCACTCAAGAGGAGGGTCTTGCTGCTTTATCTTGGCTATTTCATATAAATGCTTCAAAGTGATTTTGCCACTGGTCTCTCTCACTGGATTAATACAAAGTTAATAAGTTAGCAAAGATTAATTAATAATGGAAAGTAATCATACACAAATGTGCACTCACTGAAATATGCAATTTTAAAATGTTAAACTATAAAATAAGGAATACTAAAGCATACCAGGCTCCATAGCTCCTCGACTAATACCCGCAGCTTGCTTTAGGAAGTATGATGCTGGTGGTTGATGAATGGTCAGTTGGTAAGATCTATCAGGGTTTAGTTTAACACGGGTTGGCAAAGGTACACCCTGCTTTATAGTAGATGTCTTCTCATTAAAGTCTTTGCAGAAAGCTGCTATATTGATGTTACGCTAAAAAAATAATAGGCAGGTCAAAAACATGTGGTATATTTATTCCAAGAAGTGCCCAACTAGAAGTGAAACCTCGTCTACAGCGGAAGGTTGCTGGTTCGAGTCCTGCCTTAGTTCGAAAATCTTGGTTAAGTAACTTATAAACAGTTCTGTTCTGGATTTGACGAAACGAATAAAAAAAAAAGTATTTACGAGTTTACCTGACCCAGCATAGGGCCCAAAGGTGGACCAGCCGCAGCCATTCCAGCAGGAATGTTGGTTCTCAACTTTGATGAATGGTCAATTTTATCTGCTACTTTTTTCATTGATTTCAATCTGGCTACAGATTTAGACATTTTAAGGCGAAACTTTTGGTTATTATTGAGTATAGATATAATTTTATCTAATACAGCTGAACAAAAAAGCAGTCTGTGTTGTGTGTACTACACAACACACAGACCAAGAGAATGTAAGCACTACGTTTACACACACAACACAAGACTGAAGACAGACACAGTGCCAGCCAGCCATGAGTGAGTGAGCTAGACAGGCGTGACTTTTTGATAGCGTCTTGTATTGTAGAAAAAAGCAAATATTTGAACAAATATGCCAAGTGAAGTGGCAGCAGTAGACATCCTAATAGTTGTTGCCCGCGTCCACTAGTATCTAATGGCTGGGCCAGACTGTTGTTGCAAACAAGCTTCCAAACGTGTTTGTTTACTATATGATGTGGAGGGCTTATTTACATGAGTCCAGGGATGTTAGATGGCCACTCGGAAATCCTTGTACCGAGCTAGCTAAAAGCTGGTATTTTAACACGAAAAACTGGTACTCCAATTTGGGGTAGGAAGTGCAATCAGACCATGATTCTAAAAATATTTAACGAAAAAAAACGCAAAAAGAATGTTGAATGTTGTCTCATTTTTTTTTCTTCTAGTTACATAGGTACCCATAGATAGTACAACATGTTAAGACCACATCTATCTAATTATCTCATTCAAAAAGCATAAAAAAACAGCAATGTACAGCACGAACAGATGATCTCGCCAGATCATCTGGCGGATTAGCCAGTAAACGGCTAATTCTGGTATTTTTGCGCACTAGGTCCGAATAGACCTGGTACATGGTACGTGACACTAAAACCTAGTATGTGTACCAGGAACCTGGTACATCTAACACCCCTGCATGAGTCTGGCCGGGGTTTAACTTCATCACGAGGAAAACTTAGAATCGAGGTTCTGTGGCAGTCCCCTGTCATGTAATGTCACTTGTCATGTATGTCGTCCCATGTCAGTGTCAGTCACTTCACTGTCTGTCACTAGTTGATGTCACCAAAATTGCGACGAGTTCTTTCAAGGAAATAATTTTAATTACTAGTTTTTTATCCCAATTTTGATAATATCCAAAAATAACGACGGAGAGAGGAGAGTTATGTGGAGAAGTCTCGGTCTTTTTTATTCATGTTACTAAGTCAATCACCAAGTGAAGATATTGTTTGTTGAAAATGAATGTATTCAGACAGTAATAAATAATTTCGTGAAATTGAACAATGTGGTCGTTTTTCTCTCGGGATCCAACAAAAGATTTCCCTTATGAAGTGGGAGATCCAGTGCCTGGCCTAGAAGACAGAAGTGTTTGGACTTTGCACAAAGGAAAAAAGAGAGGGACCCAAGATGAAGTCTCAATATTCTTGTTTGATGTTCAGAAGAGTTCAGAGACTTTGTTTGATATTGCAAAGGCTTCGCTAAAGAGACTAAAGACTATGAGACACCCTAGCCTTTTACATTATTTAGATAGTTGTGAAACTGAGAAATTTTTGTATGTAGCTACAGAGTATATTGATCCTTTAGCATGTCACATATTGGATATGAAACTAGAAGGACAACAGAAAGATCTCTTTCTCGCCTGGGGCATATTCCAGATTACTGTAAGTATTATGTTAGAAGGTAGCATTATTATAAACTTTATTGTCTGTAATCAAGTTAAACATAGTTAGCTAGCAGTAAAACATAGTTAGCTGGTAACAAATGTCATTTTGGTCTATTCTATAGTTCATTTGGTAGCTTGTAGGCTTGTAGGTAGGGTAGGTTAGCCATTAATATAAATGGTGATCTGCTTGCAATTTTCAATGCTGGAGCTAGTAGGTAGGTACCCAAAAAACAGCTGTGTAGTAAATGTGTATTAGTGTCAAACATTTATTTTTGTATTATTTTAAATTGAATTTTAATTCATTTTCAGAGAGCATTATCATTCCTAAATAATGATGGCAATATGAGGCATAACAATGTGTGTTTGTATTCGGTATTTGTAACTCTTGCTGGAGAATGGAAACTTGGAGGCTTCGAGTTCCTCACATCGCAAGGCCATGAAACCAGCAACCCTATACCTATAAAAATTTTACCAGCTCTTGAAATATATGACCCACCGGAGAAAAAAGACCCTCTAAAGTTAAAAGCTGTTACAAAATGGTAAGCACTAGGCTAACTTTATATAAGTAAACTACTGCTTTGCTTAAAATTGTGGTGTCAAAATCCAAAATCTATTGTTCAAAAACGTAGGTATAACATCGATTTGGTTTTACTGTAATGATGTTATATTTAATTGTTTTCTAAATAAATAAATAAATAAATAAAACAGATTATGCATCATCATCAAATCAAATATTTATCTCTGCAGCAAGTGTGCAGGTGCAGGGGGTTTAAAATGGCCATGTTAAGCAACATTGTACAGTTCATATAAAGCAATACCTCTCCTGTATATTAATATTATAATTATTTGAATGTTTGTATATTTGTGGTTTAATTACACAGCCTGATTTGAATGAAACTTGAAATATCAATTCATAACATGAAATAGCAATAGGCATTTTTTTTTTTTTTTAATACAACTGAAGCGGCAACCAAGCGTACAGCCCGCAAGATGGTAAGCGGTTACCGCAGCCTATAGACGCTTGCAATACCAGAGGTATCACTTGCGGGTTGCCACCTTGAGGCTAAGATCGAAAGCCTCATGTGCCAGTAATTTCACCGGAAACCATACCCTTCGCACCGGAACACAGCAATGCGAGCATTACTGCTTGGCGGCAGAAATAGGTATGGTGGTAGTCCTTCCCTGGACGAGCTCTATCACAGAGAACTCTACTACTCTTAAAAGGCTTCTTTTATGTAAATATTTTTTGTACACCAATCATAGGAAAACTGCCAAACATGATAATATTATGAAATGAATAGGATAGCTAAGCTATAGCAATTAACTTGTCTTAATTTTAAATGTTAATTACTAATCTACAGTAAATATTTTTAAACTCACATATGAAATGGTAATGTAAATAAAATTTCCTGAATGTCAGTGTAACAACATGAGTCATGCTTTCAATATGACTCATTCTATTCACATAGGCTATATAAATAAATAAATAAAGAAATAATGATGGGCAATCCACACAGCATCATCTAGCCCCAAGCACAGAATAGATATTAGTGCTACCCCAAGGTAAGCTGCTGTTAAACAGAGCTGTATTATGGGTACTAGATGACTGATATATACTTAATACAATACAATACATAGATATATATTTTTACTATATATAGAAAATACCCACGGAAACGGAACAAATATTTGTAGATCATACAAACATTTGACCCGAGGCGGGAATCGAACCCGCAACCTCCGCGTCGCAGGCCGACCTGCGCTCGCTGCACCACATCGGTCGTCATATCAAACAAAAGTAATGTTAGCTGTAAGTTTTATATTTATGTAGTCATTACTATCAAAGAAGCTATTTCAGATGTTTACCGTCCACAAGAATCAATTGGCTTGTTTTCATTCTAAAGGCTTGCAAAGTGTTTGATAAATGAAAATGGGTATGAATGATTTCCGTGTCCATTAGAGTCATTTCATTTGGTGCTTGATAAATGGGCGAACCACCATGAATTCAGAGATCTAACCATCCATAGACTTTAATAAAATCCTGTATGAATTTTATTTATAGCTCATCAGATATTTGGGGCTTGGGTTGTCTTATCTGGGAAGCGTTCAATGGGCCGCTCAAGACCCAACCTGCACTTAAAACAGTAGACGACATACCCAAACAACTGAGCACATTGTACTACGAACTGGTCAGCGCCAACCCGGCTTCACGGCCAAACCCTGCCGATATCATTACAAGGTATAACTATATCCATCCAAGTACCAAGGTCAAGGGAAGACGATGGATGGATGTCAGCTGAGATTGTTCATAGTATATCTTCATGAATGGCTTATATGTACAGCAGTTGACAATGTTGGTTATTTTTGTTTTTAGAGTGTTAACCATCACACTAAGGGAATACTAAAGATTATAATATCCCAAAAAATTTTTGGGACTTTATAATCTTTAGTTGACAATGTTGATAAATAAACGCCATAATCGCATCAGCAACAGAAATTAGGCCTCCATAGTGGCGTTACAACATGCCCTTTGTAAGACTGCCAATAAATTGTCCATAACAGCCAATATGGCTTAGATTTTATTAGGCCACAAACTTACCGACTCCCTATTTCAGATGTCGCAAAATGGGTGGTTACTTCAAGAACGACCTCATAGACACCATGTTGTTCCTCGAAGAGATCCAAATAAAGGATAAAGCTGAGAAAGGAAAGTTTTTCTCAACTCTGAGCGCGTTTTTGGACAGCTTTCCCGAGCCTGTGTGCGTTCACAAGATACTACCACAGCTGATGACTGCTTACCATTATGGGGATGCGGGATCGGCTATATTGGCGCCTATGTTTAAGGTAGGTAGGTTGGATGGGTGACCGCCAGTGACGATTTTAATTGAGAGCTTGCGTGCTTTGTAGGGCACGTTAAGCAGTTGATCCTGGCTTTTTCAAAGTTGTTAGGCCATGACGGAGGCCTTCGGGTGGGCGGCCTATTAACTCCGGCACTGGAGTTAGCGGACTTATGCAAACTTCTTTATTTCATAGTAGCGGGGTAGATTCCCGCCGTAGGGCTATTGTTTTAACGCATTTGTTCTGGGTCCGGTATGCTAAGCAAAACCATTTGAACACACACTAAGGCCCATAGTTTCGTTTACATCTCTTTAAAATATGTATACTACTTTCACTTTTTTGAATTCACTAAACATTGTCATTATCTATTCTGTGACCTTGTAGTCGCTGCAATAAGTTTTCTTCAAAAGTGTTAAACCACCTAGTTTGCGGACCTTACCATGGCA
This sequence comes from Colostygia pectinataria, assembly GCA_951394395.1. NCBI lineage: Eukaryota > Metazoa > Arthropoda > Insecta > Lepidoptera > Geometridae > Colostygia > Colostygia pectinataria. Next base: position 5,265,102 of record OX596365.1, on the reverse strand, counting down.
TATATATTACTAACTATAACGTACTCCTCTACGAAATAAGTTTCAAGTTAAATAAAATCAAAGTTTTTTTTTTCTAAAGTGACAAACAAGCCTACAGTTCACAAGGTGGTTAGCGGTTACCGCTGCCTATGGACGCATGCAATACCAGTGGTATAACACGCGGGTTGCCACCCTGGGACGTAGATCGAAAGTCTCATGTGCCTGTAATTTCACCGGAAACCATACCCTTCGAACCGGAACACAGCAATGCAAGCATTACTGCTTGGCGGCAGAAATAGGTATGGTGGTAGTACTTACCCTGACGAACTCTATCACAAAGAACTAGTATGGGATCAGTCAGAACTCAGAACTATGTACAAATACGATAAGCCTTGTAAGACTGTGTTGTAAAGACCTCCCTTTGATCTTTTCAGTCATCTTGGTCTTGTGTTAGTTAGACATCAACATCATGACAGACTTCTAATGTTCCCACTGCTGGTACACTGGCCTACTCTCGAGCGAGAGTGTTTGAGTCTTAATTCACCACGCAGACCCAATACAGATTGATGAATGGCAGTCGGCAGATGTCTTTCGTTTTTTTAGTTTATGGACATGCCGGTTTCCTCACGATTTTTTCGCTTCGAGAGCACTGGCGTTGCGCACAATTTTTTCTAGTAGAAAAAATCCATTGTCTAGCTCCATCATCTCGCCATCTCGTTTTGGTTCTTCTTCGACTTGCTTTCTCAGGGCTCAGAACTATGTATTTGTTCATAATTTGTTTACAGTTAGGAAAACTATTAGAAGAGACAGAATACCAGAAGCAAATAGTGCCGTGCGTTGTGAAACTGTTCGCGTCCAACGACAGGACGACGCGGTCGCGACTTCTCCAACAACTTGACCAGTTTATAATGCATTTGCAGAACAATACTGTAAGTATTATAGTAGTAGGAAACCTTTAGGAAGAATCTGAAGAACTTACATACTTTACAAATACAAATAGTTTATTTGGTATAGAAACACATAGGAAATAAAAATCAAGAGAACGTTGACAGCTGCCTAAGTTAAAAAAACTGTGTAGCAGTGTCAGCGTCCGACTCCTTAACTGATACAAATGATTCCTTAATATGAAGTATTAAAAGAAAAAACTACAAGTAAAGATTAAATAAGCAAAAAATGTAAAGTTAAGTTACAAGATTTATTTAGGGACTACGACTTATGTGTGTAGTATATTATGTAAAGGGTGCATGTATGGGAGTGTATACTATAGTGTGATGTGTGCATGTAGTATACACTCCCATACATGCAAGTTATATACATACTTTAGTATTGTTATTGTTGGTTGGTACGTGCTAAAGCCAAAGATCGATCGAGTGTTTTGTTTAATTGTCCATCTGTTTAACAGAAAAGGTTTTGGGTAAACCGAAACTCGATCGAAGCCTGTATTATATTATATAATATTATTTATGTAACTTGTTTAATATTTGCACACCAGTTAAACTGGTAAAAATATGTGAAACTTTATTTTGTGTGAAATCTACTGTAACTACCATATTTTTATGCGAATAAATAAATCAAATGAAATGAAATGAAATGAAATTTATGTAATTGTTTTGGCTAAATAGAACCATATGCCCGCTGTATACATTGGGCCAACGTGAGGACTACTTGGCGTATGTGAATAGGCGTCCAATGTTGGCCGACAAACCAAATAGTATCTGTTTTTCGTGCACACATCCGTAGGCGTCTTATTAAGTTCTTTGTTATTCTAATATATAAAGTAGTGTAAACATTGACATGGTATCCAATATTGGCCCAACATGTTGGCCTAACAACTCCGGCGTTAAAAGTTGTTATAGAGAATCGGCCTTCTGTACTGCTGTATACATTTATAATCCTTAATGCAATTATTTTAGGTGAATGACCAGATATTCCCTCAAGTGGTGCACGGTTTCCTTGACACAAATGCCATAATCCGCGAGCAAACGGTCAAGTCGATAGTACATCTAGCGCCTAAGCTCAACTACAACAATCTCAACGTAGAAGTACTCAAACACTTCGCCAGGTTACAGTCTAAGGACGACCAGGGCGGTATCAGGTTAGTATCATCAGCCTTCTTATGTCCTTACTGTTGGGGACACTGGTCTACTCTCAAGCAAGAGTGTTGAGTATATAATCCACCACGCAAAGTCAAATGGTGGATGGCACATGTCTTTCGAATCTGTTCATGGACACGCCGGGTTGTTCGCGATGTTTTCCATCATCGTTTGAAAGCACTTTCATTGAGCTATGGTGGTCCAGGTTAGTATAAAGTTACGAGTTGGTAGGCGACTGCAAAGTTTCTTCTTCTTTTCTTTTATGGCCTCTGTGGCTAGTTTGCCACAATTTTGCCAGTGTCAAATGTAATATTTTGATTGTCGCTTAGCAACGTAAACAAGATTCAAGATTCAAGATATTTATTTGCACAAATAAGTGTTACAAAAGGTCTTAAAAGTAATATGGCACTTAGAACTTATAAACAAACGAAATTTGGAAAGAAACGATGACTTTTCTCTCAAAATTCTCTTGGAAAGTCTTTGACTAAATTACCAACCAACATCACCCCTCCATTTTAATTACTTACACTTGTGCTAAGTAAACTAATTAAATTGGATAAACTGCCACCAAATTTACGCAATAAAACTTAAAATAACACGAGACAAATAATTAAAATGGGAAGACCCATGTCGTTTTGACAAGATAGCCAAAGACAATCGACTGCAAAGTTTGCATTGCAAACAGCAACTCCAGACGTCGCGTTACGTCATAGTGTCGTCTAGACTTGACTTCACTTCTTTATTTTTATGGCTTTTGTGACTTTTATCTGTCACAACTCTGCCAGTGTCCCTTTGTGTTGCTTCGTAAAAGATGTTATGATGTAAAACTACGAACTCGTACCTTTAGTACTAATTTCAATTTTACAACGATGCTATAAAATATCAACAGAGAAGCAGTAGTTAAATGATATAAGTACTAGGCCTATCAATTAAACGTAAATGAAACCAATTTTCGGAGCACATCTATTAAGGCCAAGAGTTCGTTAGGGTTATTGACATCGATGTATATGTCGCGGAGTCACGCGATTGACTTCACTTACCATAGATAATAAAGAAGAAAAATGGTGCGAGGAGGACGGAATGGCGGGGGGAAAAATTTGGAGGTTATGTGTGTGCGGTTGCGCAGGTTGGTTGTTGGAACTGACTTGCGAGACACAGAGAAAAAAGGATGAAGGGCAAGAAGGAGGGTGAGAGCAAGTGTGGCTCGGTCACCACCTCGCCAGGGACAAAGAGAAAAAGGTGGAAAAAGGGCGGTGTGCGCGAGGGTAAGTGGGACACCGCCAAAGATTATGAGCACCGACAACGTGGTTGGTAAGTCCCCCTTGATATACTAAGTGCTAGCGTGCACGAATTATGATAAGACGGCTAAGAAATAATAGCGTAACATGAATAGGTCGGTTATTAGAGACAATGACTGACGAGGACAGACTAAGAGTTAAACAGCTGTCTATTAGAGGAGAAGGTTCGGTAATGGGCGAGGGGATGGAGGTGGCCCTACGAGGACTTAGTCCAGCAAGAGTAGAGTAACGAATGTCAAAGTAGAGACATTGATGTTCAGCGTGACTACAAAAGCGACAAGACATATCGTACTGTTGAACAAACAGGTCCCTGAACAACATCCAACCAACGGGTTGGGGTGGTGAGTGAGACTCGTGTTCTGTGAGATTGCAGGTCTCTGAACACCGCCCAAATTAACTGGGTGATGAGTGAACTCATGTTCTGTCAGAGGGACGAACAAAACGATAAGACCCATCGTACTGTTGAACAAGCAGGCCCCTGAACAACATCCAACCAACGGGTTGGGGTGGTGAGTGAGACTCGTGTTTTATGAGATTGCAGGTCTCTGAACACCGCCCAAATTAACTGGGTGATGAGTGAACTCATGTTCTGTCTGAGGGGTGACCAAAACGATGGGGTCAGGTCAGTCGTACCGTTGAGCAGACGGGTCCCTGAACAAAGCCCAAATGGGTGACGAGTAAAACCACCTTCAGGTGGCTCTTGCGTAAGATGGTAAAATGATCTAGTAGATAAAAACGAGGCCGTAGTCTAAGGCCAACGGAAACGTTATCATTCCATAATTAACAATTATTCTCTTCTGTCGCTAAAAGATTATATCATCCCATAGAAGCTATCCTAATGTCAAACATAAACCAGTGTTTAACGCCGATAGCTATGAACGCCGCGACAGAATTTGGTGGAGATGCAAACAGAAATCCTGGATTTCACCTTTTGGTGTTTCCTATTAAGATTATGAATGTTGGGTTTTATTTATTATTTGGAACGCCCGATTCGTTCTGGCTTTCCCTGTTTAAAACCTAATGATGAGATTTATTGAATTTATTCATATTATATTTATAAAAAAAAAATAAAAAAAAAAAAAACTACCGATTAACATATTTATTTGTGATTATTTGGGCCGTCCTATTCGTTCTGGCATTTGCCTTTTAAATTCTAATTGATTCGATTTAGAGATAATATATTAATTGTATTATTTTTAAGAAAACTACCTCATAAAAAAAAAAAAACCTCTACTCCCATAAATTATCTGGAACAAAAACGCAATTTAAAAACAAACACATTTGTGTGAACTATTTTAGTTTTTATCTATGGCTAATTGGCTATTTTTAGTCCTATGCAAAGTTGAACTTTGCCGGTTTCCTTTTTTGAAACCAATTTACATTTCATTTAGAATATTATTTTGAGGATTTAGCTCTAAGATAACAAAGATATTCATGATAATTTGTCTTTTATTTTCCCATAGAAAATAATTTAGTTTAAGGCGTTTAAAGTTAATTTATGCGTTAATTAAGAATAGATTTTGATGCAACATTTTGAAATTGCCGCGCTATGCAATGATTTTCAACGCAAACAAACACATTTGTGTGAACTATTTTGTTTTTTTATCTATGGCTAATTGGCTATTTTTAGTGTAGAATATTATTTTGAGGATTTAGCTTTAAGATAACAAAGATATTCATGATAATTTGTGTCTTTTATTTTCCCATAGAAAATAATTTAGTTTAAGGCGTATAAAGTTAATTTATGCGTAAAAAGGATAAATTTTGATACAACATTTTGAAATTGCCGCGCTATGCAATGATTTTGTATCTGTGAAATTATGTTGTGAACTTGTGAATCAAACTAGCGTCGTTCCGGCTAGAATTTTTCGAAGGAAATTGTTGTTGACTTGTTTTGTTTTGCAAGGATTTAAAACTTTTTGTCTGGTAAAAATACTGTGCACTCGTTATATAAGAAAAGTACATGGAAGTGATTTTCAGGACGCTCCGGCTTTATTCCCTTGCAATGCAAGTCGTGGTTTTCGAAAGGCAAGTATTTATTAGATATGATTTTCACAGGCCTCACTCACAGCCGAATAAAGTAATGAGATTGCTGGCGGAGGCTAGAGACATGTTGAATAGTAGTTAAAACTTCCTTTCGTTCCAGTCGTCGCCAACCCGAGGGTTCGTTCGTTCGTTCGTATGAGTCGGTGGCAAACTCTGGTGACAGAGTTTCTAGGCCGCCCGAAGGCAAGAACCAGAAAGAAACCAGAAGAACCAGAGGGTAACGAAGGAGTCAGCTGAGCACATCAACTGAAGGAAAAAGTAATAATTAGAACTGTCCCTCGATCAAACAAGAATATCAGGTGAGGTCTTATGTGTTCTCAGTAAGGAATGTGCCTATTGTTTCAAATAATAAAATAAACGCGTTTCTGTTTTATTATCCGTTTCAGACATAGAAGAGATATTGATGTGAGTAAATCTATGGAGGAAAAAATTAAAAAAATTAAGAAACCACTACCGAGGATAAAGAAGCGGTTTAACTCATCTATACAGTACGAGTTGATCTGGTAATCTGCAAACTGCAATACATTTTAAGAAATTATATAAAACAACTTCGTCTGGAAACTAAATGATATATTGAAATGAATTTTAACATTTCTCTTAGCTTAATCGGTGAATTAACAACTGAAAAGATATAAGCAGAGGACCTACGTACTAAACTTCTGGCTTTTGAGGAACAGCAGGGAACGGCGTAGAGAGTAGAAAAAACAAAAGGAGTTGACATTTTCACAAAGTCAAAGACATTCCCACAGATATGGTAGAAGAAAAGCAAGATCTCCAAAGGAACCTGCTCCTAAAATCAACATAGTATCATGCATTTCCTGCAAAGTTGAACACTCAAATGCTATTTGTCAGGTAGTCTCTCTAGGAGGAGAGGAAAAACATTAAAAGAGCACTGTTTTAACTGTTGTCGAACGGGACATGTAGCTAAAGCCTGCAGAATGATGAAAACATGTTTTTATTGTAATATGTTACACAACAGAACTTTGTGTCCGAAGAAATGCAATGCTGTAACAACACCTGCAGACAGTGACAATGGGTATCTCAATAAATGATTCCTTCAAGCAATGCCAATGAATACTGGGCTGTAGTAGCCACGGAGAATGAGGCCATGGGACTATCTATCAATAAAAGCAAGATAAAGTTAATAATAGTTGACCGAGCACCTAGCTGGACTCTTCTCAAGTCTAGACACAGCGAACACCTGCCAGGGTATTGATGCTGTAGATGGTTTTATTTACCACGGCTCTTATATCTGCAATGATGAATGAGTACCTGAAATTAAACGCAGAATAGCTATGGAAAGGGATGCAATGATTTGTTTAAATAACATCTGGAGAAACCGAGGTGTGTCGTGGAGGACGAAAGTACGCCTGGTCAGAGCATAAGTTTTCCCTATATTTTTATATACCTCATGGAGACCATCTTAGCTAGAGAGAGATAAAGATAGATGAATTTGAGATGTGGTGCTGGAGGCGAATATTGCGTATACCGTGGACTACGAATCGCATCAATGTGTCAATTCACATCCTTACGCAACTAAAAGTGAAAGACAAAGTGAAAAACTATCCACGATCTGTCACCGTTGTATACTCTCCTACTTCGGCTATATAGCGAGACGCGGTGATGAAAGCCTGGAAAAGCTGGTCATTGCGGGGAATGTAGAGGGAAAGCGGATCCGCGGTAGATCACCAACTAGGTGGACTGATTAGCTTGCAGAGGGTAAAACCAAGTTTTATGATGTGGTGCAAATGGCCGCCAACCGGAATCGCTTGAGACAAGCCCTTCAGTATAGCACAACAAAGTCGCCATTGTGATCACGATCTTCAGTTATGAAGTACCGACCACAGAGAGTGGTAGCCAGAGAAGCTACACAAACCTTGATATTGTTCCTTACAATGAAGATTAACTCCTTAAACATTTGAAACCAACAAGTCTGAAGAAACTTATAGACCGTTCGGTTGAGGTCATATTTGTAACAAAGCTCAATTTAGAAAGAACTATTAGAGCCAATGGTAGTAGGTACCTCACATAACTGACAGGCTTTCTATTCCAAATGACTGAAGACCAAAATATGTCACAGGCGATGACGACATAGTAGGTGTCACGATTAACTTACTCATTGAGAATGATTACTGTTTCTTCTATAGAAGGAGAAGTTCAGACATGCCTACAAAAAGAAAATTAAGGTGTGACTAGATTTTTGCAGCATGTTTATGATACCATTGATTATAATAATAATGAAGAATGTATTATTGCTGAAGAAAATAGCAGATAGATGTTATGTCCATGCTGTGGCATGCTGTGTGTGGCATGGGTGCTTTGAAAAAGGCATAAATTTATGTAATTTGTAAGATGTTATGTTTTTGATTATACTGAATGAAACTATTTGGAATTTGAATTTGGTTACAAACCTTGAATAAATAAACAAAGCTGTAGGATATTTATGTAATAACTATACCTCATGAGACTGGATATCTACTATTATTTCATAATTAAGAATTGACGGAGACAGGATATCTACTATTATCTCATAATTAAGAATTGACCAATACTATTCCATAGAACCATAGTTTTAAGCAGAAGGAAGCAGTTAAACTTCTTGGACTAACAGAAAACACACTAGCGTTAATAAATATGATTTAGATTTATTAATTGCTTACATGTAAGTACTTACTTTATAGTTTGTGTACTTACCATACATTGTACCTATAAGTATAGTTCTTAATTGATGTACATTGTCAGATAAGTAGGTTATGTGCAGGAGAGTTTTATCTCATCAAGTTATAGTTATACTTACACAAAATTAAATGGGATCGCACACTTCCTGAAGACATGGAACAATGTATCAACCTATGAAATAGCTTACAGTTCAACAAAAAAATATGAATAACAGCATTCATCATATCAAAAGCAAGGATAACTCCAGGAGTGTACGGAAACGTACGCGTGACTGAGTGGGGAGGATAATTGATAAGACAGATATACTGATACTAAAGAGTTTTTAACTTAGCTCCTTGACCCTACTCTAAATGATGATGACAATTGCTAATGAGTGCGGACCGGTCGCTGTCCGAATATGCACTGGCTAAGTAAACCGCGCTGGTGCTGCTGCCTCGTGCGACCAACATAGCCAAATTTATTGGCGTAGCTAAAGTGTTCAATGTGCATCGAACAGGGAGAATGTACAAGATCAGATCAGGTTGTCGAGATATTTTATTAGATCCATATAGCTAAATTATGTATAAAATTACCTTGATTACTATGAAGAACAATACTTACTTATAGATTGATATGAGTAAATGAGAGACTAAAAGTTGAAAAAATTGCTATAAAACCATGCTTAGATTGTTTTTTTTCAATGGTTTTTTTTTTTTTAAAGCGAGCAAAACTAGGACAACATAAAATAAACAGACTAGTAAACAAGCAACTTTTCTTTCGGTTGGGGAGGCCTGGTCGTGGTAGACGGCCAGAATGATTATGTACCTACGGCTATGATGCTACGAAGATTCATACACTATGCCTTTCCAGGATACAAGAGATGGTACTGTTATAGGAAATGAATTTACAAATTATACTTTATGAATAAGTTAATGTCAGCTATCAAAAGGTTGCAAGTTTAGCCTTTTTCAGATGAGATCGCAGGAAAAATTACCTACCATCGCTGCTTAGGTACCTACTGGTACCAATTTATCCAGGAACTTAGGACCTTTCCTAGACACTGATGAAGTTCTGAGAGGACAAACATAAGTTGGCATTATATTACAAGCAGATAACCCTCGCACTCAAGAGTTTTTGCAACTTTTCTAAGGAATTGTTAAATTTTTGATGTAGATCTCCAGTGCGGTAGGTAAGCGTTAGACATGGCAGCCGACCAGTACCTACCTGAGATAATACAAAGATATTCAGAAAGACTACCTACATAATGAATATATGTGTAATAGAGAAAAAAGCTTTCCCAGCGAAAGCAACAATGCCACGAAAGGTCATTCATAAACAGGAACGAATTTAATTCGAGTTCCAGACGAGCTTGATATGATAAGTAAGCGAAATGAGTCGAAAACTAGATCACGAGAGCTATAATGGCGTTCGAGCTTCTACCTATCAATAAGATTGGGTATGATAGCCATCAGCGAGCAGATGAAAAGACACGACTACCGCAAACCTGTCCTAATTAAATAGGTAGTTGTTGAGTTAGTTATTAAGTAGGTACCTACCTACTTACCTACGTAGTTAACATAATTAAGTTTTATGTTAAGTGTTAAAAATCAGTTAGACGACATCATAATGTGGCTACAGCTTGTAGTAAAAATCTAAAACCCTATGGAAGTAGACCATCCATGAGTCGTCATCAGAAAGTTGCGTGCTAGACGTGCCTAACGAGGCACGTGAAGAGCTGCCTGTCGATAAATAAATAAATTAATTTTATTTATAAATTTTAGGAAAACTAATTCCTAAATAGATACAAATGATAAATTAAATACTTAGATAAATGTAACTAGAGCTACACTTATAGGAAGGCCTATTATAAGTTTCCGCAGAAAGTGAAAGAGTAGCTATGAATGAACAGTTACAATAGACGACAGTTAGAAGAGAAAATAAAATATATAGCTACATTAATTAAAATGCACAACTATATTTGACCATATTTTGAGTGCCTAATCTAAAAGTAGCTGTCGCTAAGCAAGAGCTTGGTCTTGTTTGAAGAAGTGTTTAATAATGAATGAATGGGTTTGAGGCTCTTGTAATAAACGAATTCTGTCTATGATTATAGCACTTTATTAAAATATATAAAATAGCACATTATTGAGCTGACGCAAAGTAGTAGGCACAAAAGTTACTTATGTGTTAACAATACTAAGTATGTAGTAGTCCTGTAAATATGAGTCAGACAGGATGACAGAGGTTGAGCTCAAACAACAGCGTCGACGACAACCAAGAGAATGTAAGCACTGACAACTCCCAGTTGGAAGAGAATGACACAAAATAAAACCAACACGACGAGGGAGATGAAGAAACACGTCTGGTCCTAACCTTTATTAGAGTAGGTTAGACGGAAAGCAGACATTCAAGCAAAAGAACATAGCTGAATGTACCCGCCAACTATCACCTAGTAACAATAAGAAGGGAGAGGCGTCAGCTTCTCTCTGGTTGGGGAGTGTCGCGGAGTCACGCGATTGACTTCACTTACCATAGATAATAAAGAAGAAAAATGGTGCGAGGAGGACGGAATGGCGGGGGGAAAAATTTGGAGGTTATGTGTGTGCGGTTGCGCAGGTTGGTTGTTGGAACTGACTTGCGAGACACAGAGAAAAAAGGATGAAGGGCAAGAAGGAGGGTGAGAGCAAGTGTGGCTCGGTCACCACCTCGCCAGGGACAAAGAGAAAAAGGTGGAAAAAGGGCGGTGTGCGCGAGGGTAAGTGGGACACCGCCAAAGATTATGAGCACCGACAACGTGGTTGGTAAGTCCCCCTTGATATACTAAGTGCTAGCGTGCACGAATTATGATAAGACGGCTAAGAAATAATAGCGTAACATGAATAGGTCGGTTATTAGAGACAATGACTGACGAGGACAGACTAAGAGTTAAACAGCTGTCTATTAGAGGAGAAGGTTCGGTAATGGGCGAGGGGATGGAGGTGGCCCTACGAGGACTTAGTCCAGCAAGAGTAGAGTAACGAATGTCAAAGTAGAGACATTGATGTTCAGCGTGACTACAAAAGCGACAAGACATATCGTACTGTTGAACAAACAGGTCCCTGAACAACATCCAACCAACGGGTTGGGGTGGTGAGTGAGACTCGTGTTCTGTGAGATTGCAGGTCTCTGAACACCGCCCAAATTAACTGGGTGATGAGTGAACTCATGTTCTGTCAGAGGGACGAACAAAACGATAAGACCCATCGTACTGTTGAACAAGCAGGCCCCTGAACAACATCCAACCAACGGGTTGGGGTGGTGAGTGAGACTCGTGTTTTATGAGATTGCAGGTCTCTGAACACCGCCCAAATTAACTGGGTGATGAGTGAACTCATGTTCTGTCTGAGGGGTGACCAAAACGATGGGGTCAGGTCAGTCGTACCGTTGAGCAGACGGGTCCCTGAACAAAGCCCAAATGGGTGACGAGTAAAACCACCTTCAGGTGGCTCTTGCGTAAGATGGTAAAATGATCTAGTAGATAAAAACGAGGCCGTAGTCTAAGGCCAACGGAAACGTTATCATTCCATAATTAACAATTATTCTCTTCTGTCGCTAAAAGATTATATCATCCCATAGAAGCTATCCTAATGTCAAACATAAACCAGTGTTTAACGCCGATAGCTATGAACGCCGCGACAGTATATTCATTAGAATTCATTACAATCGTTTTACATGTTTGCTTCTTGTGTATCGAGTAATCGAGCTGTAGGTTGGAAACATTAGAATGAACAAATAGAAAAAACCATGGTAAATATACCGTTTTATGAGTAATACTGCTGGGACACAGGTAGGAGCCCAATACTCGACCGAAAGTGTGGATCATCTAGATATCACGAAAAAAAAAACTTCATTTGTGACAGCATAAAAACCTGCAAAATCGCGAGGCGAGTAAAACCGCGGGGCACAGCTAGTTCGACATAATAACAGCTTATTTCTTTTAATTTCAATTCATTTATTTCCATTAACAATGTCCATTATTGTGTGCGGAAAGGCTTAAACATAAAATACTATAAAATTAAAGCATGCAATATAAAACATTAGGTGCTTGAAGCTAATTAATTATTACTAAAATTAGAAATAAAATTTATCTCAACAAAAATATTATTATTACCTACGAGTACCTATATACTAATTATGGCCTGGATTAGCGCATAGGCACAGAACAGAATCCTACTACGAATGGCCACTTTTACTTACTCCCTCGATTCGTTTATTTCATACATTTTATTAAGAGATCACCATCATCATCATGATGATGATGTCACACCCTTGATATTATGATACCTAGGGTGTGACATAAGATTCATCTAGACTGAAGGGCGTGGAACTGGCGTAAATTCACCTAGCTTTAAGACGTATCAAAGTGACCCTTGTGCAAATAAATAATCCCGTGATCCGAATCAACCGATTCAAAAAGATTTTCGCATCGCTCATCCATTGCGGTGCAAATGGTGAATAAAAATATTTTGAATTTGACGTTTTTGAAACAAAAACAATATTTCCAGAACAAACACAACAGTCTGCCTCGGCAAGATAGCGGCTCACCTGCACCCTCAGATCCGGCAAAAGGTGTTGGTGTCCGCGTTCGTGCGCGCGACGCGAGACGCGTTCCCGCCCGCGCGGCAAGCGGGCGTGCTCGCGCTCGCCGCCACGCAGCAGTACTTCCTGCTCGCTGAGGTCGCTAACAGGATACTGCCGGCGCTGTGCCCGCTCACTGCCGATCCTGAGAAACAAGTTAGTATTATGCCCCGTGTTCGTTGTAAACATTTGTTGCACAATCGTTGCTCAAAAAAATTTTTTTTCAATATTAAACTTACTGGCAACAATATTTACAGCCATACTTCCCGTCCACCCCGCCAGTGTGCCTCAAAATGTTAGATAGAAATAATTTTCTATCAACTTCATTATTTAATCAGTGGTCCTGCCATGCCATGTTTAAAACTGTTTATAAACACGTCCGCGTCAACATTTGTTGCGCAAAGACACGTTTATCAATACTAATATTAATAAGTGGAAACTATTGGTCCGATTTCAAAAATTCTTTCACTATTTGAATGCTACATTATCCATGAGTAACATTATATATTTATTTATAATTATACTGATGGTTCATGGGCTTTGTAGGTTCGTGATGCCGCTTTCAGAACAATCAGAGGTTTCCTTGGAAAGCTGGAAAAAGTGTCAGAAGATCCAAGTCTGAAGGAAGGCATGGGTAAGAAATTATTACTGTATTCATTATGCAATCTGTTTGAACCAGCCTGTTTTGATTAAATTACTGGAACGTCTATGGCGACCATATTTTCCATTATTAACCGGAAGGATTGTACTTTCAAATAAAAAAAGAAATTTGAGAAAATATTCAGTAGTTTTTTTTTATAGCATTTAAAAAAAAAAGTGATTTGGCGGACCCTTTAGCTGTCTTTTTTTATATTTTCCTTGACTTACATTGATTTATAACTTAGTCGAATAGTTTAACTACAAGTGTATTATGTTGAACCACAGTAAAGATGAGGTCCCCCTCATACAGGTTTTACGACTTAAAAAAGGAGATCCCAAACCACCTAAATGAAAAACTTGTTAAAACTTCAATAAATATTTTTGTATTTTTGTATTTGTTTAAACGTAGATAGATAATTTATTTCATCAAACAACTTGGTATAATGCTGGTTAATAATGCATTAAAACCTATGTTAGGTTTATCTAGACACTAGGTTCTCGATAACATCAAATATTAAATAATAAGTCTGTAGAGACGATTCAAAGTGATCCTTATAAAAGCTATCTTACAATATTATACACTACACTAATAATAATATTTTTTATTGTTTATTGTTTTTTATTTTTTTGTCATTTTTAATTTTGTATAATAATTTTAACATTACATTACATTACATTTAATATAATATTTGCATGCCAAAGATTTTGGTAGGACATAAATGAACTAATTTAATTTTAAGACCATTCATATGACATGTGTTCGTGCAAATAAATATCATTTATCATATCATTTATCATTAACTATTTTAAATTAAAAAGCGCACGCTCACACAATAACAGCACCTAACAGCACCATCACGAAGTAGGTAGGTATAGTTCGCACAGCGGATCTAGGCTTCCGTGAAGTTAGCCGTTCGTGATGCGCAAAGACAATTTAGTTCGAATAAGCTCCATTGCGCATCGAAACGGCTAACTTTACTACGGCCGAGATCCGCCGTGAGAACTATACCTAAGCAGTTTTGTTGTATGTTTCCAGAGGCTGACGTGCACACGGCTACCCCGTCGCTGAGCAACGCGGCGGCGACGTGGGCGGGCTGGGCGGTCACCGCGGTCACCGCCAAGTTCTACCGCTCGCACTCCGACACGGCGCGCGTGCAGCACCCCAAGTCGGTGCTCTCTAAACCGGGATCACTCGGTGAGATTATCATACTTATTATACTTGCTTCCACGATTAACTAATTGTGGAGAGTGTGATTTTTATTTTTATATCACTTAGGTGGCAACCAAGCGTACGGCCCACTTTAAATGAAAAGAAATAAAATGAAATATAATTATTTGCTTGATGGTAATCGGTCACCATAGCCTATGTACGCTTGCAACATCAGATGTATGATGTTGCCAACTGTTGATCTCTTTAGATCAACAAAACACAAATTTGATTTTGATTTGAGTTGAAATTACAGGCACATGAGACTTTTCTCATGTGCCTGTAATTTCACCGCACCATGCCCTTCGAACCGGAACAAGGCAATGCGAGCATTGCTGCTTGGCGGCAGAAATGGGTATAGTGGTAGTCCTTCCCCGGACAAGCGGGTTCTTCACTGTACAGCCACAAATGAAGCCAGAGCACAATCGGGACTGCAGAAGCTAATAGACTTGCTCGCCATCAACTTACTTACAAGTACCGTACTAACATAACCTAACCTTGTAGCGTTGCAAAGGGGGGCGAGCTTTCGTAGAAGTGCGAACTTTATTACCACAAGCTTTTATACCAATAGTGACCCGCCGCTGCTTCGCACTTGACTAAACGTAAAAACCTTCCTCTTGAAACACTATTTATTGTTCAAAACCTCATTAAAATCCGTTGCATAATTTAAAAGTGTACATACAGATAGATGGCGCAAAGCGACTTTTTTTTATACGACGTAAAGATCAATCTCTACGAAAAAAAAAAAAGATTTTATTGAAGTAGGTAAAAAAAAATAATAAAAAAAAATCTCTACGTATAAAAAAACCTGTGTTTGGGAATTTCGCTCTTCCGTAACAAATACATAATGTCAGCACAACACATGTATTGTATAAGTCTCATACTCATTTAAATCTTATAATTTATTATGCTTATAAGTATTGTATGTAGGTATACGCACAGCATGGGTTTGTTTACTTCATTTTTTATTGTATTGCTTTCTACGCGTAGGCAGTTAAGAACAATACTTACTTACTTAAGTTATTTTATTATTGCCTATTCCTTATCTAGTTAACTCGTGGATAACGGGGCTGACTGCACTTGTAGTAATATTTCATAAGTTAAGCATATAGTAACAATTAAGTGTTGTTGTTTGTTATCCCAAATAAATATAAATAAGAAAAATAAAATAAAAAAATATCTATGTATGAATTAAGTTAAAGAAATATTGTAACATTTTGTATTTTGTATTTGTATATATGCCAAAATGTCGGTGTAATATTATTTCAATATTGTTATGAGCGTCATAAATACTAGTTTAAAAATAAATATTGTTTCAGAACAACCATCATCAAGTAGTATGTCGACGACTACGTCATCGGTGACTTCGATGACGTCACTGGAGCGGAGCGAGTCGGCTTCCGACTATGATCCCGAGCATTGGGACATGGCAGCTTGGGGCGAAATCGACTCCAGCGCGGGTAACGCTTACTAACACATCTGTCACTTTATAGTTAAAATAATCATTATAGCTATTAGTAATGCTACTAACACAATCACAGCAAAATTAAGGTTGCATGGTCAAATTTTGATATTTGTATGCGGAAAGTAACGAAAATGTATAATGCATTAGCAGTAGAGCATTATCCCTCCCTGGTCTGCCATAAATATGTATTTCTGAAACATCGGACCCGACCGAAATATAAAGCTTTTAAATAAATTAAAAAATAAATTAGGAAGAATAATAGTAAGTTACACAGAATTTATTTGACGTGACAGTGCCGTCTTCGAAACCCATTTTGGAATTAATATGATTCATATTACCAATTTGCTGAAGTTGCTGTCCAAAACTTATGATGCAAACCGCATTAAAATCCATTACGTAGTTTAAAATATCTAAGCAGAAAGACAAATGGCGGAAAGCGACTTTATTTTATAATGTGTAAAGATTAATATTGTATGTATTTGTCGGTCATAGGAACCGGTGCTAGTGCCAAGTCACCACCGAGCAGTGGCAGCGCCGCGGCGCCGACGCTGGCGGCGCTCTGCGAGGACGAGTGGGACAACGAGGAATGGGGCACCTTGCAGGAACAACCGGTAAGTCATCATTTTATTAGCCAATAGACATCTACTGCTGGACATAAGCCACCTTACAGAAGTAAGTCATCAACGTCATATCAGCCAATACACAGCCAATGACGTAAGCCACCTTACAAGAACAACCTATGTAAGTCATCATCATATCAGTCAATAGCTATCTATCTAATGCATGACATAAGCTACCTTACAAGAATAACCTGTGTAAGTCATCATCATGTCAGTCAATAGCTAACTATCTACTGCATGACATGTATATGTGCGTGCCTCGGAGGGCACGTTAAGCAGTCGGTCCCGGCTTTTTCAGTTGTTGGGCCATGACAGAGGCCATCAGGCGACCTAGAAACTCTGCTACCAGAGTTGGCCACTGACTCATACGAACTTACTTACGTAAAACAAAAAACTGTTTATGTCCATAGAGCGCGGAAGCGGAGCTGGTGAGTCCGTCGGAGACGTGGAACAACACGCAGTGGTCGGAGGCGGGTGCGGGCGCGGGGGCGGGGGTGAACAGCGCGCACGCCACGTACGTGCGCAGCGCCGGCGCCGCGCGGCCGGAGCACCGCCCCGCCGCGCACCAGAACAGCAACGACTCGCTCGGCGGCTGGGAGGACGGCGAGTTCGAACCCATCGAGGAGGATGCTGATGGTATTACTTAATATAAATAAACCAGCGGTTTTCAAAAATCAATAAAAATATATTTAGTAAAGAGTAGTAGAGTTCTCTGTGATAGAGCTCGTCCGGGGCAGGACTACCACCATACCTATTTCTGCCGCCAAGCAGTAATGCTCGCATTGCTGTGTTCCGGTGTTAAGGGTATGGTTTCCGGTGAAATTACTGGCGCATGAGGCTTTCGATCTTAGCTTCAAGGTGGCAACCCGCGAGTGATACCTCTAGTATTGCAAGGGTCCATAGGCTGCGGTAACCGCTTACCATCTTGTGGGCCGTACGCTTGGTTGCCACTTCAGTTGTATAAAAAAATGTAGAAAGATATCTACTCTTTAGAAGAACTGTTACTATAGCCATCATTTTGTGTTGTTTATCGATCACTGATGCGTCGCCTCTGGGTAGCCTCATCTATTGATTCTCATACATCTATATAGATATTAATGCTTTATTTTTACTATTTCATTTTATATTCATTAGGCTGACATTGAGTTGGCCACTGGCTCAAACGAACTTACTTAATTAGCTGACATATTTATATTCAATTTACTTTTGTTTTTGTGTATTTTTATGTTTATTTAGAGTTTTTCTAATGAATAAATAAATGAAATGAAATTAAATTAAGCGTCATCGTCACTTGACAGCCTTTTATTTTTATACTGTTGTCACACAATAGGCATGGTGGGTTCTGATCAAATCTGTTCTATTGTGTTCAGAAGTATCGACTTTATTCAAAAAAATAACTTATTCAAGAAATTAATGGTTTAGTAGTGAAAAATGCGATTTTAGCAACAAGGTTCAAAATTCTGCAATTTTGTTGTATGCCACCAATCATAGAACCTAGATGCTCTGATGTTCAATCTTTAATGGCGGATTGCTGTATTTTGTAGTTTTATCTTATTAAAAATATTATCAATCTCACAACTCATGTAAAAAGAAATATATTTTATATTCCGTGAATCCTTTTTCATATGGTGAAGACGTGATTTTAGTGATTCTTCGTTACTGTCATCATGCCTATTGAATATGTATTCAACGAAATTTAAAACTGATCTCTGACTCTACACCGGTGTTTGTTATACACATACTTTGAAGTAATAAATGCGTTGATTTCGGCGTGGTGGTGGTAGTAACCCAGCAGAACCACCACATTAGCATCCGATCATTTCTATCTTAAAAGAATGTACGTTAAACGTACAAAGTGTACGTATGCCGTTTATTGCTGCACGTGCGTCAGGTAATTATAAAATCGACTTTGCTAGTGGGCTTGCTGGGAAGCATACTTTCCAGCAGGACCACCGAAAATTATGTATTTAGGAAAGATAAACGCTACTGTGCTTACGATAAAACGATTGTACGTATTGTGTTTAGTACGTACGTGTTGAAAAATATCATTATTATGCAGCAAACATATTAATATCATTATATTTATATTTACTTAGTATTGTTTCTAACAAAAAATAACAATATAATGCTAAGTAAACAGAAACAAACATTTGTGTAAAAAATTACCTAACACATATTCACACAACACATTAAAAACATCAATTCTATTGAATTGTTTTATACTATGTAGAGAAGGTCAAAGAAATCTACTCTCGATAACATCTTTGCATCCAAGCAGTGGAAGTCTGATCAAGTTTAAGTTCAATCATTTATTGCATTCATGTTTTATATAAGGTTTTAACAGTACATAAAAATTGTCTCAACATGAGCCCGGTAAAACAAATCACAATAAATCTGTTTACAGAAAACAACGCATCTAAAATGGAGGAGCTTAGAAGAAAGCGGGAAGAACGCAAATTGCAGCGACAACGCGAAATGGAAGCCAGGCGGTCGGCGCGGGGGCAGGGGCCGATGAAACTCGGCACTAAGATCACCACTGCGCCACAGTTCTAGCGCTGAATACACACCACATTAGGTAGGAACCGTGTAAATACGTGCTCGTGTTCACCTATTAATGCCTGACTGAACTTACAATTTGGCAAAAGTGTAGAAAAGGCTGCCCATCGCCCTTGTGATAAATCGTTCGTTTTTGCTTTTTTGCATCTTTACACTATCCGACACGACACGACAGCATTGTTGTCGTCCGCGGCACGCGAAAGTTGTGGCAAGAAAAATGTATAATATGCCTGCCTTTTACACTGCCCTGGGGCACGATTCTCGTTATTCGTACCCCAGAGTTATCAGTTATCGTTAAAGTTGAATAACCTAAAACTCAAAAATGGTGTAAATTAGAAATACGCGTATATTTAGAGTCATCTCTCAATGACATTTGTCGATACTTTTTTACTGTCGTGTGTCGTAAACGACAGACGATATCGTGCCGGACAGTGGAAACGTTCTTAGGAAAATATTTGTTTCTACACTTCTTTACCAAACTTTACAGCGGGTACGGGCTAATGGTGTATGTGTTTAGGTGTTTTTAAAATGTATGATCAATGTTCAGTAAATGTATGTTGTAATGCATGCTCTCCAAAGTGTAATGTAAAACGAATCTTATGACTATGAAATTAAGATGCTTAATGTATGACGATGAACTGAAAGACTCTTTGTTTGTTCATACACATGGTCTAAGATTTCGATTCGATTAATCTTTTTAAGTCTACCTTACCAGTTCATTTTTATTTTTTTTGCTTTTGTATAAAATAGCCATATTTTAATTAAAATTTACTGAAAATCGGTTTATATATCTGAGCCATATTTATTTAAGAGATAGAATTATCTGTGAATGTTATGAAACAAATTACAATCTTGTAAAAGCCTTAAAATACGGTTAGCAGAATTATGCGAACGTTTTACTGACTCTTATATTAGTACATAAATAATCCTTTTACACAACCAAATGCATAACTTCATGTTTATAATCTGTTGGCTGTACTACACAGTGATAAGATTTGTCCGGTATTTTGCGTGCTTAGACGGTTTTTTGTTCAAAAAACATACAGCCAACTAATTTCTGCCCGGTATAAGCGCCCTAGACATCCGCTTTTGTTACGGAAATGTATAGAAAAATGACATTTTTCCATGAACAAATGTCATTTTTGTCTACTCTTCGGTAGATAGAACTGTTGTCTACGGTGTTCATGATAACCGGACTGGACTAGACATAACTTTTATTTAAGGTCGGAATGTAGTAAGTTAAAGTTTAGTCATTGAATATAATAAATCATTGGAAGACTGTATAATGCCGATACAGCTACTGTTTTAGAAAATCTAATTATGACGAAATGTGAGATGGCCGCAATTAATAGACATTATCTAGCGAATGATTAGCACGGTCTGTTCTGTATCACTGCTAACCCTCTTATTCATAATCATGTAATTTTTAAAATACATACTCAATACAGTAGTCTGTCCTCGTAATTCTAACGTCGATGAAAAGAGATGGTAAATGGTTTTAACGCAATTTTACCTTTAAAGGCGTAATTATGAATAAAGGGTGTAATAAGCGCTAGATAACATCTATGGCCTCTGGACGAAAGTAATAGTTATTAGTTATCAAATTTGCTGTGCACTTTGATACTTATAATGTACATAATAGTCGAAATTCATTCCAGTATAGAAACAAACGATTTTAGGGAACAATCGTTAATAAATGCACCAATGCGCGCTCAAGTGAGACTAGACGCCGAAACGGCAGATAAATTATAAATCGTGGCTCCTAAGCCAGTAAGCTTTTATACCAACCATGATCTTTGTAAGACATGTTATGACTCCATCATGCAGTCAACTTTTGGTCGCACGACTTTATACAGTACCAAAACGAAATAATTTGAATTAACAAAGCTAAAAGTAATATATTAAGCCCAAAGGCATTGCGTCCACCAAACCGCATCGGCCGGCCAGCTTACGACACTGCAAGATCAGAAAATATCAAGTTTTAATAATGTATTGACTGCTTTTAGTAAACCGTGGTGACCCGGGCGTGTCCGATGCGACTAGGTGGACTCTAGCATTAGAAGACGAAATGTGAGATGGTTTTAGTAAATTTAGCTAGTTAGAGTGTGGTTTTTCGTCAACCCCGATAAGCTTCGAAGTCCATATTTCCTCCTAGATTTAGCTGCATAAATATAATGTATGGAAATTACTCGATGTCCCCCGGGAGTTGTGCTATCGGCAAATGAGGGTGTCAGTTTCTGTGTGTTTGTAATGTCGTGATGTATTGTTGTATGCTCATTTACTCGTTTGCTTAAAGCTATGTTATATGTGCCTAGAGTAACAATTTATAATGTCAACACATTAGCGAAATAACACAACATGCTTACAAATCAAACTAAATAGAATAGAATAAAATAGTTAATTATTTAGCACAATAACATAAAGCTAAAAGTACACTTGAAGAAATAAAATAACATATTAGCAATGGTGTAAAACAAACTTTGCCCTACATCCATGTACCGCCAATTGGTTAAGATTCTGATGTGATAAATAAATATATCCTAAAGTTCAAGCAAACGAGTATTTGATCATAATAAATAATTTGTGGAAGAATTTTATATGTACCTATTTAAATATAGTATAGCTAAATGTATAAATATTCAGACAGAACCGGTTAATGATGGCTTAGCATAGTCATTTTGTTAAATAACTGAAAGTCATATTTTATCTCACAAACAAAAGTTTAAATACGCAATAAGATTTTTACACGTCTAAATACTGAGACACTATTTAAATATTAGATATCATGACGTTGTTAGGCGTCATCACCATCATCAACTTAGACTGGTATCACCCACTGCTGGGTATACCCAGGTGGCCTATAGGCCTCCTTTCCGTTTACTCCCACCTGTTCTGTTGAGTAGTTCTGTTGACAGAACTACTGGGATTTTTTTTACCATTAGTTTTGTCCACAAAACAAATGGGAATACAATTTTCACCTGTTCTGTTGAGTAGTTCTATTGACAGAACTACTAAGATTTTTTTCTGAATAGTTCGTCTTCATTATTAAATGTCGGAAATGAAACTGTCAAATGTATGTACAGTCAATCTCTTTATTTTTTAAATATTTAAAAAAAATCCCAGTAGTTCTGTTGACAGAACTACTGGGATTTTTTTTTACCATTAGTTTTGTCCACAAAACAAATGGGAATACAATTTTCACCTGTTCTGTTGAGTAGTTCTATTGACAGAACTACTAAGATTTTTTTCTGAATAGTTCGTCTTCATTATTAAATGTCGGAAATGAAACTGTCAAATGTATGTACAGTCAATCTCTTTATTTTTTAAATATTTAAATAAAATCACATTCTATAGATAACAGGCAAACGAAACAAAAACACATATCCTTAAACTAATGTGATGCTACATTAGTGTAAACGGTTTTTTAAAGTAGTGATATTTTCTTCCATCCAGTCCTACCAGTAGTTCGATAGTCTGAAGTGTTTCGATGTTTTTTTTCCAAATTGTTATACTGACGGATCGAACTATTTGGAAACATGGATTTTATTTCAAATAGAACTACTAACCTCCGAAGTACAGTCAGTACAGTCTTGATTGAAACAAATACTAAATTTCTGGCGCTTCGGCGGCCGCTGCCGCGGCCCGCTCGCTACGCTCGCTCGCCTCGCGCGTAATTTTTCACTAACCTAACATAACCTAAACAGCTGATTTCGATCTAATGAATAAGTGACATCCGCTTAGATCGAAATGAGAAGGTTATGTTATGTTACGTTAGTGAAAAACTACGCGCGAGGCGAGCGAGCGCAGCGAGCGTGCCGCGACAGCGGCCGCCGAAGCGCCAGAAGTTCTGTAGATCCAGAGATTACCCCTTACAACGTCACAAACTCACAAACGCTACTTCTTTATAATATTAGTATAGATATGTACATAGGTTGGTAAAGTTTTTAAATCACAGAACTAATGCGGAAAAATTACCAGAAGTTCTGTCATCAGATTACTCAACAAAACAGGTGGGAATAGTAGAGATAAAAGTCAGGTGTAAAGCATAGTCTTTTAAGTCAAAACTAATGGGGGAAAAAATCCCAGTAGTTCTGTCAACAGAACTACTCAACAGAATAGGTGGAAGTAAACGCTCCTTTCGCTTATACCATTCTTCTCAATCTTGTGCAATTCTAAGCCAGGTTTTTCCAGAATCATGATATAGAAAAATGACATTAACGCAGACGAGAAAAAATCCTTGCAATACTCATTCATTACGTGACATTTGATAAGTTGAGTAGCGTCTCAGTATTCTGGCGTTAACTAGCGTTTTATGCATAGTAAAAAGGCTTTGCTGCTAATCGTTTTTTGAAAAAGTATGTACCTACCGAAGTAAACCAACACAAACACGGCATTATAATAGTACTCTTAAGAAGTCTGAAACCACCTGTTATTGTGTTGGTAAACTTTTAGCTGAGACTGTATTTGATTACCATTTCAAAAGCTGTACTACATTGTGAGAAACCAGCCTCCCTACCAAGGTGACATTGATGGGATCCAAGGTATCCGTAACCGTGTTTAAAATGGTTGCGAAACACTGGATGGGTTGCCAATGCACCCACACCAATTTTTTTTAACCATGTTTGGATCTCACCTTGTGACTGGGTATACTCGCCTTTAAATCCGCAGAATATTTCATTGTTAAACTCTTCACGCTCTGTTACCGATAAATTTTAAAGCTGCTACCAAATTAGTGTCAAATTTGAAAGGCAGCAAATGAAATGAAATAACTATGCTTGTTTATGTGCAATGGTTTACTTACTAACTACGCTAATTCTGACGTACACGCATTATCTCCGATGTATTCAAAAGTTATTTAAGTAAATTAACTGCATTTTCATAGTGTGCTTAACATCACAAGACTCGAACCAAAACATTATTGAAATTGTCTGGTGAACGAAACTTTTATTCTATCCGCTATCTATAAATTTACACTTCTGTAAATAAAAAAATATAAAGTAGTATAGGTCTATTATTTATGTTCCACCCAACCAACAAACAAGACATTTAGGTAAGGAACAACATTTTAATAAGCATAAAATGGTTAGTTACAAAAATAACATCTTAGATCTATTTGTAAGTACGTTATATCAATTTAGTTTGCCGACGTTTTAACTGCTACAGAAGTGTTATCGCAAGAAACTATTTACTAAATATTAACGAATTTACAGTAAAGTAAAAGTAGCTTCAGGAAATAGGTTTTGATAGGTAAAAACAAAAATGAAAAAGCAAAGCAAAAAAATCAAAAATATTATCGTTATAAAATTATGTGCCAGGACATCTAAAATCAATCGAACACCCTATCAACTGAAGAAACCTCACAATAATTATATTTTCCAAGGAGCAACAAATTTAAAAAAAACTATTTTTAAATTATTTCCTCTGTAGGTTTCAGCTTTTGATAGATAGAACGATCGACCCTGCAACTGTATTCACACAAACAACCGAGCATAAATCACACAACACACCAAATCACACATTTATCGTGAAAAAAAAAACACTTTATTTGCTCATTGAAAAAACTAAGTAAATAAATAAGGTCGAGACTAGAAAGGTGATTGCGACGCGATGGCGATAATACAAACAAACTAATGTGACAAAATAGAGTGTTTCGTTTGACATTATGCGTTAATTTAAAAATAATCGCTGTCACGTACGCCGTCGTCGTTTCACCATTGCGGCCTAGGCCTAAACGCGTTTTAGGCCGCGAATTGCTTTTACTTACGTTCTTGACATTCAAATGCAATCATTACATAAAACTGAAGTAAACCAGTCATAGTAAACCTCAGTAGGAATTCAACAACAAACCTAGGATCAATCAAAGTACATAAATAATAACTAAGTAATCCACTAGAAACTTAATTTTATATAGTGACAAGTCATATCTTAAGTTCAATAAGTAATTTGTTTGTTTTAATGCCTGCAATAAAAAAATATCTTTAACTCTATCTATCTATATTTGTCAATCGGAATGCTATCTATCGATAAAATATAACAACGTTTGTGATTGTCACGTCAATCTATTGATAGCTTTAAAGAAATCACTCAAAAGATAAACATGTTTTACGGTATTGACTTTACTGTTGGATAATATAATAACAGGTCTAATTAAATACTATAATATCTTTTTTTTAAAACACACTAATGCTTGGTCTAAATATGATATTTTTTGACATTTCGTATCTGAGTGGCGTATCATGCTTGATAGATTATATTAAATCCATCAATAGATTTGTTCACTGGATTAGAGTAGAGAGCGCCATCTAGCTATCAGGGATCGATTTGAACCCAGCTTAGGCTGCATTTCCACCGCAGCTAAGCGAGGATATGTAGCGAGAGATGTTTGTTGGAACCAAGGTTGGAAGCTGTCAGAGCGAGACTAGGTAAATGAAGCGATTTGATTGGTTCCTAACAAATACATCCCTCGCTACACATCCTCGCACATCTCTTGTGGAAACGCAGCCTTATGCAGATGTCTCACCGCGACTGGCAATGAGCGAGTTGTCGCCAGTAAAAGTAAACAAAAGCCAGTCGGCGAGTGATGTGATTTTGCTTCAATATCGCCCATCGCCTGTCGCCCGCGGTGAGACAACTGCCTAATAGGTCTTTAGGTTTGTTGTTGAACAGTTACATTTCAAATTTTCTACAAACTAGATGGTTTTCTAGAGTGGGAAGATGCGGCGTCGTCGTTGATGCGAAGTAGCGTGCTGTGGTGATGCGGCTCGGCTGATGTGCCTACTTACAGTTTAGAGCGCAGGTCGGACGGCCCAGCGGCTAATTGTCAAGATGGATCCTCGAATCTGTAACCGACACAATATTATGAAATACTAGCGACCCGCCCCGGCTTCGCACGGGTGCTTATATTATAAATTTGAATCTTCAATCATCACTAACTATTGACGAAAACATCCCTTCATACAGAGGCATTGACGGCGTAGCTACTTTGTTTAATACTATAATCTATACTAATACAAAGAGGAAACATTTGTATTTTTGTTTGTTACGAATAAATTAAAAAACTACTGGTCTGATTTCAAAAACTCTTTTACCATTAGAAGGCTACATTATCCCTGAGTAACATAGGCTATATTTATTACAGGCGATTTGCTCCGGTTTCGCATGGGTGCGGATTCATTGCACCCGCGCGAAGCTGGGATGGAGAGATAACTGCGAAAGTTGAGATATTATATTTGTTACTCAATCACGAATTTACGATGTAATCTGCACCGATTTGATGTTTGGTGTATATGTATGTACCTACTAGTAAACATAGAACAATTAACCCACGAAAATAAAACCGTAGCGTGGGCGGCATCAAAATATTTGTGTTCTTTCGGTTGTGGATTATCTATAGATATAATCCAAACGTACAGCCCACTTGATGGTAAGCGGTTATATGGCATTAGCTCGCGCGTGAAATCTATAGTGTTGCTAAATAAAAACGTATTAGCTCGATAGAATGTACACTAACCTCATGTTCATAGCGTTAGAGTTACCAGGCTCCATCTTGTAGCCCAGAGTTTCATAGAACTTGATTAATTTGTCTTTGCAATCAAGCGACATTTTGTAACAGCCAACTTCTTGGGCTAGCAGTGAGACCGTCACTACTATCCTGCAATAAAATAATAGCAGATCGTATTGGATGTATATAAAGCAGACAATCGTATAGAATTACCGTCACTACTATTCTGCAATTCAAAAAACAGAGGACTGTATTACGATGTGAATAATGTAGACAATCGTATAGAATTATAGTCACTACTATTCTGTAATAAAAAAATATGGCAGAGCGTATTGCGATGTAAATAATGTAGACAATTGTATAGAATGACCGTCACTACTATTCTGCAGTAAAATAATAGCAGATCGTATTGCGATGTAAATAAGGTAGACAATCGTATAGAATGGCCGTCACTACTATTCTGCAATACAAAAAAAATAGTAGACCGTATTACGATGTAAGTATGGTAGACAATCGTATAGAATGACCGTCACTACTATTCTGCAATAAAAACATTAGCAGACCGTATTACGATGTAAATAAGGTAGACAATCGTTTAAAATACAATGTAATTTATTAACTTACAGTTTACCCAGCTGCTTTCCTCTGTACGTGTCGTTCACTACGACATCTTCTAAGCGACCGCGCTAGAATAAAAAATATTTTTTTTGGAATAAGGATAGAATAACTTTGACGACCTCGGTGGCGGGGTGGAAGAGTGCTCGGTTGAGTTGCGGGTTCGATACCCACTGCGGGACAAATGTTTGCATGATCTGCAAATATTTGTTTCGGGTCCGGGTGATTTTATTGTATTATATTTTACTAGCACGGGTGTGCTATAAACCATTCTCTAGAGTTACTCTATTTGTTGCTAAAAACCGCATTAAAATCCGTTGCGTAGTTTAAAAGATCTAAGCGTACATACATACATACATACATACATAGAGACAGCCTTTAATTTGGCAAGGATATGGGTGTATACATAAAAAAAATTATGTGTATTCTATCAATTATCTGGCTCCCATTGAACAAGCTTAGTTCGGGGCTAGATGACTGACGCTATGTAAAAATGTCTGCCATTTATCACACTAATATTATAAATGCGAAAGTTTGGATGTTTGTTTCTCTATAACTCGACAACCACTGAACCGAAATTTGGTTTGAAATTTAAAACATAGGTATAGATGGGTATGGCCGCCAAAAATAGTACTTTTGAAAAAAAAATTGTGTCCCTCCTATTAAAATATAAAGTTTCCAAGTTTCGTTTTGTTTTATGATAAGTTATAAGTATATTCCTGATACGCTGAATTATCTTCATCTATTATTATAGTTTGAGTTTATTTTTGTTTAGTTTTTAGAGGTGTAATTAATTTTTAAATAAAGTTAACTTTCGTCTCCCATACAAAAATCGCGTATCCCACTACGACCTCTCGCACATTGGAGTTAAAAAAACATACTAAGTGGGTTTGTCACCTTCTTAATTTTGGTATGTCTAAGGTTTTGTATTGTTTTGCTATGTTTTATTGCGTTTTATTATCTAGAACAAGCATTAGAAGTATTTCAAAACTAAGTTAAAAAATCTGTCCCACTTTTTATTCACGATTGTTACTTCACGTAAATTACCGTACAACAAGGAAACGAACAAGTATCCAGGCCAGTAAAAATGTTTATTGGGTATGGCAACACCACATCTACACGTTGGCCAACCTATAGAAAAATCCTCCATTTTGTTTAGTCAGAAAGTGAACAAAAACTGGTCAGAGGTCGTGCCCCATTTTTTTTCAATATTTTTACCAGTGGTTAATGCAAGGTAAAAACGCAAATTATTGTATTGTTTTATACTGTACTTGTAGGTACACTATTGATTTAACAAATAAAGCTATGCGGCGCCTTCTAACTTTAAAACTCACATAAATACACTATTTTAGGTTATGTCCGCAGAGATTTTGATTCACGAATGATACCGATTGTTACTAATGTGTTCATGATCTGTTGCTAAGCTTGGTGTACACTGATTTATACATCATCATCATCATCACATCAGCCGATGGACGTCCACTGCTGGTCCACACTGTGTTTTGAGACTGATTCCTTACATTAATATATATTAAAGTCATTTACTTAACTAGTTAATGTTACAAAATTGTTGTTAGGTAAGTACCTACACATAATTTCTGAGTAATATCAGACATTTTTTATTTTAAAACTTTTTGATTCATTTTTTAGGTTTACAGTGTTAAAATATTTAAAATATTTGTATATTGTAACTTCTTAAATAAATATCTGATGAATTTTTTTTTGTTTTTTCTTTCCTTTTATTTTTATTTCGTTACGAAAAATTTAAAGAAAAATAATGAATTTCTATCACATGTACCCTAGGCTTGAAACAATCACGATCGTTACGTAACGATTGTTATAGTACAATTTTTGGCGGTCATACCCAGATAATGACCGGGAATAGGACATAATTATGCTACTTTTTATTCCGAAAAATATAACGGTTCCCGAATTCCACGCGATGAAGTCGCGGGCGACAGCTAGTTATTTATAATTTAAAGAATTTATATTATTTATTTACGCGTCGAGTATGGCAGAAATGCTTACCACAGAGCAGTTGTGAATAAACTTCTGCTCAACGGTGAGAGTAGCAGCGCCAATAAGTTTCGATATGCGCGTGTCTTCAATCACCGTTACGTAGTACCCGCCGGATTGCTTCATCTTTGTGAACCTGTCTGAAATTATGCACTATGTAACTAAACAATTATCGTACCACTTTTACTTGAGGCTAGGATGCTGTTCGCCATTACAATTAACACATCATCATCATATCAGCCAATAGACGTACACAGCAGGATATAAGAACCTCTAATTGTCTCTCTATTGCTAAAGGATATAGATTATATAATTGACTGTTATTGACGTTATAATGTGTATATGTTGATTTAAGAGTATTAGAGTTATTTGTGATAGAGCTCGTCCGGGGGAGGACTACCACCATGCCTATTTCTGCCGTCAAGCAGTAATATTGCTGTGTTCCAGTCCGAAGGGTATGGTTTCCGGTGAAATTACAGACTTTCGATCTACGTCTTAGGGTGGCAACCCGTGAGTGATACCTCTGGTATTGCAAGCGCCTATAGACTGCGGTAACCGCTTACCATTTTGTGGGCCGTACGTTTGGTTGCCACTTTAGTTATAGGTATATAAAAAAAAATATATGGCTATTGGTTTTCCAAAAAAAAAAATATTACAGGCCTCCCCCAAACAGCGCCGTGACACCTAATAGCCACGATGACCGATCGTGAGGCTTCAACAACCACCGACTTCCTGCGGCCTATTTTAATG
The DNA here is from genome assembly GCA_951394395.1 of Colostygia pectinataria. Taxonomy (NCBI): domain Eukaryota; kingdom Metazoa; phylum Arthropoda; class Insecta; order Lepidoptera; family Geometridae; genus Colostygia; species Colostygia pectinataria. The sequence continues at coordinate 5,235,042 of OX596365.1, read as the reverse complement.
TCGTTCGGTCAATTAACACATAGGTAGACACAGAATAAACAAGTTGCAAGGCTAATTTCAATCCCGGAAAAGTCGAATATTGCTGTATATTGCTATTATTATTATTATTGAATATTGCTACCTAACACTATGGCGCAGCAAGTATAACCTATATATACCTAGATATGTAGTTATTATAATTATTTAAAAAGAACAGATTTCATATCATTTAATTTAAGTATGTATAGGGTAGGTATTATGTTATCTGTGGTATAGAGGTAAGATAGTAAATTTATTGAACAGGAACAAGAAAATCGATTACGGAAAGGTCATTATCACACCGCGCCGGTTACTCGAAGGTCGGCAACTTATTGAACAATCACGCGAATATTTAGCATTCCTCATGAATAACCAATCCATTGGACTTCTAGGCACTTACCTAATAACGTTCAGCCGAAACTGATAGTTATACCTCTGTAGGGTCTGCTTTTGAAAGCGACAAACGATAATCGTGGCAACACAGACATGCTATAACCATGTCTGTGCGTGGCAACTAACGTAACAACTTTTTGTCGGTTCATAGCATTCACGGACATAAGCTGAACTACCGTCTACGAAATGAAAAACCGTCACGATACCTGAGAATCGCTTTTGCCTGCAAGAGTATATCCTTAGGATAGTACCTGTTGCGGGAAATAGTACTTTTTTTCATACGCATATTTTAATAGAGAAACGTACCTATTTTTAAAGATTCCAATCTAACATAACATTTCCTCTGTCGTGAAACTACGAGTGATATTTGAGTGTACAGAACGGAAACAAAATATTTTAGACTTGACTTGACTTGACTTTAGTAATTTGTTACTTCAAAAAATATTTTTTTTACCTACCAAATTGTAGAATAAATAAATAAGATAGCGCAGGTGGGTACTTATTATACAAAATGGTATTCGTAACATATGGAAAGAAATATTAGACTATTTTTAGACAACTCACCATCAAACTGCTTCTTGGAGACATTGCCAACACTGGTCAGTTGACCTAGGAGTTGTAGGAAGCCCTTGTCATAGTCAGAACGTTGAAGGGGCCGCACTACCATCCAGTCCTCGCCTGGTTGAGTAGCACTGATCTTGGGCTTAAATGTAGCAGGGCTTTTGTCGAAGTTTAGACGTTTCAGTAACTCAGGTGGGTAGAGATATTCAGATGGCTTCGCATCCTAGAATTTGCGTAGAATGATAATGAACTTCATAAAAAGAATGATAAATAAGTATATGTATATGTTTAAGTTTATATAAAAAAAAACTTCTAATAATGCTGCGACAAAAAAATATTGCGCAATCTGCAAATATTTGTTCCAGGAATATTTGTTGAGTTTAGTTAGTTTAGTTTCGAGTTCCATTAGTAGGTACCCATAGTTTTTGATACAGACCAACTACGATTATGAATACCTACTGTAAGGCCTACTGTTACCCTAGTGTGAGGGACTATGAATATGACTGTTAGGGTGTGTGATAAGTTATTACACAGCAGCACAAAACACCAAATTGTGTTTTTCCTGTGCATCAATCTAATTTCCTATGTCAATTGATAAAAAAAATATTTTTATTTTTGAATAATTTTGCGAAACCTTATCACTTATCGGTATCAGTTTTGATGATCACAGATATAATTATTATTACTCCTTTGATAAAATGTGTTGAGTACCTACTAATACTTAATACCTATTAACCTGGAGGTAAGGTAAGTTCCTGGGCAAGGTAGAAGACCATAATAATATGAATACAAGGTTTGGATAAATTATTACATAATTATACTGGGTTAGTGTAACAACTTAACCAATTTGGATAAAATTTGGTCTAAACATTATAACCTGTATTTGAACACAGGTTACTTTTGCCTGGTACCATACGGGCAGAGCAGTTGTTAATAATTATTATTAGTAGGTTTCATCACCTTAGTTACATTACTTGACTGTACCTAATTAAGGTTTTATTCATAGGATAATAACTTAAATCAAGATTTAAATTCCGAAATCAATTGATAGTAAATAGTATCAATTTAACAGTTGATATGGTACTATTTACTATAAGTAGGTACTTCCTTTAGTAATTTTTTTATTGCATCACTACATTAAAATCTAGACCATTTTTGTTATAAGCTAACAGACAATTAGGTACATACCACAATGGGTGGATAATGAACTAAACATAATGATGTGTTAGCTAAAATAAAGAACTTTTGGATGGATAGAACATGGAACTGAAGCATGTAAACAAGGGGGTAAGTATGTATTGTGTGGATGAACTAGGTTATTAAAATGTAGGTATAGGTAGTTAAGTATGTTCTTAGGATTCACAAATCAAGTCTTTTTAGCATTATGTTTATTAGATAAATAACTTACCACACTCACAATATGCTTTTCCAAGCCCATTTTAGTACGTGTTCACTTTGCAGGATTTATTTCATAATTCTAAAAATACAAATGAACTAATATAATAATGCTAGAATTCCACGGCAGCCACGAGCCACGCACGATACTAAAAAACTACGTGGCGGCGGCGGCCGAGCGACGATGTGGATTTACCCTCAAGTATAGACTGAAGTGAAAGCAAACCTTCCGGCTTGAACGAGAACCAAAGTCAAGACAAGACACTTAGGTACCTACTATGCGATACGTACGACACTCGAAAGTCGAACTTGAACACCACACAGCCAGCACCTAGGATAGGATTGTTTGTACGATATTATATTTTGAATGGTATTACGTACGCGTGTAATGCGTGTTTGATACGTGTATTATTAAAAAAGAAATGATAAACAAACAAACAAAAACATCTGTGACGAGACGTGAACAGCTGTTAATTTCACTTTTTTTTTTTTCGTCCAATGGGCAGGCTAGAGTCCTGAGACCATACCGCCTACAGCTGTTAATTTCACTTCACTTCACTTCTTTAAGGCGTCTTTCTGTGGTTTAGTTGTCACATCACAAATCTGCCATAGTCAGTCATGCTAGTTAAACGTAGTGCTTACATTCTCTTGGCTGCTAGTTTCAAGAAACCGAAATGGAGGGAGTTTGACTGAGGGAGGGAGAGAGGATCATAAAATATGACCGGTGATGATTGGGGGAGTGTCGGTCCTGTCGGTTGGGTGAAGAAAGATCGACTAAAAAAGTAACAGTATGTAGTATCGATTACTGGAATTATAGACGCAGCCATCACTAGTTTGTTTGGGTTTAGAGGTTATTTTAATGTTGATGATTGCTTAATATTTTTTAAAATGAATTGAACTCGCCAGGTTAAAATGGCATTATTCAGATCTTGCTCGTTTTTCAATTTCATTAAAAACCAAGGGCAATCTTCAGTTCTAAGAAACGCAATAAACAATAATGTAAATACTTTGAATAGAACTCCTTTTCTTGTTAGTTTCCAGCGATATTTATTTTGGGAAAAAGATAGAAAAGGAGGATATGATACAGCAGAACATATATCTAATTTTGAACACATGAAACAGGGCTTTAAAGAATTAAAACATGAAGTTAAACTGTTTGGGAAAGAAGTCCGAGAACTATGGGAATCAGATCCGATTCTTATAGCTAGACCAGGTAATTTATTTCCTTCTATTTAACCGTAATATTTGGTAATACCTAATAAAATTGGACATAAGTATGTATTTATAATGAGTGTGGTCACTCTACGCTTCTATAAATAAACTGGATTCTTATGAGCCTGCCTATGATGCATACCTATAATCCTTGTAATACACATTATAAAAATGTCCGTAAGTACATTAGTTTATACTTTTATCCTCGAAATTTTACTGTTCTTATGAAACATCCATAAAATTAAAAAAAAAATGCATTTACCGCAGATAAAACTGGGACGCTGGCTTCATTTAAGCCGACTGAAACTAGTACATATTATTTACATAGTACTAATATCTGTTTTGTGACAATATTTCAATTAATTGTGCAGTCACAATAACAACAGTCATTGATTGCACCGGGGTGGGGTAAGTGGAAAAATCCAGTGTGTCAGTATCCTATTTGCAGATTTGTATGGTTTTTAATACAAGTATAGAAAGGTAAACAATGGTGATACCATAGAAAAAAAATACTTTCTTTTTGATAGGGAACTATGTTACGCTAAACTGAGTAAGATTGTTTAATTCTAGCCAAGACATGTAAAACTAATTAAAATAGATGATTTAGGCATAGTTTTGTTCAGATATTAATGTTTGTTATATAAATATTTAGATAAACAATATTTCTTTATGGTAAGGTTTTGCAGTGCTATTGCACATTTAGTTCATTTTTGAATGTGCTTGTCGGAAGGTTTCTCATTGTTCTCATCTCTCCAGTTTGTTCTATGGGGTTGGTAATAGGTAGATATAGATTTAGACTTTGTAAGCTATTTATTGAGATGTACACACTGTACTCTGGATGGGTCTATTATGCCCCATCTGGCCAGGTTGCTTCTGCAGTGTCTGACCTGGGACCGAAGTCGGTTCAGAGATTTCCATATCGGCCACTGCAGATCATGTCCAGGGGGCAGGTGTTCTGCCGGGGTCACAAACTGTGCAGGGGGTGGGTGCATATTTCTCCACAGATCACATCTCGCACTTAATGCACTCTCCTCCAAGGGTGACATGTGCCGCAGAAAACTTTTATGGGATTTTAGGCGGGCACATGCTAGTTGATATTTGTACAGAGGGTGATGACTGTCATTTTCCTGTTTAGTCTTTCTTTTCGTTGCAACTAGCTATTTCGTGGCGAACATGCGGTGGGGCAATTCCTGCCAGTGGGTATAGCATATTGAGAGCAGTGGGTTTTAAACACTCGGTCACCATTGGGCAGGTATCGTTCAGCGCGATGTCTACCTCCTTAGCGTGAGCAGAACGGTGGAGAGACTGGGCACGCGAATTCCCCAGCAGAATAAGAAAGGGACAAAGCAGTTGTGCGAACTACTTCTGGTGATGCTCCCCAGGTGGTTGATGTAAGGCAGCGAAGCAAGTTGTTTCTGGTACCTACTGACTTTCTGCTTTGTTTTTTTACAGTGGGATTTATATGTTAGAGATCTATCCAGAGTAATACCCAGGTATCGTGGTTGACTGCAATGCTCAATTAGGATTCCTTGCCATGATATGTTGAGAGTCCTGTTTGACTGGCTGTTGCGGATATGAATGGCGTTCGTTAGGTTGATGAAATGAGAGAACGACTTCCTTGGTAGCAAACCAAGGAAGTCAATAAATAAAAGGGCCCGACACGCACTGTGTCGCACTGAAACCTTTACTACTTTGTAAAATATCGGGTATCGCGACCGAAAAGAGACAATTGTAAATATTTCGGAAGTCCATCTGTATAGAATATTAAAAAAATACGGCTATTTATTCTACTTGGCTTCAATCTGTTGTTTCTGTTGATCTTTTTTGGTAGGCAGGTAGGTACTAAGTCTGATTCTGATTACTAATCAGTGATTAGTACCACAAGCGAAGCCGCGCAGGTACAAGTATTATCGATCCAAAGGTTTTAAATGTTATACAAAATTGACATTTGACATTAGTTTGTTTACCTTTTACGACTTGAAATAAAACTTGAATTAGAAACCAGATTATAGAAGGTACTAATGTCTGTTCTGTGACTAAAGGTAGGTAGAAAGCTTTTATTCTTTTGTTATTTTATATGGATCATCAATGATAGATATTAGGTTGGGGAAAAAGTCTTTTCGCATTATAGTATGTATGAACTTTTAATAAAATCTCTTTGGCTATACTATTTGTATCTGGCTGGTTTTGGTATCATTAAAAGTTTAAATTTTTAAGAACATAATTCCAAATTCATATTGGGAAAATGTGTGATTTTTATTTGTTTTTCGTACTGTCAAAATGAGTGAATCTAATGAAGAAATTCGTTACATTTTTAAATTTTACTACAAAAAACGTAAAAATGAAACGCAAGCCGCGAATAAAATTTGCGATGTTTACGGACCAAATGCAGTGTCTGTGAGAGTAGCACAAATTGGTTTTAAGCGTTTTCAATCTGGAAATTTTGATGTCAAAGATGCACGTCGCTCTGGTCGCCCTATTACGGATAAAATGGATGCCATTTTTGAAAAAGTGGAGCAAGATCGGCATATCAGTAGTTACGACGTAGCTGAAGAACTGGGAATTGACCACAAAACAGTTTTGACACATTTGAAAAAAACTGGGTAAACAAAAAAGCTCGATATTTGGGTACCTCACGAGTTCACTGAAAGAAACCTAATGAACTACTACTCATTTGTGATTCTTTATTACGACGTAATGAAACCGAACCATTTTTAAAGAAGCTGATAACTGGTGCTGAAAAGTGGATCACGTACGACAAGAACGTGCGAAAAAGGTCGTGGTCAAAGGCCGGTCAGGCTTCACAGACTGGCGAAACCCGGGTTACTCCTCGCAACAAGGTGATGCTGTGTGTGTGTGGTGGGATTGGAAGGGCATTATTCATTATGAGCTGTTACCACCAGGCAGGACCATCGATTCTGAACTCTACTGCGAACAACTGATGAGATTAAAGCAAGAAGTTGAGAGAAAGCGGCCGGAATTAATCAACAGAAGGGGTGTGGTTTTTCATCATGATAACGCTAGACCTCACACATCTTTAGCCACTCAGCAAAAATTAAGAGAGTTTGGCTGGGAGGTGTTAATGCATCCGCCGTATAGTCCTGACCTTGAACCTTCAGATTTCCACCTGTTTCAGTCATACATACTTTAGTTAAATGTAAATAAACTATATTAAAAAATGTTTTGAATTTTCTTAAAAAATGCGAAGAAACTTTTTCCCCAACCTATTATTTACTAATAAATTAGTTGTTATTTTCTTTCATTACGGCTTACATTTTTGACTCAGATTTTTGACCAACTAAAAGTTCTAATTTGTCTGAGACCAAAAGCTAGTCATCTAATTTCCACAGAGTAAATTAATTGATATTGAAGTTTTTTCCCATTGTTGCCAACTGTACTAGGACAGCCACACTCAAGTAAAATAAAACATGGATCAAAACGTATTTCATTATTCGTATTTTCATTTGAGTTCCGTAGAACTCAAATGAAATTACTTAAAAGCATTTTATTTCTACCAGGCACAGTGGTACAAATGTTAAATCGATACGGATTCATTATTAGTCGATTATTTTGACTACTAAGGTTCACTATATTTACTATAATTCACTATTGTCTATGGATGGTATATTTGACGTTTGTGTTTGTTGTTTCAAAATAAAATGTCCGTTGAAATCGTTGAAGACTGCGAATAGGAAATGTTTTTTGCCATCTTTTTAATTTAACTTTTGCCTAAAAGTGTGCCTTTTGTACAAATATATCCTGACCAACTAGTTCTGTTGTTTATAAGTTATCCATTCCGTTTACAAACAATATTTCTCTTTGCACACAAGAAACACAATAAATTCGGATGTTCTCAAATTTATTAAATAATTATTCGCCAGGATTCCACGAGAACAATAAAAGCGGCATTTATCATAGATTTCAAAATCTTTTGACGCGCGCTTCTCCTGGTTGCAGTGCTAAAGAGGAGGACAAAATGCTGTCAACTCGTGCAAGCACAGTGACCTCAGACGAAAGTTTCATAACACCCGTATCATCAGTCGGCGACCTCATGGCGCTTTCTCCGAAGCCAATACACGATTTAACTGAGCAGACTGACGTTACTAGTGACCTCCTTACCGGGGCTGAGTTCGACAGTATCTGTGATGTGACTATGCAGGATGTTCCTCACTATGATGACATGTTCATAGACGCAACAAGTTTGGACTACCTCGTCAAATGTGCAGAATCTAATCGTAATCACAACCTCGTAGACAGAGGCAAAGAAAGTTTGTTTGTGAAGTTTGACCCCTTGTATGCCAGGAAATTCGGTAACAACATTACATCTCATACAGAATCAGTAGCGGACTCAACTGAGGCTGATGGTGGGTATGAAACTAGCAGTGCTATTTCAGTATCTACTGGTGTTGTGACCCCTCAGCACTCCATGTCTACAGGATCTATTCATTCCATTGGTACCAAGGACAAACCTATGCAAGTAGTCCCTCCTGTTGTCAATCCTGAAGCTGCTAAGTTGAATACAAATCCAACTCGAGCTACTCCAGCCCTTATTAGGAGTGTATCAGCCATTCTCACTCCTACACAGGTGACAACAGATAAGCTCATTAACTTTGCAGGCAACACCCCTCCAACAGCAGCACCGAGAAGTCCTCGTTTTCACAACTATTCTTCCCAGGAAGGTGATAGGCTTCAAACACTGAGGCACATACTGCAAAAGCAAGACCAGGAGGTTCTTCAACTGAGACAAGAAAACAGAGAATTGAAGTCCTTACTTCAAGATGGGGAACACAATCATCATAGAACAATTGAAAATTTGGAAGCAAAGGTAAAGAAACTAGGTGAGGAAAAAGAAAATATGCTAGAAAGAGAAAACAAACTGCTTCAACAGATCAGTGACAAAATAATTAGCAATAAACAGATGAGTATTGTGATGGAAGAATATGAGAAAACCATATCCTCTCTAATTGGGGAACAACAAAGGGAAAAAGTTGGATCAATAGAAATGGTTGAGAGACTAACCATAGAGAGAGACCAGGCATTGACTCACCTAACAAGCATGGAGGGATCATTCAATGATCTACTGTCCAAGTATGAAAGAGCTAAGAGTGTGATATTGGAAACTAGGGAAAGGGAGAAAATATATGAGCAGAAAATAACAGAATATGAAGTAGGAATGCAGAAATATGAGTCGTTATACAACAACCTGAAGCAGGTCACAGCAGATAAACTAGCTAATGCCAACGAGACACTGGACAGCTTGAAGAAAAATCACAGTGTAGAAATAACAAAATTGAATGCTATTATAAAAAAGCATGAGATTACTATTGCTTCACTGCATGAATCTGTAGTTCAGAAGACTAGAGATAATGAAGAGTTGACCCGAATATGTGATCAATTGATCAATGAAGTGCGTTGAGTTGCTCCACTTTAATAATTTCAGTTTCAGTTTAGCTATAACTTTTTTTGCATTTTGGTGCTTTTTTAGTATATTTTAAGATGTGTTTAGGATTTAAACTTTATATTCTTACCTACATCTTGATATAGAATTTCTGTGATGAATCTCAATCTTTTGTGTTGTTTTGGAATATTGCGTGACTGATTTAACTTGGATAATTTAAACATAACATACTAATGTTAACATTTTGAATTATGGATGAGACTTGAATTTTTAACTATGATGGACGACAAACATTTAATTTTAATACAATTTATGAACCGTCTTTTTTAACTTTTTTTGTTAATCTATTATTAGCTATGGTGTAATACAAAATATAAAATTATGTCAATTACATAAGACTTCTTGTACTTAATAATATTGTAAGTGTTGAAAAGTATTAAAAGGTGGCATATATTTGGAAATATTCACAAGGTAATATTATGAATGCCAGAATAAACTGCCTTAAAATTTAAACATTTATATGCCATGTGAAATGATAACTCATTTATTATTTATTAGTGATAATGTAACAACTTTTTTTGATGGTAATAAATCTCAAGTTATCTACTTATCAAATGTTTTAATGTTGCTACTCTTTTGTCTCATTTGGTCAGAAAATCGCAGGTGAGTTTCTAGAAAATATTTAAATGTGAACTCTGTCATGTTATTATCATAAAAAATGTATAAAAACAATGATTGTTTATTTTATTTTCAGGCGAGACTGACGTGCTATGGTGCTTCGACAGGCCCGAAGTCCTAGATAGTTTTGTGACGACGAGCGATAGTGACCACAATGAAGGCTACAGCCATTGCAAACTAGATATGAGCAACGCTGGGCGCGCGCATTTCCACGGCTACCTTGACACTAGAGTACCTAAAGATGGACGCATCAAAAAGGCTGGATACTGTGCTTTTAGGTCCAAGCAACTAAGAGTAAGTAGAGTGCCTAAAATAAATTAAATAGCTAAGTAGGTATAATGTTAACTAGAGTACATCTAGTGAGTAATGTATTGCTTTACTGCCGAGCATAAATGCCTGTTTTGTTTGATGTAAAAAAAATAACGAGGCTGTCAAGTCGTTCCGCTGATGTTAAGTGCCACGCATGACCATACAGTTAACAGTGTCATCCAAAGCTTTAATTTTAAAGTTCTGCGTGACACTCTGTGAGTCTCTTTCGGCTAGTAATATCACGATAAATTGCCCTTCAAAACTAAGCACAGACAGCTTGAAGGCAGAGTATTTGGCACTGCAGTAGTCCCCACCAAGACAGACTCCATCCTACCACCAGGTATACGGCTATAAATGCGCGGTAACCCTGAGACTAAGGTGACTATGACTAGGATGAACATAGAAAGGACTATAATAGGTACTGAAATGCATTACCTTGCTGACTATTATAGTACCTATAGGTATACGGAATAATATAACTTTCTTCTCTGTCGCTACCGGCATTCAAGCCAATGCATAGTCGTTTATAATAGACCACAGATAAATGTCACAACCTTTATTAATTCAAGTAGGTACCTATATTATTTGTGTTTTTTTTTTCATTAAATTTTCAGAAATCATTCAAACGCCCTACAACATTTGACTGGAATATTTACAACACGCTTGTGGTGAAAGTGAGAGGCGACGGCAGATCTTACCTTTTGAACATATCTTGCGAAGGATACTATGATATCACGTGGAACGACATCTATCATTATGTGCTGTATACCAGAGGTGGACCTTATTGGCAAATAGCTAAGGTATGAATAAACGGCGTTAGATCGCGAAGAGTGAAAGAAAGGGAGGGAGGCTTTTGCAGAGATGGCTAAATAAAAATAATAATATTGAATTGTAATCTGATGAACACAGAGGTGTAGTAGGGTTTACATTTTCTATGGTTCTATCATCATCACTTACCTACTTACTATAGTCGATAGCGAGTCCGGTAAAAATTACAAATATTAGCCAAATATTAAAGTGTGGTTTAAAATTATTTGAAATTGATTAGCTGTCATTTTTTGCACATTTCTCTCATGGTCTGGTTTCACTCATGGTAGTCATCTTGTTTGCTGCTACTTTTACATAGCTAGGTACACAAGGTGTGTGTTCTTAAAACTGAATTAACTTTTTGTCCCAGATCCCGTTTTCAAAATTTGTGTTCGGATCAAAAGGTCGTATTCAGGATAAACAGAACAGAATGAGGTTCGACAAAGTAACGCATTTAGGAATATCTTGCGGTGACAAGATCAACGGCAGATTTGACCTCGAAATAGAGTATATTGGTAAGGAATCATCTATACTTACATAGAATCTATAGTATTTTTGTTTGTAACAAATAAACGACCGATGTGGCGCGGCGGGCAAAGGTCCGCCTGCGACGCGGAGGTTGCGGGTTCAACTCCCGCCTCGGGACAAATGTTTGTACGATCTGCAAATAAGTATATCAGTCATCTAGTACCCATAACACAAGCTCTGCTTAGCTTGGTGCTAAACGATGCGGTGTGGATTGTCCAGCATTAAAAAGAAAAAATAAACTCAAAAACTACCTACTGCATGGTCTGATTTCAAAAATTATTTCACCATTAGAATGCTACATTATCCCTGGGTAACCTAAGCTATATTTTATGTCCACCCGTGCGAAACCGGGACAGGCCGCTAGTAAACAATAAGATAACTTTTATATTGTAATGTAGAGCGTTTTGGGGTCACATGAAAAAAAGCAGTCAGTAAAATTGGTTACCGTCAAGATGGCTGGTCGCCTGGCACTGAGTATACTCAAACATTGCTACTATTTGCTACCTACCTAGAAGCTGAGATATTTGAAAAACAAAGTGGCCAGCCATTCTGATTATCAGAATGGCTCGACGATGATTGGGCTGGAAATGGCCAAGCCACATAGTATTTTGACTAGCTGTAGGCGTACATTAGAGTTTGTGCTTGGCTCTACATTAAGATCATAACTTTTTGACATTGCAAGCCAATGGCGAAACCATTGGCTTGCAATGTCAAAAAGTTCTTGTCAACATTTTACCTGAGAATGTTATGGTTCATTTTTATTTAATATTCGTACACACACTGATAATATAGAACTTATTAAAAGGACATGTAAGTACAGGGGTGAGCTAAAACCTAAAAAGAGTATCCTATTATTACTATAAATGCGAAAGTCTGTGTGTGTGAGTGTTTGTTGGCATGTATCTCCGTGACGACTTAACCATTGTTATGTAAAGCTTTTTATCCTGGGTAAATTAATTGTTCCTGTGAGATATATGCATACATTATTCCTATCTATAGCCTATATAATTATACTTACAATAATTGCCTACCTAACCTTACTTGTATCATCTGTAGGAGAGAGTGCTGAGAACCGGGATACAGACTATCTAGTCCGTTTCTTAGCGCACCATTATTAAAAGCATAGCTAATTATTACTTACCTACTTACTTAAATATAAATACAAATATTTATTATTATTATATACATTTTGCTTTATCTTGTAGTCATAAGTTTTAATTATTATGTTACGTGTAAAGTACAATAAAGAATTTCAATTTCAATTTCAATTAAACGCAGGGCACAACTACTTATGAAAATAAAATATAATAAGTAATTTTGTTGTTTCAGGTTTGGAGTTTGATCCAACACATGAAGAAGAGTTTGCTTACGAAATGTACAAAACTGATAAATACATAGTGGGTGTTTAACCGACCAAGTAGCCACAATAATGAACTTAACCTTACCATAATGCTTGGAAATTTATTTATTATTTAATATTAAGAATATGTTCTTTGCATGAATCTTGTCTCCCTTTACGACTACAATACGAACGATGTGAAGACTGAGGGCCTTACTCATAAACATACTTTAATTAAACCTAAGAACGGTTATTTATAAGGTATTGCTGGTATGAAGCTCGGCATTCTAGCTAAGGCTCGGCGGTATTTCACGGCAGGACAGCTTCTTAGTTTATATAAAGCACAAGTCCGTTCGTGCATGGAGTACTGCTGCCATCTCTGGGATGGTTCAGCCAAGTACCAGCTCGAAGCCCTAGATTCGATTGAACGACGTGCTGTAAGGCTTATTGGCGATGATTCACTGGTTGAAGCCAACTTACAGAGCCTTGAACACAGACGTCGAGTTGCCAGACTATCGGTATTCTACAAGATCCATTTTGGTGATTGTGCGCAGGATCTTCATGACCTAATCCCTCCATCCCCTTTCTACCACCGGACTAATAGGCGTACGGCAGCGTACCATCCGTATTTGGTCGACATCCCACCATGCCGAACCAAACGTTTTTCATCCTCTTTTCTCATTAGCACGAGTAAAGAATGGAATTCGTTGCCGGGGTCTGTTTTTCCGGACCAATACAATTTGGGAGTCTTTAAGGCTAGAGTGAACAGGTTCTTTCTAGGCAAGCGTGCTCCATCATCGACCACACCATCACTTACCATCAGGTGAGGTGGTGGTCAAACGCTTGACTATAATCAATAAAAAAAAAATTATGCTGACGTTTCGAGCTCTTCATGGACACCGCCCGCGACCGAAATCGAGTAACTTTTATGTAGGGTGAGTGCGAGAGAGATGCGAGAGGTTGCAGGTTCGATCCCTGTGATGAAACAAAAGTTTGCATTTTCTGCAGTTAAGTAGGTTTATGATTTGTGTTAAAAATATGTACTGGTGCCTATTTACAAAAAAATATGTAGTAAATTACATACATTTGTAAGTATCAGTAATCTGGTTCTGGTTCTTAACTACAAGCTTTGCTTAGATTGGGGCTAGATGGCGCTGTGTGCTCGTCGTAATTTTTTTTTATTTAGTTTCCTTTGTTGTGCCTTTGTGAAATGTCCTCAAATAATATCAACGTTTTACGAAACAATAAAACGTTTATTATGTGCCAAGAGAAAACAGCATCGCATTATAAAAAAGTGTAGTGTAAACTCACCTTAATTATTCGACTTACGCTCGTGTGAATGCAGCTTAACCCACAGATTCATGATGATTTAGTCTATGGTTTGTCACCGCAAGAAGGCATCCGTCCGTCACTGTCATTGTGTGTTACTCGCCGCCGTTATTTTTGAAAATTTTGATTTTCGTTTAAAAGATAAAATAAAGTACAAATTCAGTGATTAAACGTATTTTCTTACGAAGAAAAAGTTTACAATGAAGGACGTGTAGATGAAAGTGAACCGAACCAGACTAGCGGGGGTCCAGTCGGTTCTTCTGACGGTTTATCCTCGTCATTTATATATTTCACACGGCTAAACTGATTTCCAATAGCAGCTTTGATTTTGTCAGTGGATCGAGAGTCCATAATTTAAGGTGTACTTAACTACCTACTTTAAAAAACCTTGTTTGTCGTAGATTTTAAACAATAAAATTGTTTTATTGATATCTGAAGTTTTTCGATGCCATTGTAAACATTTCTACTATAGGTAGGTACCTACGCGGCGTGGCCTAAATCATCGGCGACGTGCGCTGCGCCGATCAGCGTACGCCCCTAGTACCTATCTACATATATTATGAACTTGTACGCTTGTACTTTATTCGCGTGGATCCACACCTGTGACAATTCCACGCGCCGCCGTGGCTGCGTGTCCGTAACAGTTACGCGTGACAAAAACAAATGTAGACCATATAGAAATCTTTGATGTGGACGGTAAATTCCATCCACACGCGGCTATGTGACACGACCTAATGTCACGCAGCGATCCACTCAGAGGCCCACGAACGAAGGCCGAACATTTCAACGTGACATTAACATTAAGTGGCTTAACACGCGTAACATTTGTAGCGAGTGTGGACGGTATTTTTGTACTATCACGCTCCGATGTCATGCCAATCCATCAGAAGGCGTTTTTTTTTCAAAGGATTTTCTGCCCTGTTCTAGGTAAACGCAACCGTCCACACTTTCATCTTTGTCACGCGTGACAGACACGCTGCAATTATTTTGTGCCTCAGCCTTTTTCACGGATCGGCTCGGCGCACGAGTCGGTGCATTACGGTGACTCTGACTCGGTACTCTGACGACGGGTGGTTTGTGCATTGAAGATGGGCGATTATTACTGATTCCAACAATCGGATGGTTTGATACCACTAATAATAACATAATCATATCAGCCCATAGACATCAACTGCTGGACATAGGCCTCCCCCGAAGAGCATGACGACCGATTCCGAGCCTTCACCATCCACCGACTTCCTGCGACTGCTTTAATGTCATCGATCCATCGAGTGGGGGCCGTCCTACATTTCACTTTCCAGTTCGTGGTCACCAACCTTAAAAGGTTGACCTTAAAGGTCGAGAACCTTTATTCCCTAGTTATTGGTTCGGCGAGCTATATGGCCTGCCCATTGCCACTTCAACTCACTTTATAATAACAATCGAATGTAAAAACAATCGATCGCTAGTTTGCAAAATCGAATAAAACCACTAGTTTCATTCATTCACTTTGTCATACAAAATGGAGCATTTTTCTCTCCTACAAAAAGGTCTAATTTTAACTGTTAATCGTAGTAAATAGTTACTGATTTTAGAACCGCTAATTCATTCTATCAGTTCGCCATAACTGAGCACAACACTAAACACTAAAGACACGGCAAAATGACACGATCTCTTCTACATGACAGGACTTTTTGGCCAGTCTACGAGGGTTGTCCGGTTTTGTGTGACGTGAACGAAATACCAAACAGCGGCAGGACGTCGCGGTCTTCTTCTTTTTTATACTCTGTGGCTTATTTGCCACAATTTTGCCAGTGTCAAGTGTATTAAATATATTGTTTTTAAAAGTTCTCTATTTGTCGTTAAAAATACAAGTATTATAATCTAAACACAGTTTAGTATAACACAACAGTTAATTAATATAAATTATATCTTTGCAGGCTGCAGCGCCTATATAAGTTTTTTAATAAAATTATTATTTATGCTAAGTTAAACTTTGTAAATCTTAATATACTTACAGCTAACTATGAATTTGCTTTTAAAGCTGACTATGAATCAAGCTTAAACTATGACCTTAGCATTTTATGAATGTAGGTTCATCTGATTGATTACTTTGTCACACACAACTAGGTAGGTACAATCTGTTACTATTAACAAACAAGGTAGCGTAAAAATGGTTTCAATGCGGACAAGCATAGTTGTTTACGATCTACCCGCGGAGCGAGCTGACCGAGCGCAGTAACAACAGTTAACCTGTCGGCTGCACAAGCCGATAATATAAGTACAAGGAACGCGATTGGTACTTTGCACGCGAACATTTTAATTTTATTAATAATTATTATTTAATTAAATATATTGATTGTCGCATAACAACATAAACAAACGTTTGGAAAGAAATGATGACTTTCAAAATTCCCGTGAAAAGTCTTTGACTAAATTACCAACCAACAGTTTTCGTCTTTTGACAAGATAGCCAAAGACAATCGATCGGCGTCGCAGTCTGTCTGTCGGTCATAAATGACTTTGACATTGCATAATATTGAATAATGTCAGTCAATTCATACTGGCCTAATCATGGCAGCCCTGCTCATTGATGTCATCATCGCGAGTGGTCATAGTTTGTGATGATCATCGTAAGATAAATTTATTTCGAGTTTCTTGTGTAAATAATCTTAATTAGCTTACTTAGAACAAATCTAACCCAGTTTTTTACTTCGTTGGAGATTTCATTAAGTGATAGATTCCTGATTCACTGCAATTCTTATGTTTCGAGGACACCGAGGTAATTCAACAAATTGAGCTACGCAATTACTCATTCGTCTAAAGACTAACATTATTTTCTTCGTGTGGGATGCACATCGTTTACTTAGTTCTATTTCCTCTTATCAATATTTTCCCATAGATCTTGGAAGAAAAGACATTGCATTGTTGCACTGCACTTTCGGCCATGACAAGAATGTTGACCTTTATTATATTTCCTTAAACTATCCTAATTATCCTTCCTGTTCCTAGTTCCACTGCAGTATGCCTGTTAACTATCCACACCCATTTGTTATGTACCATTAGTCATCGCACATTTTTATTTCAGGTGAGACCATGTCAACATTACTCATGACAAAACTGTGAATTCGAATCAGTGAAACTTGCGTGCAGTACCATGTCAGGTACAGAGCAGAACATATTGAACTCAATGCAGCAATTATCCATGCAACCAGGGAATAGTGCTCCTATTGAAAAGCCCACTCAAGTGGTCACTCCTGCTATAAACAGAACCCAGCCTTCAACTGCAAAAGTTACTCCAGTGAAACAGGCAGTCTCTCCTGCTATAGCTACTATAGACAGACTTCTTAGTCTTGGCGCTAATATCCCTCCTCCTCCCCCAGTCATCACAAGACACTCAGATATGGACCCACATACTGTGGAACAACTGCGAGCTGTTAAAGAACTCCTTACAGCACAGGAAGAGGAAGCACAGAACCTCAGAGACCTTAACCATGATTTAAGAGAAAGGTTTGAAGAATATGAGACAAAAATAAAGAAACTGACTGAACAAAATGAAGAATATGGAGAAAAAGAGAAAACTCTATCACAAAGGGTAGCAGAAAAGGTGAAAAACAACAAGCAAATGAGTGTAGTAATGGAAGAATATGAGCGCACTATCTCATCCCTCATTGGCGAGCGAGAGGCTGAAGCCAAAAGATGGACAGAAGAGAGAAGCACTCTTGTGAGAGAAAGAGATGAGGCAGCAGCTCATCTTGCATCTATGGAGCATGCTTTCAATGATGTGCACACAAAGTATGAAAGGTGTAAAGTTATCATTCAAGGCTACAAATGTAATGAGGAGACTCTGAAGAAAACTGTGGAAGAGAACACAGATGCTATTCAAAAGTTAGAAGCCAGATATGAGACTCTGCGCCAGCATGCTATGCAGCAACTGAACAAGGCAAACACAGAACTTGATTCTGTGAAGAAATCACACCAGTCTGAAATATTAAAGTTGAATGCCATGCTGAAAAAAAGTGAAGTTCATTCTTCATCTCTGCAAGAATCACTTGCACAGAAAATTAAAGACAACGAGGAACTCACAGCTATCTGTGATGAGTTGATCAACAAAGTTGGATAAAAATCCTTATAATGTACTGCGTTATGAAACTGATTTTCATTTACTAACATGCATTTTATAATAACTTTATGGTATTAAAAATGTTAACATATTGGAGTAACATTACATGAGCATGGTATAGAGCTTGGTTAACACTAAACAGAGAGCTAGTACTACTAGCTACTGTTACCGTGTTAATTAACTACTCATAAAATATAAAGATATTTTTTTAATTTTTATTATTGTGCAATCATCCCATGTCATTTTTTACTTTTGTACAATTTTATAATTTTAAGACTTAAGTTTATTATTGTCTTGTGATGTTTTGACTGTTATTTGTATTGAGAATTTTGTATTATTCAATGTAATTTGGTGCCTATCCATAATTTATAAAATTATGCACATATATATTATGAATCCTTACATTGTCCTCATGTTATGTAACCCAATTTACTGAACCATTACTGTCTGTCACTGCTAAGACTTATTTAGTTACTATAAATAAATCCAAAGATGTGTGATCTGTGTTGAGATCCAATTATGAATTTGAGATTTAGATCTATTATAAAGAATATTTTTATCTTGCTTCTTTGTAATTATTTTCTAGATCTTAGCTGCCATATGTTTCCTATTTAACTTTGATAATAATTACTAATGTGTGTAAAAATAAGATTTACAGCAATTATGAAGTATTTAATTAGGTACTTAGTTACAGGAGTTCACTGAACTTGTTACTCATTTTGCTAATTTAAAGGCTATTATAGTAGTCTAGTCTTGTAGGTACCTGTAATACCAGTTGTCCAATTTCCATTAGTTTTCATCTTAGCTGTAAGATCACCCTAACAAGTAGTTGTTAATTAAAACAAAAAACTGTTGAGTGAACTAGTGACGAAGTTCACTTTACAACAGCCCTGTCTGTATTATACACCTCAGATAACATTATGTTGGTTGGAACTTACATAAATCTATGAAAGGAAAGAGTCGACCTTTCCATGAAAGAAGAAGATAGGAGGCCTAAGTGTACTTTCATAACTTCCACACAATTTATGTGATATTACTATATCCTGATTAAAACATAGATAGTTGAGATTAGTAAATAGATGTGCCTTCAAAAATCTTCGCCATCCGGGAACACCAGTCCCATTGTTACTTAAAACTGAATTTCTGATGAATTTTAGTTCCTTAACATGATTTTGCTGGTTTGGGACATAGGTAAATGTTATTGATGAGATTAATCTAAGCTAACAATTCAGTATTAGACTAAAGTTTAACACAAAATGTTCAACATTCCACAACATTTATTTTTCAATGTTTTAATACAGTCCATTATTTCATCCTACAATCATATAAATAAAAAATAATTAGCCTGAAACTGCTTGAAACATTTAACAAAAATATTGTTTGTACTAAATAAAAGAGCTTTTATGTTTTGGCTAATTTAAGAGTAACTTTAGCAATACTACAACATATTTTTATATTTTAAAATTACTTATCTGCATATTATTCATACAATAAAAATAAACTGTTTCAATTTGTAGTTTGATTTGTATACAAAGCCTTTTTTAACATGCCTCTATGTTGATATACCTACTTGTACAAAAGTATAATAAAGAGTTTAAAAGTTGTACCTAGTAGAGAGCTACTCTGGAACAGTAACTTATCACTATTTGAAGAACAAATAAATACTTATGTTTCAATAATTTAATTATATTTACAGAGTATATAATCAGATAACTATTTGGCCTAACTATCAAAAACAAGTGGAAGACTTTGTTGTGTAAAACATTTCAAAATAAATATTTTAGTTTTTAGTTTAAAAAATATATTTAATATTTACTCAAGACTTCTTTTTCAAAAACTTATATGTGTCCTTACTAACTAAGTAACTAATGGCTGCAACTACTGTTGAGACAGCAGTTACTCCAAAAAGGACTTGCATTGCTGGATGGTCTACATAACCAAAGACTGGTGAAGCTAGTGTGGTGCCAACCTGAAAGTTATATACTTTGGTTAATATTTTACCCACAAAATAGGTACATACCTACTGCTATAGGCAGTTTATTTTATCATTATTTCGATTTAAAAAAAAAAGGAGTTATACAGTTTAAGCATGCGAAGCGGTGGCTGATTGCTAGTTTTTATAATAATATATGTTTGTTACTTACAAGTACAAGTTGCACAGCAGTATTGACTTTGCTAATAAATGTAGGCGCCAGTTGTGCTGTTGCATTCGTAACATCGAAGTATCTACTCAATGTCCTCTGAAAAGTACAAATCCACCATTACTATTACATTAGGTAGGTAACTAATTAAATTTAAAATTTGTCCCACCTTATTATGACGACCGATGTGGCGCAGCGGGCGCAGGTCCGCCTGCGACGCGGAGGTTGCGGGTTCGATTCCCGCCTCGGGTCAAATGTTTGTACAATCTACAAATATTTGTTCTGGGTGTTCTGGGTATTATTATATATAATAAAAAATATCTATCTATGTATTGTATTGTATTAAGTATATATCAGTCATCTAGTACCATAACACAGCTCTGTTTAACAGTAGCTTATCTTGGGGCTAGATGATGCTGTGTGGATTGTCCAGCATTATTTATTTATTTATTATTATTACTATTTATTAAGTCAGAAAACAACTTTTATGCCAATAAATGCATAGGGGTGATGAAACCTCCCCTATTCCAAGTTAGAGAATACAACACAGTAAAACCCTTCTAAAGAGTTTTAGTTATAACCACCTAGTCGTTTTTGCGTTATAATGTGAACAGATAGACAGGAATTATAAAAATGATTGATTTTAAAGTAGCATTTCTAATGTACAATTTTATTAATATTGTCTATAGATATTTACTTACAGGAGGTGGTAAGCTAATGTATCTGATCACAAATCCAGCTATGACCAAAGCAACATCGCGTCCTACAATGAGCAATGTCAGTGGGAGTGGTATCAGGTTCTGCCAGGTAAGAGTAACAAAGAGTGTTGCTATAAGTACTTTGTCTGCCAATGGGTCTAAAAAAGAACCCATTGTGGTTGATTGCCCTTTCCAGTTTCTTGCAATCCATCCATCTAGCTGTTGGAAGAAATAGTTCAAAATTATATCTACAGAAATAAATTATAATATGAAGCTATTCAATGGTACTTTGTACCTTTACCTTACCAAATCAGTCACACCAGCAAATACCAATAAACCCAAAGCTAAATTGTAATCACTTTGCAATATCACATAGCCCAAGTATGGTGACATTACTATTCTCGCCACACATAGCACATTTGGTACTGTAAACATATTTTCTTTCTGTAAGTAAAAATAGGACCAATTTAATAAGTATTGAACATAATATAAATACAATATTAGCAACATACAATACAAAGTGCCTACCTCTACCACACCTTCAATTCTCTCTTTGACTTTAGCTTTAGTCTCAAGAATGTCTTTTATGATAAGTTGCTTTTTCACCCGCAGTATTTCACCAGTCAATTCCCTTTGGTGTTTGATGTCTCTAACAATTTCTTCACCTCTTAGTCGGATTTTCTGTTCAGTATCTTTAAGCTGTTCTCTTCTGGACTCAAAAGCATCTTTGATAGTCTCTGCTTTCTTCTCTAACGTTACAAAATGTTTCTTTTTCTCAGTTGAGTAAAAGCAAGGCAAAGATGTCTCAAAAGAATATTGCACCACCTGTGGTTTAATTGTAAGAATGAGCATGTATTTCCGGATAGAAATGTTAGTATTTTGCTTAATACCCGGTCGGTATAGGTTTGCAATCTGTTTCATGAAACAGGATCTGCTAAATAACCTCATAGTTACAGCTTAATAAGCAAACCACGTCTATTATAATGTTTAAATGTTTTACACAGACAAACTTTCTCCTTAAGGTGGAAAGAAACCTAAATCTCCCATATAATTTTCACAAAAACATTCTCCAAACCAAAATAATGTAAATAAAGCTTTTTTTTTAGTTTTTTGTTCTGTTTTGACTTGGTTGCTTAGTTGTTGGCAGGGCTGGATTTAGTACGATGAAAACGATACCTTAAAAAATGGTAGTATTTCTATGAAAACTAAATTGTAAAACTAACTATTATCTAAAATCATTATGAGTGTTGTCGCGTAAATTACTAATTTATACCGAGCTCGGTTTAGTTTAGTAATTAGGCGACTAATTACTCAACTTTCGATAACTTTTCAGCTGAAAAGCTCATAAAAAAATAACTTATTCAGCTAAAATTTTTCGTAGCTTGCTTCGCTCACCTTTAAACTATACTAATTAAAACCTACTTACGTAAATTGAGTTGATAAGCTCATAAACTTTAAGATATGATACAATTTTTAACTTGTTGTCTTATCAGGCTTCATACGCCTAAAGTAAATTGAGTTCTAAAGCTCATACAAAATTAAAATATTTAGAGCGTCAATGCCAGTTTTTCGCTAAGGTATCTGTTTCATAAAACTAATATAAATTTTAACATAATTATTTAGAGCGTCCCAGACAAGAAACATACTTGGTCCCAGATACCAAAGCGTCAGAAGACCCGCGTAACTGGTCTGGCATTTCTCCACCAGGTTCCTTTTTTTTATCGTTTCGCGAGAAGACAATATAAATAACTTGATTTTTAAGTTTTTAAAATTATTTTGATAACTTTATCATACAATTTCTAAATATTGGTATTTTGAAGCGTATCCTGCCAGGATGCCCTGGCTCAAAGGCTGGATCCGCCATTGGCTAGGGGCATTTGTTACGGGCCTCGCGCTGGCTTAATCCAGCACTGGCAGTGTGCAGTGCCAGATCGAAAAACTGCCAATGACAATGTCATAATATAATGATGTCAACTGTCATATCCCATCTGAAAGCACCGAAAACACTCGGGTTGTCCTTTTCTTGCAGGTTAGAATAAATCACCTTGTTTCCAAATTATGGTTGAGTCTCCCTCTGTTAGACCGACTATTTTTCATACTCAAACCTCCATCGATGTACAGTTTTAAATCTTGTCGACTTGAAATTGGCAAAATTGTGGCAAACTCAGCCACAGACGCCATAAATAAAAGAAGAAGAAGAAGAAAACACTCGGGGTAATGTTGGTTGGTAATTTAGTCAAAGACTTTCCAGGAGAATTTTGAAAGAAAAGTCATCGTTTCTTTCCAAATTTCGTTTGTTTACGTTCCTAAGCGACAATCAAACTAATACACTTGACACTGGCAAAATTGTGGCAAACTAGCCACAGAGGCCATAAAACAAAAGAAGAAGAAGACAAATTGAAATGAAACAACAAGGCAAAGTTGTGGCAAACTCAGCCACAGACGCCATAAATAAAAGAAGAAGAAACAACAATAATCAATGTGAAGAAAATGTCTCTAGCCTGCCCATTGGTCGAAAAAAAAAAGTGAAAAAAATGATACAGAGTTAGTATAATTTTTGCTCCAGTAGCTTGGTTTCGTTTATATTTTATTACGAAAACCCAGAATAAGTTCTTTGAGTGGACTTTATGCTACCCGTGTAAACAAAACAAATGATTTGATTTTGTTGTTGTATTGTGTTATATAGCATTACAAAGTACCTACTTTAAGGTAAGTACATAGCATTACTTAATCTCTTTAAAATATGTAAAATAGAGATTTGTTTAGCAAAGGCTTTAATTATCTACTTAAAAAGATTCTATTACACTATACTTAGCTTACCTTAAATTTTAAAATAGCTGTCCTAAATTTTTAACACATTTTGTGTTTAAAACCACTAAAACTATGACTTGATAAAATAAAAAATAAAGTATTAATTTAGGCACCTATTCCCAGGTTTCCATTCATTGTCCTTATGGTTTGTGGGCTTTTATTTGCCTTCTTAAGATACCTACTTTGAATGCATCCTCTACGTACAATTTCTGGTTTGACCATTAGCAAAACCTTTATGTAACACCAAATCTTATTGATTAATTGAAGTAGTAGGTATTGTAGTACTGTTTACCGACACATCAACTAACAATAACAAAACATGAACCTGTGCCATATATTAATAAAGATATGCCTTTAACTAACCCTTTAACAATTTGAGTAGGTGACTAGAGATCTGTGAAGATCTTGACCAGGCTTGAGGATAATGGTTGTGATCCTTTTTTCTTCAATAAATAGGAAGCAATATTAAGTTAAGTGTTTTGTTTCCTTGTTAAAACTTATACTTATTCATTTGAATATAGGTAGGTACTCATTAGTTAAGAAATGTAAATATTTTTAAAAGTTCTTGTATAACGCATTGGATGTCTTCTGTAATGTTGTACTTATGGTTAATAAATTGAATTTGAATTTAAGAGGTACCTACCTACTTAGATCTTTAAAAGATTGCACTGATAGAAGTGTGAATATACATATAATATCATCATCATGTCAGCCTTCTAATGTTGCCACTGCTGGGACACTGGCCTACTCTCAAGCGAGAGTGGTTGGGTCATAATCCACCAAGCGGACCCAATGCGAATTAGTAGGTGGCACATGTTTTTAAAATTCTTAGTACATGGACATGCTGGCTTCCTCACGCAGTTTTTCCTTCGCCGTATGAGAGCACTGGCATTGTGCACATAATTTTTTTGAATATAAAAATCACATCCGGATTCGAACTCACAACCTTTAGGATTGGAAGGCGGGGTCACTACCACTAGACCACCAGTGCTCTATAAATAATATAGATCTGTTCAAGGAACAGTAGTATCTCTTTTTATGTGGGAATGCATTTTTATGTTGGAAAAACACCGAAATTTGTTTGTGTGTACCTTACCTACCTACACATTGTAGCTAAAGAAATTTCATTACAATTATTAAGTAAGTTGACTTGTGACCTAGGCAGACGGGGCACACTGATAATGTGACACAATTAGTTATCTATTTACAGACTGTAGAAAGTATTCATGTTATAGATATTTATGTATGACTGCATAGACAAATCAAGATTTCTTTAGCACTGGTTTATAATTGAGTTTATGAAAGTACATAAGGTAACTTTTAATTTATTTCTAGTTTACCTTAAAAATATATTATCTAGCTAATTGTTTTATTAAACAGCAGGGTACAAGTTATTTTTTCTTTCTTTATAGAGCAATCATGAAGGAAGAAGAGCTTAAATATGTCCTTCATCTACTGGATAATCTTACTGAAGAAATATTTGAGGTATGTTGCTGTAACAAATAAACTCTTATCTAACTAACTAAACATCAAGTGGGTTGTACGCTTGGCAACCAAGCCAACTGTAGTGGTAAAAAAAACATTTAATATGACATTGTTATACATAAAACTTTGTTTACAGGAACTATTACAATTTCATTCTGATATAGAAGACTCAAAACCAGTCAAAGATTTGAGTACCGAAACTTTAATATTTATCAGAACCAATTTCAAAAACAATCCAGTTACAACTGCATACATTCTCAATTATATTCAGGAGCACATTAATGATATGCATGTAAACAAAATACAATCAACCTATCAAGAAGTTCTGAAGAATGAACTAACTGAAAATAGCTGCACAGATAAGCTGATTACATTCATGTCCTTGATCAAATGTCACGATCATTTTGTATCTCATTTTATGCACCACATTTTAAGGCCAATTTCTGAAGAGAACCATAGGCAGTACAGAAAGCAAATCCTTTTAAGCCTTGTGCCACATGGTAGGCCAGAACTGTTACAGTTAGTTGCTGAAACTATGCACAACAATGAACCTCAAAAGGAATTCAAACTCACCCCTGAGAACATGCTGGAGCTCTGTTACCAAGAAAAAACCCATTGGCTTCTCAAAGCAGCTCAAGTGTACAAAAATCAGCTACATGACATGAAAAACATTACATTCAAAATAAATAACTTTACCAAACAAATCCTCATAATGGTGCTTATTGATCTCACTAACAGTCCTGAGACTTACGATCTGCCTTCTCTAGTTCACCAGCTCACCAACATATTCTCTATCCTTGATACATACACAACTTCAGATGATCAGTTGCAATTCTACTTAACAGAAGTGAAAAGAGAGCTGACTCTCATAAAGTTTTGTCTTGAAAGTAACTGTAAGATCATGACAACCTCGATATTCAGTCAGGTATTGGCTCAAAGTGCACTGGCTGTTATATCACAAGTGTGTCGTCTTTCGAAAGTCGACAGGTATAAAGTTTCTAGACTATTGAACACCAACAATGAATTTCTAAGTGAACTGATGTCTCTGAGCAGCAAAGTTGAATTAAGAAAGAAAGGTGGAAGCAGCGCTAATTGGGATATACTGACATACAACAGTTACTGTGCAATAACAAAAGTGATTGATAATATATTGAACTCAGCTGAAGGCTTCGAAAATGCGAATGAGTCCTCATCCTTGGATGAAATCAAACGCCTTTTACTGTCAATCCAACCACTGCAATCCTGCCTTGAAGTGATAGAGAACATATTCTCCTGCTTGTTTTTAAGATACGAATACTTGTCTTGCCATGAGCACAGCCAGGACTTCCAACAGTGTGGGGCGCATTCGGAATGTTCATATTTCTATTCCAAGAAACAGACCAAAAACTCAAAGAATCTGAACAGTAATAATTCAGGGTTCATGTGCAATTCGTTTACAACTCAGCACATCCTTAACACTCTAAAACTGTGCCTGGAAAAGTTGGAAGATAATGTAATTATTGAAGAATTGGAGTCCAACGTAAGGGATAGATTCAAACACCTGCTAAAAGTGGTAAACCATTCTATTTGGAAGCTTCAGCTGGTGTCGAACCTCTCCCCTGACACAAGTCCACTTTTACTGAAGCTGTGTCTTGACTATGTCGAAGTGGACAACAGCAGTGACGATGAATCTCAAGAAATAGACTCTAAGCCTTTGAGAAAGAAGCCTAAGACTAGAAGACGACACACCAACAATAAGTACGAACTCGATCAGGGTATGCTTGCGTCTACTATTTCGGCTACAGATGATAGTAAGTACGATACTTACCTGTAATGATATTAGTCTTGCGTAAATACTCAGAAAGTATCTTTGTCTTTTATTACAGTGTGCGTGTCATCTCCAGGCACTACAATCGATTTCATATCCATAATGCTGGCGAAACCGACGTCTCTAGTTGCACTGGCGTTGTACCATAATGACTTCCCAAAGGCCAACCAGATTTTAGAGGTAAGAAGCGTTATGATTATTATATCGTGGTTTTCTCCATATTTATAGAACGAAAGGATTTGTCTTGCTTGTATTTTTATTGTTTCGATATACTAACTGAGCTTTCATAGTATTTGTCAAAGAAGTCTTTCAGCTCCGAACGGTACCTATATCCACACAAGTTTCTTGTTAGGCAAGATATTTGCATCTTCAGTCTTCACATATATTTGGATAAAAATAACAACGGAAATGATAAATTTATGATAACTTATAAAACTGAGTCCATGTATGTACCAGCTGGGGGTTTGTTGGCCTTAACGTTGTCTTAGCCTCAATGATTGACTTTTTGTTTAGTTCCACGATCGCTATAAACGGCATAGGGTCGCTAGTAATAAATATAGCCTATGTTACTCAGGGATAATGTAGCATTCTAATGGTAAAAGAATTTTCGAAATCGGACCAGTAGTATTAGTGCAAATAAAAATACAAAAATGTTTCCTCTTTAAAATATTAGCATAGACTATGGTATCTGTGGTATTATTATTTTGTAAGCCTACAGAATCCTCATAAAATGTCCGAACTCCTCATAGCAGTCCTTCTCGCGCTCAGTTGCTTCGTAATTAATAATGCCGCCTCGTTTCGTCACCAGTATCCCAGGTGGGTTTAAAAGGAGATAGTCCTTCGCTTCTTGTATGGTTTGTTGGGGCTTAAAAATCTTGCAGCACAAACAACAGGAACACCAACCTGTTGAATAGATGATTAGGTATGAGATTTTCATCAGACACCAGAGTGGTGTGTAGTGACTGGTAGTTACAAAGTATCTAAATAAGTATTAGTATCATCATCGATTCTGTAAAACTGAAGAGTTTGACGGACCTTTTGGACAATTTGTAGTGGCTGACAAAGACATTTTAGTACGTTTAATGCCAAAACTGGTATCGACCTGTAGTTACTTACTAAAATCTGTATCTCACCTCTAGTAAACCACAACGGTACAGCTATTACAAGATACATTATGACCCATATCCCAGCAATCTTCCAAGCGTGTTTCGCCAAAGTGTTGAAATCTTGCTTTCTATAAAACTCGTCGAACAAACATGCTATGGTCTCAATGATGCCGTAAATAGTTTGGTTGCCACTGATGCTATTGAATTTATGTTCTGTCCCGTTGTGAGAGTTGTTGAATGGTGTTATATTATTAAATGAGTTGAAGAGCCGAATGCCTCTCTGTTCTGGAATGGGCGTCATAAATAAGTGAAGCGCGCTATTATTGAATATGGCGATAGCTGATAAAAGTTATGAATATCCCAGACTAGACAGACAGACAGACAAGTACCTATAAATATTGAGCGCTTTTTTATGTCAATTATTCGGACGAGAGTTTATATCATTTGATATTTGTTACTATCACCTGTGCCGAACCAATTTCTTTGATATTTGGTTAAGGTATAGATAGATTGTGACCTGCATTGAAACAAACTTTTATCCTAGTAAACCACGCGAGGGAAGCCGCGACCAAGCGTTAGTTATAAATAAGTAAGTACCTATTAGCGGGTTATGAAGTTTTAGCTAACCGGTTTAAACTTACCAATTCCAACAGTGCTGGAAGCATTAGTTGAAACATTATGTTTTGCATCTGTATAATATCTCACCGAATAATCGTATTCTACTTTCTCATTTGTATCATTACTTTGCTGTGTTTGAATGAGTCGATCATGCTATAAGAATAAATGAATCATAGTAAATACAAAACAGTAACGTTAGTAACAACTGTGTACATAATATGAACGCTGTTTATTATTATACCCAGGCGGTCAATAACTTCCAGTTCTTACTGATAACAATAGCGATAATTATTGTAAATATTAATTAAGTAATTAAGTAGGTACCATGTTTGTTTTCTTAGCTAAAATATGAATATTTATTAATATCAACGACAATGCAAAATATAGTTCAATGACCGAATCTCGACCTATATTAAAACGTGAGTGTAACTCTTAGAATACCTAAATTCTTAATGTCTTTGCACCGCATAGAGAAAAAGTTCGTATAAAATCAGTTGGCCGGATTTAGGAGGCCTACCTTTATAATCTGGCGTAAGTGCCGATAAACTTACTGATGTTGTCATTGATATTGATATCATTCTGTTGTCCATTTTCGTATTGTCCATCATAAATGTCCTTGGTGTGGTACCTTTATCTATTACTCTGGCAGAAGCACGGTAACTTTCCATAGCTTTTTCGTATTCCCCGCTAGCAATCCTGTAGGTAGTAATATATTATCAATCAGCTTATGAAGTTTAGAACTTTCACGGACTTAGCTGAACCATAAAAACTGCCACGATAAATCGCTTTTGTCCGCAAGATAGACATATGGCTGGATCTGTTAAACTATGTAGGTACCTACCTATTACAGATAGTTCAACTGATGAATGACGCGGGGAATAATATATATGAAAAAAGTTAAATAGTGATTAGTAATTTCTTTAGCTGAAGTATCTTTTCGCAAATATCGAAGTAGATTGCGTAAATATACTTGCTTATCAAATTCTTGAAAAAGTTTATCTTCATTCAATTTTTTTTGACGTTTGGTATAGGGTCCACTCCATATCTCGTAATTATCTTCATTTATATTCAATTCTACTTTAAGATCGCTGTTGTCGTTTAGGAAAATGTTGTTTGTCTCTTGTTGAACTAGTCCATCTTGATAATATTGAATCATTTTTCCTTGCACCTATAAATAGTAAAGTAACAAGAAATTAAATGAAACTAAAGTTCAACATTTTATTGTCAAAATATATATTGACAGTTCTTAGTTCCATAGTCAAGAATCGATCGAGTTTTTAGGCTTGAATTCTGAATCTCAGCTATTTCTATTTCCATTTGAGATGTTTTTATACTTTCAGATGTTCGATTTGGCAGATTCTGAAATTGCAACCGAAGTAACATTCACGGAACAATTTCGAAACTTGATAGCTAAGATCAAGAACATCATTTATTACAGAGACGACACACGCTATCCAACGAAAGAACTTTCGGCACTATCCGTCGTATCCACTGAAGTCATGGGGCTCGTTGAAGGGTTTTTAGCATCGAATAGGGCTCCAAATTCTTTTGACATAATGGAACTGGGTGCTAGACACCCACATTTACAACTTTATAACCATCAAAACTCTCGCTTTATAAATGCTGTCGATATATTATTAAGCAGTGGACTCAATAGAGAAATCACTTACGGCCTTATAAACGTGGTAGAGAGAAAGCTTGCTGAAGTCAGAGACTCCACTGACATAGCGGCCGTCAAAAAGACTAATTACATACGCTTCGTCGAAGATATAGCTAGCGTTATGTTTGAAATATTCGGAAACACTGAAAAGTCTTTCAATTTCGCGGATAACATTTGCGGGCTGATCACAGACTGTCGGGTTCCGATCAAACATAAAGAGTTTTGTAAGTTGAACCAGCTGTCCAAAGAACTCCGACAGTCCTGTGAAGATCTGGTTGACATTACCAGCCCATGTGAAGACAAGGGTTTGGATCAAAACTTGCTGCAGAAATACCATCAAATCTACATGAACGTTGTCGCCGCGTCTGATAAAGATCTGTGCAATGTTGGCGAAGTTTGTCGACAGGGAACTAAAAAGACCAGAACACCTTACTTAAGAATGTGCTACATGTATTGCAAGACTGTGTCACAATTAGAACAGGAAGAGAATCGGTCGGGTGACACCATAGCCGACTTGCCCTACTTCGCCGTGCTAGAGAAGCCCTTGCATGATATTTTTGGCAATATGATTAACAACAAAGAAATTCCAGTAACTAATCTGGAGCCGATTTGCAAAAAGCTGAATGTGAATCTTATACCAAAGTTGATATTGAACTTTTGCCCGTCAATCACTCTAACTGGCTCTCACAAAGAAGCGTCCGAACACAATTTCAACAACTTGCTGCAAGTGGTTTACGATTTTAAGAATGCTGAAGAAAATTTGTTCTTAGATCCAGTTGCAAACTTCGCTCCATTGCCGAGATCTGCCGACCCTCAATGCTTGACGTACGTTGTTCTTCACAACTGGGTGCTGGCGCATATCATTAAGAAAATTCACACTTCGCCTGATGAGAACAGCTTACAGCAAAGCATTGACGCTCGCACAAGATGTCTGAACAATTATATGGAACTAGAAAGGTTTAATGTCACCAGAGACTTGTTCGGAAGTAACAAATACCTAGCTTCGCTTCACACGACAGTCGACCTTGATAAACTGTTTGTATTCATGCCGCAACTGATCGAAGCGGGAAAGATATTGAAATGCTTGAATATTATAGATTCATTGACGGAACGCCAGTTAATGTGTAGCGCGAATCTAAGCAACCTGCGAGATTTGATTCTGTTCAAGCTGGCAACGAATGCGAAGGTACAAAACAACTGGAGGTATTGCCATTACCTCAGGTGCCCCGAGTTGAAAGTGGATTTGATCTTAAATAACTTAAGCAGCTGGTCGGCAGAAGGCGCTTTAGAAGTGTTGGACTATTTGCGGTTTCTGTTGAACCACGAGTCTTTGGAAGAAGGCTTGTATGAGAAGTGCAGTGACTGGATGGTCAAGATTCCACTATACGATCAGGTAACTTTCACATTGATAAATGAAATAAAATTGCTGTGTGAGAAGTATAATTCAGTATTCATTTTAGATATCATCAATAATGGGAGCTAGCAACTGGTACTGCATTTATGAAAAATCACTAGAAAACCCAGAGAATATCATAGAGATCTTAATGGACAGTCAGCAGGTAAATAATATTGTTTGTATCATTGTTATTGATCTCAAAATAGGAAATGCGAACTCATTTATAATTTATTATTTTCCAGTTCAAACTATGTTTAGACTGGGCAGACGTGCATGAAGTGTCGGAAAACATGAAAAATCTGATTGTTTCAAATCTACTAAAGCAGCTATTCGAATACACAAACCAAGCCACTCCTGTCCTCGTCAAAAAGCTGCTGTTGAGACTCCCATCGACCGAAGCCATGGATTTGATACAAGACGAAATGTCCAAAGTCAGAAACATTGAAATCCTTCAAGTCTGTATCGACTTTATATCTGAAAACTCATTCGAACGCAAATGTTTCGAAAACATTAAGATTGGTCTTCAAATAATGCTGGAAATCAACACTAACATGAGGTTCATGTTCTGGGAGCTGATAGAAAACCCTCTGCTTATGATTGAACAGTTCATAATGAACTCAAAACTGGATGTGTTGGTCGATATTTTAAACAAAATATCGCCGAATCTAAAGAAAGATCCAAGCGGTGACAAACTTTACTACAACATCAAATCTATAGAAAGCTTGGTAATATCTCGGAACGCTGTGGACGCTTTACTAAGGTTTTACGCAGAAAAGGCTTTAGACATGAAGAATCCTAGGAACATTTGTCCCGTTGCGCCGAAACCGTCTGATGATTCGTTGATGCAGTCCATAGACTCTATAAACATAGAAGCGGCAACAAGGCCTTTTGTGATGCCAGATCAGATACCCACGAAGGAGCAGTGGGTCGAAGATTATTCTGTGGATAGGTGTATGCTGTGTCACACGTCGATATTTTCCATGATAATTAGGAGACATCATTGTAGGCGCTGCGGCAGACTCGTGTGCCATGCTTGCTCCAGGCATCGGATGCAGGTTTGTAACCCTTTTGTTTTGCCTCTTAGTTATGTAAGATTTGACATCCCATTTAACTACTTTTAGGGGCGACTTTAAACGGTTTTTTTTTTTTATTCAATATTTTATGTTTTTAAACCACGCGCCTGTTTCAATTTAAAACTGGTATTATATTCTGCTTTAATTGGCAATTTTGTAATTGTAATTTATTTCCACATAGTTACATAATTAATGCAAGGCACTGGTAGCTCGTCCTGCCATCTCATACTGTACTTTATAAAGCGCTCTAGATGACAAGAGATTGTGTATAAGTGAAAGACTTAAATATCATCATGATCAGACTCAGATATGTTAATGTCGGGGTTTTGCATTAATGTAAGCAATTTGTACATTTAAATTAATTTCCGCAGGTACCGACTTACCCGAGCGGGGTGAAACTGCGCGTTTGCGAAGACTGTTTCACACAAACAATGAACCGCCAGTCGAAGTGTTACCAGGAGAACATGATGCTCAGCAGTAACTCTGACTCCGCAAACAGTGGGGTCACCTGCCTCGACTGGTGCCTCAGCACTAGCGCGGGGAAGAACGACGCAGTGCGAGCCGAGTTCAGCTTTGAGTTCACGCCGAATGTCACGCTCTGCTTGTCTATTATGAAGATGCATTCTATCAATTTGGATTATCCGAGGTATATTTTGATGTACACAAGCGCGCGTGAATCATTGCATTTTAAATCTTAAATCAATGTCATGAATGACAATGATTTTCCAATAAATAACGTTCATGGCATCCATTTTTGGCCAAACTGGTACTGGTACGCAATCTTTTGCTTGTCAACCAACTCACCGACAGCGCTACCTGAGGTAACCGTATAATATTGCAATAATTGCAATTGTAAAGTTACAAATAATCTTAAGGCCCAAGAGATACGAAAATAGATTTTGGTGGCCACCAAGGGCAACATCGTATCTCTGCCTAAACTAAATAGAATAAAACTATTACAGAGGCATTAAAAAAAAGCTTATGATAGGTATCACAAACTGGAAGATGGATTTTTGAAAATTCCTTTGTTAAACAGAATAATAACATACAGTAGGTGGTGGCGCTAGTTTAGGTGCTGTATGCGCCTTAAATCAGGGCTTCTGTTATTTCTTTGGTACTTACTGCAAGTTTTTGTTTTTTGTAGTTAGGCCACTCTAACTTCATTGTTCAGGTTCCTGCTAGACCGAAGCGACGAGGTGGCGCGCGAGCTGTCGGGCGGCGCCGGCGGCGACGCGAGGCTGCTGGTGCGGGCGCGCCGGTCGCTGCTGCTCGCCGCCGCGGAGCTCTACTCCAGGACGCACCAGGACACGTGAGATCTTACTGCACATCATTATCATAGCCAATAGACGACCACTGCTGGACGTACACTTCCCTAACGAGCGCCATGAAGCACTTCAAAAAATCCTTTATCATAATTAGTAATAGTGTTATTTTGACATTTATGTGTCTGTCATTATGTGCATCATATCTATGGTCTTGTGTCATGTATGCTTGACTGTGCTCTATTCCCAGCAGTTAGTAGTAAAAATGCCCTCAGTGCTCGCGCTAGCGACCGACTTGTAATGTAAACATTCAAAGGGATTCGCCAAAAAACCGACAGCAGGGTGGAGCGCGATCGTGTGCTCGACGCTCGTCATCAAGCAGCTCGGCTCGCTGTACTGACATGTCGACTGTTAACGTGCTCACATCGAGCGAATATTCATGTTAGTCACCACCTTAGGGCTGCTTTTCCACCAGAGATGTGCGAGGATGTGTAGCGAGGGATGTGTTTGTTAGACCAATAGAATCACTTCATTTGACGACCGATGTGGTGCAGCGGGCGCAGGTCCGCCTGTGACGCGGAGGTTGCGGGTTCGAAATGAAATGAAATGAAATGAAATGAAATGAAATTATATAGTATTTATTTGCTTGAAGTATGGTATTATGGTATTAGGTTTGTTTTAAATGTGTGTGAGACATTCTTCGTCGTTGACCGACATGCAAACACAGATTTACACATAAATAAGTTAAAAATAAAATAAAATAATAAAATTATGTACCAACAAAAAAAAATATAAGTAATAGTCGCATATATAAAGAATTCTAAAATTAGAGCAAAATAAAATGTAAGATACAATATAATAGAATAAATTATTAATTATTAACGGAAAAATAGCTTAATATGATATAATAATGTCAATTTTCAAAAAATAAAATTTAAATAAATCAATAAATCAATACAATAAATAAATTCGATTCCCGCCTCGGGTCAAATGTTTGAACGATTTACAAATATTTGATCCGGGTGCTCTGGGTATTTTCTATATAAAGGGTCCGCCATCTAACTTTTTTTTTTCAACTAGTGCTTATTTCGTGAATGTTAGTTAACACTTAGCTCATGTCTGATTTGACAGATAATTAGTTTTATCCTTCCGCTGAACGAATATGGTTGTGTATACGCTTGAACAACGCTGGGAAATATTGCGACATTACTTTGAAAATCATGGTAATGTTGCAGAATGTGTGCGAAAATTGCGTACAGATTTTTGAAGAAGATAAGCACCGTCAGCTCCGTATGTTCGTTATCTTGTGAATAAAGTGAAAGAAACTGGCATCCTCATCGGTAAACCAAAGCGTGAAAAGCCAAAAACAGTGCGTACACCCGAGAATATTGGTGCTGTGGCAGAAAGTGTGCGTGAAGCGCCATCAACATCAATTCGCCGTCGTTCTCAACAATTGAACATTTCGGAGACATCATTGAGACGAATTTTGCATAAAAACCTTGGTATGACGCCATACAAAGTCCAATTGGTTCAGGAGTTGAAGCCAACTGACCATACAATGCGTTTTCGCTTCGCTAAGTGGGCCTGCGATCGACTTACAGAAGATGCCGATTTTGCCAAAAAAAAAACATCTTTTCAGATGAAGCTCATTTTGATCTTGGCGGGTATGTAAACAAGCAAAATTGTCGCATTTGGGGCACAGAAAACCCGCACGCATACATTGAAAAGCCGACGCACCCAAAACGAGTCACTGTTTGGTGCGGATTTTGGTCCAGAGGCATAATTGAGCCATTTTTCTTCGAAAATGAGCAAGGAGTGGCCGTTACAGTCAATGGCGATCATTATCGGGCCATGTTGAACGAATTTTTGTTCTCAAAAATTGAAGAGGAGGATATTGGCAACATTTGGTTTCAACAGGACGGCGCTACGTGCCACACAGCCGAAGCTACACTCGATGTTTTGCGCCCTGTTTTTGAAGATCGCATTATCAGCCGCAGAGCTGATGTCGTTTGGCCACCTCGGAGCTGCGATTTGACACCGTTGGACTATTATTTGTGAAGTGTCGACAAAGATAAGTGTTACGCCGACAAGCCAGAGACAATTGACGCTTTAAAGGACAATATTCGTGAAGCCATTGGTGAAATACAGTTGCACACAATCGATAATGTGCTTAAAAATTGGACCGATCGTGTAGGCTACTGGCCAGCCGAGGCAGCCATTTGAATGAAATGATTTTCCATTATTAATCGGAAGGATTGTACTTTCAAATAAAAAAAGAAATTTGAGAAAATATTCAGTAGTTTTTTTTTAATAGAATTTTCAAAAAAAAAGTTATTTGGCGGACCCTTTATATTAAAAAATATCTATCTATGCATTGTATTGTAATAAGTATAAGTATATCAGTCATCTAGTACCCATAATACAGCTCTGTTTAATAGCAGCTTACCTTGGAGCTAGATGATGCTGTGTGGATAGTCCAGCATTATTTATTATTTATTTATTTATTTATTTATTTACCTAGTCTCGCTCTCTCTGACAGCTTCAATGAAGTGATTCTATTAGTTCCAACAAACATATCTCTCGCTACACATCCTCGCTTAGCTCTGGTGGAAACACAGTCTAATGCTATAGCTTTCCCATTGGTGCGTTCCAGCGAGTGGGGTGTGCGTGCGGGCGCGGGCGCGGGTGCGAGGGTGGCGGAGACGGGCGCGGCGCACGCGGCTCGCTGCCTGGCGCACGCGGACGCCATGGCCACGCTCGTGAAACACCAGCTGCACCATCTCGTGCCCCACCAGGGCGCGCATCCCAGTACGTACTGTTAGAGGGGGTTAGAGGGGGTTTAAGAGTAGTAGAGTTCATAGAGCTCGTCCGGGGAAGGACTACCACCAGACCTATTTCTGCCGCCAAGCAGCTGCATTGCTGTGTTCCGGTTCGAAGGGTAGGTTTCCGGTGAAATTACAGTAGACTTTCCATCTAACGTTTCAGGGTGACAACACGCAAGTGTAGACATCTTAGTCTAAGATGTTGCATGCGTACAAAGGCTACGGTAATCGCTTACCATCCAGTGGGCCTACGCTTGGTTGCCACTTTAGTAGTACTTATAAAAATAAAAATAAATACAGACTATCCAATTCAATATTTTCCAAGACCACAATTGTTCGAACGATATAATTTTCTGACATCCTCGTTATTCGTTGCCAAGGAAATCAAGAATACGCGGCCACGCATGCGTATTGCGCCCCGCGCGTTATTCACAGCCCACTGCCATCTAGCGGCGACAGCATTCCTTACAGTACCTTCCCATCAGCTCTTCCAGCGGGGGACAATACACACAACAAACATCTATGTTCATCACACTAATCATTGTCCTGGAAGGCAATCGTACATATCTACAGCGCAGGCAAAGCTACTGCCAACTAAAGGTCTACAATGATATAGTTCGCACGGCGGATCTAGGCTTACGTGAAGTTAGCCGTTTGTGATGCGCAAAGACAATTTAGTTTGAAAAGGCTCCATTGCGCATCGAAACGGCTAACTTCACGACGGCCGAGATCCGCCGTGAGAACTATACATAGCTTCAAAGTTTCGGACTTGATTTTGTGTAGGTCCAAGCGCGGACATGCCAGCGCAAGCGAAAGTGTGCTATCTCGCTCTTGCTATAATTGGGTGGGGCCAACCGCATGACACTCACACATACAACGGTACCGTTCATACATACACAAACCATGCATTGGTGTTTGCGACGCGTTTACTAGTGATGAAGTGTACTTTCCATCCAGGTCAAATAGTTCGTTCCCTACTTGAAGCGGAGAAATGGGAGCTAGCGCTAGAAATAGCTACCAAGTCCGGCCTCCCGCGGAACAGCGTGCTCGCGGCGTGGGGCAAGGCGTGCCTGAAGGCGGGCTGCTTCCGACAAGCGCGCGAGAAGTTCGCGCACTGCTTCAAGAGCGCGCTCAATGTGTGCGCAGAAGTCACTGAGGATACAGAAACTACGGAAAGCCCCTTTGTGCATCGCAGGTATAGTTACTGCCAGAGGATATCGGCTGTCGTGAAGTTAGCCGTTTCGATGCGTAATGCTTTTTCGAATTAAATTGTCATTACTCATCGCAAACGGCTAACTTCAAGGCAACCGAGATCTGCTGGCAGTAAGTACTTTAGATCAGATTCTGAAAGATTCTAAACTGTACAACACAAATGGCTGTTGTCAAAATTTTTCTATTCAGTAAATGAGTTTTTAGAAAATTATTTTAGGTTCAAATTCGATAATTTTCATTTTGATATTTCCAATAAATCATAACATTCAAATTTTCGCACCACACATAAACACACTATTATTATAATAGCGAAAGTTTAGATGTTATGAATGGTTGAAGCTTATTATCTGGAAAAAAAACTACGTTTCCTGAGTCCCACGCGAACGTGTCGCGGGCAACAGCTAGTTTATAATATTTTATATTATTCTCATGTGTGTTTTATTTTATTTTAGTATTTTACGAATTTTATGTAATTATTTAACCAAAAAGTGTTTTTTATTGTTGTTATATAAACTTGTTTTTTGTTTTTGTTTACTAATCTATACTAATATTATAAAGAGGAAAGATTTGTATTTTTGTATTTTTGTTTGTTACGAATTAACTCAAAAACTACTGGTCCGATTTCAAAAATTCTTTCACCATTAGAATGCTACGTTAACCCTGAGTAACATAGGCTATATTTATTACTAGCCACCTGCCCCGGTTTCGCACGGGTGCGGTTCCATTGCACCCACGCGAAGCTGGGACGGACTTCTACTCTTAAATGTAAATGTAATTAGATATAACTCTTTGGTGAAACTGTCATGTTTTATCTGTATGTAAATAAATAAATAAATTGTGATTATAATGATTGTGACTGGTAACTGTATAACAGGTTGCGAAGTGTAAGGCACTCTGAGAGAACAAGCTCGGTGTCGAGCTCGGTGTCGGAGGGGCGGCCGCGCGCGAACCCGCCGCTGCTGAACGAGATCGTCTGCATGCTTGAGGATATCAACTACCCCGTCAACCAGCTGCTGTTGCACAAGGCTGATACCATCAAGGTGAGACAACTTGATCGTGACAGCCTTCTAATGTTCCGGAGCTCACAACATGCTTAGCTTAAAATCTATAGAAACCCAGCCGGGTTTTTGCCAGATTCTACTAGACTGGTGCGCGTGAAACTAGCGTAAATTAATCTAGCTTTAAGATTTTTCAAAGTAAACCTTGTGATTTCATTGAATAAAACTATTTCGAATTTCGAATGGTTCTCGAATGGCGACCGCGGACTGGAAAACGAAGTATATTTATTTTTATTTTATTTATTTATATAGCGGCCCGACTCGATGAACCAACTCGCAGGAAATCGATGGATGTCGAAGAATCAAGATCGGTCTTTATGGCGCTCTTTGGTAGAGGGCTATGTCCGACAGGGGACTTCAATTAGCTGAATATAATAATAATAATGATGTTGATGATGATTTTTATTTTTTATTTTTAGATCACAAACGAGAAACTGACATCAATGAATAAGAACAAAAAGAAAATACAACTGACTGAACCGGCTCTCAACATAATGCACACGCTGGCGAGCGTCAAGAAGATCAGGCAAGGCGACTACAGCGACTTCCAAACTGCCACATTACCACCCAAGAAAAGCTTAGCACAAGGTAAGCGTTGATGACTGGTGGCACAGGGAGCGGGCGCCCGGTTGATCGAGAGGTTTTGGTTTATTCCCGTAGCGGGGCAAATCGCATAATCTGCAAATATTTTTCTATCAATAACACAGTGACGTCGGTCGTCCGTTGGCGAGATGGGTAGACGACATAGTGAAAGTCGCGGGCCTTAAGTGGATTAGATTAGCACAGGATCGTGGTAGATGGCACAAACTAAAGGAGGCCTATACCCAGCAGTGGGTGAAGTCAGGCTGTGGATGATGATGATGATGAACACAGTGACAAAATATATACAGTGCTGAGAAACGAGAATAAATATTATTACTTTAAGCTTCTGGGATCAACATTGGGATGAAACAGAAATACACAACAGATCGAACTTTTATGTCCGATCTGTCACCCTTTTTGCAATAGGATGACAAATTGGGCTTTTATTAATTGAAGTTCTATCTAAAAAATTTATCTATTAATGTATTTAAAAGTTCACACTGTTAGTAGCAAGAAGACGGATAAAACCTTTTTAACCAATATTTTAACTACCTAATTTTCATTAAAAAACCTAATATTTACCTACCATGATTTGTGAGTTTTATTGATTCCCATTGTGTATGTTACGCCAAAATATCGGAAATCAATAAAACTTACAAATAATGTTTTTTTTATTTTTTTATACTACTAAAGTGGTAACCAAGCGTACGGCCCACTTGATGGTCAGCGGTTACCGTAGCCTATGTACGCATGCAACATCATAGGTATCACTTGCGTGTTACCACCCTGAGACCTTAGATGATAAGTCTCATGTGCCTGTAATTTCACCGGAAACCATACCCTTCGAACCGGAACACAGCAATGCGAGCATTACTGCTTGGCGGCAGAAATAGGTATGGTGGTAGTCCTTCCCCGGACGAGCTCTATCACAAAGAACTCTACTACTCTTAAAAATAAATATAAATAGGTAAATATCCCGTTTTTGTAAAAATGATGTTAATAACCATTGCATGATAGTTTTAAAGACAATATTCTATCTATATCCCTGACACTAATAGGGGAAAAGATTCTATATGTATTCAAAAATATACTTTTTATTTTTAGGACTACTTAGAAGAAACAACCACATAGAACCAAAGCTAGACCTCAACCAAAAGCTAGACCCGTTCTTCTTCCAAGAATGCGTGTACTACCTGAGCAACTACGGATCTCACACTGCTAATATTGCTTTTTATATGAAGCATAGCAATATGGTCGAGGTCATCAGATATTGCTACGACAATCTGGTTGATAAAGAGACATTTACCGATTCGGTTTACATGGACTGCTTGAA
Organism: Colostygia pectinataria; assembly: GCA_951394395.1. NCBI lineage: Eukaryota > Metazoa > Arthropoda > Insecta > Lepidoptera > Geometridae > Colostygia > Colostygia pectinataria. The sequence continues at coordinate 5,193,909 of OX596365.1, read as the reverse complement.
GAAAGACAAGGTGAATGACTTGTTCAGTGCTATGACTGAGATGGATAGCACATTGGATATGTTCTCTGTGAGTATTTTTTAAAATCTGTGTTGAACTTTTATTTAAAAAGCCCTGAAGCGAACTAACCTTGGTATAAAATACATCATCTAGATTAAATAAATTGAAATTAGAATCAATTTGGATTTAAAAAAAATGGATTTTGAATCAATTTTCTTATGACTATACCTATATAGTACCTATATGGGAATCTAGTTTAGGGGAAGTACTGGTGCTAATGATGTCCTCCTTGACGTATCCGTCAACGGCGAACCCTGTTAGCTCCGGACATGAGAGCGTAGATGACTCGCAAACCCAAATTTAGTTTTGAAGATCCTGTTACAGGGCGCACAATGCAACTGACCTAAAGAATTGTAAGTGTATGTATAGGAAGGCTTAGGACGGTTCTTTTTAAGAAGGCGCTTGTCATCGAGATCTTTTAGTCGATTTAATTCGAAATTTGTCACGGCCTTGTTAACAGAGTTACGCCACTCTCGTCTCTGTTGCGCTAGCTCTTCCCATCCGTCAGAGGAAATGTCGCAAGCAGTAAGATGACGCTTCAGTACATCCCTGTAGCGAAGGAACTGCCCCCCAGGTCTGCGCTTACCTTTCTTTAGCTGTGAGTAGAACACAGATTTAGGCAGCCTGGAGTCGTCCATGCGCACAAGGTGACCACACCATCTCAACTGACCTTTGATCAACATTGATTCTATGCCGGTTGTCTGGGTACGCTTTAAAACTTCTGTGTTAGAAATTCGGTCCTGCCACTGTACGCGAAGAATTTTGCGTAAACATCTCATGTGGAAGGTATCAAGACGTCTTATGTCACTTTTGTAAAGACACCATGTTTCAGTGGCGTAAAGCAGAATGGGGAGAATAATAGCCCTATACACAGACATTTTAGTGTTAAGTTTTAAATCATGCGAATCCCAAACTCTTGTGCGTAATTTTCCAAAAGATGCTGCCGCCTTCGCAATTCGAGAAGAAATTTCAGTTTCTAGGCGATTATCATTTCGAATGTAGCTCCCCAGATACCGAAATGATGTTACTTCTTCGAGAGTTTTACCATCTAGTACTATCGGCGTAGTGTCCACAGTGGCGCCACGTCCAGGCTGCTTTAACACTTGGGTTTTGGAGACACTGATGACCAAACCAAACCTTTTGCACGATTCATCTAGATGGTCCAAGAATTGTTGCAAATCACAAACGTCGTCAGCAATCAAGCAAATGTCATCAGCATAGAGAGCATCCAAAATAGGCATGTCTTGCACCATACGTTTAGATCTAAAACGCGACAAATCAAAAACACTCCCATCGGTCCTTACATCAAGGTGAATTTGTCCAGTACAACCAGTATATGAATCTCTCAGAACAGCAGCAAAATAGACTGCAAAGAGAGTTGGGGCCATCACGCAGCCTTGCTTGACGCCGCTAGTAACTGGAAACTGGTCCGTGAAGTCATTTTCATGCTGTACCCTAGCCGTCATGCCTTCGTGAAATTGGCGCACAAGATTAACAAACTTCACAGGACACCCAGCTTTTTCAAGAACTATCCATAGAGCAGATCTCGGCACTCGATCGAAAGCTTTCTCCAGGTCCACAAAACACATATACATAGCGCGGTGCTGTTCAAGACTTTTTTCTTGTAATTGTTTTACGACGAAGATAGCATCAACCGTACCTCTGTTCGGCCGAAAGCCACACTGACTTTCAGGGAGGATTCGTTCAGCCAACTCACCGAGACGACGATTGATAATATGGGCTAAGATCTTACCAGCCGCACTGAGTAAAGCAATACCTCTATATGACCCACAGTCCGATGAATCACCTTTGCCTTTGTAAAGCTTGCAAATGGAAGCGTCCTTCCAGTCCTGTGGTACCTCTTCAGAATCCCATATACGTAATACGAGGTCAAATAGTCTATTTTGAACATTTGGTCCACCATATTTGTAAAGCTCAGCTGGAAGACTATCTGAACCTGAGGCTTTGGCGTTTTTAAGCCTATTTATAGCTCGAAGAAATTCATCAAAAGATGGTGGAATATCAAGCTCCGTAGATATTGATAGAGCTTCAAGGGAGTTAATGTGAGTGAGGTCAGCACCGTGGCTAGTTGGGTTTAATACTTCATTAAAATGCTCAGCCCATCTAACCATCACTTCACCATGATCTGTTAAGCGTCTTGATCTGTCACTGGAGAAAATAGGAGATGACTTTTTATGCCGCGGGCCAAAAATGGTCCTAAGACATTCAAAGAATTTGCCAGTCTGCTTTATGTCAGCAAGATGTTGTAACTCCAGTGCCTTCATAGTCCACCATTGGTTTTTAAGCATGCGTACTTTTGTCTTAAGCTCTCGTTGAATTATTTTTCTTTGTGAAACACTTGAAGAGTCTTGCGGTAGGCGTCTGTAGTCTTTAACGAGCCTCATGATCTCAACGTCGGAGTCATCAAACCAATCTTGGTTCTTCTTCTCCGGTTTTCCGACAATACGCTCAGTGACTTCATGAAGTGATTGCGCTAAAGAGCGCCAATGTTCATTTATTGGAGCCGATGCATCAAGTGTTGCTGCGCCAAAACCAGCATTAAGATCTTGTTGTATTTTATTCGAAGTAATAAGTTTCACAAAAGCCAGACGGGATGGTATTTTGTGCTTTGCTCGGCGAGGAGGTTTATAGCTAAGACGAACTTTTGACCGTATTAAGCGGTGGTCAGTCCAACCTTCAGCGCCCCGCATAGCTCTGGTAATAAACACATCCTTCAAATCAGCTCTGCGCACAATGACATAATCAATAAGATGCCAGTGTTTAGAACGTGGGTGCATCCAAGATGTCTTAAACTTGTCAGCCATACGAAAGAAGGTATTTGTAATACACAGGTTAAATTCTGCACAGAGAGACAAAAGCAGTTCACCGTTCGAATTACATTTACCGACTCCGTGTCGACCAAGAACCTCTTTCCAGATGTGATATTCAGAGCCTACTCGAGCATTAAAATCTCCCATAAGAACAATTTTATCGCTGGAAGGTATGCCTTGCAAAACTTTCCGAAGTTCATCGTAAAATTGTAGTTTGTCTTCGTCCGAATATGTCATGGTTGGAGCGTATACACTTATAAGGTGAAGATACTTATTTTTGCTGGTGTGAAGTCTAAGGGTCATGAGACGATCATTGATACCCTTAGGTTTTTCTATAAGTGATTTAGCGATGCTTGATCTAATAGCAAAGCCTACTCCACTACTTGCTCTCTCACTAGCGGCTTTTCCTATCCAGTAGTAGGTGTAACCACCATGATCCTCACAAAGCTCACCGCTATCTGCTAGGTGTGTCTCACTAATAGCAGCTATATCTATATTATATTTAGAGAGTTCCCTTGCAATAAGAGCTGTTTTTCGCTCGGGACATAAGTTGGTAGGACTATCAAGTAGAGTCCGAACATTCCAAGTTGCAAAAGATAATATTTTAGAAGATGAAGACTTTGATGATGTTATTTTTACTTTTACTTTATTTACTTTTCGACCGCGATTACTCGGTGCCCGATGACCGCGGTTTGCCATCTAGGTTGGGGTGAGACGGACTATTTTTGGGCCACCTTTTCTAGGCCCCTCCCCTATGCAGGGGTAAGCAGAGCGATCCTAAATAGGGCTGCTTAGTCGTCAGATGTGCTGCCGAACCCGTCCTCCCGCCTCAATCGATTACAGGAGCGACCACTCTCATCTGACCGCCTATGTGCAGAGTAACAGCTAAGAATCAAACACACCGTGGTCCGAATTCCCACCACCATCGCTCCATCGCCATAGGACTTTCGCTCGTTGTCCAAAAAAACTTGCCAAGGTTCATCTGCGCGTGAGTTGTTTTAAGTGAGTAAGCGGTTGCGCTGGTACAAACCCACTCTCTCGTCCCGTGCTATCATTGCCCGGTGGACCGGTTACCCGGTACGACCGGTGATAGTAAGGATGCAGTGAATTGGCCACCAACCATTAAAAGACCCTGGCTGGCGCCCTTTGAGGCGTATCACATCACCTTGCTACATCGCCGCAGTCGCCGGAAGCAGTTATCTATCGACGTTGCCCGCCTTCCGCACCGAAGTAGACTTTATGTACAAGTCGGTGGATCACCCGAATAAGCTGTGAATAAAAAGTGCTCACAGCCCCCTCCATTAGGTTTAGCCCACGGATCGACGTGGTTTCCCGGGGTGTGGCCACTGCGTACACTGCAGTTACTTGGAGCCACTAATGGAGAGATTATGGACAGCTAGTAATATGCTCAAACGTTGACACACGCTCAGGAGCGTGTCGATCAGCAACTATTTAAGATTCAGGATATTAAAAGCTAGCCCACTAGACACCACACACTGGTGCTAAAGTAAGTACTTAACATTAAGTGAATGTCTCGAGCGTATAAAGCAAAATCGCTTCCCGCCATGTGTTCTATGTATGTATGTACATGTACACTTATATCTTTGAAATATTTTAAATGTGTACTTTACCAGGAGTACATAATGCACATCTGCCGCACGCTGGAGATGTCGAAGCGGCTGGAGGCGCTGTACACGGTGCAGTGTGGCAGCGGGCAGGAGGCGCGCGCCGCCGCCACGTGCGCGCTGCTGTACTCGCGGCCGCTGCGCGCGCGCCCCTTCGCCGCCGCACTGCACGCGCGTCAGCGACACCTGGCCGCCGCCGTGCAGCACCTCTACCGCTGCGTGCCCGTCGCCTCCACCACTAGTGAGTACACACACGCACCACCACCTGGCCGCCGCCGTGCAGCACCTCTACCGCTGCGTGCCCGTCGCCTCCACCACTAGTGAGTACACACACGCACCACCACCTGGCCGCCGCCGTGCAGCACCTCTACCGCTGCGTACCCGTCGCCTCCACCACTAGTGACTACACACACACACACACACACCCATACCACCACCTGGCGGCCGCCGGCGCCGTGCAGCGTCTCTACCGAAGTTATCCTTTTTGCCTCTTGTTGGATGAAATACCCCACCAACCAAAAATCCCCGAGAAGAAATTTAATTAGGTGAGTACAATACAATACAATACAATCGTTCAGTATTTGGGGTTAGATTATTAAAATGATTCCCACTTGGTTGCGTTGCAATCACTTTATATAAATTAATGATACGTACTCTTTTGTTAACAAATATTTTACTATACTTCTTACACATTTTCTATTTCAGAAACAACAGACAATAAAACCTTTCACTTCAACTTAGACAAAGTAACGATAGACAACCTCATGTCGACGATAACTCGGCAAATCGAGGTAGCGAAGTACCTAGCGACATGTGAAGAGAACGGACGGCTTAGCGAGAAGGTTCTAGACGAAGTTATACCTATGCAGAAGAGGAGGGATTCTGACAGCAGCGATCTAAGGCCGCTGACTCTGTTCGGGTCGAACACTGATAAGATTAGATTGGTGGCCATTATTCTAGCTACTGGACATACGATTGAGAGTGGATTTGAGCTTGCCTTCAAGTAAGTTAATAAGTACAGGCAGCTGTTGAGGTTTACGCTATTATTAGTTGTGGCTGCACCTCGAAAATAACGATACGAAAACTTTCTTTGAGAAATTAAATTGGCTTTACTTATTGCAGAGCAGTTAGTTAGCAAGACAGACAACACTCTTCTGACTTGAGTTTACTATCTGCCCTAAGGGCAGTTTCAGAGTAGAGTTTTATTTCTGCGCGTATACGATCGTATCGGCATACGCGCTAACACGCGTGTTAAAAAAATCGAACTCGTTTGAAACGGGCATATTTTGCGTCAATATCAACATAGATTCTCGGGCTTATACGAGTGTCAACGCTCGTACGAAATGCGTAAAAACGTTCGTAAAAGCGTTCAGAACAGCTCTGAACCCGATCTTAGGCTTTGAATGCACTGCTAACATAAAAGTTTATTTCCATAATTTAAATGTTTGTTTTAGAGTTATAACGGAACACAAGTTGGACTCAATGCATATTTACACGCACGTGGCTCGATACCTGGTGAACGTCGACAGGTTTATGGAAGTCAAGACCTTGGCCAAATGTATTCGAGTTTCAAAGGAGACTGCTGCAAGGTAACATGGATATTTTACTTTATAGGTTATATTATGACATGTGTCTGTTAAACAACTTAGGACCAACTTGAAAACCGTATGTCCTGGCTGGCGGTCGTATTAAGATACAATTTTTGTTGTCCAACTGCATTAGTAATTGATGCCAATAGGACCTATTACAGCAGTAGTAGTATACGGATGTATAGTACTGTCGACTTATCTCGGCCATCGTGAAGTTAGTGAAATGCGCAAAGACAATTTAGTTCGAAAAAGCTTCATTGCGCATCGAAACGGCTAACTTCAAGACTAACGGCTAACTACTATACATCCGACACTGCTGTAATAGGTACATCCCTATTGGCATCAGTTACTGATGCATTTAGACAACAAAAATAGTATCTTATTGCGACTACTAGCTAGAACATAATGTTTTGAATCTGTCCAAGGTTAGATTAATATATAGACACATGGCAGAGAGACTGTCTTTTTTTTTATACAACTGAAGTGGCAATCAAGCGAACGGCCCACAAGATGTTAAGCGGTTTCCGCAGCCGATGAACGCTTGCAATACCAGAGGTATCACTCGCGGGTTGCCACCTTGAGACATAGATCAAAAGCCTCATGTGCCAGTAATTTCACCGGAAACCATACCCTTCACACCGGAATACAGCAATGCGAGCATTACTGCTTTGCGGCAGAAATAGGTATGGTGGTAGTACTTCCCCGGACGTGTTCTATTACAGAGAACTCTACAGTCTACCCTATTGGCAATAATGGTTAGATCAGTGTTAGTGCTAGCCAGCAATCTTCACACCAGGGACGTGAATCGATTGCGCATTGGAATCACATGGTGAGAGGTGTGTGTTGCAGTTTGATGAGCGACCAAGTGTTGGAGTCAGGCGTGGCCGCGGTGGTGGCGCGGTGCGACGCGCGCGCGCAGCTGCACGACGAGCAGGCGGAGCTACTCATCGCAGACGTGCACAGCGTCACTGTCAAGGTAAAACCTTTTTTTTTGTTATGGCATCTGGCAATTTATTTAGACAACTTTGCTAGTGTCAAGTAAATGTCAACTGGAGAACTTTGAGTTTCCTTGAGAGTTAGTCGTTACTCAGGGCTTGCTATACCTTTGCCCTTTTTACCCACCCAACGCGTATAATATTATTATTTACAGATATCATGCTACCTGGTCTGTCGGAATGTCAGTAACGCGTACATATTAGCAGCTCGGCACGACCGCACTAACGATTTGCGCAGGATATTGCATGAAGCCGAGCGACTCGGGAACGATCAAGTCAGGAACGCTTGTGTCAAGAGACTCACATCCAGAAATATCAAATAGGGGTTCTTTACACATGATCCTGACTCATCAAAGTACTGGCTAAAATAATATTTCTGTGATTAATTTATCATGATAAATGAGCTCGCCCTAACGTTTTTTAGCCCATACTCAAAGTGAATATTATTTTGTTATACCGAAAATATAATAAAAGTACTTATCAAACGTATCAAAAATGTACTATAGGTACTAGTACTACCCTTTGAAGTAACCTGGGTTTTGCTGTCTTACCAAACTATTAATACTCATTAATACTCACCTTTGCAAAATTAAATAATGTCTTTAGATAAAATGTATGTAATAGAAATCAAATGCTGAATTATATTCATGTAGATGTGGAATATAAAAGTAAAATTTTAAATTGATATAATGCTATACTTACTTCCTATTTTGTCAATGTATATTTTACAAAGGTTCTTGATTTAAGTTGATAGCAGTATTATGTAAACTGTTTTGTTATAAAAACAAAGGTAAGTTAATAATAATTTTGTTTTTTAGTTAAGATTGTATCTGATGCATTAAGATTTATAATGGTCTCAAATTGTGATAATCAAGTTATTTAAAACTGTACATACATATTATTTTACTAAAATATTTTTAATAATAATATACTGTTGCTCTAAAATTGATTTGTTTACTTTATTATTGTGTAGGTAACAACCTGTTACTAATCTGCAGGACAATTCACATAGAATAGTCAAATTCAAGTTTCAATCGTGTCCAGATCTCGTAAAATTTCGCTGTTTTCACGTGGTCCCATTATTGTGTAATTACATCCTGTATATAAAAGTATGTGGTTACCAAAAGAAACTATGATAATAAAAGTACCTATCAACTTCATATTATTTAGGTAAGTATTTACAACCTAAAGTTGATTGAAACAAATACTAAATTTCTGGCGCTTCGGCGGCCGCTGCCGCGGCACGCTCGTTCTCCCTTGTGGTCCCATTATAGGAACAAAATCCTGGGACCACGAGAATCAGCTTAAAATTTCACTTATATAATGTAGATTATTTGTGTTTAGATTTTTGATAATAATAATTTAGATTAGTGGACAGCAAGCGGGTAGTGGGCATTGTGGGCTAAATCCATCACAGAGTGGACGCCCCTAAATGGAAAACGACCTCGCGGCAGACCACGGCGAAGATGGAGGGACGAAATTGACTCTTACCTGAAGGACTGGTCCACAGTAGCCCAAAACCGTAATGATTGGAGAGAAGGAAGGGAGGCCTTTGCCCTGCAGTGGGACACTACAGGCTTATAATAATAATAATAATGTAGATTACGTGACATAGATTTAACTTTGGACCACTTTAACTTGAGCCCTATCCTTGACAATCCTTGAATTTTCTTGTAGCCCGTGAAGTTTTGAACACTATTGTGGCTCGTGTGTTGAAGATATTTGAACGAAAATAAAAGCTTTATCCCTTAAAATTTAAGACACAACTGATTAAATAATTAATTAGTAACGCACGTTTCGTAAAATGAGCAATTCCAGTCAACTTTCGATCATGTTTTCTATGAAGTAACAGTCTTAACATATTTCCAAAAATGCAAATATAAGTTTTTATTAAATAAATACAACAAGGTAAATAGTCTAATAGTACTGACTTTTTTTAATACGATTTTTTTTAAATCACACCTTAGCGCACTTATAATCATATCGATCGAAGCACCTACTCTCAAACCGCACTGAGCGCTTATGGAGGAAGAATGTATAGCTCCTCATCACGCACACTATTACTTATACTATATAAAGATACATTCAGGCGAACTTCATGAATTATATCGCTAAATCTTGGAAAGGCCTCTTAATGTAAGGTGGTCCAATAAATAAAAGCTGATATTATACATAAATTGCCCTTTTGATGTGATTCTACCTAGTTTGTCTTTGACTTGTTCATTTTATGGCAGAACTATACCATGGCTATGGAGTGGGTTTCCTAAACACTATTCTAAACAAATAACTTGCTGCCAGCTTATATTTTATTTGAAAAAGAAAGTACATAATGTAAAAATAAAGGAGCATTGGACAGATGGTCAATGACTACAGTGCCTGCATCACTAGCACAGGCAGGACTCCAACTCTTCAATCTCACTTGCAAGAGAAGAGCACAGTTCAATGGACCACATCCTACAAGCTAGGACATAACAGTAGTATGTCTTGTACACTCGCACTGTTAACATCTCACATATTTTGCGCACATCATAAATAAGTCTTGACACATTGTCACAACAGGTATTTATTATTGAGTTGCCATTGCTTTTTTCTTGGGCTTTTTAAGACGCTTTAGCCCATTGGTACTTGTTTTTAATAAACTGGAGTAAGCAGTGGTGAACTTTTCAACATCCCGCTGTTCAATAACTGTAGATAGTTTTTTGCTTTTAGATTGTACTCTAATTAAACATTTATAATCTGGATTTTTTACTGCTGGGGTGCCGTCTCTAGGATATGGTTTGGTGCGTCCATCGTCTGAAACCAAAATCATCAAATAGGTAGTACACTAACCCACTGTTTCGAGCCTTAAAACTTCTAACATATACGCTACCAATACTTACATCGTTTCATGGTCATTGTTATGGAACCATCTACACGAGCTTTTTGGAACAGCTTAGTAAGCTCTGCTAGAAACTGTAAATAAAATGTAATTTAATTACTAGGATCCACAAAATCCCAACAACATGCATGCAGTTTTCGCCTCTTACCTCATCATTTTCTAATAAAACCATTGTTGTAAATAATAAATTGAACTACTGGAAGCGTAAAACATGCGTGATTGTAATTGTAGATACTTATTACTATTAAAATTAGCGCATTTTAGATTTCTGCAAGCTTTGTATAATTTCAATCCAACTCAACACGGCACGTTAGACAAAAAAACTTCGAGACGAATTTTATTTTTGACATTGACCGTACACGTTGACAATTTTGACAGTAACATAAAGAAATGGTGATTCTCTTCTATAGAAAAAAAAACCGATATAGGCTCGATTACATTTCACTATTCATCGTCACGATGAATCGTGAAATGTAATCGAGCCCATACAAAAGCGATTAAGGGAGGCTATCGTGTAGTGTTAACAGAACGTCCGATCTGTCGTCACGGCTCATCGTGCCGACGAATCGTGTAATGTAATAGGCCTTTGACTACTTAGAAATAGACTTAAAATGAAAGACCCAAACCACTGAACAGATATTAGTACTGGCGTACCCAAACTGTATTGTTTGTATGTTTGGGTACGTAGTAATAATATCTGGTTTGCGTCTTTCATTTTTAGTCTATTTTATTCCATACACAACGTAAAAAAAAAGTAGCTAAGTAGTTTAGGTACCTACCTACCTATTATAATTATTATATAAAAAAAAAGTACAATAAACCTTTTTCTTACTTTACTTTTTTCGTGTTAAAAATCTTAAGTAAAGTTTTCCTGGTCAAATTATTAGTTATCATTGTTAGCGAACATTGTTAGAAATCGAGACGGCGCGCCGCCGCCGTCTCGATTTCTAACAATGTTCGCCGCGCCGACGACGGCGCCGCGGCGCTCCGGCGCGGGGCGGGTACGCAATGATCGCGCGCTCGCCCCGTAGCACAGCCCGTAGCGCTTAGGTTAGGTCCTTGACACCCGCGGGTTCGGGGTTATTGAACGCGTGGGTCATTGACACGCACCGCGCGCTCCCACAGATGATCTATGTAGGTACCTTATTTACCCTAGGTATATACAAGCTAATGCCGCGGCGGTAATACAAATACACCACTTCATGACCATGATGTGCCAAATAAAACAATAACCCCGCATCAGCATGCTACAAATCCATTGTTCAATGTTCTGGTGAAAAACTATTTTTTATTATGTTTCCGTGTCAATATCAAAGACCATAGATTTGTAAGACTCCTTTGCTTGCTAACAGAGATTTAAGGTACCTATCTTTATGAATAAGGCCTTTAATCATTTGAGCCAAGTGCCACATGCCGGCATTTCGTATCCTTACAAGATAAGTCAGTATTCATGCATCACTCACGCATCTAAGACACAACTCTCTGAACGATCAGAGAATGCAGAATATTAAAGTGGCTTTAATAGTTTTTAATTTTAATAAGTGAATCACATTGAGAATTTTTGCCATTGATAACGTGTTGTATTTACATAATTTGCCAGTTTATAGTGTATCGAAAAACCTAAATCCCAAGATATGTCATTATGTGGTAAGTTCAATTCAGTAAAAACCTTGGTGCCTATTGTTTAGCTGTAGGTAGGTAGAATTTAGCCGTAACGAGTAAAGAGCAAAGAGGGCTCTACCTTTTTACCCGAGCTGTTAAGGAAGTTTTTTGCTTATCTCTAACAAAAGAAACTTTTATATATAGGTACATAGGCACTTATGTAAAGTTAGTTTAACCTACCTTGTGATTAATGAATAAAACACTGTTTGGATAGTATCTACTTAAGAGTCCGTTCCAAGATCCAGCGCTGTCAAGTTTAGGTATTTACGGGCGCGCGACGCGAGGCTCTACGTGTGCGCGGCTCACCGTTGTGTGCGTTAGTAACTTACACAACTAAGTAAAGGACAAATACATTTGATCCTTTGTCATGTCGACTGGGTGATTATGTTTAAAAATAGGTGTCTACTGCATACTCTTATGTTCCTACCTAACTCTACTTGTTGAACAGATAATTACGTGAATAAAAATAGGTAGGTAGGTATACATATTAAATATATATGTAAGTACCTACCTGCTTACTTTTTTTTATTAAAACCTAGGTACCTACTCTAGCTAGGTTAGGTACCTACTTACCTATTATTATGACTGGGGACCCGCTCTTTTCAACGTTATACCTACCTACTCTCAGTTTTGTCCTCAAACAGGAACCATTACATGGTAGGTAGGTAGGTAGGTAATACACTGTAGTACCTATTTCTGCTGCCAAGCAGTAATGCTCGCGTCTGTGCTCTAGTTCGATGCTCTAGTTCGATGGGTATGGTTTCCGGTGAAATTACAAGCACATGATACCTACCTACTTTTGATTGTATTAGCGCGTGTAGCGCGCGGCTACCATACAGGCAGGGCTGTGGTTGGAGAGTACTAATACCTGTTCTGTGGTTGGAGGTACAAATAAGGGTGACTTGATGAAAGTGCCCGCGCGGCACTTTGCGGCTAATTTGAAATCACACTAACAGTAAGTACCTAGGTAGTTACCTAAAACTATTTATCTCGAAAAAGACGAAACGAGATAAAATAGTTTGAAGCGTATACAACTGCCTGCCAGGGCGGCAGCATAGTAAATAAGTGCGGTTGAAAAGCGCGAGTGCTATAGCCGCCGTACTATGCGAGCGGAGCAATATAAACTTTCGGGGAACTGTGATAGAGCTTGGAATCGCTGGTAGTCCAATTCTTGAGAGAGTGCAGTTTTAGTCATGGTCATGAAATATTTGAGTTAGTGTTTTTCATTACCTACCTACCTATTTTATGATGCGCTTGATAAAAACAAAATCGTACTGATTATTATCTAAGTACCTACTAATGTTTTACAATACACATGCCATAATTTATGATTTGGAAGAACACATAAACCAGGTAGGTACGCGAACGGATGCTAGTAATAATTTAATTAATCTGGTATGATGATGTATGATATCTAATTATTTAAAACGTGTAACATAATGTACCTATAATCCCGAAAGGGGGGTATTCCACCCATGCACGTGAACACTTTGACGGTGCAAAAGTTGAATTAGTATATCGTATTTAAAAAGTCCAATTAGTAAGTAAGTATTCATTTCATTTACCTACGCATACAGTACGCATTTCATAAATAAAAAACTTTGAAATTTCAAAAGTCATAGTGCATAAAAGAGTATTAGAGTTCTTTGTGATAGAGCTCGTCCGGGGAAGGACTACCACCATACCTATTTCTGAAGCCAAGCAGTAATGCTCGCATTGCTGTGTTCCGGTGTGAAGGGTATGGTTTCCGGTGAAATTACTGGCACATGAGGCGTTCGATCTTAGCTTCAAGGTGGCAACCCGCGAGTGATACTTCTGGTATCACAAGCGTCCATAGGCTGCGGTAACCGCTTACCATCTTGTGGGCCGTACGCATGGTTGCCACTTAAGTTGTATAAAAAAAAGTAATTGAAATAAAATTGGGGGGTTTTTTTTTTTTTTAATCGAGAATAGACCTTCGTTTGACCACGATCTCGCCTGGTGGAAAGCGATGATGTGGCCGACGGTGGAGCACGAAGGTCTATGAGACACCTATTCACTCTAGCCTTGAAGAGGCCCGGATTGTAATTGTCAGGAAAAACAGAAAACGGCAGAGTATTCCACACCTTGGCAGTTCGCATAATAAATGTTGAGCTGTAACGCTTGGTGCGAATGGGTGGTATGCTGACAAGGTACGGGTGGTACTGCGCCGTACGTCTGCTACTCCTTTGATGAAAAGGAGATGGTGGGATAAGATCATGCAGTTCCTGGGCACATTCACCGAAATGCAATCTGTAGAAGATAGATAGGCACGCAACTTTGCGGCGGTGCTCGAGACTCTGGAACTTAGTCTCCGCAACTTGTTGCTCACCCACAAGTCTCAAAGCCCTTCGCTCAATCGAGTCTAAGGCAGCTGGTGTTGAGCTGAACCATCCCATAGGTGGCAGCAATACTCCATACCTGACCGGACTTGTGCTTTGTATAGAGTGAAAAGCTGTCCAGATCAAAAGCTGTCAGAGTATTCCACAGATCTTGCCAAATTTTGGCAAGACCTGTGAATACCCCCTTTTCGGGCATAGAGGGACATTAGGTTACACCATGTACTTATACAGGGTGTAAAAAGACTTCTACCGTGATTAATCAGGTGTGAAAGATCAGACCATGATTCTGAAAATATTTAGCGGAAAAAAACGCAAAAAATAATGTTGTCTTGTTTACGTCCTTTTCGTTTTTTTCTAGTTTCATACACATAGTACAACAAAATAAGATCACAACTTTATAATTATCTCTAGTCGTTTTTTTACACGCTGTGTATTTTGTATCTTGAGTATTTTCTTTTTCTAATAAGTAGGTAACCTCATAATAATTATGATTTTTTTTCTTGCAAAAATAAATAAACAAAAACAGTTTGACTGTACTTTCATAAGGTTATTTTACACTAAAACAAAAAATCAAATAACCCCTCATCTGTGTCGCAGACTATTTATATAAACAGAGTATTTATTAAACGTATTTATTAAAACGCAATATTATGTTGGTTTCTTGAAGAAACCTAAACGTTGGAAAATATTATCGAGGACACAAAAAAAACTTTTGCTTAGTGGATTTTAATATACTGATTACAGATAACTATCAACTTGTATTATGCAATTTATTATTACTTCATCCGAAATAACTGTGTCATAATCATCCGTGTCATCGATCATTTCATCATCTTTCTACTGAACTAATCCAATATTGTTATGGTGAATAAATCCACTGTCGTTCTCATAAACCATTCCATCATTGTTCTCATGATTAATCAATCTATCGACGTTTTCGTTTGTCAATATGCGCACATTTTCTGTGGCTATAGAGTTCACAGTATCAGGGGCCAAGAGTCTGTAATACAAGTAGCATTTTATAAAGGAACATTCGTTTTATAATTTTACCTATAATTCTACAGAAATGTTAGGTACAATATCTGAAATTCCGAAAATTTGGAAGTGATCGGAGGTCACTACAGCTTTTAAGTGCATTGGGCACTCACTAGATCAAGAATGAATGGGGAAGCTCAGCTGTGGTTTATGGGCTTTGGATGATGATCCATATTTTTTTTGTGAAGTTGATATAAACTTTATTGAACTACAAAGGTTTCACCAAAGTGCTACTACTTCTACAGCGAACTATTATCGAAAAGTACATAACAAATAAATTGAAAATAAAAAAAAAAGTTTCAATATGTTTTTCAAACCTTTTTTTCGGAATAATCTGAAAGTTACAAACATAAATATGTTATTATTTACGTAATTACATAATTTCACAAAGAAAATGACAATTATTTTCATCTATATCCATTATATTATTACATTTTCATTTATATCCATTATACCAACTGCTTTGTACTTTATTGAAAGAAGTACTTATGTATATTAATATTTTATGCTATAGGTATGTTACTACTTGATGCACTACTATGCTATACTTTTTTTGCTTTTATTGCTTTACTATCTACAGAGTGAGTACTTTCAACCGCCCGCTGAGGGTAAAATCTAAACGACAACATTTTTCCATATCTATAGCCGTTTTTTTTTTTTATACAACTGTTGTGGCAACCAAGCGTACGGCCCACAAGATGGTAAGCGGTTACCGCAGCCTATGGACGCTTGCAATACCAGAGAGGTATCACTTGCGGGTTGCCACCTTGAGGCTAAGAACGCCTCACGTGCCAGTAATTTCACCGGAAACCATACCCTTCACACCGGAACACAGCAATGCGAGCATTACTGCTTGGCGGCAGAAATAGGTATGGTGGTAGTCCTTCCCCGGACGAGCTCTATCACAGAGAACTCTACTACTCTTAAACCGTTTAGATTTTACTCACAAAGAGCGTTCGAGAGTAGGTATTCACTTCATACACGGTGTATCATAATTTCCCTATAAACTCGAAAAGAGGCTATTCCACAGGTCTTGGTGAACAATGTTTTTTCAACGACTTTTGACGACGACGATTTTTCATTCATAAATTAATAATAAATAAATTATCTGTGTAAACTCCAAGTTAATTAATAATGTTACATTAATTTTTGTAAGGTAATGAATGAATTACGAATTTATGATGTACCTATTCAACTTTTGCACACGTCAAAGTATACACGAGGACGACGTGTATTATACGTGCTTCGGCAGGATATCCCCCTTTCGGGTTTATGGGGACATTTTGTTACCTACACGTCTATGATACTAGATCATACCGTACCATACCGTCGTGCTTATGTTTTTTTTAAACTAACTAAGTAAGTGTTCTCATTCATTCTACCATACCATACACCATCATAAAACAAAACATACCATACCATAACCTATGTATTATTCCAAGACATAAACTATGTGTATTTCAAGTATCAGCCAAATCCGTTCAGCCGTTACGGAGTAAGCGCAGACAAACATACACTCTCACTAACTCACAAACTTTCGCATTTTACCATAAAGGATTCTGTTTTCTATTAGATTCAAAAGAAATTGAGGCTATCTACTTATACAACTGCTTCATCTATCCTGTCAATAATTTTATTAGTACCTAGGTAAGTACATAGGGAGGGTGATACTTACATAAGTTGTTACTTTGGTAGGTAAGTCTAATAATAATTAAATAGGTAGGTAGGTACCTACTAGTAAGTATATAATAATAAATAAATACCTACCTACATGATTTACGGGAAAGAGACCCCAGCTAGTGAAAAAAAAACGGAAAAAAAATGTTTACATTTTTTTACATAGAATTTGGCCGGAGCACTGGTGTTCTAGTGGTAGTGAGTGACCCTGTCTTGTGATCAAGGCGCAGGCCAGATAGAAGACGCGCGGGCGCGCGGGGGCGCGCCCCGCCATCGGCCAGCGCACATTATTCTTCTATCTGTTTTGCACCACGTCCCTCTCCCTCTCCTATATTTTGTATGAAGTGGTGCGGCGCGCCCGCCCGATGCGCGCCGGTCGCTTTTTTCTGGCTTGCGCCACAGAGTTGCGCTGCGCTTCGAACCGACCGACGACCATAAGGTCGTGGGTTTGAAGACGGTTGGTCGCACACCAATGGATTTTTTTATTCGTAATAATAATGTGCGCAATGCCATCAGGTCAAAGAGGCGATTCAAAGTTTTGATTTTATCAAGAGTTAGCGAGCTCGGTAAGTGCAAATAATAACATACCATAACCTGTGACAATAGAGTCCAAATTTGAAAGACAACCTAAGTCCAGCGGTGCTGGAATGACATTGAATTTAATTGTCTATCTTTACCTACTTACCATAAAAAGATAAAAACCATATATAGATAAAAACTTAGAATCGCTTCTCAATGATCTATCTCACACGGTGAAGAAAAACATCGGGACGGAAACCAGTAGGTACGTACCTATGTCTAAAAACTAACATTCGAATAACGTGTTATTCATCATACCTATCGGTACTTGTATAGTTACGGTAGGTTTATTATTTTGCATACCTACCTACAGATACACCTACCTGTACTTATATAAAGTTGGTACCAGCTCTCCTAACTAGATTCTAGTTAGTAAATCGATAAATGCAATTGTATCGCAAATAGAAAAGTAGGTACATACTTATTTCATTTCAAATTCCTAGGTATCTATTTGCAGAACACGCAAACATAATAACCACTGCAAGAATCGAACCCGCACTTCATGCGTCTCAACTGGACACTCGCCAGCCACGTCACCGAGATCGTCAAAGTAGGTCTGGTAAGTTTAGTTTAGGTCTAGTGTCTACCTACTTAGTAGGTAGCTAGATTGTGTAAGTACCTATGGTATAGGTACCCATATACGTAGGGACATCCGTGCCCTTTGTAAGCTTACGTAAAACAATTTACCTAGTACCTGATCTAGGTCACAGAGCCTAGGTACTTTGACGATCTTGGTGGCGTGGCTTGCAAGTATTCAGCTGAGCAGCTGAACTGAGCTGAGATGCAAGAAGTGCGGGTTCGAATTCTGCAGTGGTAAAAATGTTTACGTGTCCTGCAAACACCTAGGAACTTACTAGGAACTTGAAATGAAATAAATACTTTTACTTGACACGTAATTGCTTCTTCTGTCTGGGTCTTGTATTACCATGGTAGGTTGGTACTAGAGTTTCTGATACCCACGATTTAGCTACTAAGTAGGTACGTAGGTAGGTATCTGTATCTAGGTAGAAATTTTACCTACTACTTAGTGCTAGATTATGTACCTACCACGAAGAAGGTAATTTTAATAATGTCATAGAAGTTTACTACTAATAATACTATGTATTACTACTATGTACTACTACTAACATTCTAAGCTACTTACTCGTATCACTAGTTCTCTAGAACCAGTGTGGTTTACTACTTACATTATTATATCATAGGTACTTACTTAGAGATTTAACTATCACGGATCAAAACCACACGATCGCTTTATAATTTGTATAAGCTCCCTATGATTATACGTAACAGCTCGCGCGACAAACAGCGATACGTCCTCCCTCCACGAGCGCTTAGCGCGTAGTGAGAGCAGCCGCGTTTTGCATCAAGCTATAAAGTGGATTCGGAGGATTCTTTAAAAAATCGTATAAAAATAAATTAAAACTTTTAGACCATTTTTTAAATTTTATTTTGTAAATAAATATCAAAACTTTAATGTAGTAGGTATATTTTTATTATAAACTTTCTAATTTCGAAGAAACAACGAGCGTAAAATTGGGAAAAGTACGCGTTTTTAGATCTTTTTTTTTTCAAAAATATTGAACTAAGGTGATGTTTTTTACCTACTTACTTAAATTTTAAAACTATGATTATTTGAATTATATTTTTGGAAATATGTTAGACCTTGTTGTTTCATAGATATCATGATCGAAAGTTGACTGAAAATGCTCATTTTACGAAAATGTGCGTTACTAATTATTTTTTTAATCAGTTGTGTCTTGAGTTTATTAATATTTGTCCTACTTACTTAAATTTTAAGGGTTGAAGCTTTAATATGTTTTTATTTTCGTTAAAATATCTCCAATACACGAGCCACAATCGTGTTCGATCTTCACGGGCTATCATGGATAGGATTCTTAATGCTCTCAGACAGTTCTTTGTCTGAGCGAATGTTCTTAGGTACTTTATGATGCTTCAAGCCGGCACTAGTAGTGTAGCACGGAATGGTCTGACTGACGTATCGTCAAGCCACTCCGTGCTACGCTACGCTAGTGCAGTGAATAACTATGTATAACTTAGGTACCTATTCTTTCTTTGTAAATGTAGGATTCTTGAAAGAATTCATCATAATTTCTACATTTAATTTGAATTCCATAATTTTCAGGGCATTCATACGTAGCGGCCGCGGTTGCCACTGCGGGGGTAGTCGGCGGGGTTTACGTCGCGTACCGTGTCTACCAGCAGCGGCTCCAAATGATTAGACTCCCACAAAAATGGAAACAAGTAGGAGCGTTGAAGGAAATCCACGTTTATCCGATAAAGTCTTGCGGCGGTGTGGTGCTGGAACGAGCTGAATGCACTCTTCTGGGCTTGAAGCATGGCTGGTTAAGGGATAGGTGGGGTGTTCTACCTGATAATTTACTTTTAATATGAATAAATAATAAAAGGTTTTATTCATAATCATGTACTATAAATCTAGGCTGTTAGCTAATGTGTCTTTCAGATCAGACTTCGTCTTTGTTCATTCATTGACATAGGAATGCCTAGGAAAGACAAATACTTAGCAACCCGCTAAAATGAGTTTCTTTTACGAATAAGGGGGTTATATTTCAAGTACGTACCTATTACAATATATCCGCTTAAAATTAGGTAGATGTACCACTCCGCTCCGCTTCTATGGATACCCGCCCTTAGTGGTACCTACCACTATGTCCTCGTAAGATCATTTCATTTTGTTTTATTATTTTCTAGGATTCTTATGGTAACAGATGACAAAAACAATTTCATCACCGCTAGAGCTTACCCTGAGCTACTCATGATTGCCACCTCAGTGAAGAGTTCTATTCTCACGATGAAATATGGCGACATGGAACCTCTTCGCGTTAATCTAGCAGAGGTAAATAAATAAAACCACAGAATAAACAAAATAACATCGTATTGCGAGTTTATTGCGAGCCACTGCTGTCGAGTATAGAGTCTTCTCACGGTTTTTAGTCAATAGAGTTAAAATTCTAAGACTAGCAAATAGCTCTTTAGTATTTACTACCGATTGCTAGAGATGAGTCGTTATATGTAGGTGTTGTACCTATCCTTTTATTGGCCTGTGGTCGGCAACCTAGTAAGAATACCAACAAAATAAACCTACCACAATGTATGTTATTGTGGGTAGGTATATATATGGATAAGAGCTTATTGAATTGTTTGTTTGTTGTTTTTTTAATAAGTTTTATAAATTTAGGTCATTGAGATAGGAAGTCCGAAAATGGGTCAAGTGTGGAGCGTGCCAGTTCCAGTATACGACTGTGGATGGGAAGCCAGCGAGTGGCTTTCGAGGTAAGTATGTTAGTTACCTAACAGACATCTACATACCTATTTGTGTTGTCGTCGAACTCGATAGATAACACTTATCATGCTAAGTACATAGGTAAGTATAGTTCTCACAACGGATCTCGGCCGTCGTGAAATTAGCCGTTTCGATGCGCAATGGAGCTTTTTCAAACTAAATTGTCTTTGCGCATCACAAACGGCTAACTTCACGGAAGCCTAGATCCGCTGTACGAACTATAAACATAAAAACTCATCGAATGACCTGTTATCAATGCAATAAGTGACATGAACGTGATGAGATAAAGAACATTTTGTGTGTCTGAGAGCTCTTTCATATTTAATCCTTCCTAATTTATGCTATATTTAAAATACATAGTAGGTTCACGTTTCGCTAGCGTGAGATGATAACAATAAAGTCGTACATAAATAAAATACACGCACTGCTAAAAAAAACGATTCGGGCAAAATTATGATTCATAAATTGGTAGGTAAATATGTGCATGTGTGAACGAAAATGATAATATAAAGTTGTACAGTCAGCGTTAAATTGATATGAGCGTCTATATTAGCGTAAGTCTAAGTGGTCAAAATTATCTGAAAAACATAAAAACTAAATTTTATATAGTACGCAGTTCGAATCTTTGAACACCCTGACTAGTAAAGTAAAGTAAAGTAAAAAATATATTTATACAATTATATCATCATAAGGATAATTTTGAAAGCTAGATGAATGTACGCCAGTGCCAAGCCTATGTCCACGCGCCCTAGCCTAGAAAAATCTGGCAACAAACTCGGCTGGGTTCTTAGCTTTTGACTCCTACTACAAATACGAAACAATGAGTACCTACCTAGTAAAATATTTTAAACATCTTGGGTGCTACAAAAATATGATTCGTTGATTCGTACCTATATCAAATTGCTTTTGTTTTTCAGATCATTTTGAGTAGGTACTCTAGCTAGACCCTCATCAATTTGACGCTGACTGTACTGTGGCTAGAATATAATACACAACACAATAAACATACATACAACAACTAATGAATTGTCTTATTCCAGATGTATAGACAAATCTGCTTTAAACTTCCGCCTGGCTTATTACGCATCTCTGAAGAGTCGCACTCTGAGAGCCGCTACGAATTCTTACTACAAATTTACAAAAAATGATACGGTAAGTTCGTGTGACACTCTCACAGTCAGTGTCAGTCAGTGGTAAGTCATCATCATAATCAGTCCTCTGATGTTCCCACGAGGGGGCCACTGGATGCGCATTGGATTGGTGGATGGATGGCGCATGTTAATAGAATATTTAGTTTAAGGACATGCCGCATTGCTTTTCGTCACAGACACCATAGATTTAAAATCGATGTGGCACACTTAGTGTTTTTGAATAGAGAAATCCTAAGTGCTAGACCGGTTTCGAACCCACGGCTTAAGAATCAGAAGCGTGTGTGTGAATATTGTGTCGTACGAGCCACTATTCGGAGCAGCGTAGGACCTAGGTACTGATTAAAAAAGGTAGGTAAGTGTGTCGAGCACTAATAAAAACCACTGTAGGTATATTTTTCACTGGTTACAGGGAGCTTTCCCAGACGAAGTCCCGTTCAACCTGATAAACGAGGCTTCAGTCGATGATTTGAACCAGAAGCTGAAGGATACCAAAGTTTCAATTCGTAATTTCCGACCTAACTTTGTACTGGAAGGAGCAAAAGCCTTTGAAGAAGACGGTTATAAATTCGTGAAAATTGGCGAAAATGTATTCGAGGTCATCAAACCATGCACGAGGTAAAAAAACCCTGAAGTAGTAGGACTAGAGATAACTCTTGCGCAGGCGCAATATCTGATTTAGCCCGAGCAGCCATTAGGAATGAATGATGATGATGAAGAAACGAAAAACAAAAACAACCAACACCACCATAAAAAAAAATCTGGAGATAAATTTAAATGTAGCAATATAAAACGCTCATGTAGGCAAGGCATCAGTCGAAAAAAAAAAGCTAGGTACAGCCTTTTTTTTCTTATCAAGAATTTATTATTACAGATGCATAATGACTACGATCGACCCAGAAACCGGAGTACGCAATGGTAACACCGAACCCCTGGAAACACTGAAAAGGTTTGTAAGGTGTCGAGATATTTTAAAGTAGAAACAATTTGATTTCATTCAGCTACATAGGCATTTTTTTGCTGAAACCTGGCCCAGCTACTGATATACTTATGTAGGCCCAGCTCCTAGCTCTTAAAGTTTCTCCATTTCAGTTACCGCCAAACCACAAACCCGAAAGAGCGCCGCTCGGCAGGGAACTCCCCGAGAATGGGAATACAGATGGCGCTGCGAAGCGGCCCGGGAGGCTTCGTATCACTCAACGATCCTATTTATTTTGCATAGTGTCTTTAACATTATTAGCTGTTTTTTAAGTACACACCTAAATATTTCTGCATATTATATTCACTTAATCATTAAATAATTATCTACTGAATAAGAGAATAAACACTATCTATGAAGATGTGTAGTGTACTCTTGGTAACAGAACAATGAACAGGTCTAACCTGAAACCATTAAACCTGTTGCTGAAAACCATTTCTTTTACACGCCAACCCCTCTACCGAGATCCCAAGGCGCTTGTCGGTCATAAATTATGACAGTTTCATACACCATTGCGTGCTCAGAAGTACGCAGTCAAATTGTAAAAAATTGAGGCCCGACGATGTACCCGTCCCAGCGCGGGTTGGCCCGTAAAAAAGCAGGCCCTCGGCGTCGGTTGAACCGCAGCTTTATAAGCCTTTTGGGGATACGTCACTTACTAATAAAAGACGTTACGTTTAGCAAATAGCTTTATCTATGGCTTAAATTGTAAAGCTGTATTAATAAGCATTAGATTCGTACAATTTGCACAGCGGTCCTCAAACGTTCGTTATCAGAAGATATCAAGGCGCGGGCGAAGGTACCGCCGCCCATGCCTTTGGTCAGGTGCTCTGGATTCACCACTATGCAGCCATTCACTTCCTGAAACAAGGAATAGAACATTTAGTTGTAACATTTATAAAAGCAAACATCATTAAGAGTAGTAGAGTTCTCTGTGATAGAGCTCGTCTGGGGAAGGACTACCACCATACCTATTTCTGCCGCCAAACAGTAATGCTCGCATTGCTGTGTTCCGGTGTGAAGGGTATGGTTTCCGGTGAAATTATTGGCACATGAGGCTTTCGATCTAAGCCTCAAGGTGGCAACCCGCGAGTGATACCTCTGGTTTTGCAAGGGTCCATAGGCTGCGGTAACCGCTTACCATCTTGTGGGCCGTACGCTTGGTTGCCACTTCAGTTGTATAAAAAAAAAACATTTTTGAATCCTTTTGTCAGTGTGTGTAATGTACAGTGGTGGCCATATAATTAAGAACGCTGATATAAAGGGAAGATTTTTTCCAACTAAGATGCAAAACTAATTGTATGCATTTGTTTTTATTTCTCTCGGTATCGTAAAACATTTCCATATTACCACTGTATTCATTGATACACATGATTGGCTAAAAATCAATAGGCAAACTTTTTACACTACTTTTAAACAAAGTATTCCTTATTACTGGCTGGTCACGTAATTAAGAACGCTAAGTAGTTTATACCTTTATTCAAATTTAAATAGAGAACACTCAGTCGATTTGTTACTGTTTGTATAATTTTGGCGCAATTACGTGCTGTAAAAGATTAAAGGTGATTGCTTCTTTAGAAAAAACAATGGGAAAAAATAAAAGTTGTGATAAATCTACAAGGGAAGTAATAATAAAACTTCGCCGGAAGAATTGGTCTTATAAAAAGATAGCCGACCATCTGCAATGTTCAAAAACTATGGTTTTCCACGCTGTAAAGCATTTTGCTACGTATCAAACTACTTCGAATGTTCCACGTGTACCTAAACAGAGAAAAACAACTCCTCGAGATGACCGAAACATCGTTCGTATGGCAAAACAAAATCCTTTTAAAGGGTCCAATGAGCTTAGAAAAGAATATTTTGGTGAAAACAACTTTTCAGCAATCTCAGCACGCACTATTCGAAGACATTTGGTAGAAGAAAAATTGCACGGTAGGATAGCAAGAAAGGTACCCATGTTAAAACTTTGCCCCAGGCAAGCCCGGCTTGCATTTGCGAGAAAGTAAACTGGACTGTGCAACAGTGGAAAAATGTACTTTTTTCTGACGAGACGAAAATAAACAGAGTATGTTCTGATGGAAAACGTTATGTACGACGTCCCCCGAATACAGCATTCGACCCAAAGTACACGAAAGTTACATTAAAGCACGGTGGTGGAAATGTGAAAATTTGGGGTTGCTTTTCTGGACATGGTGTAGGACCTGTAAAGTTGATAGAAGGTAACATGGATCAGTTCCAATACAAAAATATACTGGAAGAAACAATGTTACCATACGCTGAAGACGTTCTACCGGTCATTTGGACATTCCAGCATGACAATGATCCAAAGCACACTGCACGCACCGTAAAGGAATTTCTTACAGCGCAATTAGTTTCTGTCTTAGACTGGCCTGCTAACAGTCCAGATCTAAACCCAATAGAGAATCTGTGGTTTGAAGTAAAGAAAAAGGTTTCAAATACAAAGTGTGGAAATTTAAGAGAGCTGTATGAAGTTTTTTTAGAAGAATGGAACTCTATTTCTCTTACGAAATGTCAAAAATTAATAGAGTCAATGCCTCGCCGGTGTAAAGCTGTAATTAAAAGCCGTGGATATGCTATTAACTATTAATTTTAGTTAAATATTTCTTTTTATGTTTCCTGTGCTACATAATATTGTGATTTTTTAAATCTAAGTGTCATACAAAACAATTCCCGAGCAGTTAAATAAATCGTTCTTAATTATTTGTCCAGTTTCAGTACTATTTGAATGTGTTACTTTGATAAAATCAATAAAATGTGCAAAAAATAGTTAGCGATTTCATACTTTATTCTTAAGTCAGGTTGCTCTATTAATGTGACTATTATATAACATAAATAGTTGCTTCTCAAAAGGTACACATCTCTGTGTATGATACGATTTAAATAAAAAACTTCTAGAACTTCAAATCGTTCTTAATTATATGACCACAACTGTATGTCTGGTACGTTTTTGGGACCAATCCGCTTGGCAAAGAGATACTCGTAGGTAGTTTAAAGTCGAGAGAGGACGGAAGGACATGGGCTGCTTTATTTGTTTGTATCACGAGAGCGAAGTTGCGCTGCTAGGGTTTTATATTAGATTAGAAAATCATTATTGTACATATACAAACTTTTTTATTTTATTTATTTAATGAATTTAGGTATAAATAAAAAAACATTGGCGGTAAACTATGTTTTATCACTAATAGCAATCTCTTCCAGAAAACCATTGGATGGACAGAAGGGGTCTTGTTGAACTTATATATCTGCAGCTTCTACACGCCATAAAGTTCGTATACAAATTCCAAAAATCTAGAATCGTCTACATCAATGTAAAATAAATGTATACCTTGACAAAGTATCTGAAGTTGGAGGGCGTGAGTAGCACGTGCGGCGTGCGCGCGAGCTGCGCGTGCGTCGCCCACAGCGCCGCGTCCAGCGCGAGCGGCGCGGGCGGCCACAGCGGCCAGTACGTCTGCTGCGCCGCCAGGTGTCCCGCCAGCCGCGACAGCTTGTCGCTGCCGACCCCTCTGCAACATCACACACTATCTAGATCTACCTCTAGCTGGGACGTAGTTCACTATTACATTAATAAATAAATAATCATCTAGCCCCAAGCTAAGCAGAGCTTGTGTTATGGGTACTAGATGACTGATATACTTAATACAATACATTTTTTATTATACATAGAAAATACACAGAACACCCGTAACAAATATTTGCAGATCGTACAAACATTTGTTCCAAGGCGGGACGAACCCGCAACCTTCTGCGTCGCAGGCGGATTTTCGCCCGCCGCGTCACATAGGAGATATTATCTTGCCAATAATGTTTGAAGTCGTAGTACCGTGTTCTATACGCGCTATGGTGTAAAATTGTAAAATCGTATATTTTCGATATCTATCGATAGTGTACCTTGAAAAAACAGTCAGACGAGCCCAAAACGTGGCTCATTGACGACGATTCCACGCAGATATCGTAACGGATGATTGAAAGTACATGTCTTACGAATTTTTTATTCTTGCTAGTGGCGAATACAACCGGCCATCATATTATTTTATCGACTAGAAAATCTAATGCACGACTGGATTACACATGTCATTAATTATTAGGATATAAAAAAAGCTAGTTACAATGATATTTCCTCTTGACTGATGTGCATAAGGACATCGGTGCTGGTGACCCCGACGAGGATGCCGTTGATGTCGATTGTGCACGGGTCGGGCAGGAACTGCAAGTTCGCCTGCTTGCGCCGGCTCGAGTACGGCGGAGTGGGGTAGATGTTTACGTGGAAAGCGTCCTTTATATTCGATACGATGCATATTTTTGTGTAGGGGCTGAAAATTTTGAACGTAAAAACCTTTGGGGACCTTAGCCGAGCAGTAGGGCGATATAGGTTAGAAGAAAAATATTTTTTTTCTCCAAGCTGCCGCCCATTTGTTGAAGTAGAATAGGGCAGACTTCATCATGAATGTTGTTGAGTGTACGGTAAAAAGGTACAGTCAAGTCAAGCAAAACGCCCCAAACTGTTAAATTGATGGGGTGCAAACTGTTGCATCTGCGCTAAATAAATCTTAGAACAGACATTAATATAATTTTACTCACCATGTTGTGTTCAGTTCCCCTAAACTATCTACCAATTTGTCAAAGAATGATTTGTAAGTTTCCGCCATGGTGTTATCTTTAATTTTGGTATGGTCGCTGTCCATGAATGGACCAGTCATTATGGCTATGTGAGGTTTGTGCGTGCTGATATAGCAGGCGAAGTCCTTTAGTGCGTCGTACGATATGTTGTCTGAAGTTGTGTAGGGACCTGCGGCTACCACTATTGATAATGTACCTATAAAATAATTATATTTTAAATAAATAGTCACATACAGAGTTCTGAACCCACACTAGAATTCTGTGTCGTGGTGTTATACATTTGTGCGGCAACGCGAATCAAATCCGCTAATTTTCGCAACCGGGAACGTCAACCGCGCCACTGCTTTCATTTAACATTTCATAATAGTGACCAATCCACATTGGGCCCGCGTGGTGGATTAAGACCCAATCACTCTAGTTCGAGAGAAGCCCAGCAGTGGGATTAGAAGGCTGTCATGATGAATGATGGGATAACCATTTCCTTATAAGCAGAATTACCTGTTAGTGTGTTCATAATGTCGGCTCTATGGTCGGGCGGCGGTTCTGACGCGTCGCAGAACACTTGGTGCGCTATGAACCTGTCTCCGCGCGGGTTCACGCCTCGCATCACTACCACTTGACCCGGGAACAAAGCATATTGCTTCAAGCTGTTACAAACAACAACACAATGAATACAACTCAAGTTCTTTGATTCACAATTTAAGTGTGAAACCTTCAGATGTTTTTTAAATGCAATAACGAGACGGTTATGCATGGTGTTAAGCGCCACGCCTGACGTACGCTGCCCTGTTTACCAGTACAAACAGTTATTTTTGAGCAATTATTTAACTATGTGAATAACATGAGTCTTTTATGCCTATTTATCAGCAACAGAACTTTTTGAACAGGAACACAGCAATGCAAGCAGTACTTGGCTAGAGAAAAGTACTTTGAATAGTACCATACTCTCCCGGACGAGCTAGTTAGTCTGTCATGGTATAAATAAGAAATAAATAAATAATGCTGGACAATCCACACAGCATCATCTAGCCCCAAGTTAAGCAGAACTTGTGGTATAAGTACTAGATGACTTATATACTTAATACAATACAATACATATATTTTTTATTATACATCGAAAACACGCAGTTACAAATATTTGCAGATCGTTCAAACATTTGTTCCAAAGCGGGAAACGAACCCGCAACCTTCTGCGTCGCAGACGGACCTTCGCCCGCCGCGCCACATCGGTCGTCATCATAGGTATAGTACGGTCGGTAGCATTGGTATAGTACGCTAGGCGGATTTAGGCAGTATTAAAGATAGCCGTTTCGATGCGCAATGGAGCCTTTACGAACTAAATTATCTTTGCACATCACAAACGGCTAACTTCACGACTGCCTAGATCCGCCGAGCGTACTATACTACTTACTTGTCAATATCAACAGGCACAGATTGGCTGAGCGACTGTTCCCACGTGCCTTGAAGCACCACACATTTAGGATTGAGTCTGGCGTCAGCATCGCATTCTATTCTACCAGCTACAAACACTTCTGTCTGGAAAGAAAGAGCTTTTGTAACGCGTTTACATCGAAATGCAGGTGTGTCGACAACTTTCAATGCTCCAGTGACATGTATATAGTCAAAGGCCAGTTGAAAATATAAACACAACTTTTACTTAATATGATCTCGGCCATCGTAAAGTTAGCCGTTTCAATGCGCAATAGAGCTTTTTCAAACTAAATTGTCTTTGCGCATCACAAACAGCTCACTTTACGATGGCAGAGATCCGTCGAGAGTACTATACAAACACCCAGACCGGAACAAATATTTGCAGTTCATGCACCTTTAACCCGCACCGGGAATCGAACCAGCAACCTTTGGCTTCTCAACTGGGCACTCACGCACCGCTCCACCCCGGGATCGTCAAAACTTGTTGGGCCATGACGGAGGTCTTCAGGCGGCCTAATAACTTCGTCACTAAAGTTGGCCACTTAATTACTTACTTACTGAGCATGGCGACATCGCCTGAGGTAGGTAATACAATAAGAAATGGAAGTGGCATTATGAAAAATAGTTACAAACCTGTGTTTTGTGTCTCACTGAAGTAGTTTCGGTAATGCCTGCCTTTTTCATGATGCATTGTGACACATAGCGGATATGATTGTCGAAAATACCAGCCTTTTCTTGTAGCAATTCAAAACCAAACCTAATATTAAAAACTTTTTTTATTAGCATTCTAAAATTATACCTACTTTTTTTTAAACAATGTTATTAAAAACGTGTTAAATATTTGTAGATAAGTTTATCATTTTTATATGTATGTATCATAATAGGCCTTTTCCATCTCTAAAAGATGATTTAAGCAGCGTCCATTTAAGGGACGGGAGCGACAGCTACGCGCGCATATCTGACACAAATCGAGTCCCTAGTGCAGTCAGTGGGGGGAAGAGCAGCGCGTTGATGTCGTAGCTCAATGTAGGTATATAGCATAAAAATATGCTCACATAATTCTCTTTTTTTTTTGTATGTATTTAAAAAAAAAATACTGTTAGACCGGTGCGCATAGTACAAACAAGCTTTGCTTAGTTTGGGGCTAGATGGCGCCTGCAAATATTTACTTATTATACATATTACTGCCGTCTATAAACGTTATGAATTTTTATTTTAAGAGTTGGAATGATTTAGTTTATACTTACATAGCTTTAGTATATGTATCGCCATCGTCATTAGGTACTTGTGAGATTCTGATATTTAACACATTATTAATGTTATTGGGTTCAGATATATTCTTTAACAACTCATCATCACCAAATGAGTGTACAACAGTACCAGCGTTGTTCCTTGAGGCATACTTAGCTGAAACACTGAAATTAATATCAGAATCTTAACATATTTATAAATACATAACATATGTAAAAAAAACAACTTTCAATAATATGCCTGTTCTGTGCCAGGGGAATTGGCCACTATATGTCGTATTGCCTCGGTCACACATAGCTTTTAAAGAGAGCAGATGCTAGTTCTTATAACGCTGGTAAAAAACTGTGTCCACCTACAAAACTAATGACAGCAACTAAACACTAAAACCACAGTAAGGCTCACAGTAAGTCAATTTAAAAAGATGAGCACCCTTCATAACAAAGTCCCAAGCGACATGCAAAAAATAGCAGTTTGCTATGAAAACTATCTCAAAAAAGCTTATTTACTCTACTCTCATCTACTCGGCATCCATAATACTAGCAAGGGCATGGCTGAAAAGCTCCTATCGCTAACCCAGTCGGTCTTATTGCCAGTCATATAGAAATCTTTGTTGCCAGTGTTCTTTTACGGCATATGGGAACGTTAGAGCTGGCGTAAATTCATCTTTAAAGTAAAGCTTTGCAAGACGACTAAGATGTTTTAAAGACGTGATCTTTGTGATTTTATTGAATAGGACTGATTTGACTTTGAAGAAAGAGAAAGCTGCTTAAGATTGAATACATAAGTTAAATTCTGCTGAGTTTACTACGCTACGACAAACAGCTTGAGTATAGTTCGCACGGCGGATCTAGGCTTTCGTGAAGTTAGCCGTTTGTGATGCACAAAGACAATTTAATTCAAAAAAACTCCATTGCTCATCGAAACGGCTAACTTTGCGACGGCTGAGATCCGCCGTGTTTGAACTATACCTACCTCTACAATCAAATTAAAAAAAACCTACGCGTTGTGTGGCCTCGCTCCTTGTGCGCATGCGTGTGCTTTTAGCAGACACGAACCGACCGACGGTGTCGCTGGTGCATCATAACTAGCAAGAATATATAAATTACGATGAAAGTTACAAGTGTCGTTCGGCGACTTTTCTCGCCATGTGTGATCCGATGCAGGTAAAAGTGGAAGAGGGAAGTGGAGGACAAAGCAATGTTTCAAACCACTCACATGGTCGGAGAATATGTGGCTGGACACAACTCATTTGAATTAGATGATTCAATTTCTACTTTCACCCTCTGAAATTCAAAATATATGTATTTTTTTCCATTGTCGCTTGTGAAATTAATTGCGCAAATAAAAACATAATAAAATAAAACTTACAACCTAACATGATTGTAAAAAAATAAGATTGCATAACATTTTAAAAGGTCAAAATTTATTAAATTCTTAGGGCCTAATTCATAAACGTACTTAAAACCTCTGTTAGTTGATGTGTCTACATGAACAACAGTTCTAAGACGTCACAGTCATTGACTAGAATGAAGAAAGACAACACATAGCAAGCTGATGTTTTTACAGTTTTTTTTTTAAGAGCATTAATTGATACATTTTTTATGCTGAGATAGCTAACATGTTTCATCACATAATTATAATAAATGTGAAAGTTGTTGTTTGTTTGATAATATTGTCAATCATTATTTTTATAAATTTACAATGAAGAAGAAGAAGAAGAAGAAGAAGAAGAAAATACATTTATTGACTCCCAAAAAACAAACAAAAGAAAAAGCAATACACACAAAAGAATAAAGGCATGATGGCATGATAACATGACACATTCTTCAGCTTATTTTTTTTAATCCATGGTTTTTCTTATGATACCACCTGAAGGGCAATTCTACTAGCAAAGATTGCAAACAAATTGTAGCTAAAAGACTGCTTTTCATTTGTTTTTGAGCATTTTCATATCTTTGAACTATTGAACAGAGTTAAGTTTCAGACAAAGCCAACAATCAATCAAGTGTTTTGTTTAATTTGCCCCTCAGCACCCTTCATTTTTTTTTTTCTATAGCACTAAAGTGGCAACCAAGCGTATGGCCCACATGATGGTCAGCGATTACCATAGCCTATGTACACATGCAACATCATAGATATCACTTGCGTGTTACCACCCTGAGACTTAAGATGGAAAGTCTCATGTGCCTGTAATTTCACCAGAAACCATACCCTTCAAACCGGAACACAGCAATGCGAGCATTACTGCTTGGCGGCAGAAATAGGTATAGAAAAAGGTAGTCTCTTACTTTATGTGACCTAAGCATATTACATAATAATAAAAATAAACAAATACACTACACATTTAAAAATCAGAAAATACTACAATATTATATAAAACTGACTGAAACCAATTATTTATTATGTTAATAGCTTTAATGTAATCTTCGTGTAGATGACATAAAACAATGTATTGTTTTTCAGCTAACATTGCAGGTATCATTGATGGCTGCAGACGAGTATGGATCTAGTCATGAAAGCAACAAACATGCACCAGAAACATACTCACCCACAAATATCATCAAGTAATGTTTATCAAATCACATCCATGCTGTGTTGTATTAGAAACTATGATGTAGGTACTATAACATCGGACTCAGATTAAATATTTACAGGTTATGCAAATATTTTTCCTTCAGCATTAGGAATAAAACCTGGTTCTTCAGCCAGGTAATTCACCGCATCACCAAGATAAGTCTATAAAACAAGTTGTTATGTTATTTTCAAAAGCAGGGTCTTCATATGCAGATGTTTTAACTAAACGCAATCAATGAGTGTAGATCTAGTCACAGGAATCAACTGTGCACCCAACCTACACCCATCAAATGCAAATAGCATTCTTCATGTCCTTTGTAATCTTCAGCATTCATTGGAAATCATATTCTTGAGTTAAATACAACTTTTTAATACTAAGCCATACTAAATCAAAAAACAATTGTGGGTAGTTATAAGCATGTGCTAGGCATACCTTTGGAGTTACAGCCATATATTTGAAGAGGACTTCATTTTCAGATCTGGATAATTATGTAAAGGACAATCATTACCAGCTATCAACTTGTTTGAGTGAGTAGTAATAGGAATATTATCATGGACTAACAATAGGTACATACAATAGGAAGTAAGTACATCATTGACATTTTGGTACAACATAATAAAATATGTCTCTGGACTCTGGAAGTGTCAACACGTGTAATTTGAGTAAAAAAAGGATACGGGACTGAAGTGGGCGCTCCATAAACCGTCAAACTTGCGCCGGCGACGGTGCGTTGCGACTCCTGCGCGGGCGCGGTGTGCCGATTCAATGCGCGCTTGGAAAATTCCTTTCTAGCAAATCCATCTAAATTCTCCAAAGTCGGTGAAACGCCGTTCAAATGATTTAAACTGAATGCCATCCATTGTTCAGTAAAAGATTCCGCGTCAACCTGGTATTCTTCACACAAACTTAGGCCTAGTAAAAAAAGTTACTAATGAAACAACCTTGAACAATAGTTTTCTCCGGTTACTTGAGAAACTAGTTTTACAAGTAAATTATGTGATAATAAAATTAACAATTCAACGGAGTTGTATTGTCTAATTGAATTTGTACTCACATTTGTCTAGAACTTCTTTATTTATTTCAATACCTAAAAATTGAAATTGCTCAGTCACCAACTCCTCGGAAGCCATTTTCTGTAAATTGAAAAATGTAAAGAGCGAAGTGATTGGTGAGCAAAAGAGCGCGAACGCGCAAATGACAAAGACAAAACAAAGTTGGTATCCACACCACAGATTACATTTTTTTGAGCAGCTTGTATAGTCTATACTAATCTATACTTTTTTTTTTTTTTTATACTACTGAAGTGGCAACCAAGCGTACGGCCCACAAGATGGTAAGCGGTTACCGCAGCCTATGGACGCTTGCAATACCAGAGGTGTCACTTGCGGGTTGCCACCTTGAGGCTAAGATCGAAAGCCTCATGTGCCAGTAATTTCACCGGAAACCATACCCTTCACACCGGAACAATGCAATGCGAGCATAACTGCTTTGCGGCAGAAATAGGTATGGTGGTAGTCCTTCCCCGGACGAGCTCTTATACTACTACTAATATTAAGTTACAGTGTAAATAATATTATAATGAGAGATGATTTGTATTTTTATATGTTTGTATTTTTGTTTGCATAAATAAACTCAAAACTCCGATTTTAAAAAAAAAATCACATATCCCTGAGTAACATAGGCTAGGTAGGTATATCTATTATTTAAAAAAGGATATGTGCTTGAACATAAGTTTAAGCAACGTGCCGGTGTCTGCATGTACGCGCGTGACGACATTTGTTTTCGACGTCTTAAAGGTCTTGAAGACCCAAAATCTTCTTGTCTGTGGGCTTTGGTCGACACTGGAACTGAGAAAATTCTCTATGCCAG
Organism: Colostygia pectinataria; assembly: GCA_951394395.1. Lineage (NCBI taxonomy): Eukaryota > Metazoa > Arthropoda > Insecta > Lepidoptera > Geometridae > Colostygia > Colostygia pectinataria. The sequence goes on along the minus strand of OX596365.1, from coordinate 5,159,404 downwards.
TGTTTATCGTTCCCATAGCGGAGACCATGAGACATCTGGGCTTTTCCAGTACCTTAGCGAGGCAACGGAAAGGGCTCATCAACGGTACCCTTCTGCCCAACTGGTAGTTTTGGGGGACTTTAACGCCCACCATCAAGAGTGGCTCTTCCCATACCAAAATACCGATCATGCTGGGAGAGAGACACTATCGTTTGCTCTCACATTTAACCTTTCTCAGCTGGTCAAAGAAGCCACTAGGGTCCCTGATATTGCGAGCCATGCCGCCAATTGTCTTGACCTCCTGCTGACGACCGATCCAGATCGCTACAATGTGTACGTATCATCTCCTTTAGGTAGTTCCGACCATTGCCTGGTGAAGTCCGTCTCATCACACTCCCCACCTGACCCTAGCCCAAGAGGTAGTAGGCGAGTGTGGAGGTACAAGTCAGCAGACTGGGACGAGATGCGACACTTCTTTGCCTCTTACCCCTGGCTCCCTCTGTGCTTTTCTTCGGACGACCCTACTTCTTGTGCGAACGCCATAGTAGGGGTGGTAAGTCAAGCTATGGAATATTTTATTCCATTTGCCGATAAACCACTCTCTGCTAAGATTGATTCCTGGTTTGATGCGGATTGTCGACGTGCTAATGCGCGTAAACATGACGCTTATCTTGCTTGGGTCATCGCTCGAAACAACAAGGCTGCAGATGTAGGGTCCAAAAAGAATGCTTATAACAAGGCGGCAAGGTCTTGCAAGAAGGTGCTTAAGAGAGCTCGCTATAACCACATTAGCAAAATGGGGACCAAGCTTGCCTCATATCCACCGGGAAGCAAAGCATTTTGGTCTCTAGCTAAATCGGTTGAGGCGAACTTTTGCCGCTCTTCTTTGCCACCTCTGCTGAAACCAGACGGATCACTTGCCCACACCGCCGAGGAAAAAGCAAACTTGTTTGCTGCTCTCTTCGCGGAATCTTCTCGTCTTGATGTTACTGATGAGGAACCTCCTTCACTTCCTGTATGTGAGACAGTGATGCCAGAAATCCGTATTAGGCAAAAGGAGGTGCTCAAAGTACTGTTATCGCTTGACGTGAATAAAGCAAGTGGTCCAGATGGAATTCCGGCGGTGGTGTTAAATAATTGCGCACCTGAACTGTCTCCTGTTCTCACACGCCTGTTCCGCCTGTCTTTGGATGCCGGTAAAGTTCCCGTATCCTGGAAGCTTGCTAATGTTCAGCCGGTACCAAAAAAAGGTAGTAGAGCCGACCCCACCAACTACCGGCCAATCTCTATCACCTCCATTCTCTGCAAAACAATGGAGCGTGTCCTAAATACTAAACTCCTAGCATATCTAGAGGATAATGATCTCCTTAGTGATCGTCAGTACGGCTTTCGCCAAAAACGATCTACTGGAGATCTACTAGTATATGCCACTCACATCTGGAGTGAAGCCATAGAGAAACAGGGGAAGCCCTGGCAGTTTCTCTCGACATCTCAAAGGCTTTTGATAGAGTTTGGCACAGCGGTGTTATTGGTAAGCTTTCTTCGTATGGATTGCCGCCTAACCTGATTAGTTGGATATCTGACTTTTTGAGGGAACGATCGATTCGAGTAGTCATTAATGGCTGCTCGTCCGATCTTTTGGCTATCAATGCTGGGGTACCTCAAGGGTCAGTTCTCTCTGCAACTTTGTTTTTGCTGCACATCAACGACCTCCTAATACCCGGTATCTTTGGGTATGCAGATGACAGCACAGTTGTTGAAAGATATTTTTCCAGCCCCAGGGCTAGTGCGGATGACATCCGTAATCTGTGAAAAGATATGGTGGACCGTATGAACCTTAGCCTTAAGTATGTTTCCAACTGGGGAGATGCTAATCTGGTAAGGTTCAACGCTTCCAAAACACAGGTGTGCGTGTTCTCCGCAAAGAAGAGTCCATTTCAGCACAATCCCATTTTTTGTGAAACTGCACTTGAGATAACCGATGGTCTGAGCTTATCGGGCGTTGAGCTCAAGCCCAACTTGAACTTTGGCTCACATATCGAATCTAGGGCCAAAATTGCTGGTATGAAGCTTGGCGTTCTGGCTAAGGCTCGGCGGTACTTCACGCCGGAACAGCTTCTGAATCTATATAAAGCACAAGTCCGATCGTGCATGGAGTACTGCTGCCATCTTTGGGATGGTTCGGCCAAGTACCAGCTTGAAGCCCTGGATTCGATAGAGCGACGTGCTGTAAGGCTCATTGGTGATGATACACTAGTTGAAGCCAACCTTCAGAGCCTCGATCACAGACGTCGGGTTGCCAGACTATCGGTTTTCTACAAGATTCATTTTGGCGAGTGTGCGCAGGATCTTCACGATCTAATCCCACCATCCCCTTTCTACCACCGGACTTACAGACGTACGGCAACGTACCACCCATATCTAGTCGACATTCCACCATGCCGAACCAAACGCTTCTCTTCTTCATTTTTTGTAAGCACAAGCAAATGGAATGGAACTCGTTGCCAGCTTCTGTTTTTCCGGTACGTTACAATATGGGGGTCTTCAAGTCTAGAGTGAACAGGTTCTTTCTAGACCAGCGTGCTCCATCATCGACCACACCAATACTTCCCATCAGGTGAGGTAGTGGTCAAACGTTGGTCTATAACCAATAAAAAAAAAAAAAAAATTGGAATCCCTACTAAAATTTCAATAATGTAACTCAAGGTATAAAATCAAGGGCACCGAAGTGCGGGAGAGGGGCGTGCACATTATGAAAATGATAAATAAATATAACCAATGTTATTCAGGGATAATGTAGCATTCTAGTGGTGAAACAATTTTTGAAATTGGACCAGTAGGTTTTTTTTATATCACTAAAGTGGCAACCAAGCGTATAGCCTACTAAATGGTAAGCGGTTACCCTATCCTATGTACGCATGCAACATTATAATAGATATCACTTGCGTGTTACCACTCTGAGACGTTAGATTAATTTATTCATACAAAAATACAAAAGTACAAACATACAAAAATAGGTACAAATCTTTTCTCTTTATTTATTAGTATAAATATCGGTGTATAAAGATTGTCCCATATTATGGGACACGAAAAGAGAAACGTATTCTTTGCATTTTTTGCACGATAAGCTTTGACTATATTATACAATCTTTGACGTTAAGGTAACGACAAGAAAAAAATAATCTGCTTGAGAAAATTCTATATTTTAGCGAAGTAGCGAAACGCTGCTGTTTACTGAGCGAGCTCTGCACTAAACTGAGGCTGGCCTGGAAGCAGTGTTGCCATCAGTTGAGCTAGCCCGCCACCAGATTGAACTTCTAAAACCACCAGAAAACCACTTACAAAAACGGCACTACTCTCATGATCGCTAAATTTTCCACTAAACATTTTTTTGGGTTTACGAAAGAAAACAATTAGTACATTTAGTAATTAGAGAGTTCAAATCTCCTTAGTGATTCCGTAAAGTTAGCCGTTTGTGATGCGCAAAGACAATTTAGTTCGAACAAGCTCCATTGCGCATCGAAACGGCTAACTCAAAGGGCTAACTTCACTACGGCCGAGATCCGCCGTGCGAATTCCAATTCGAAATTATCTTCTGTAATGTTGTACGTATGGTTAATAATGAATTGAATTGAATTGAATTAAAATCGTACCACAAAGTTTGCATTTCGCTACTTGACCAGCAGTACTTTCAGTAACTTGAAGTCAATCTTTTGTAAGTCTTGAAGCCATGAATCCCGAAACTTTTGTGTATATTGTGGTTTCAACTTAGTAACGCATGAAAAACGCGAAAATATTACGATTAATAATTTACGACACAGTGAGCAGTCACCAATCAGCTGAAGAGCACGTGACTGAGTGAGTTAAGTAATCTCATTTTCAGGGACTAATTTTTATTCTGTGGTAGGTACTACTTAGTAAGAAATAAAGGTTCTCGAGTGGCGACCACGAACTGGAAAACGAAGTGTAGAACGGCCCCCCACTCAATGGACCGATGACATTAAAGCGGTCGCAGGAAGTCGGTGGATGGTGAAGCCCCAAAATCGGTCGTCATGGAACTCTTTGGGGGAGGCCTATGACCAGCAGTGGACGTCTATCGGCTGATATGATGATGATGATGATGAGTACTTAGTACCCATACCAACATAAAAACCTATTAGGGGGAATCCCCGTGTGTAGTGAGTGTATCGAGCGTTAGAGAATCTTTGATCGAGCGAGAATGGGTCGTTTGACGTTAACGTCACGTCATTCTGACAGATTAGTGTTGCCTACACGGTAAAATCGGAGTTCTATTAAGCAACTAGAAGAATCCACTAGAAACTAAATGTAATATTTCGCCACTGAATGGGAGGTAGAAACCACCAGATTTAGTGAAAAATCCACTAAGTTGGCGGCACTGCCTGGAAGTGCAATTAAAATGCAGATATGAATGCATGATATGTTTTTTGGTCGATCATGCAGCATGATGACTCACGTATATGCATGATCGTCTAGGGACCGTATTACGTGTGGAGTGGACAGCTTTCTTGCTTTGCTCGCTCGGTGACACACGTTGTCGCTCGTCGCTCGCACTAGACTGGCTGGCTGAGTCAGAGTGTATTTAAGCACTTAAGCACTACGTTGGCTGAGAGATGAAGCACTATAATTTGTGAAGTTCGCCTGATCTTGTAATTGGTCTGAGTTTGCCTGCATGTTATTCATGAGTTCGACAATCGCAAATGAATAAAGGAAATTAAGTACCTACTTCATCGTTAAGTGAAGTACTTCATTTAGTTCACCCTTCATTCAAATGTGTCTCTAATTCATTTAGTTCACTTAGTTCACTTGTATAAATGGTGTCTTTTGCCTTGCTGCAAACGAAAATGTATTTTGTTGTCTTTGCCATATGCATGTTCCTAGACCATCACATTTGACGAAGAAGACACGGATAGGAAAAACGGTGAAGAAAATGAAGTAGGTACTTCATCGGTAGCATTGCGTTGTAATTTTACTTCACAACTCATTTAAACTCTACCATCAATTTATATATTAGACATATGTCCATTAAAGTAAACGAAACACTTATCAGAAACACTCGCCACAAAGACCGACTATACCTACCATATTCAAGAATTCAAATGTTAAATGAAAGCCCATATTACATGTCAGTAAAAATATTTGTAAATATTTGTGTAGAGCACCGGTGGTCCAGTGGTATTGACCCCGCCTTCCGATCCTAAGGACGTGGGTTCAAACCCGGTCATGCACCAATGGATTTTTCTGTTCGAAAATTTATGTGCGCAATGCCAGTGCTCTCATACGGTGAAGGAAAACATCGTGAGGAAACCGGCATGTCCAAGAACTAAAAATTCGAAAGACATGTGCCATCCACCAATCCGCATTGGGTCCGCGTGGTGGATAAGACCCAATCACTCTCGCCTGAGAGTAGGCCAGTGTCCCAGCAGTGGGAACATTAGAAGGCTATCATGATGATGAAAAATATTTAATAATTTGCCTAGAGAAATAAAAAACGAAACAAAAAATACATAACTTACAAGTAAACTATAACTTTATCTAATTCAAAACTGCTTCTATTCAATTGAAGAATACTTCGAAAAACATAAATATTACCCCAATACAAAGTAACTACCTATATAAATAATAATAAATAAATAAAATAAATAAGCCTTTTATTCGGACATTAGTTAGATATACAATGTTATACTACTACTTCACTGTTCTCTTAAATAAGTAATTAATATATTACTTACTTAGTTAAAATTATTCACTTGTAAGTCCGTTTGCCAGTTGGCAAAGGCCTCCTCCAACCTCCTCCATTCTGATTTCTCTCTGGCTACTCTACTCTATGTTATGCCTGCAACCTGCCTGATATCATCGTCACATCTTTTTTGTTGTCTACCTTTTTTCCTTTTTCCTTCCCTTGGGTACCATTGTGTAACTATTTTGCTCCACTTGTCCTTTCCTCTGATCATATGTCCTGACCACTTCCATTTTAGCCTTTTTATTTTTAGGGTTACATCCTGTATCTTGGTCTTTTTCCTAATGTTGATATTTGTAATTCTATCCCTCTTTATCCCTAGCATGCTTCTCTCCATTGCTCGTTGGCAAATGGAAATTATATTGGTGGTGTTTTTTGTAATGGCCCATGTTTGGCTTCCATAAATTAAGATTGGTAGAATGCAGACATTGAACAGTTTGCTCTTTGTTGCTATGTTTAGGTTTCTGTCTTTCATTACTTCCCTTAGGCCCCAATACCTTTTCCAACTGTTTGCTATCCTTCTTTCGATTTCTTTGTTTATGTTATCTTTTGGCGATATCAACTGTCCGAGGTATATATATTCTTCAACATATGTAGTTAATTTGCGACTCGCCTATATTTATGGTGCTCTTATTTCCATTGGTCATTACTTTTGTTTTTTCGTAATTTAATTTTAGTCCTACTTTTTCACTCTCAGATGCTAGTTCGTTTATCATTCTATTTAGGTCTTCTGGCGTTTTTGCAAACAACACTATATCATCAGCAAATCTTAGGTGTGTTAGTGTGTGGCCGTCAACTAACCTATATAAAACCTTTTAGTTGTTCTTTGAATTTAAGTAGCAGCTTAGCGCCCAGCATAGCCTACATATAATTTGCAATGCCTGAAAAGGGCAAATAAGTTCTAAGTGCCATATTACTTTTAAGACCTTTTGTAACACTTATTTGTGCAAATAAATATCTTGAAATCTTGAAATTTCAAATAGAATGAATTTGAGATACATATAAGCCTAACACAAGTCACAAAGAAAGAAAATTGTTGTCTCGAAGGGTAAGCTGAAAATCAGTGTTTGCTCCATAAGCATATTATCGCTGAGCCGTATCCTTTTTGTCCTCAGACAAATTAGAATGGACGCGCCATGCCTTGCATTTCCCCTCTGCCAAAATCCAAAACTCGATATGATTCCAAATCATGTACGCTAGATAAAACTACTTTGACCGCGCTGTTTTCACAGAATAGATATTAGTACTACGTACAAACCGGCATGTCCAAGAACTTAAAATTCGAAAGACATGTGCAATCCACCAATCCGCATTGGGTCCGCGTGGTGGATTAAGACCCAATCACTATCGCCCGAGAGTAGGCCAGTGTCCCAGCAGTGGGAACATTAGAAGGCTGTCATGAGTTGGGGATAGTGTCCCGTTTGTGCTCACCGATCAGTCGCCGACCAAATCCAACCGAGATGCGATGATTGCCAACCTTTGCCAACACAGGCATGACCTACGATGCAAATATTGCAAAGCCGTGTGCTTGTCAATAAAATTGCAATTGAACAAGGCACACGTTTTAGTAAAGATTGTCTCATAAATCCTACATGTTGTAATATAAAAGGTCATTCATTATCAACCTGACAAACTTAAGGGGTAGGTTCCACACATAAAGCTTCATACAAAGTGGAGTACAGAGGGTTAAGTGGGAATTGTGCGACAGGGTGAGGGAGACGAGTGAATTTCAAAAAACTGGAGGATACAAGGAAGATCGTCAATAGAGTCATATCCCTTAGAGTTATATTGATCAAATATTAAGTTTAGCCTTGGGACCAAATCATGGTTGGGATTCTGAAGAAGTTTGAACATTAACTGTCTGATAGATATTGTCTGCGAAGTTTAAGTGGTGGATCAACGCACTCTATTTGCAATGCATTGATAGGTGTGAATTTCATTGCACCAATAATAATGCGTAGGCATTTAGACTGTCTCTTGTCAATTTTTTGCAGAGATGTTTTGTTGCATGGGTCTAACAGGAAAGAACCATAGTCCATAATGACTACGCATTAGAGCGTTGTCTAATAATTTCTGGGTAAAAGGGTGTACCCCCCACCAGACTCCAGATAAAGATCTAAGAACATTAATATTTTTTTCGCATTTTTGTGAAACATAATCAAAGTGAGTTGAACCAGTAAGTCTATGGTCTAGCCATAAGCCTAAAAATTTAACTTCATTAACTTGGGGAATAGTTTCACTATAAACTCTTAATTAATATCGGACTAATGATGTGATATTTACCTATTTTTATTTTTTATGTAGCAGTGTTTCTTCTACGTATAAGATATACACTAGGTATTAAAATTATATAGACGAATGTGAGTACTCAGACAAACCCTAGGTGGTTTTTAGAGTACAATAATCAGTTTAATGTTAAATAATTTGTGGTTATAAATAAAAAAATAAAAAAATTGAATAGATGTTACGAATCGTTTTTTAGTAAAAATAACTGCCATAATCTTAGGAACAGACAGAGATAGACCGTGTTCTGAAAGCCAGTTGTCGACTCGACAGATTGATGGATGACAGTGACAGGTGTCAGGTATTGACGTCAGGGTTACCAGATCTCAGAGTATTCGATTTGCCAAAAGACATCGTAATTTTTAGTGGCTTGTTTTTTGTTCTTTCAGCAAGATTATGCAAGTATATAATTAGAAAAAAAACAACATTACATTATTTGAAACATTTTAACGAACAAGAAATTGAAAACTCTTTTTATATTTGCTTTTAAATACCTATTAGAAAAAAAAAAAATAACTGGCACCTGTTTCTATGACCGTATTGGATCCAATCTCTCAGCAAATGTCAAAAATCTATGATCAAGGAGAAAATGAATCATACCTAAGGGCTTATTACATTATCCAATATCATTGACTCATAGATCTATGATCCGAGATATATGATAGTGTAATATGTCCCTTTAAAATGCTGCTAATTTTATGTAGTATTGAGTGTGTAAGGAATAATAGTTGACACTAGCAACACTTCTTAGTCTCTTCTTAGGAAATTATGATCTTTGGACTTGAATATGAAATTTACATGATGGCATTGATTGTACTTCAGCTGTTACAACACTGTTTATGCACAGGTTTGCCAGACCACCTCTTATCAAGCCGCAAGTGTATGCCACATACTGAAACAATACAAATTAAAAAATATATTAGGTAAGTATATGTGGTTTAATTAATGTAAGGGCACAGAACAGATATTAGTACTGCATACAGAATGGCCACTCACTCACTGGTCTTGGATAGTCTTTCTATAAAACCCTCTCTAATAATACACAAACTATTTATTGAGAGTGTCTGGGCTTCAATTATAACTAAGCACTATGTTTGTTGTAAAGAAATGATGACGAGCTGTTGAGCTGACGTGATTATTTTAGAAGATAAGCTGGAACTGACATGATACCTATGGACATAAGATCCTTAAAAAATAGAAAACAAAAAAAAAAGTGATTATGATTGTGATTAAGGTAGATAAGGTAATTAAGTGAGCTTAGCACGAGATTAAAATTACACTGTATTGGATTTAATTACTCTCTTGCACTGTCACACATTTGCATATCTATAAACAACTTGGAGAGCTATTGAAGAGTGCTACTTTTATCACTACGTGATTGAATCCGTAGATGAACCAAGGTCACCAACATAGCTCTTAGAATGAGTAAGTTGAAGGCAGGCCATATAGTTCGCAGAACCGACAACCTCTGGGGAATAAAAGTTCTCGAGTGGCGACCACAAACTGGAAAATGAAGTGTACTCAATGGACCAATGACATTAAGGCAGTTGCAGGAAGAGAGAAGAAGAATTGCAGGAATCTCCAGCGTGGACTTCTATTAGCTGATATGATGATGATGATGACTTTTATCAACATAAACCATACCAAACTCAAAACATCTGTAAGAAACTTACTCTGGGAGCATATTCCAAGTATTGATGACCATTAGAAAATGTTGTTAGGAAGCGAAATGCATTATCTTGTAACACATAAACACCTTGATGGTTTGTCCTTAGATTGTCTATTTGCTTTTTGTAGATGCATGTCCAGAAATCTGTGCAAATGAATTTCATTGTATCTAATTCATCTTTAAACCTAGGCCATTCCCTTGTCAGTCTTTCCATTATTTTGTAACCAGCAGCAAATCCAATATATTCAACAGCTGAAAGGTCAACCTCCTTTGGAAGATATGAAATGAAAAGTAAATTATTCTGTACAATACACATACTTTTTATTATATTGCTATGTCATAGGAAAACACTTATAGCATTGCTACATTCATATAAATTCGATACCTATTGGTGACTTCTGTAAAAATATATTAAATATTATTATTTTTACCTTTTTCTCCAAGGTAACATTTGATTGTTCTAGGGTATAGTTTATAATTTCGGAGTGTAACAATTCAAACACAATATCATCAGCCATCGCTAAGTTAAACTATATGAAGGCGCTTCCAGACCTACATCAGAACTTCCTATAAACGGGTGGGCGTGTTTTAGTTAGTGGGCGTTATTAGCCAATGCAGAGTTTCAACTTCTTTTTATGCATTCTATTATCTACATATTCTTCTCTAGAACTATTCTATTCTACTCCTGTCGAATATGATTAGAAACATGAATCAATACTTTACACAACAGGTAACTGGCATATTTACTACGAACATTTACAAGATTCCTAAAAATCACTACACTTGGATTTAGTAAAGATAACTTGTACAATATCGAGTCGTTGCGAACTGTAGCTATGTACTTAGCTTAGTAATGCAACATAATTTCACAATAGTTGTCCAAAACGATTACACATTGTCTAATAACTGATAATTCCGATAATAAATTCTCGAACGATTCGTTCTAGTCAACGACGATCTCAATATGGCTGCCTGCTTACCGAATCCCCTCTCCGTTACCCTTTCTCCTCGCCTTCGCCTCGGTTATTTTCACGTAAAATGGCGCGCGCCGTCATATAGATAGAGTTATTTAGCAAAACAGCAAATCTTTTTCATTTTCTTCTTAGAAAAAGGGCATCTCGTATCTCACTCTCTCTGCATCTGTCAATTCAAGACAATTTGCCAGTGTCAATTCAATCAAGGCCGATAGTAGGCATCTCGCTACAAAATCGTAAGATCCTAGTCTATATAAAGACGCCACAAATTAAAAGAAGAAGTAGTCTATGTAAGTGCACACCATTTAATGTGTGTTTAAGTAAGTGCATTTCGTAACAAAATATGGTAACTCATGCATAGTCTGTTTTGTTTTGTAATGAATTATCATGTTGTACATTATCCTGACCCGGAAAACTTATTAAACTAGTAGTAGGAGGAATAGTGCTGCCAGCATTGCGCATCCCACATTGGACATAACACAAAAGAAAAACCTCTCAGGGACATATTACACTATCATTTATCTCGGATCATAGTTCTATGAGTCAATGATATAGGATAATGTACTAAAGGACTATGATTCATTTTCTTCTTAATCATAGATATTTGACATTTGCTGAGAGATTGGATCCAATATGGTCATAAGAACTGGTGTTGCCAGTTTTTTTTCTTTTTTTATACTAGGTATTTAAAAGCAAATATAAAAAAAAGAGTTTTCAATTTCTTGTTCGTTAATATGTTTTAAATAATGTAATGTAGTTCTTTTTCTAATTATATACTTGCATAATCTTGCTGAAAGAACAAAAAACAAGCCATACTAAAAATTACGATGTCTTTTGGCATATCGAATTCTCTGAGATCAGGTAACCCTGACGTCAATACCTGACACCTGTCACTGTCATCCATCAATCTGTCGAGTCGACAAGTTCTCCATTGCAACCACCTAAGACGTAAAATAGGACCAAACAACTTTGATAGTGTAATACACAGATATGACTCAAATAGTCTATTATCTTGGATCAAATATATGATCATTTAAATGATAGTGTGATATGCCCCTCAGTCACGGCAGTTTAGAAATGGCACTTATTACACCCACTGGCATTATACATATACATAATTATTTATTTAACTTAGAACTAGAAATGTCGACAAATGTTAGAAGTTCGTTTTCCATGCCGCTCTCTCCCACCCTCTATCTCCAACCAACAATTTCCGTTCCGTATATTAGGGCAATTGGCAAGGTATGGCAACACTGCCTACTGCGCGCGCTATGTACTTTTTTTTAGAATTTGTGTTGTGTGATGGCGTGGTGAAGTACGTTTACAGATAATTTGGTCATCGATTTTTATTTAATCTGAGCTTTCAGAACGCTATAAACCTTATTTGACTGTTACTTTATCAACGAGCTTTGTGTTCTTGTGAAAAAAACAGTGCATTTTCTACAAATGGGGGAAAATAATCTAATGACATTAAAAGATGGCGACCCGACGCGGTTAGAGGCGCCACCTAAAGTCGATTTAACAATACCGAAGTTTGAAGGAATCAATAAAAAGAAGAGAAGGCGCGGGAAGTTTAAACGGAAACTTGTGAAACCATTCGTCAAAGTACCATGGCAAGATAAAAGGAAAAATGACAAAACCAAGAGGAACAACCGCTTTCGTAAAATTGTTTTGGCCAAAACCCAAGCGCCTTTCAATAACAATCAGTTTCTAATGGAAATTCATAAACCTGAACCTGAAAACTCATTTGATATCCTGAGAACTCCTGCACGTACTCGTGATTCCAGTTTCAGTATTGAATCTGAGGATAATTATTTCTATTCCTTGCCAGAAGATGAAGAGGAATATTTAACCAAAGAGTTTTCTAGTGTTTATGAAGATGCTCAAAGTGAACGCTTGTCTAATATGTCAAAAAATGAACTTATTCAAGAGTATCTTCTCCTTGAAGCAAAATATGACAATCTGGTTAAACGGACAGAACGTTCTAAGCAGAAACCTATTGATGAAGATAATTTGATCACTGATAAAGAAACAGATAAAAATAGTATGCTAACAGATAGAGATATATCAGGGTCTTCTATTGAATCTAGTGATGCAAATGAGCCTTCCTACAGTGATTTGTTGCATCAACTAAAAGAGCAAGAAGAAAAGTTAGCTGAACTTCAACATGCTAATGAAAAATTGAAGCTTGAGAATGAGCATTTGCATCAGAGACCCCAGGGATCTTCTAGTGAAGACTCTGAGAGTGACAGTTCTTCAAGTTCTGACAGTAATAGCAGTTCCAGTGCAAGTGTGGTAGATGCACCAATAGAAGTGTGTGATGATAGTAGCATAAATGAAGTTCATGTTAATGGTCAAAATGGTGAAAGTCATGACTTAAAATCACCTTTGGTCAATGGTTTTCACAGTCCAAGTGAGGAAACATAATTGTAAATGAGATCATACTGTTCCAGTTTAAATTGAATCTTAAAATTCACACATTGTTAAACTCTTGTCTTTTTGTTATATTTAAGTATTTTGTTAAACTTAAATTATAGTTTTATGTTGTGGTGTTTTATGAGGTAAGTAGGTATGTATTTTCTTGTGTATTTATGATATTGTGTTTAGGTATAATTGATTTCTATAATCAGGTGATATTATCGGTAATTTGCAGTCTCTCACAGTGGGTCACATTTGCTTTCAACTTTATTATTTTTTCTTTTACTGTAGGTACCTACCTATTGAATTTTCCATAGTTGTGACCAATGGTTGTTGACTTAGTAGTTGATCATTTAAAATTGATGAGAAAAAAAAACATGAACTGCATTTAATTATTTATTTGCTTACAAAAATGTAGTTACACTTGAATTATAGGTACATACAATAATGATGGAAAAAAATTACTTTAATTATAATATTCATATATATATTTTTGATTTTAACAGTAAGTAATACAAAATTACGCTATTGGTATGTCTGTACATTATTTCCAGGATTATCTTATTATACAACATGTAACATAATTGTGTAACATAATGCCCTGAAGTGGGGGGTATTCCACCCATGCATGTGGAATTACTTTGCAAAACTGTGTAAAAGTTCAATACATCATATTTTAAATTCCCATACAAAAGTAAAACTATTTATATCTCAGTATGCAACAACCCTGTGTTTGGTTTAGTTCCATATTTTAATGAACACAAAGCGCGCACGATTAAAAATTACACAAGTTTCCACACATCAAAAACTGTTCAGGGCTGCTTTTGTAAGTGTGAAGCTGTGAAGTCACATTTTGTGGGAAAGTTTAAGACGCATTTCATGAATGAGAAATTTTGAAATCTTAAAAAAATAAAATGAATTGAATAGAAAAATATTTGTTTATTTGTCAAACATTGTTCGCCAAGACCTGTGTGAGATACCCCCTCTTCAGACTTCTAAGGACATTTACACCTTGTATTCCAATTTAGTTATAAGTGAACAAGTGTTTCGATTTAGTCATTAATTTATGACTAGCTCTATGGCTAGTTAGCATAAGCTGGATAGATGTCTCCCTCTGCATAATCTTGCTTAATATGTTATATCAGATTTAAAAAATAGGTAGGTGTACACACGTAACTTAAGTAATAATATGAAATGCTTATGTCAAAAAAAAAAATTTATTGTATAGGTAATAATAAATATTGTGTGTTAAGTGTTGTTTTGTGAACCTGTTAGGTTAATTTTGAATTTTTATTTATTGAAAAATAACCATCAGCAAAACTTTGGGCTTTTTAAAATCTATTTAGGGAATAATTTATAACTAATTTAATTGGAAGTAGTTTAAACAAGCTCCACAATTTCTAAAAGATATAAATAAAACTATAAACTTTTAAAATATGCAATCTTTTTATTTTTAATGAATTGAAATTAGTAAATTTAGATTTACAATGGTATTGCGGTCCTTTGTATTTTAATTTAGTAAAGTTAATTTAGTAGTTTAGTTATGAAAATGTTACAACAGAATCGACACTAGTATCTAACATGTTTGTAGCTTTTGCTACTTATCTTTTTTTAATTTAGGATCTGGGGCATTCGGATTACTACCTTTATAAAATTGTTTTAACAATGACATTGCTTCATCAGCCAATAGGTTTCCGGTTAATTTGTAAGAATAACTATAGAAAGTGTTAACATCTAATACAGTTTTTCCCCCAAACCGGTCATTAGCAGCGCCATAGACAACTTCTCTTACACCCAAGTTATTAAGCGCAGCAGCACACATAATACAAGGTTCCACAGTTACATACAAAACAATATTCTGGAAGTAAGTTCTATAATCAATATTATTTACTGTGCAATACTCTAAAACAGTATCTATGCAGTTAATTTCAGCATGTCTTGTAGGATTTTTTGTTGCATTTACACAGTTTCTTGATTCTGCAACAGTTTGTCCATTAATAGTAAAAACACATCCAACAGGAACTTCTTGAGCAATCAATGCTTCTGATGCTAATTCAAGAGCTCTCTTCATGAATTCAACCATTTTTCTATTAAAAAATAATTAGGTTTAATCAATATCTAGTTATAGCAGAGCTTTTATTCTAATTAAGTATAGTATTGCAATAGATTGTTGGTATCCAAAAAGTTCAATGCTTTCTTGTCCCAATCGTTATTATTCACTGTTCTTGGGCTAGGGTGTGGCATATAAAGTACCTGTAAATAGTTGATATAGATAGTGTTACTAGATCTTATATAAAAAAAAATAGTATGAAGATATTCCCTGGTTCCTAAAGTCAACATTAGATCGAATTATAAACAATGTTATTTCAAAGAAAATAGGGTCTAAAAACAAAACAATGGCAATACACTGTCAATACATAAACCCAGCAGCCCCCTAGCAAATATCTATGCCTGTAGTTTATTTCATTCATAGGTCAACCACTTGTCGCAAACCTATTTGCTTTTTTATTCAAAACAAAATGTTTTTGTATTGACGACCGATGTGGCGTGGCGGATGAAGGTCCGCCTGCAACGCAAAAGTTGCGGGTTCGATTCCCGCCTTGGAACAAATGTTTGTATGATCTGCAAATATTTGTTACCAAAGGATGTGTGATGTGGTACCAAAGGATTATAGCTATTATATTTAAAGGTTACCTGAATAGTACTTGAACTGAAGTATTTCTTGAGTACTTTCTGTGCTCTTGTTTCACAAAATTTTCCAACAGCTATTATTATTTTTACTTCATACAGATCAATCATTTTCCTAAAAATAGGGTCACATATGCTGTACAGATGTTCCATCTCACTGGCCTGAAAAATAATTAAAAGAAGCTTAGGTATCTACCACAGAAGATATACATACTTCTGTGTTAGGTACCTATCTAAAGCACTGGTGGTCTTGTGGTAGCCTTCCGATTCTAAAGATAAGTTCGAAACCAAATGTGCACCAATGAATTTTTCTATTAGAAAAAATATGTCCGCAGGAAACTTTTTTGTCCAACAACTAAAATTAAAATCCAATCCAACAGTCAATCTGCTGTGGGCCTGTGTGGTGGATTAGGACTCAATCATTCTTGCTCAAGGCAAGGCACACCCCGGACACTTTCAATAATATGTGTAAAACAAACGCGTCGCTTTCACCACATGCATGGTTTGTGTACATAAGTGGTGCCGTTGTATGTGTGTGTCATGGTTGGCCTCGTTTATCGCAAGAGCGAGATAGCACGCTTCCCATCCTCGTCGCCACTGTTATGAACTTACTTGGCTATTTCAGGACTGGGAAAAACGAGGTAGTTGGAGAACTTGTAGTAAGCGTCTTCTGTCGCTACCCTCGCATTCACATAACACTCAAACGTCAAACAACTGTCACTGTCTCATGCTACACACCTAGCCATTGCAGTACACTACACTTTTGCTCGCGCATGTGGAAAGAATGCGTGCACTGCGCCTACACAAACCAAAATAAACGCGTGAATATTAGCCTTCAGCTTCAGGCACAGAACAGATATATGTACTTTCAGTGCCGTCGAACTTGCGACCTGGGGTGAGGTAAGTAAAACCGGTGGGAGGCAGGGAGTGGCCATTCTGAACATAGTACTAATATCTGTTCTGAGCTCAAGGTTAGTATTCCATCAGTGGGAAAGTAGAAGGCTGTCTATGATGATCTAAGCTAAGTTTTTTTCAATAATTTTATTGTAAAAGGGCATAAATTCAATAAAAACCTGCCTTAAAATCTGCAGGAGTGAGATTACACCCATTCTTCTTTAACCATTGTTGTGGTAAGTAATTGTAAACAAAGCTTGATTGAAAAAACCTTTCTGGGGTGCCACACAAATCTTTAAATAGTCCCCAAAATCTCTTGCCACTTATCTGGAAATAATAGTTGTTAATTTGGTGAGTTTATCCAAACCCAAAAGAATCTGGCAATAAAAATGGTTGTCTTCTCATCCCAGTATTTTTTGTTGGTCCTGTTTTTTTTTATAGGGTTAAATCACATTTATTTTGTTAAATTTGTAGGGCATATTTGTGTTTAGCTTTTTTGTCATCTGACTGAAGTAGGTAGGGACAAACCAGTCTAAAACTGAATGCCCCACTCCAAAAGTTGTTATAGTTGTCACATTATCATTTACAACAAACGCAGCAGAAGGCATTTAGTTTAAGAATGGTTTATCTCTACCTAGTACCTTTAATATTATGAATAATTAATATACCTAAACAATTTGATTATGTTTTATAGTATAAAGTACCTCAGTTCTAGGGCATTCAAAACCTTTTATTGGTCGAGCTGCAATTTCTTGAGGTGGTTTATCTACTGGTCCTTGTATTTGTAACCAATTTTTAACTGTCTCTACTTCTCCAAATGGTACCTGGAAAATAATTCGAAGTGAGGTAAACCATTAGTACAATATGCAATTTTAATAAATGATAGATTTATGTACCTACTCAAATTATTTAACCTACTTCATCATTTACCTAACTATTTTCTTAATGAGAATAAAATAATGATGATAGGTAATTAATTATAATTATGTTGTAGGTACCTACTGGTAGGTACCACATATATATATTTTTTTAATGTCAGTAACTGACAAGACAATCAAAACGCCCGCCTGATGTTAAGCACCACACCTTTTGATTGTCTAAGTTGTTAGGCTATGACAGAGGCCTTCAGGCGGCCTAGAAATTTTGTCACCAGAGTTGGCCACTGACTCATACGAACGAATGAATGAACCCCGAGACATTGTGGTTAAGTCTCTTTCGCCCAGTAATTTCACTTGCTACAGTGCCCTTCAAACCTAAACACAGTAATGCTTGCACACTACTGTTTGGAGGTAGAATATCTGACACTGCGGTGGTACCCACCAGGACAGGCTCTTGCTGAAGAGTCTTACCACCAGGTAGGTAGTAAATTGATATAATTATAGGGGTAGGTTAAATCAGTCATAGATTGGTGTTGGACTAAAACCTAAAGCAATCTATTCAAAAAATTAAGTCAAAGAAATATTAAATGTAAGGAACAAAAAGCTCTTACTCCAGTCTGAGACATTCCCCAGGGTCCAGGATTCATTCCAAAATACATAATAGGTTTTTTAGAGTTGCAATATTTTTTTATATACATTTCTAGGGTAACTCTAGCATAAACTGTTGGATTATACAAACAATGTACAGCGGAGGGCAATTCAAATAATTCCAAAGCTTTATTTAACTCGTCAATTAAATTAAGAAAATTATCGCTTAGATTTTCACTTGCTGTAGAAGAAAAATATGAGGAAACCACTTCAGTTTCCATTATACTTATGTACCTATGAAGTCTATCACCTCACTTATAAAATCGTACGTTTCCTTAAACACGCGACGCGCACAATCTTTTAATTCAGGGCACAAACAAACAAATTACAACATACCCAAACAAAATAAACTGGTTGATTGATTTGATCTGTTTTGATGGTTCATGATGGTTTTTGGTGGTTCTGGTTAATGTACAATATGAAAATTCAGTGTCAGTCAATGATCATGCAAGAGCTCCCACTTTTTGACGAAACTTATTCATAATATTCATATTTGTTTGCATAACTGTAATAAAGGCAATGAATTATAATTGGTAATATCACGGCCGGGAATGGCATAATAATTCGTTACAACATGGTGTTTGGGACTGTCAAGCCCTGTTGACATCATACTAATTCAAAGATTGCAATCATGAGTTGCCAATAAGAAAAATCGTATTCTTTTTCGTAACTAACCATTTTGCTGCTGGGCTTTTAAAATATCGATGATTCTAGATTTAATTTAATATTGAAGTTAGGAATTATGCTGTCCTTTTTACACACTTTATTATAAATGTGAAAATTCAAACCAAACCTAGCCAACTGATGTCAATTGGGTGGATAAGTAACTTAACTCCACATTTCTGTCACTTCGGTGGCCGCTGCTGCGGCATGCTCGCTACGCTCGCTCGCCTCACGCGTTATCACTTCATCTTCAAACCTAACATAGCCAACTTATTTCGATTTGAGTTAATTCATTGATTATATTCAATAATTGCAGTTCTGCCAAGCACTTGCTGCTTCTCGACATCACTCGCACGTTCTAAACAAATCATATGTAACGAATTATCATGCTGTGCAGTAATACTACATGCCGAGTAAGTACAGCCCAATATCATTACACAAAAATCTCAGCTGTTTAGTATATTAAATAAATTATCTGCCCGTGCAGATTTTGTAAATGAAGTCTATGTGTTGAATGATCGTGTCGTGCTTTATTGATTCCCGGTGACTTTAGCCCTCCTAACTCTGTGCTCACAAGCAGTTTATTTATTTTAAGCTTTACGGCTTTATGCTGTAACCTTTTCTATATTGTCTGGGTTGCTAATGTAATTAATTACACACAAGCATTGCCCAAAATACCCACACTATTTTTAAAATAAATAAAATTAAAATTATGTGTTAGTATAATTTTGTAGCAAATCCAGGTTTTCTTATTCCCAATTTGTGGGTTTTTGGGCCGTGTGTGTAAAGATGCGCGACCAACATTGGCATGGCAACCCTAAACTCTGAAGACCAAAGGAGTTGTTTTACGTAGTATGGAGCCAGGCCTTGGTCTTTTGTAGGGGTCTAGTTAGTTAGATAATCATTAAGGAAACCATCTATCTTTGTTTATTTATTTTATCTTTGTGAAGGAGTGCAACACAATGCAAAACAACATGGCGGGTTTAACGAACAACTGGGTTGTTAGGTACTGTCAAAGTCAAGATGCGTCACGATCATTGGCTAATAGCTGTCATGGCGGACCTCTAGTGTTCCCGTTTTATGAAACTCAACACAACAAACATTTTTTCTTTAGAACTTTGTTTGTCTACCTAAAAATAAAATTGTTTGTTTGAATCACGCGTACAATTACCAAAAATTAAGAAAAAGTTAGGTTGGTTAGGTTTGCTTCTTTTTATGTCTGATTATACTTTATCATTTGTCAATGTCATTGTCAACTACAATAACAGATTATAAATTATCGTAAATACTTATTAGATCTTAATCCTATCCCTAACTCATAGTTTTTGGCTAATGTTGGAAACTTATTTTTTCAAAAAGTAATAAAAAAAAAGAAAAAGAGAAAATATTGGCTGAGTTAATGTCGATTTTAATGATTTTATGTACGTTCTAGATGAATATATAGAGTATTATAAGTGTACTACAGTTTTCTTAGAAATACTACTATTTTATGGTTTTTGTACTACAGTTTTTATCGGGCTTAAATCTAATTTAACCCTGTCTGTCTGTACTTAGTTTAATACTTCCAAGGCTCAGACAAATTAGAATTCTAATTTGTCTGAGTTCCAAGGCAATACCTTGTCCATCCCTAACGGCACTCCAAGAGAATGTACGTAGTGCTTAGATTCTCTCTGGAGAATGTAAGCACTACGTTTATCGGCCCCCAGGGCCCAGACCATGTTTGTTTGTTTTGATAATTTTGAAATGAGTGGATGAGGACCTGTTCAATCAATGTTGAGCATGTTGAGTTGACTGTTGAGTTAAAAAAATTATTCTAGTTATAGAGTTAACACGAAAATGTCAGCCTTAACAGAAGAAGCGGTGCGAAGTTTAGTTGCTAAGGGTAGCGTGCCATTAAGTTTCAGAGGTTTTGTAAACAGTTGGCCGCTCCGCGAATGGTCGATAGAAAAGTGGTGTTCTATATTTGGAGAGAGAGAAATTCCATTTCGCTGTATGAAAAAGGACTTTATATCAGATGAACCTTGTTGGGAAAGGAGGTGTAAAGTCAAGAATATGACATTCAAGGATTTTGTTGATACGGCAGCATCGAATGAGGAGTGGATGTATTTTGATTATAAATATCTTCACCAGTGGTTCAGTGCCGCTAATGACTTACACAAGGTTATTAGATTTTAGGTACTATTTATGATTATAATAATAGCTTCACATCAAAATATCTAGGTCGGCTTGCACAAAAATATTTTAAATGTGATCAGTAGCTAATTCTTTTTGTATCGGACTATTTATATTCTTTGTTTGACAACTTACTACCCTACTTTAGATATATTTATTTTTTTATCTATAAGACTTATTAATTATCTTTAAGATTTATTTTTTTATCTTTAAGGTCAAAAAATAAATAAATCTTCAATTACAGTATTTTTATGCAAGCCAATCTTAGCAAACGTCTCTTATTGGAATATTTTTCTAAACCTTAAACAAGCTGCTATACCATAACTCTAATTAAACTAATAACTTTTATTTTTGTGCATGATGTGGTCACCTCTAATTGAGAGAGCACCTGACCTGAGTACCTCTGTAATTTAAAAATTTGTATGCCTGTGTATCTTTCGTTGGTGATCCATAATAATAGAATAATAAATAATAATAATAAACCTACATCTATAAAAACTATTGTATCAGATGCACCTATTTTTGTTCCAGGCAGTGTCTTGGGAGCAGTTTGGTTTCGCAAGCAAGGGGCCAGCTGACTCAACACTGTGGGTTGGCAGCAGTGGTGCACACACACCAGCTCATCAGGACACATATGGAGTAAATATTGTAGCACAGTTATATGGGAAGTGAGTTACATTCTGATTTGCAGACTTTGTGTGACAAAGTCCTTGGATTAGAACAGTTATCTGTTGAAAGTACAGTTTTTTATTGTAATTTTCAAATGTACCAAAAACTTGATTTATAACATGTAGACATATATGTCTGTAATATGTAATATGTATAAAAAACAACTTTGACATTTTAAACTACCAAGTCCTCTAAGGTCCATAGTTTTCCACTTTGTCTATAGACAAAGTGGAAAACTATGGACCTTAGAGGACTTGGTAGTTTAAAAAGACAAAGTGGAAAACTATGGACCTTAGAGGACTTGGTAGTTTAAAATGTCAAAGTTGTTTTTTTATGATATTTTATGAAAACTATGGACCTTAAAGGACTTGGTAGTTTAAAATGTCAAAGTGGTTTTTTGTGATTTTTATTTGTGTGGTGGTAAACATGATATCAAATAACTTGATTGTTATATTTTTTTCAGAAAGCGCTGGATACTTTTTCCACCTGAAACTGAAGGACTGCTGCCCACTCGAGTGCCTTATGAAGAGTCTAGTGTTTATAGTGAATTGAACTTTTATTGTCCTATATCCACAGACAATTTTAGTGGTTAGTTACAATTTTCATCACATCAAATTTTTTACGCACGAGCCGACAAATTACAGGGCGAAAGAGACTTAACAACTTCGTCTCAGGAACACCCCCCGCTTCACCTGCGCTCATAGAGCTTTTAAAATTTAAATTTTTGGGTGACAGGGAGCTGTTATGGTCACGCGTGACGCTTAACATCAGGCAAACAACTTAATCATAACATCATTTGCTGACATAAAAAATAATAATAATTAAGTACTTACTTACAAAACTATGTTAAGAAGTACCTCATAAAGTATTGATGGTCAACAACAACAACACTACAAAAACCAATAATCTACTATCAGAGTTTGATGCAAGATCAAAGTGATGGGCCAACTAGAATAGATTTGGTTTACTTGTTGACTTTATACATGTTATTATTCATTTAGGTTTGACTGGAGCCAGAATGGTGGAGCTCTCTGCTGGTGATGCTTTACTAGTCCCAAGAGGCTGGTGGCATTATGTACAGAACTTGGACCCTATCAACATATCACTAAACATATGGTTACCTCATGTAAGTGGATTAATTGTTACCATACACCAACCAACCAACCAACTCTACTTGGCCACAGAACAGATATTAGTACTATGTACAGAATGGCCACTCCCTATCTCCCACCGGTTTTACTTATCCCACCCCAGTCGCGAGTTAGCCGGCAACAACACTTTCTTTAACGGCATGGGCGCATTGAAACTGGCGTAAATTTACCTAGCTTGTAGGATGTTTTAAAGTGATCCTACTGATTTCACTGAATAAAGCTCTTGTGACTTGACATTACCACACCCCTTACTTACGGACGCTCTCAGTAAAATGTATGAAGCAAACGTGTCGAAATCAACACATGCATGGTTTGTGTACGTAAACGGTGACGTTGTATATGTGAGTGTCATGGTTGCCCCCACCCAATTATAGCAAGAGCGAGATAGGACATTTCACAAGTAGACTCATTATTAATTGAATGTGTGTCTTCAAGCTTTTCGCCTTGTTTTTTTTAGTCAACTCAGCTATGTCACTAGTATGGTCATTAATATGTGATCATGGTGTCTTAGCGCTTTTCAAAGTGATTCTTGTGAATTTATTAAATGACTTTAACTTTGAGCTCTTGGTTATTTTTGTTTTTTAAAGTGTTAACCATCACACTAAAGGGTGATTCGCCTCATGCGGGTTCAAATCCCGCTTGAGGCGAATAAATTTTTTGGATATTATAATCTTTTGACCTCTTGCTTCGGAAGTCGCACGGCAAAGACGCGGGTTCGAATTCCGCTCATTTCGAAAATTTTGCGCTTTTCAAAGTTATCCTTGTGATTTTATTAAATGACTTTTACTTTGACTTCTTGCTTCGGAAGTCGCACGGCAAGACGCGGGTTCAAATTCCGCTCGTTTCGAAAATTTTGAATTTGATATATGGTGTCTTATGAGTATGAGTCACCAATAAACATGAAATCTTTTAATACAGGATAAAGACAACAGCACACAAGTATCCGAAGCTCTAATTAAAATACTGATTGCTCAAATATGCAAGGACCTACCTCAGGAGACGGCCAAACTTGTAGTAAATCCAAATGAAGTAAGTGCACATTTTTTTATTAGATATTTATCTTTATACCACCATACCTATTTCTGCCGCCAAGCGGTAATGCTCGCATTGCTGTATTCCGGTATGAAGGGTATGGTTTCCGGCCCTTCATTTCTGGATTACTGGCACACGAGACATTCGATCTACGACTCAGAGTGCCAGCGCGCTAGTGATACATCTCGAATCGGAAGCGTTCATAGGCTACGGCAACCGCTTACAACTAGGTGGGTCGTACTCTTGGTTGCCATTTGATCAGTATAAATAGACCTATGTACACTTATTTATTTATTTCAATTCAACTGCTTACTGCACTTACAGTGATAACCATCGCGTGCAGCAAGCCATTACAAGTTTGTACTTAACTAAGGTATACACACACACTAGCTAAAAATTAATACAGGAGTCTAACATATCATTGAATTTAGAAAA
This sequence comes from Colostygia pectinataria, assembly GCA_951394395.1. NCBI lineage: Eukaryota > Metazoa > Arthropoda > Insecta > Lepidoptera > Geometridae > Colostygia > Colostygia pectinataria. Next base: position 5,135,093 of record OX596365.1, on the reverse strand, counting down.
AAATAAAACAATTTCTGGTGTCTGAGCAAGCAAGGCGTTGAGCAGGTTAAGGGCCTGTGTCGTAGGAGCATGCTAAGCAGTTTGTGTTCGCACCAAGGGAGCTGCAAACAGGCGTGGCGCGCGCAATCGTCTTAATTTATCCGGCGTAAACAACGAACACCTGGCCAGCGCGGTGGGGTTATCAATCCTATTGTTGAGAAGCAGGTAATAGTGCATTAACAATGCACACTTTCGTCTCAACTCCAGGGTGTTGATACCTACCATTCCATTTACACTTGTAATACCAGACGTATATCTCGCGCGACGTATATCCGACCCTCCCCGGCTTCGCACGGCTGCTTAAACTATATGTATACCTTCCTCTTAAATCACTCTTATCTTTTGACAAAAACCGCATTAAAATCCGTTGCGTAGGTAAGTTTGTATGAGTCAGTGGCCAACTGTGGTGACAGAGTTTTTAGGCCGCCTAAAAGCCTCTGTCATGGCTTAACAACTTTGAAAAGCCTGACCGGACCGGCTGCTTAACGAGCCCTCCGAAGCACGGGAGCGCTCAGTTGAAATTGCCACTGGCGGTCACCCATCCAAATGGTGAGTTCGCGAAACAGTGCTTAACTTCCTTGATCTGTTAAGAACAACTTAGCCAGCTACGTCGCGAACGCTCTGTAGTAGCGTAGATTAAAAGATCTAAGCGTACATTCATAGATACAGAAGTACAGTAGTGGAAGTTTTGTTTTATTTTAATTGTAAAGGATTTCGCATTTTAATTGTACAGGACGACATATCGGACACACCGCTGACTGTCCTCTTCTTGCAACTCGACACTGTCGCCAAGACCTACCTCGACAAAAGACGGAAGCTGCGCCGCGCCAAGCGACAGAAGACAAGCGAGGACGACGCGGTCACTGCCACCGATGACGATCACGACTTGAAAACATTGTTAGACAATAAGGCAAATAATTTAGAAACAGTACCCACAATAAGCAACGAGGATCTAATTTCAATTATAAAGCAGAATGTAAAACAGTACGGTAATGTTAATAGACCGTTGAGAGATGATGAAGTGGATGGAACAACTAATTCTCTTTGTCTGACGAAAGCGGTGATAGATGCCTTCAGCCAAACCAATGTTATAGATCTCGTTAAACAGAATTTATTCGCGCGCCTTAGCTAGTGTCAGATCAATATAGCGTATACCTAGTATAGAGCAAACAACGATTTGAACATAATATAACATTATCAATGACTCTAGGATACATAGTATATTTAAACTTACAACTGTGCAATTTAATTGTGGTTTGACTCGTTATTCATTATTATTGTAATATGTATGGAAATACCACTTATTTGTTATAAAGCGTTAACCAGCATACATAATAAAAACAAAGGAGAATACTAAAGTTTATAATACCTATCCCCAAAAATGTTTCGCCACAAGCGGGACTTGAACCCACAATATAATAATTATTATGAACAGCTATTTTAGCCACTTATTTTATAGCATTGCATAAATTACGTATGCAAGTGTTAAATAACCGTTCATATATTTTTAACAGATTAGTATTAAGTATATTTTTGACTATTAGTGACCATGGTCAACAAGGACATAAATTGTCCCATGAGAGTTTATGTATTTGGTGGCAATTTTTTGTATATATTTTGTAAGATTTATAAAGCTCAATATTAGTTAAACTTAATAATGGCGTCGATTATGTTGTGGGCTGTGGCACACTAAACAGAAAGCAAACTTTTGTATTTTAGTTTATTAGAAAAGGACAGCAACAATTTCAGATAGTTTCATTTTGCAACATAATCGACAGTAATATATTATTACGTAACAATAACTTAATTATTGATAACGCGATCGAAATCTGTGATACCTAATAAAGTTAATTATGACTTAAAATAGTTATTATGTATGGAGAGATGGTATTTATTATTATGCTTTTTCGTACATAAACGAACTCGTAACGCCTTGGACGATTCGCCCATGTAAGGAGCACTAGATGACGTGACTCGACAACCGACAATGGAATATCCTTTAAATCAATAGCCGTTTGTTCTATTCTCATTAACCACTTTGCACGCTTGCAAACTTGCAAATTTAACAGCGGAAGGCCTTATTCATAAACTTACGTTAAAATATAAACATCTACTAGCTAGTGCCTTGTTGACGTTTGAATGACAAGAAAAGACAATACTTAGCAAGCCGCTAAAATTACAGCTTTTTTAAAGATATTTCTTCCTGTGTGTTGGCGAGTCACGTCATTTAGTGCTTCTCATATGGGTGAGCCTTAGAGTTTTTGTGATCGGTCGATACCGAATTTGACTTTTTCGTTTAGAAGAAACCCTGCTAGTATGCTTAAATGCGGTGTCTGCAGCGAACGTATTTCATAAATGTTCTAATACTTCTAAAGGGTCTAATAATTATATTTTTAACGTAATATTATGTATAGTAAGTTGTGGATAACGCTGTTGGTTATATATTAATTAAGCCTGTTTCATATCTACCATTTACTCAACCATAAATGTATAACTGATTGTTATCCCGAATAAATAAAATAAAAATAAAAAATACTATTTTTATTTTAATTATTTTTTATTAAAAATAAAAAGTACCGACGCGTGTCATGGGTAATCGCTAGGTTTTTAATCTATCCATAATATTGATATTCGTCATCCATTAACTTCTGGCGATCATGCATGAAGTGTCGGTGATACACGTTATGCTGGCATTTCACTTGGCACATAAACTAGGTGCGAATAATCATTTACTTGTTTTCGTCAATACAAAGTCAACTCTGTGAAAGTATTGTAGTTTGTATTGATAAAATAACGCAAATATGTGAGCAAAAAGTGATAGCATTAAAAAGATCATACTTGGTCCTTCCCCTGCTTCAATACTTTCATGTAGAGTTCTTTTCACGAAAGTAGTCTCACGGAATTTGGCGGAACTAAAATAATTCTACGGGAAATTTCCGTTACACGAAGATAGTAGCTCCCTCACTGCGCGACTTCTTTCGTGAGAAGAAATCAGTAGCGAGTTATTAATTTTAAAATAAAAACACTATTGACGCAATAAAGAGATTTAATTTCTATTAACTACAGCTAAAGATCTAGGATTATTTAGGTTTAATTTCCAGTAACTACAGCTAAAAATCTAGGATTGTTTTGGTTTTTTTACGTAAGAACGGTAGTAGAAATCTCCGAATAGGATGACCATAAACAGGTTCTGAGGAATAAGGATGTATGACGGCTCGCGGGGAAACGAGCAGTCCGGCGTCACAATCAACAGTACGAAATGAATTAGCAGAACTGTGAATTGAATCTGGAAACAAAAAATAACAGTAGGTATCGGCACAGAACAGGGGACTTACTCTTAAACGCGATCGGTATTGGACAAGTATTGGAATATGGCATTTCGTACTTTTGACAGCAAACCTAGGGCCAAATTCAACCTTGTTTTCAAGAGTACAAAAATTTGACAGCAGTAAATAGAAATTGGATCGGAATTGTCATAGGATTCAAGAGTAAGGCACCAGATATTAGTACTAGTATCTATTGGTTTAGTTCAGTAAGATAATTTGAAATTCACGTTGCAATTACGCTATGGCCATGACAAATCATCATCATCATGACCGAATGCCTTGGGCTTATTATCTTCTTCGCCAGAGTTGGCCACCGACTCATACGTACTTGCTTATGTTGCATTTTTTTTCTAACGTGTCGTGGTTGCCAGATGGTGGTAAGGTTACCGTAGTCTACGGACGCTTGCAACACCAGATTTATTACATGCGCTTTGAAATCTCCCGAGACATAGATCTCTTGTACCGGTATGATTAATAAGTACTTACAATTTGTATTTGCGTGACATATTTCTTCCACCAAACTGATTTCTTGAAGCTCTCGTCCCAAACGGTCAATAAATAATACATGTACATAATAATGTGCACTATCGAATTTATAGCAATTAGGAAAGTACCGTGGCCACCTGTGGATACAAAGTTCAATGTTACTACAGAGCGTTTTCTCATTATCCGGCATGATGCGGTGTAACGTCCACGACAGACGACACGACAGGCTGTGGGAAGTAAAATGGCCGTGTCGTGTGTCGTGGATAACTCTTTTACTACATTTTACTGTCGCCGTTAAACCTTAATAATTATATTGCTCCCAAAAACAGAAACGGGACATTCAGTGTCCTCATAATGATAAGCTAGTCTCAGTATTTGCATAATCACAATCAAGAAATAACGGTTATTTTTGTCATGTAACGGTATTGAAACCGCGACTCACGTTAGTTTTCTGCCGCCATTTTACACCTCCGAGGTACGAGGCGCGAGTCGCCATTTTATTAGCTCTTGTATAATTATGGCCACAGTAGATCTAGGCCGTGAAGTTAGCCGTTTTGATGCGCAATGAAGCTTTTTCGAACTAAATTGTCTTTACGCATCACAAACGGTATTAACCTCACGATGCCTAGATCCGCTGGCCATACTATACTTCGGTAGGTATACCCATTATTACGTTACTTGCTACTGGCTAGGTGTTTGTATACTGTACACTTTGCAAGTCATTGTATCGTAACTTTATTCGTTTTACCTTTTCGAAATTATCAAATCATTGATAGGTTTACTGAACAGTTAAACTGCTTTTCCTCGTATGACGAAGTTAATTAAATCGAAGCTGCCTTACGCAATTCACAAATCGTTGCAGACAGAGCAAAGGTCATCCAAACAAATTACTGGTACACCAAAAAAACTGTTATTTTAGAGGTTTGCTAAGTTACGAGTAGGTATTGTCTTTCTTAGATCTCTCTCTTGTGCTTCTCAGACGCTTTAATAATTGGCTTTATGCCACTTGCGTGATGCGTATAGTACTGCCAATACGGATCTCGGCTGTCGTGAAGTTAGCCATTACGAACTAAATTGTCTTTGGTCATCACAAATGGCTAATTTCATCAAGTTCCGTTGGCAGTATAAAAAACCACGCAAACTAAAATCTGCTAAAATCCGCGTCGTATGCCAAGATGGGGCGGCGCTCACAGAATTTTCTGTGGCGGCGCTAGTCAAGTGGCATTCCTTACCTGGGACCCATTTCACGATGCCCCACGATACAGCGACCATTCCAAAGTGATGGTAGACATGTAAAAACGTCACTTGATTCTGCTTCTTTCTCAATATGAAGAATACCTGAAAAAGTCTTGAGATTTACACTGCTCATTAATTAAAAGTCGATTATATTTAAACATAAATTAATGTGTATCCGATTTACAAAACATTCTCTACTGTCTGTTACCGAGTCGGTAGTTTATCTACATTTGCAGTCATGAGGCTTTAAATCTTCTGCAATATATATGTAAAAGAATACTTATTAAGAGAGTTATGGGTACCTATAGGGCTAATGTCTCATTTCTTTATAATGCACATTTCTAAGAAAAATCAAATTGAATCCCTGGAAACAACTTTTTAATCAAATGAAACTGACATGACGACTGAGGACTGCCTTTACATAATGTTCAAAGATGAAGAAAATAGATTCATACCGTATCCAGAAGGTCCAAGAGTTTCAAAACAAAATATGCATAGCACACGTTCCACGCGTATTCTACGCCGTTCGGCCCTTCGTCTACTGGCTGGCATATCATTTTGTAGTGGCTCAGCCAACCGAGTTTGAAGCTCTGGAAAAAGACAAAATATATATTCTATAAATCACATTAAAACCAGACCATGGAATTATGGTGACCACACCACGGTGTGGTTGTGATTATAGGCACCAAAAATAGTCATAAGAGGTCTTATTATTATATTGACGACCGATGTGGCGCAGCGGGCGCAGGTCCGCCTGCGACGCGGAGGGTCAAATGTTTGTACGATCTACAATTATTTGTTCCGGGTGTTCTGGGTATTTTCTATATATAATAAAAATATATATCTATGTATTGTATTGTATTAAGTATATATATCAGTCATCTAGTACCCATAATACAGCTCTGTTTAACAGCAGCTTACCTTGGGGCTAGACGATGCTGTGTGGATTGTCCAGCATTATTTATTATTTATTTATTTATTCTAATACTATTTTTGATTTTGTTCACATTTTGTTAGTCCCAATTTTAGTCTACTTCTAGTACAACCTCAACTGAAAAAAATAATTTTAGCATAACAGACCTAGGAGCTACTAGCAGCACTAGGATTCCGTCTCAGCCCCTAGATTATGTAATTCGGTCAATAGATTACACTTGATTTCAATCAAAAACTGACGTATTTTGTATGAATATGACAGCTTATTGACAGTTCACTGATTGAAATCGGATTGAAACTGAGTTGCGTAATCACCCTACAGATGCCGTATCGGGAACAATGCTTCTGACAACCGTAAAAGATAGTTATCATACTGAGTGTTTAGCACGAAAAACTCAGCAGTCAATTCGTATGTTGCCAAGTGGACGATACGTTAACGCTTACAACTGTCAGAAACATTATTGTATTCGGTTGCGATAGATTTAACTTGGTTTCAATTAGAATTTGACGTATATTTTGTATGAAAATGTCCGCTTATTGACAGTTCGCTGATTGAAATCGGATTGCAACCGTGTTGCGTAATCGCTGTAAATCAAATATTTGCTTACTTGGTGCGCCACATAAGCGCATCCTATAATCTGGAAGACGTTGTAGGCCGCAATCAGGCCGCGCAGGTCATACGCGGTCCGCTTGCTCATGTAGGCAGGCAGCCATCTGAACACAGCCATCAGGTACATCCCTATGATAGCGAGGCCCAGCCAGGGCGTTTTTATCATGAACCATTCTTGTGTTCTGGGATCTATAAAGAGGTTATTGGTAATAATTAAATATTGGCGGACATTTTTACACAGCGTCATCTAGATGACGCTTTGCTTAGGTTGGGGCTAGCCCCAACCTAAGCAAAGCTTGTCCTATTGGGAACCTGATAACTGATAGAATAAAATAACCTAAGACAGCATAACAATTAGATACCTAAATGGTTGAATTCGACTAAACTCGAATAGACACTATGCTTCGAGTAAATCGTAGTTATTCGCGAGTAAACTGACAGTTTACTTGTATAAGACATTTCTTATTCCGCGAAATAGTTATTCCAAAAGTTGGTCGAATTCAGCATTAGTGTAGAAAATATGGATGGATTTTCGATCTAGGGCCCTCACCATAACTTCAACGAAGTTAAGCAATGTTCCGCGTGGTCACTTTTAGGATGAGTGACCGCCAGTAGCCTTTTGATCTGAGCGCTTCGATCGAACAAGCATGTACGACACACAATCTAATATCACAAGTTATTTTTTATGTGTAGAGTTTTTAATAAAAAAACACCAATAAATCAAATTAATAATTATGAGACTCACCCGCAATATCTTCGTTAAGATAATAATATAATCTCACAGCTCCTTTTAATATTACAGACATTATTACAGGATTAAATAATTGAATTACCAGGAAATCGCTATAAACACATGCTACTTTCGAATAGTGGAGCAAACTGAATGGAAATTAATCGATTAAATCGAACGATGTTTGTTTCAGCGCGTCATTCTGGTAGAATATATTAACCCCGCGAAACTTGTATGTGCATACTGCTTACGTAATTCTCATTTTGAGACCACAATAACCTGGCTTTGACGTGTTGTATCATTGATGTAATAAATGCGCGTAAAATTAAATTAAATTAAATTAACAAAATAGTAAAATAGATGAGTCGACTTTTGACATAATATCCCGAGAATTTGAGAGTGTAACAATAAAGCGTTTCGAGAAAAGGTAGTTATAGTGCCCTGCCCTTTGCTTCGCTTGGCTCGTCTGTGTCGTCGAGTGGCGGGGCCACTACCGTGGCCTCAGACATATATCTACTAGATCAGACATATCTTTGCAATTTTAAGAATGCATTCCATAAGTTCAAATGAAAGTGCAGCGCTTAGTCAAATAATATTTATTAATAAAAAGTAAATATGTATTTCTTCAACAAATTAAGAATAATTTTCACATTCTGCCTTTACTCTTTCCAATATCCAATAACAAAAGACAATATTTTAGATATTTCACTGCATTTCAGGCAGAAGGTTACTTTATCTAAACTATAGGATGTAAATTTTACTGTGAGTACCCCAAGTCTACTTTTTAAACGGAAATTCGGGGTGTTTCTCTATTCCAAGGAAAAATGAAAAGTCGCAGATTCTTCCATTTTCGCCTCGGTCCGTTGCGGCCAGGTCGTCCATCTCTTTCTGGCTGAGTTCGAAGTCCCATACTGAGATATTCTGAAAGTAAAATAGAGAGACATATTCTAGCACCTATGTGATTTTTCCTTTTCACCGATCGACAACGATGCGATCATACCAAATAAAATGAAATAATAATAATAATAATGCTGGACCATCCACACAGCATTATCTAGCTCTAAGCCTGTGACTAAGCTAAGCAGAGCATGTGTTATGGGTACTAGATAACTGATATACTAATACAATACAATAAATAGATAGATATTTTTTTATTATACATAGAAAATACTCAGAACACCCGAAACAAATATTTGCAGATCTTACATACATTTGTTCCAAGGCGGGAATCGAACACGCAACCTCCTGCGTCGCAGGCGGACCTACGCCTGCCGCGCCACATCGGCCACAAATACTTAGTCAATTTACTAAGTATTTTATTTAGTAAAAAGTATTATATTTTTCTGCCTACGGGATACACGCGTGATTTTTATGTATGTATGGATTATATTTTTCAAATTGTTTCACCAAGTATAAATGCGTTTCGAAGTAACTACAATCTGTACCAAATTTAAAATCGATTGCTTTAGTAATTTGCTAAAAACGGTAAAATTAGGGCGGGTTCATATCGAATTCTCACCATGCGAAAGAAAATTAAATTCACTTCAATATTTACAAAGCTGTTGAAAATTAAATCAATGCCTAGGTAGTTCGAAATGTTTTGGATTGAGGTAAGTAAGGCATGTTTTATCAAAATAGTAGATAGTGAGTTGTATTATTAATGTAATTGACTACCTATCGAATAGTACATACATACATACATAAAATCACGCCTGTATCCCGTAGGGGTAGGCAGAGACCACGGATTTCCACTTGCTACGATCCTGACACACCTGTTTTGCTTCATTTACTCTCATCACATTCTTCATACACGCTCGTCGGTTTAGGGTACTCCTGACCTGGCCTTTCTTTAGCACGTCTTCAATTTGATCGTAATACGTGCGTCGAGGTCTTCCCCTTCCAACTGTACCAATCACACTCGCCTTATGAATCTGATTCGTCAATCTTCTTTCATCCATCCTCTCTACATGCCCAAACCACCTTAGCATGCCTTTCTCTATCCTCATCACTACGTCTTCTTTCACTCCACAACGCTCTCTAATCATACTATTCCTTATTCTATCACACAGATTAACACCACACATACTTCGCAACGCTCTCATTTCTACTGCATTTATTCTACTTTGATGTTTTTTCTGCCATACCCAACTCTCACTGCCATACATTAGTGTCGGCGCTAACACTCCTCTGTGTACGGCAAGTCGTGCCTTTTTGGAGACGTTGCGACTGCACATAAATGCATTTAGCTATCGAATAGTATTGCAATGTAATCATGCCTTGCCTAGGTATAAAGAAAATTTGGAAGTGTAATAGAGGAGGTTATCAATTCGACTGTATTGGGTTTTGTTTGTATGTATGTACCGAATAGGCGCCGGAACTACCACCATCATACCTGTTTCTGCCGTGAAGCAGTAATGCTCGCATTGCTGTATTCCGGTACAAAGGGTTATAGTTTCCGATGAAATTACATTACATTAGCCTTTCGATCTACCGTCTCAGCACGCAATATATTTCTGATGTTGCAAGCGTTCATAGGCTACGCTAACACCATAAAGTTAAAGAAATCACGATACCTTCCTGGAATACCTACTCGCTACATATAAGATCATTCATTATCAACCTGACAAACTTAAGGGGTAGGTTCCACACATAAAAAAAAACACTTTTTTTTTTCTAAACGTTTTTTTTTTATCTTTAAAAAAAAATTACGTAATTCTGCTTAATAATTAGTTATCCTTGTTAGAAATCGAAAAGGCAGCGTCCGGCACGAGTCAGTGACCCGCGCGTCCTTGATCTGCTCGTGTCCTTGATCCGCTACGGGGCGCGCACACTCGAATATTTCATCATTGAGTCGCTTAACTCGATTCCCAATGATAAATAATAATTGAGCAGAAAAACGTAATCGATTTTTTTTTGTTTACTTGGGAATTTTATGATAAAATATACATAAAAAAAAAATTATAAAAAAATTATAGGCACATATATATCGGATATACATATGTCGGATGTCGGATGCATGATGTCAGCTTCAATAATATTAGCTATGCTGACGACATAGTGCTGCTGAGCCCATCAGTCAGTGGTCTGCGTAAACTGGTCAGCACTTGTGAGCAGTATGCTGCTAGTCATGGTCTTAAGTATAATGTTGCTAAGAGTGAGCTTATGGTATTTAATTCAGGTACTAAATGTCCATTGTATGTTCTTACTGTGTCAATTAATGGAAGTCCACTGAAGAGGGTTTCAGTTTTCAAGTACTTAGGGCACTTGGTAACTGAAACCATGTCTGATGATGAAGACATTGAACGTGAACGAAGGGCACTTGCTACCAGAGCTAACATGGTGGCTCACAGGTTTAGTTGTTGCTCAGTGCCAGTAAAAATAACATTATTTCAAGCTTACTGTACCTCACTATACACATGTTGTCTTTGGACAAGTTATAGGAAAAAGTCATATAGTGCCCTTCGAGTACAGTTTAATAACGCGTTCAGGGGGCTGTTGCGGCTACCACGGTGGTGCAGTGCGTCGGGTATGTTTGCCGATGCGGGTGTAGACAGCTTCCCAGCTGTGGTACGCGCCCGCTGCGGCGCCGCACTGCGCCGCGTGCGTGCCAGGCGCCAGCCGCAACACCCTCCTGTCCGTGGTGGCCGACCGGTTGCACGGCTGCTGCACTACGCCATTGGACAGGGGTGCACTCAGTTCTGGCAACTTACACTTGCCGCTGAGTGTGCTTTTGTCCAATACAATTACTTTAATATTACCTAGTTAAGTTGTGAAAAATATGGATACTTGTTCTGAAATAAATAATTTTTATTTTATTTTATTTATATTTTTTTTTATGTGCGGAACTTATCCCTTAAGTTTGTCAGGTTGATAATGAATGACCCTGTATACTTAAAATTAAACCTCGGTCTACCTTCGCCTATTGTTATGCCCTAATGGTGCACTTAGTGATCCTTGAATTATATTTTCACCCTATGTACCAATGTGATGACAATAAAACTATTGAGTATTGGGCCGCTTGGTGCCACTTTAGTGGTATAAAAAAAACTAGAAATTTACCTGTTTGATCCGGTCTGGGTTGGTGCTCTTGGGGATGGCGGCGAGGCCTCGCTGCAGGGTGTACCGCAGCAGCACCTGCGCGGTGGAGCGCGAGTGCCGCGCCGCTGCCGCCAGCACTACCGGTAACTGCAGCAGATCGGGATACTCGCGGCTGGAACACCAAGTTCATGGTAAGAGTTACACAACTTTATTGGTGAATAAAATGAAAGAAAGAATGCCAATGCGCACTAAGCGTTATGCATCAACATTTATCCTTAGCACCGCCAAGGAGTGGAATTCTTTGCCGGAGTCTGTGTTTCCCGATCCTTATAACCTGGGTGTGTTCAAGTCACGAGTGAATAGGTTGCTTTTAGGCAAGCGTGCTCCACCGTAGACCACATCATCGCATCGCATATCAGGCGAGATAGTGGTCAAGCGCTAGCCTATTGTGAATATAAAAAAAAAACATTTTTAATAGGTTATAGACCAGCCTTTGACCTCTATCTGATGGTAAGTGATGGTGTGGTCGAGGATGGAACATGCTTGTCTAAAAAGAAGTGTGCCTTTTCACTCTCGACTTAAAATCTCCAGAAATTGTAACAGTCTGGAAAAACAGACGCCAGCAACGAGTTCCATTTCTTATTTACGACTGCGACATCGCCAGAGTATTATTTGTTGTAAATTTCATTACGAACTGTTTGGATACGCGACGTCGTCATGGCATCCCGATGTGTAATGGCTAATGATATTTCAAAGTGATCCTTATTGTTGTAAAATAATCTAGGTACTTTTATTATATTTCATTTCATTTCATTTCATATATTAAGCCTTCTTTCGTTATGAGCATAACATAGGCAAGTCAAATTGTACATTTTTAAGTTCTTATTCTAACATTATAATTAGTGTAGGTATAGTTCGCTCAGCGGATCTAGGCTTCCGTGAAGTTAGCCGTTTGTGATGCGCAAAGACAATTTAGTTTGAAAAAGCTCCATTGCGCATCGAAACGGCTAATTTCACGACGGCCGAGATCCGCCGTGAGAACTATACCTGCTATGTTTGCATATCAGAGAATGAACAAATCAAATAACTATTAATATGATAGAATGGATGCTGTTCTAAAAATATTTTATTTTTGTTTCATTTGTCAGCTGACTATTTAGTCCTAAGCACATCAACGTAAACAGGTTTTATCCTTAATAGGATAATTATAATATGTAATAGGCGGATATAAGTGTACTGAACTGTTTATGTTGCAAATAAACTTTTTTTCATTTTTTCAACTGGTTCGGCTAATATAAGACGGCGGCCATACAGGCCTATTGTGTGATCTTATTGATTTTATCGAATAAAAATAATCAAAATTTTAATTTCGCATTATCGAGCATTGAAATAATGAGCACCTTAGACCTTACCCAGTCTTTTCAGCCAGCATATCGGCGAGTGCTTTCGAGCCGAGTGGCGAGTAGGCCACCACAGGAACACCAAGCTTCCCCGCAGCCTCGACCAGCGCCGGCTGCTGGCACAGCAAGTGGTTTTCAACTTGAAGAGCCGCCGGTTTCTCTACTTTCGTCACTCGGGTTAGTTGCTCGATGTTCAGGTTGGACACACCGACGTGACGCACGCGGCCCGAATCTTTGAGTTTCAGTATGCTCTGGAACGGAATTCGTTTTGTTTAACAGTTGTCAGTTTAGGTTTTAGAGTGTATATGAAGTTATAGTAAAAAGGAGCCAAATATGCGCTCATTATCGCATCCATCGCCACCATCTGAATAAAACGCTTCCGTCATTAAATGATGGATGTCTAATTTACTGTAAATAAAATACCACTAGCTATAGCACGGCTTAATGATGACTTGGATAAAATTGCTGACTGGTCAATACGTAATGCTCTTGTTTTAAACCCCACCAAGTCAAAGTATATGGTCATGGGAACAAAAATGCAAATTAATAAGATCGGTAGTGATCTGGACGTGAAAATTCACGGTAAACAAGTAGTTCGTGTGGATGAAGCTAGAAACCTTGGCATAATATTCGATAGTCATCTGAGATTTGAGAGTCATGTGCTTAATATGGTCAAAAACTGTTTTTACCGTCTCAAGGTGTAACCACATTCGAAATCAGCTCTCTGAATCGTCACGTATCACTCTCTGCGAATCATTAATCCTGTCCAGACTTAACTATGGAGATGTTGTTTATGGACCTAGGTTACTTAGCAAAACTCAGCGGTTAGTACAGCGCGTGCAAAATGCTTGTTGCCGGTTTTGTTTTGATGTCCCTCCTAGAAGTCACATTACTCCCTTCTTAAATAATGCTTCTATGCTCAATATGGACTCTCGTAGAGAGCTACATTTAGCGGGGCTTATCTTCGATGTTATTAAGTTTGGAAAACCGGAGTACTTGCGAGCTAAGTTAAAATTTGCTAATCAACACTCTAAGACACAACTGAGGTCCATAAGATCAGCACTTCTATATCACAGTCACAAAACCACGGCATTTGCTGGCAGTTTCCGGTATTTAGCGACAAAGTGTTGGAATAACATCCCCCCACTCATAAGGAATCTCAATACAAAATACACTTTTAAAATAAAATTCAAAACTTGTCTTCTTGAAAAACAAAAACAAGGAATTCCTAAACACTTCATTCACCGATTATAAGCACATGCAGAGTACCTCTTCTGGTACCCAGACTCTTAAGAGACTGGTGTTACCAGAAGAGCCCACAACACACGCAAACTAACTCATACACATACATTTCATACTTTCATAAATACTTTCATCTAAACTACTTATGTCACACTCACTCATCTACGCACATCCTCACACCTACACCCAAGGTAACACACACACACACCAACCTTCTCACATTCACATATATCCACACACACATTCCTATCACTCTTTCACGCTGTGGATTTCCCGCTGTGATTACCAGACTCTTAAGAGACTGGGAGGAACATGGAAATCCACATGCACACCACTCACTAACACACACATACACACCCACCCACCCACACACCTACACATTACACATTACAGACTCCACAAATTGTAGGTACTTATACTCTCTCGTCTCGTCATCTCGAAGGTGATAGCTGAAAATCAGTGTTTGCTCCTTGAGCATTATTATCGCTGAGCTATAACCTATTTGTCAACTGCAACACACACGTGCTTTTTAGTTTTAAATACCTAGGTACATACATAGGTAGGTGCCTAGCTTGTTTTTACGAGGTCAATGTTTAGGGCAAATACATTCCTACCTGATTTATGTTAGTGTTAAGAAACTGTATGGTTTGCCTTTTTGCACTTTAAAATGTACGTGTGTTTTGAAGATACAAATAAATGATTTATCTATCTATCTATCTATCTATCTGTAATAAAGCTTAGCTGTTGGTTTTCCAAAAAATAAATAAATGGCATAACGACCGGTCCTGAACCTTGACTATTCACCGATTTCTTGCTTGTGAGCGCTACACTACAATGTCATCGGTCAATCGTGTGATTACATAATACAGTAACGCCAAAGAACACTCATTATATTACACGAGTCAAATAAATTAAACGTACCCACTGTCAAATGTGTTTAACAAAAATTTCTCCAGGGCCGCATATTTTGCTCGGTGTTCCCGTTACAACACTTAGGAAACTGCTAGAAGACTCGTCCTTTATTACTAAAGGTTTTTCTTTCTCTGATTTGATCCGAGTTGGCGACACTGTGCCTAAAGTTGAAGTGTTACTGAAATTTTTGGGCACATGAAGGACAACCACATTGTTCTTTTTGTTTCTTGCTCGGTGAAGTTTAGGATTTTTCGATTTAATTTTTTTAGCCAAAGACATAATCATGACCTGAAAAGCGCTGGTGCGTTTGTTGCAACGTTGAAACCGACGACGCCACTTTAAGCTAATAATACTCGCGATGGACGAGTGTCGAGAGGCGGAACGACTCAATACATGGGAAACGATTTCCAGGCTATGGTTGGAGCTCATGCTGTACTGGCAGCCAAAGTCGTAGGTATTGCCGTTGACAGGATTCGCCTCATGCGTCTCTCTTTCACCATTCATGTGATTTCTGTGAACAGTCTCTTGTAGCTTTGGATCCTTAATACCTCCTGTTTGTTTCTTCAAACAACAGAATATATTTGTAAAGAAGTGGCTTCTTGTTCTTTCTGTTACATTCGAAGGAAGTTTTTGTTTCAAAGGAGCTACATAAGATTGCCCAAATGTTTTTGTGAGAGATCTGTTGTCGTTCAAGACGTATATTCTTTTTAAATCATTCCCCATCATGTTTTGGTGTGTTTGTATAAACTGGGGATATTCCATCTTATTTTTTTCTTGAACTATGTCATAAAAAGTTTTGTACTTAATTTTGTTACTGTCTTTCGGATCAATCGCTGATGTGTCCATCAGGCGAGCCCGCTGGCAGTCTGACCATTTTGTTTCAAAATTTGTCGTGATGGTACAGAAGTAAGCTTGAGTTTTGTTTTCAATTGAAGGTCCTGAAGTGTCTTTTCTATTCTTGGGGTCTTTCGGACGGTTCTTGATGTAGTCAACGTGTTCAACCCTGCGGGTGATCTTGCCTGGGCGTCCTTTTCTTTTAGATTTAAAGCACCATCCACAACAGAAAATGTATTTCCAGATGTATTCGCATTTGCGCATTCTACTCCCGCTTCTCGGGCACGTGGAGAAGCTGCACCCTGCGCATCGGTTGGCACACGAAGTGACTCTCAATACTAGCGTCATTATTGTGTGGCTGCATTATCATTTTTATGTTATCCTTTCCTCTATAAATGTAACAAATGTGAAGGAACTTTGCCTAAGGAACCACAAAATACATTATAAAAATTGACACGATAATTTACAGTTTTCTAAAATGATCTCACTGACAGCTTCTGTCTTAAATACGCTTTGTTCTGCTTTATTATATTTTTTAAATAATATTCACAGAGATTGTCATTGTTGTCTTTGGTATTTTAATGACAATTTTTTTTATATTGTATAAATTTAAATTCCTTTGAAGGACTGTAATATTCCGATAGCATTTTTGTATGTATTACGTAGTAATACCTTTACAATGCTCGCGTAAAGTTTATTAGTTTTCCTCGCCTTCAGACGCCCATGGAGCTGAATTATGCTCATAAGAGAGGGGTCTAATTCTATCGACGGTAAATAAATATTGGAAAAAGTCTTGAGATTTATAGTTTCATAGGACTCAGCAGCACTTTGATTAGTTTCAATGTTGTCTTCTCCTCCGCAAATGCAAGGGCAAAAAAGTTTGGGCAAGGAATATGATTTATTGTTAAACCAAGTCGGTTTCTTGAGCATTGGCTTAGGAATTGATGTCACAGAAGTACCCACTGCTTGTGTTATTACTTCTACTAGATCACGTTCATCCGTTCTAGTCTCGTGATCTTTACACTCTTTGTTATTTAGAAATTGTTTATTCTGGATTTCATTAATATTATACTCTATCACAATATTTTTGTGCTTCTTCTCTATATGTCTTTTGGTTGTCGGAGATTTGTACACTTTCGTCCAGGAGAATTGATTAGTGATGGAGTTTTTAGAAGTTGACTTTAATGGAGTTTTTAGAACTTTCGGTAGTTTTTGTTTTTTCCTCGAACCAACAGTATTAGGAAGGCGATAGCTGCACTCCTTGTAAACAGTATCATTGCGATAAATAGAGTTCTTACAAATTTCCTTTAAATCCAGGTAATTTTCCTTGTTCGAATCAGCTTTCAACTCCGACTTGTATGTAATAACCATTGCTTTAATTATTATTGTTTATCTACATTAATACCTTATATTCAGTGTGCAACTGTTTTGTATTCTTGCTTTAAATTTAACTAAATTGTAAACATTGTAAATCTTTGTTGTAAATACTCGTCTGCCCACGTTAGAAAAAGTACAAAAGCTAAAATGTGGTTTAATGTCAAGAATTGTCAAATTTTGAATGAGGTTTTAATCTTCGTACCTTCCAAACAGCAAGCAGTTCCGTTGAGTGGTCCACCTTCATGGTTCCATCAGGGTTCTTCGGGTGAAGGTCGCCAGGCACATGTTCGAAGGCGAAAGGAGTGTGCATGAGGTAAAGATCGATATACTCCAAGCCTAGGTCTTTGAACGAAGCATTGAAGTATTCTTCAACTAATTCTGGACGGTTTCCTGATAGAACAAGGTTTAATATTAGCACCCATTGCAATAAAACAAATAAAAATAAATGACAAAATACACTACCTACCACATCACTTTTAAAAACAATGTACCTACAAAAAACAGATGTAACATAACTCTTACATCCCAGTCGGTCCAAAATCACTGAAAAATCCCCAGAGGATCCTATTCAACCCTCCAATTTATTAGAATCCCAATGGGGGTCGACGTAAATTATTCTAGTTAAGCAAATTCCCTGCCTTAACTATGTAACAGCTACAGGCTGTTATACTAGTATCTAACTAGCTGCCGCCTGCGGATTCGCTCGCGTGATAGGTACATTCATACTTAAATTATGTCGACATCTCCTAAAGGCTCGCCCAAACAAACTTTAAGCATTAGCACAGAACAGATATTAGTACTACGCATTAGGGATGAAAAAACAAAGTTTGCACGTCTGCACTGCAGGCACTTATGAAAATGTCTTACCCCCTGGAGGAAGCTTAGTGACGACAAAGAGCTCTTTCCTCTTCGCAGCGTCGTTTCCGATCCACTTCCGAAGAGCCCTTCCTAAAGCAGCTTCGTTCTCGTAGGCCCGCGCTGTGTCAAAGTGGCGGTAGCCGGACGTGAGCGCGTCTGCCACTGCCTTCTCTAGAACCTCGTCTGACGACTGGGAACATGCATCGGGAATCAGATCAAGCATATCTAAACGAGTGTGATGTGTGTAATATTAGAAATATTCGCTGCTAGGATGATAAAGCTTTTAGATCATGCTAGAGTTGGGACCATGCTACTACCGACTTAGGTAGGTACATAATAACGTAGATCTATTATACCTAAGCCCTCTTTGAATGATTAACCTGGATAAAACCATGGTACAATAATAATAAAACTAAAATAGACAGACGCCACGATAGAGGCTTTCAGGTGGTTTCAAAAACCAATAAGCCCGCTCCACATAACGCATTTTGTACTAACAACAGCGGACTTTTAAAATAACAGCGCAGTTCAACTTCTCTGACATATAAACAGCGAATCAATCAATCAAATAATGAGGAAGGAGTATTTTTGACGTTTTACATAGAAGAGAAGTGCAGGCATATATTTTTGTAAATTTTATAAAAATAAATTATGATATTATGAGCGTTTTAGTATGGGCGAAGAGCAAGTGATCGCAAAAACTTCAGTGCAATCTTATGTGAACGATACAAAGGCATCTTTCGATTCGACTTGCCCCGCTTCAACTTCGAGAGGTCTGGCTCGCTCTAGTGGAGACTGCGATGCAAGCGATAACATATCCTTCTGCAGTGACAGATGCTCTTGTGGCTCTTCAACCCTGCACTCGGTTACTGAGAGACCCTGTTCTATAGCAGACTCCTCAACACTCCTCCACAAATCTAAGTGGAAGTCATTTAAAAAGTATATCTCGAGTCGAATCAAAGGCAAAAGAAAGGAATGTAAGAAGAACATTAAAGATAAAACCAAACCGAGCAAGCAAAAGAGTTCTGTAGTCACTTTATTAAATGATACACCAAGTGGTTCATGATTTTCACAATGCTAACGAGTTCTCACGAGTTTATTCACTTATATATATCTATATCTGTCTTCTACCGCTTTTAGTAGAGACTTGAAAAACACATGAAACTCTTACCTGCCATGTCCCGAATCCGATTCGCGGCATGTGGTCACCTCCATCGAGCCTAAAATATTCTGGAATAGGCATCTTTCTCACGATTAAACTGTTTACTTTTATATTTTGTTTTCTTGTTTACGTTGTGTTTACCAAAGCACAGCCGGAATTACAATGCCGGTGAGAGGCGCGAGCGCTGAGGTTAATCGCCTCCAGTAGCCTTGACTACGTAGTCATGTTTCTCTCAATTACCTACCTATAGGAAGGTAATTGAGTCGTAGCTAGGTGGGGTAGGGAGGGAGCAAGTTCAAGTTAGCCAGAATAACCGCATTCGTTCTTTTTATAGGAACGGGCGAGCTAATAACTCTAGTGCAACGAGGAAAATAATACTTATGTTTAATGTTTCTCCTAACGAAACTGTAATTAAATAACATATACCGACCTTTATCAAAGCGGTATGTATATCGTTTGCTGGTAAATACCAGTAAATTTAAACATTAAAAATTATCTAAGTGGAAATCATGAAGAACTTTGAATTAGAGCGAAACTTTGAACACGACTCTACCACTGCGTAACGTAATTTTTATCAATGCAAATAAATCGGCTGAGATAGGATCTGTGGGGCTCTAAATAACAGCCATTGATAATACTGTTCCTACAAGTGGCCGACATAACCACATCTCTTTTGTAAGCCAACAATGTCTTTTTAGTAACAATTAAATAATGTGGTCCTTCAATCGGCTCTGTATTGTTAAATAATTACTATTATTATCTGGTTAATCTGTCACTGACTCGCAAACAAAAAGCTAACTGTGTTTATGCATGGGTAGTTGCATCTTTACAATCTGATATCGAGGTAGCAAAGTGGCACAAGGCAACTACATATAACCTTACTTATAAAATTGAAAATTTCCTAAGAAAACGCCATGATTGGTGCAGAGAAGTAGATAACTTTGCCTAGTTTTAAGTGCCTAATTTACTTCTAATGTGTTTGGAAACTGATGACACGGACAAGTCAAGAAATACCTAGAAACCATTCCTTGCTAGGAACATTAACCAGAAGTTTGGTGGGTCACTATTGATATAATAGTCTTTTAAAGCTTACTGCGCAAACATTATGACGATATGTTTTATTGTCGTAAACGA
Source organism: Colostygia pectinataria (assembly GCA_951394395.1). NCBI lineage: Eukaryota > Metazoa > Arthropoda > Insecta > Lepidoptera > Geometridae > Colostygia > Colostygia pectinataria. The sequence continues at coordinate 5,114,776 of OX596365.1, read as the reverse complement.
TGTTATTGTGACCAAAATATACATAAAAAATCTAATATCTCAACACATTTCCGCTAGTACCTATCTAGTTATAATGAAATTATAATTGACTCTCCCAATATCGTGTTACATACTATTAATCCCAAATAGAACACAATATAACTTGCAAATTAATTTTCCCACATACCCTTAAAGTAATAACATCCTTTTGTGAGTAATATGTATCCATTTACAAATCTATTTGGGCGATCGTATGAATGAATCCACGTCACAACACTCGTGGGCCCACCGGTGCGTGCTACCCACTGATTGCGGTCACTGATATCATCTTTAGGGATGTATTCATGCCCTGCCATAAGGCGGAGCTTATTTTTGCTCCTCCTAAGGCATTATCAGGGGTTTGTATTATAATAGCGCAAAATTTGAACAATGATTAGTGTAAACATGGACACGTCACCGGTGCAGTCCAGTTCTAAAAGCACTTCCTCGGATTTTAGCATAGAAAGGTTGCTGAGTGATGATACGAAGAGTCGAGATGAAAGTGTTGAGGTTCCGGAATGGCTTTGCTGCACACGGTACCGCCCGCCGCGTATACAACGTTAGCGATTTTCATTGTTATTTTAGCAAAAGTAGTTCTGAAGTTTATAGGCCACCCGATGACCTCTATCTTGAACAGCAGCTCGTAAAAATACAAGGTACTGGGTCAGGTTTAACCTTCATTTAATCGATTATCGGCTTCCAGGTGCACCAACAGTTTGCCGAGCGCGTCGAGCCGGAAGACATGCGCGGGTGCCCTTCACAGCGGCGCAGGCGAGCGCGTTGGAGGCCGCGTACGCCCGCGCCCCGTACCTGGCTCCGCCGGCGCTGAGGGCTCTGGCTGCCGCCTTGCAGCTTAGAGATGACAGGGTATGCCCTTAACACGGATTGGATGCACAAAAAAATAAATTCCTGAAAAAACTACTACGGAGCTAGCCCATATAAGAAGCATAAAGTGTCATGAGTTTTTAACTAGACATCATATCGGGTTGGTTTTGTCACTTTAGACGGGCTATTATGGAACTTTTGATTCGTTTTCTTTTTCAACGACAAGTTCGGTTTTGTACGAGGTTTGAGTGACCCAGTTTTCTGTTTCTATACGTATAGAAGGGAAATGGCTATAACAGCAACTTTTATAATGTGCATCTTTTCTAATAGCTCATTGTTTAAAAATGAAAATGTTCTAGTTTAGGTAATAAATGTGATAGCCCATTGTTTAACAAGTAATTCTCCGAACAGAAGACCTCACGAGCACAAACTTTAAAAAGTGAACAATTTACAACGTTTTACTCTGTAGATCCTCATCAGATCTTGACCAAATTATGAAACCAACATTTAAAAAAATCAAATAAAAAACATTGAAATCGGTTTTCTAAGGCGGAGATATCCAGAAGCCCCCTTATTGCCCCTTTTTGGAAGAAGTAGGCCTCCAATCAAAAATCCCCGACGACAAAAATAATAGTTAAAGTCATAGAACATGGTAGTTACCAAGTACCAAGTTTCAACCAGATCGGTTGAAACATGCGACCTGTACGCGAGAACAGACTGACTGACGGACAAAAGCATTTTTTGGCCTTTTTCTCGATCGCTTAGTCAAAAAAAACGAGTCTTTTCTAACTAAGACGAAGTCTGAGGGTGTACTCTTGCTGACAAAAGCGATATATCGTAAAAGTTTTCGTAGATAAGCCTATGTCCGTAAATGATTTAAACTGAATTGTCACCAACGCCTACCATGTTTGCCAAGATCGTACTTTGTTAGTTGTTGCCAAGTTGAGTCAGTGTTCTTGACATTAATGTTGGTTTCAGATAAAAATATGGTTTCAAAACCGGCGTGCTCGAGAGAGGCGAGAAAAGAGCGTGATCATCACACCGCCCAATGCTATCACACTGCCACCTACAGCTCTGGTCTCCTACCCTTCAAACTCTTGGATATCTCGCACTAGACTGTCTAGAAGCAATGACACCAACACTCCTCAAACAAGACTTTGCGACGAAAACATTTTAACAAATATTCAAAGGCTCGGAGATGTTAATGCTGTAAATTTTCTGAGCAATCAAAATTCAATGCGGAATTTCTTACATTCGTCAACAATGGAAGAGTCTGATGATGAAAAGTCTGATGTGCTGTTGGATGTAGAGACTGTAGAGGACTAAAGTGTTTGCTTATAAAATACCCTACTTATGAGTGAGTTATGAGTACCTACTTATGCCATTAACGTTACTGTGATAAGAGAAAGAGAATACATAAATAAATATAAAATTGTAAATAAATATAGTTCTGGATGACGTTAGTGTATGTTTTAGTGCTTATTGACCTAAGTACTCGTACCTGTTTAAAAAGATTTGTAAAGTACTGCCAGCGGACGGATCTGTCGGCACTCGGCAGTAATATACCTACTTTTAGTATACCTTACAGCTTTATTTATTTTTTAAATAAACATGGAAAAGAGCAACTCTGATTGAGTGTTAAAACACAGTTTCTGCTAAAGATGTTATCGTCACTGTTAAACAGCAGTTAAATTGGGGATGTGCGGTTGTAAGAAGCTAAATGTAGATAGCGGCGTCTGTTTGTATTTTGATACAACGCTACTTTGGCCTCCTGAGACGTAGATTACAAGTTTCACGAACAGTAATTCAATTTATTCGGATGATTCGGATTAATGATAGACCATCCCGTGATCAATAATGCCGTGTTATGAATATTGAATGTAGCCTAACAATGTTTTATTTATTATCAAAATAATAAGCGCAATTTTTTGGATCATTTCATACAAAAAAATAACACAATGGCGAATTAATTACAAAATTATATTCATAAATAAATTATTAAAGGCTACAAAATGAGCCTGTGTATTACATCATTGGAATGATTTAATACAAAAATAAAGTGTACAGTCACGTTCATAAAATTGTAGTACCTACTTCATGCACGGATAAAAATTGTCTGTAGCTGTATAAATAACTATTGCATTCACGCACACAACTAATAACAATTATTTAAATGCGCATAGATTGGTTCTATAGAACCAGACAGTCAAGTCTTTGAGAATTCTTAAATGATCTTAACCTATTTATCACAATCACTGATTTAAGTTTAAATAGAGACTTCAGTACGTGACCGTACATTTTCCTATTATTCTATGACATCTAGAATGCGCTAGGCAAAAACATTTACTTAGGTACTACTATTATGTTATTAATACTTACTAACATTTTACCACTAAAGTTTTTAATTATAAAACGTTATTGAATCTGTTTACATAATAATATATGTATGTATATTTAATAATATCCAAAAAGATGTTACACCCCACAAACCTCTCCATACAATCAAAGTTATTTGTTGATTTAATATACCTATTAAAATTATAAAAAAAAAAATTAAACGTAAAGTTCGATCGGAAACAAATATCAAACATATAAAATCGAATAAGTACTCCGATTGCTTGGAAAATGGGGCTATCAAAGTATTCAAAACTTATACCGGTGAATAATAACTTTCTATAATAGGTACTAAGAATCAAATTTTTTTTTCAAGATTTAAGATATTTATTTGCATAAATAAGTGCTACATAACGGTATCTAGCTAGTGTACAAACTTCATTCAATTAATTAAAGTAAAATATCGCGAGCAGTCACAATGTTAGCAACAAAAGCATTGGTTAACTGCTCTCGAGTTTATCTGGGGTATTCAATTAAAACGTGTGTATTTTATCTTGACGACATTCACCTTTTAGATCCGGTAAAAATTTTAGGGTCTTATATATGTCTAATCAGCAGCACGCCCAAACACAATAATTGGCACAAATGTTTACTTCATCTACTCGTATGTTATTACAAAAAATATTTTATAAAGATAATTTTGATTTAATATTTATTTCTAAAAACGCATTAAACCTAATATTTGCGAAATAAAAGACAAAATTAATGTTATATATCCATAAAATTGCACAAAAACTACAAGAGTATTACTGATCTTAAACCTACAACACATTGAGATATTTTTTGTATTTAAGTGGAAGTACAGACAGCTGCATAATTAAGGTGCAGTAGTAAAGTGGTTGGGGTTTCATTTTGGTAGTCTGACACAAATCTGTCAAGTTGGGCCAAAGAAAGTTATAATACTGGAGGCCACATAGAGCCACATCGCGCAATTCATCTGAAAGAAGTTCCCACATTCCTTTTTGACGCAAATGCACAACTAAGCCACAGACGCCATAAACAAAGAAGTGAAGTGACGCAAATTCAATTCCAATTTTGTGGATTAATTTATCAATTTTCATAGATAAATATGGAAAGAGATGCAGTATGATATTGATAGAGTATCATTTTATAACGTTAACCATATTATGAATCAGCATCACCACTTTTATTGAACCAACCCTATTCTAAAGTGAACCTTGTCCCCGGTCTATGGTAGAGTTGCTCACTAATGTGACACTGGATGAATATTATTGAAGATACATTTAATTTATATATAAACTATCTGTTCAGAAATACGATTAGTCTCTATCTTGCATAGCTTCGCCGCAGGAACACAACACACCTATTATTAAACGACAATTTCACAATGTCCACAAAAATCGTTATAAATAACATCAAATTCACTTACACAATGACTTTTCTAGGAAGATATCATAGAGCGCCATACAATCTTGCTTATGACGATGATGCCTCGTGGTCTTCGTCTGTCAAGGTCTTGCTCAGGATCTCATAGTGCGCAGCGTCCTCTTTAGCTGGACTAGTGTCGTCTAAGCTGTACCTGCAAGTTAAATAAATAAATAATGCTGGACAATCCACACCGCATTATCTAGCCCCAAGCTAATCAGAGCTTGTGTTATGGGTACTAGATTACTGATATACTTAATACAATACTTTGATACAGATATTTTTTATTATTCATAGAAAATACCCAGAACACTCGGAACAAATATTTGTAGATCGTACAAACATCTGTCCCGAGGCGGGAATCAAACCCGCAACCTCCGCGTCGCAGGCCGATCTTTGCACGCCGCGCCACATTGGTCCTCAAAAAAAAACGCTACGGTTATTTGTTATTTTTTTTATTTTTCTTTCATAATTAGCTCGTTGGCACTGCTATCTAAAGGTATTACTCTGTGGTAAGGGTCTCCTCTCTAATACACCACTCTCTTTAGTCTTATGCCTTGATTTGTTTAGCCTATACGTGCAACGTTTCTTTATTAATTTTAGTAAGTAAAGCCGGTAAGTAAAGTAGCAAGTAGCCGTAAGCTGTTCGTAGTCTCGATTTGAGTTGAGTTGGAAAGCCGCAGGACAAACCGGTGCGACTCATGCTTAAAGAACCATACGCGCTGTAGATGCAGCTTTCGCATCCGCGCCCTACTTGAATATGCGTATAACTTCGCTGATTTTAGTTCTTTAATATCACATAGCAGAGTTTATTAAATTTTTTTATTAAAATATTAATTTCTCGAACTTAAAAGAGCTAATTAATTAATAAAATTATTGTTGTAATCCTATTTTAATAATTAATTTGAAATAAAATGTTACTCGTGCTACCTGAAAATCCTGAAAAATATTACTGTTCACGTGGTATCCCACATTTTTTTTATGCTATTATGCTGTCGCATAAAAAACTGCAACTCTGCGGCTGAAACCGCGGGGCACAGTTTTAAATAAATGGCACCTTACCCGCACGCCCTGAAGAAGGCCTGCGCTGAAGGGTTGTGCGTCAAAGCAGTCAGTCTAACGCAGCGCATTTTCGTCGCATTCGCCAGTTTCTCCAGCACGCCCATCATGTGCTGGCCGAGTCCTCTGCGACGACCTCCTGCCTCGACTTGAACTTCGTAACTGTCAACAATGATACATAATGATGGATACATGCAGATATTTTCTTGGTTACAATAAACATGGTTCCAGCCCAGACGATATCAGTGGAAGATATAGGGAAGGCCTTTGCTCTAAAGTGGGAAACATCTGATATTGAGTGTGACTTAGATTCATTTATTGTAAGTGATTATAAGTGACGCGCCATGGGTGAGACCTATTTCCAGCAGTGGACTAGTGGTAGAGACTTAAAAACATTTGAAGTGTACCGGAAGGGGCTCAAAGGGTGCATAGGGGTGAGCTAAGAAAGGAATTCGTTTCGAAATTCATACAAAATTTAAGTAAAACAGGGAATATTTTTTTGTAAAATTCGTGTTTCTAGCTAACTTGTGGACCGATTTGCAAGTATCATTTACCGAATAACCGCATGAGTTCAACACGTGCTAAGTATGGGTACAACAAACAACACTCTCACAAGTCAAATCGGACGAACTTACTATTTCAAATAAATAGATTAATTACAATGTAGGTATTTCAGTCATTTCGATCACTGCCTTGTTGAATGTTTAATTGATCACAATAACAGTTTTTATTTTTAATGTACACGCGGTGTACGGTACCATAATTTACGGGTTCATATCCGAATAACTATGTCGCAAAACGACGATATCAGCAACCTTAGTAGTTGTTTCGTATGATATCTAACTAAATACTTTCTCCACTTTACCCAATAAGATTTCATTAAACACGTATCGATACATATAATAATTCGGTTGGTAGGAAAACTCAATTAAAGAGTTAAAGAGAGCTGCCAGGATCCCAGCTGTGAAAACGTTGGAAGCTGGTAACGATGATGACACAAACCTTAGCTATAATAATGTAGGCCTACATAGATGTCTTTTTCGTGTGAGCATTTGCCGCCTATTGTACATATTGTACTTAGTTGTAATCATATTGACTGCAACAGCTTGACCTCACTGGGTCAGCGTCTGTATAAAGCCTCTATCTTTTTACTCTTCCAGTATTAAAATCTCGCTAATTATTACATAAATTATAATATAGTGCAGCATAAAAGTTAATTGGATGAAACAAAATTTACATTTTAATTAGATAGGTCCTACTACTTCACTGATTAGGTAGGTAGAGGTACCATACTTTAGCTACAAAGAAAATAAGTTTCCTTATACATAAGTTTAAATACACTAAACCACCTGATAAGTGGCTAAGTTCGTACGATAAAATGCTCACTTTGGTGCCAGAGCGTTTAGGTCGCTTAGAACACTCCGTCATTTACACAGAGACCAGATAAAAATAAGGCCTAACATTATGTTTACTATTTGTTAAAGATGAGACACTATTAAACTAATTTAACGTAGACGTCTAATGTTTTGTTCAGGTAATACTGCGACAGGGAAATTAATAAAAAATATGGTCAAACAAGGTAAAATAAAATGTAGACAAACCTATCATATTTCTAGGAAGGATTTAACTGAATTTCACTGTTTTAATTTGCATTTTATACGAACTTACAAAGATAAAAACAGTTTACACAGAATTTAAAAGCTCTAGGAAAAAGCTGCAAATCAAAATAAATAATGTTTTATTGCCGACTGGCTGGCACGCTATCTTTGCACTTTGTCAGTACCAACTAGTTGGCTTTAAATGTCTGCGACGACTAACGACGCGATCAGGCAGTTCTATGCAACTAGACTCATCGGATAGGGTTGTGAAAATGTTCACAGTGTGCGGGCATCAGGTCTAGTCCGTTATCGCCAAGTACTGGGCCAGGTGACGACCTTTACTCTTTATCGAGGGATAGACAGACAGCCGCGCGGCAGAACCGAGGCGGGTGTCAAAGCTGTCCGAGCAGCAGAGAGATGCAGGCGCAGTTTCTGTGGCTGGTGTGGATGCTCGCGGCGGCGGACGCGGCGCGTTTGCTGGTCGTGCTGCCCACCAACACCAAGAGCCACTACGCGATGTATGGCAAGCTCGTGGAAGCTCTCGCGAGGAAACAACACCACCTGACTGTAATCTCGCATTTCCCGATGGTATGTATCTTTAATATAACAGTTTATTATAGAATTATCCCCTTTTATTTCATTCTGAGGATGAAACCCGGAGTGTTTGTATTTAGACAATATTTGTGATGAAATTCGAATATAAAAAGTACGTGGTGTTATTTTGAATATAGAAATAAAGCACACACCGAGAGAGGTAGGTATTAGTAGGTGCATATTTTGCAAGTCACAATATTTTATTCATGGCTTTATCCACCATGATAAATCTTTTAATATAACAAACAATGAAATGCTGTTCGTTGCAAAAGCGCATCATTTGAAAATGTATAGACAGATTTGGATATTTTTTATAAATGTTATCGTTTGATATCTATTAGTTTTGGTTTTGAACCATAAGCTAATCGAGATTTTTACTTTTTTCGCGCGTATATATTGACCTCTAAAAGAATTAAAATCTAAAATAATCACTGTAGAAAGTTTGTTTGGCAGAACTATGTATTTGTACTAGCTACTACCCGCGGATATCCTTCCGTTGTACCTCGATAAAAAGTAATAAAAGCTTGAAATACAAAAGAGCGATTGTATGTATCTAACGAATCGTATTTAATAGCTGCTTTTCAACTGTATAAGGGGGTTTCAGTTTTTTTGATATTTTTGTTTTTATTCCTATACTGAACAACGATTCAGCGACGGTTACGTTTCGCTAAAACCAACGATCGATCGAGTGTTTTGTTTAATTTGCCTTGAGTTTAGAATTTAATTTCATTTCATAGCTTTTAGAGTAAAAACCGAAACTAGATTGGAATTGAATAGGCCTTCAGGTCTAGAACACAAACATACAATGCATCTAAACTTTTGGGTTGTTGTTTCGGTGGTTATGTTCTTTAAATAGTATAAAACAATGTTGTTTACCGCCGCGTCTATCCCTCTGTAGTCTGTACACTTAACTCAAGTATGGTTCTTGAATACGGGCCTTAGATCTTATAATTAAAACTATACAGGTGAGTTTTTTTTCAGGGCCGCTGAGGGGAAGTCTGAAACCGTGAGTTATCGAAAAGTCATGTTAGATGTTACGCGCTCGATTTTGTGAAAAAATAAGTTCTGCATTAAAAAAAGTAAACGTTTATTTATAGCTTCTGAGAAAAAGTGAGTTTGTGGAAAAAAAAGTATTTTTGGATTTTTGACTTCTTTGTTTGATAACAAATAAATAAATGTATGATGAAAGTTGTTAGAACACCGAAAATGCAAAAAAAATATTTTTTTTCTTAAACACTTTTTTTCTCAGAAACTGTAAATAAATGTTTATTTTTTTTAAAGCAGAACTTATTTTTTTTTCAAAATCGAAACATGACTCTTCGATAACTCAGCGGCCCTGAAAAAAAAACTCACCTGTATACGCAACGAATTTTAATGCATATAGAGTGGTTCAAGAAGAAGGTTTTTACCACAGAACTATATCGATTTAGTTCGTGGTCTTAACGTATATTTTAAATGCATTTCCACGCGAACGAAAAAGAATAACAAGGACATTCCGTAATCGAGCGTTTTGAAATCACCAGTAGGTAAATGAAAAGAAACAAAATAACATCCCAAAATTATGAACCTTGTACTTAGTGCAGTCAACTAGACCCCAGTAATGATCTCACCACCTGATTAGGTACTATAGCACAGTAACTATAGCCAGATAGCAGACATGTCATATCTGTCCCTGTCGGTGGGTGCACACGTAGGTGAATCGGAGGAGACAGATAAGCTTTGGTATAGGTAAACAGTCAGATCCTCTTAGCGGTCAATACCTACAAGTACAATAGTACAATAATGATAAAGAGATGCGTACACATGCAACGTTGGGATGTCATCTCTTTAGAAATTACTAGACGCAGTTGTAGCGATTAGGTTAATAAAGAGATAAGACAACAGCAGGTATTACGTTTATTATCTCAACGCTAATGGGTTTTCTATTGTAACGAACATTAAAGTTACATTGTATCTTGACTTGTTAATGAATTTACCTACTTGTTGAGTCGTACTATTACGAGATCTCAGTCGGGGGCAAACTAAGCTAATGTTTTAGATGCGAAAGTGTGGATGTTGGTATGTTTGTTACTCAGTCATGTCGCAGCAACTGAACCGATGTTGGTATAATTTGGATAGATTCGGACACACTAAAACTTAAAAGAAATAATTGTCGGACACGTAAAAGAAATAATTGTCAAAAAAAAACTTCATCAATAATGTAAATCCTTCAAATCTTATTTAGAAGTTTATAAGTACTTAAGTGCAACATTTGAAGACTGAACTCAAGTTTAGAATATTCTGTTTCTAATTCAATAGAGGAACACTCTACTCCGGAATTGTGTTTGAGAATAGTACTGCCAGCGGATCTAGGCTGTCATGAAGTTAGCCGTTTCGATGCGCACGCAATGGAGCTTTAACTTTACGATGGGCGAATCCGTCGGCAATACTATAATCAAAATAAGAGCGGGTTACCTAAATAGTTAGTGACGACACACTTCGATCAAACAGATAGTTCTTGGGCACGCTTGGCGCATACATACTATTATGTTATCTAATAAACTGTGGCACCGTATTTTTATTGATATAACCAGTATAATTCAAGTATTAACTAGTTACGAGTAAATATCCGAGTTCATTAGTGTGAATAATTATGTACAAACATACAAGTAGCTCTGCGAATAGAAGTACTCGCGAGCAAAACTTTTAAAAGTGAACAATTTACTACATTTTGAGGAGCTATCATCACGCCGAAGATCCTCATCAAATGTCCACTAGATTTTTATGAAACCAACTTGTTACTTTTCAAATTATTATTTTTCTATCAAAATCGTATTTTATAAGTTGGAGATATTCAGAAGCCCCATTTTGCCCATTTTTTTAAAAAGGAGGAAGGAGATTTTTGCTAGGAGGGGTCCAAGCAAAAATCTCTGTAAAAGTCGTAAAACTTGTATTCAAATTCAAAATTCAAATTCAAAATAGTTTATTTCGGAACAGTGTACAAGGCTCATTAGTAACAATTAAAAGAAAACGATGAAAGCTGCATAAGTTAAAAAACTGTGTTGCAGCTAACAACGCCCATGTATGACACCCAAGTTTCGCCAAAAAACTGACAGACAATAGCAAATTTTGCCATATCTGAAGCTGAGACGGTTCGCTCACTCTGTCGAAGAATAATAATGCGCCAGTGTGTTTTCTTCTCAACATCACCACAGAGACATCACTGTCGATCTTAGTAAAGTATGTTTGTGTGGAAGTGGGTGTTGGTTACTTTTAACACGGCTTTAGACAAAATTTAGAATAGACATAACATCATGTCATCTTTTGAAATAGTTAAGTAACACGTGAGATAAGATAATATACGATAATTCAAGTATTTATTATGATTGTTGAAAATATATACTACAATCGTTCATTACAGGGGTTTAGAGGTAGACGGACTTCTTATCAAGTTACAAAACATAAACATTTTATTTAACGTGATAAAGGCAACGACCTATTGTCGCAAGCGCATCAAAGGACAGAGAGAAGACAGTAGTGTAGGCAGATTTCTACCGAGAATTTATCTGCACCCATCTCGTCAGTTCTAGTCTAGGTTACCGTATCCACCTACTAGATTACTTACCTATCAGAAAAGTTAATTTCAACACGATTTTCGAACTTATAAAGAAGAAAAAAATCAAAAGATCTGATTTAATGAGTAGCGTTGTTTTTTAATTGGGGACAGGACACATAAAAATCGAATCTGCAATATTGTCGATACCAACAGAGGTTCATATCAATGCAGTACTATAAGCTCTCGGATAAGTTGCACATTAACACTCTTATGCCACAACCACAAATGTTTTTTTTTTATATTTTACAGAAAAATCCACCGTCGAACATAGAACAAATAAGTTTAGCTGGAATAATTCCAGAAATAAAGAACAACCTCACAAATGAACATCAATCGCTGAAACCAGAATTCATCCACAACTTAGAGCAGATAATGAAAGAATGTGTGCACGCATGTGATATCGTATCTCGCATGCCAGCTGTGAAAGCTCTCATCAATTCAACGGCTACTTATGACATGGTCATAGTAGAAGTATTTGGAAGCGAATGCTTTCTTCCACTCGGGAAAAGGTTCAATGCTCCAGTCGTCGGTTTTCTATCCAGTGTGCCACTGCCTTGGGTCAACGAGCACCTAGGCAACCCTGAAGGAACGTCTTACATCCCGTCTTACATGATGGGCTTCGGACAACACATGACTCTTTGGGAGAGGTTTGCGAACACGTGGTCAGTGATCGTGGCAAAGCTATTACACAGATACAGGTCCCAAATCCCATCACAGGTCAGTAGTTGCTTACCATGTTTACCATTCAGTTGGCAGCAAATTATTTACTGACCAAAGATTATAATTTCAGATAATAGCAGACCGTCTCTTTGGACCTGGACTGAAGTTAGAGTCATTGGCGCAAAACTACAGCCTTGTGCTATCAAATAGTCATTTTAGTATTAATGAAGTGAGGCCGTTGGTTCCTACTTTAGTAGAAGTTGGTGGACTGCATCTGGATGACACGCAAACCTTGCCCGAGGTAACGAACACAAGAACAAAAATAAACTTTGCTATTATTGCAGATAGTCTCTATCTTATTCGGTATAACATCAAGATAGAAAATTCCAAGCAAAAAGGGCTTTTAAAGTGCTAAACCTAAAAAGCTTTATGGTCTTTATACGGCTGTGACAGACATACATGGCTATTTTACAGAACCCTAAAAATATAGGAATGAGAGTCCCGCTTAGTTAGATGACAATAAACACTGTATAGGTGCGAAGATGTGAGTAAATTTATCGTAACATCGGGCAGCATGTGCTACACATATCAAGCCGAGTCACTGGGTCACGCTGTGTGTTTCTCAGTATCTTCATAGATAACAATTAATGTACTTAAATGTACTTTATCATATTAGATTTATTGTTTGATTTGTCATACAAAAAAACTTATGATTCGAGTGGAACTTCCCGTTACAATGTTGATAAATCTAACTAGAACGTTGAACCTATTTTACTGTTTTTATTTAACGTCACCTTGTATTATATTTAAATCATGCAAGGCGTTTTTTATCGATTGTGTTCTGCCAATATTTATAGTGAACTTACTAAAATTGCATCCGTTTAAAATATAAAGGACCGCGATATGTTTAGTTACTTTAATTTGATAATGCTACAACTACAATACGATGCTCACAATGCAGATGGAAGGTGGGCGAAATAGTAGACTGTTTCATGTTTAATACACATTTTCTTTGACGAAAGCAAATTTTATTGTATACATAATAACATGCCCATCGCACATTACTACATTTTTTTTTTTTTTTATACAACTGGAGTGGCAACCAAGCGTACGGCCCACAAGATGGTAAGCGGTTACCGCAGCCTATGGACGCTTGCAATACCAGAGGTATCACTCGCGGGTTGCCACCTTGAGGCTAAGATAGAAAGCCTCATGTGCCAGTAATTTCACCGGAAACCATACCCTTCACACCGGAACACAGCAATGCGAGCATTACTGATTGGCGGCAGAAATAGGTATGGTGGTAGTCCTTCCGCGGACGAGCTCTATCACAGAGAACTCTACACATAATGAGATCATCAGTCATTGGAAAAATTATATTGGATAAATCCCAGTTTAGGGTCAGCCCCACCAATAATTTGGCTGAATTGTTAAGTTTATGTTAGTTAAAATCTAGAGCATAATATAGGTATTGACACTACACAATAGAGAAGCCGACGACTATCGCCCGACCCGGACCTCGGACACCCCAGATAATGTCATGATGAATCAAACTGTTAACGCCAAATTTCCAGAACGGCCTGTTGTTTTCTCGAGCGTGTCTTGACGTAAACAATACGAAGGCCTAACTATGATACGACTCATTAAGTTAGATATTTCATTCGTATGAGTCAGGTCAGGACATGGTCACTCCAACTCTATTGACGCAGGCCGCGTAAAAATCTTCGTAATACCCTTAGGAGTTTTTAAAGCAAGCCGGGACGCCAATATAAAATTGTATAGCTGATCATTTATTTAATTTTTGTTGTAGAATATCAAACAATTATTGGACGCGTCAAGCGAAGGCGTTATCTACTGGAGTTTTGGTTCAATGTCGAGAATCGAGACGATACCTAGCGACAAGCTGTCTCAGATATTCGAGGTGATATCCGAACTACCCCAGATAGTTTTTGTCAAAATGGACAGGAGGCTGCTGTCGACCAATCTGACTGTACCCGACAACATTTATACTATGGACTGGATACCGCAGTATGCGACATTGTGTAAGTGTGCATGCATATCAAGCTGTAAAAACAGATCTGTAAATCTTTTAGACCTATGCTATTAACTAAAGCTCTTGGTCGAGTATGGTACCGCCCTTGCTCTAATATAGTTATTTGACATGAACTTTGTGTATATTTTTTCAGGTCATCCTAACGTAAAATTGTTCATATCCCACGGAGGCTTGCTCGGTACTCAGGAGGCAGTGGCCTGCGGAGTGCCCATGTTGATGGTGCCATTATACGCGGATCAGGCTTTGAACGCGCGCGCCATGTCTGACAGAGGAGTATCGCGGACAGTTAATCTGAAGGAAGCGGATAAAAGCCATTGGAGAGACGCACTACACGATTTAATTAGAGATCCCATGTATGTATTGCTTAGTTGGCCACTGCTGACTCATACGAACTTACATACTTATTGCTACATTCCACTGTATTCTATACATTTATAATTGTAACATTTCATTCCAGGTATAAAGAAAAATCACAAAAATTGAGAGACATATTCCTTGACCGACCTATGCGACCCTTAGATAAGGGAGTGTACTGGATCGAATATGTATTACGCCATAAGGGCGCGGCACACCTGCGCTCCCCGGCCTTAGACCTATCCACACCGCAGTACCTATTACTAGATGTAATAGCGCTTAGTATAGCTGCAGCTGTACTGACTTTGTTCATACTTTATATTCTATTTAGATACCTTTGTACAAGATGCATCAAGTGGTGGCCGAGGGAAAAGTTGATATTCGAAAGCAGACTGTTCAGAAAGAATATAAGCTTCATCCTGTGTCTCTTGTGGAGGTATAAGATAAAAGCCAACTAACCAGTGCCATAGTAAATATGCTTGTTTTAAACAATAAACTTTAACAAATACAATAGTCATCCATAGTTACTGCCACCTAGCAGAATATGTTGGAGAACTCAAGTTATTAGTGAAAAAAAAACAAGAATCATTGTATTATTGATAGGTGTAAATATTATTGTAAGATAGGGTACTTTTATTTATGAAAATAATATAATTTCTCGTGTGTTGTTGTTTTTTTTTTTGTTATCAGTTCTGTGAATCAGTAGGTGATGTGTACTAAGAAGTGAAGGTTCTGATTAAGGTATTTTCCAAAGACTTGGTGTCACATTTCATTAATATACCTACGAACTTATTCTACTAATAGCACTGTCAATTAATTGATTTATGAAAATGTGAGCTGTTTTCTTTTTCATATAGAAATCAACTGATGGATAGTAACTATTAACAAACGACAGTAGTAACTCTGGTGGCGGTGTTAATAGGCCGCCTGAAGGCCTCCGCCATAGCCTAAAGACTTTAAAAACAAATACAAATACTTATACGAAATTATTTCACAACCACCATTAAATTATTAAGCAGTTGGCATGGCATGACAGGCATGCTTATTTATTTTGTTCAAGTCTTGTAGATGCTCAGTTACTCTTACATTCTACACTACAGGTTGATAAGCAGTAGACACTTGGCCAAGGGTTGGACCAGCATGTTGGAAGAAGATTTTGGCCACCAATTGTCGCTGTTTCTATAGTGATTTATACATCATTTTGCATTGATTTTTGAACCTCATGACCTGATTAACTCCACACCGAATAAAATAAAAAAATATTTGTGAATTTCACCCACACGCGACACTACTTTCTTAGAACAAACAGAATTATTTGACGCCAGTGTGTGAACACAGTTGGTGGAGCGCTAAGGTTCTTTGATGTTTGCACGAAAAACCGACAAAAATTGGTTTGACCGCCAACATTGGTCGCCAGCTGCCAACACGCGAAAGTAGTCACCAACATAGTTTATACACGCTAGCCCAGTATGTTGGCCCAGCTTCTTGGCTAACTCTTGGCTAAGCGTGTACTGCCGGCATTAGATAGTGACAAGCACAGTTCTTAGGCTGAGCATTTGATGAGTCACTTCTATTATTGTGGGAGGGGCAAATAAGTCGAAATAATATAAAAAATAGCATAAATAATTGTCTCTATGCAAGAATCGAACCCGCACCTCTCGCGCCTAGGCGTGTTTATCTTGTCCACCATAGAAATTGTAGTGTATTGCAATGGCTACATGTGTAGCATGAGACAGTGACAGTTGTTTGATGTTTGACTGTTATGTGAATGCGAGGGTAGCGATAGAAGACGCTTAC
Source organism: Colostygia pectinataria (assembly GCA_951394395.1). Taxonomy (NCBI): domain Eukaryota; kingdom Metazoa; phylum Arthropoda; class Insecta; order Lepidoptera; family Geometridae; genus Colostygia; species Colostygia pectinataria. The sequence continues at coordinate 5,098,443 of OX596365.1, read as the reverse complement.
TACAAGTTCTCCAACTACCTCGTTTTTCCCAGTCCTGAAATAGCCAAGTAAGTTCGTAACAGAAATGTTTGTTTCTCATGCTTCCACTGCTGCGACTCTGGCCGGCACCACACTGTTAAAGACACGCATGTACAAAGTTATAAAAAAATTACCAGTATAGTACAGGTTCTCCAAAGTCCATGTCAAATCTAAAGTGGGAGAATCCTAGAAGCTTTCCACTAGTTTCCTTGGCAATGAGGTACCAAGCATCTGGATCTGTCATCTCCTCCACTTTGCGCTCCTTATTCCAACCCCAAGCACATGTCTCGTATCTGAAATTGAGATTTTCATTTATTATTCTTGCAATGTTTATTATTCTTGCAATGTTACTTTTGTGTATACTGTATTTTGATAGTTTGTACTAGCTAGAGGAATACATACTTGGTTTATAAAATCCCAATTTTTTTCTTCTTTTTTTTGTCTCAAGCATTACTTGAACTCACAACCTACCGCTTCATACATGATTGTATGATGATGATGATAATGCTGTGATTTTTTTTTGGGTTTTCAAAAACCTTTAAGGAGTTGGTTGAGGGCCTTCCTACACTGAACAATTAGTCATTTTCTGAGATACCATACCATACTAGAGTGTTATAAAGTTAAAATTACCTACCCACTGCCATTTCAATATGCTGTTTATGATATCTTGTTATTAAAATCTCATTATTTTATCATTTATTTAAATAATTAAGTATGGCTTTATCAATCAAAAAGCAAAACTTTAGAGTATGAGGATTTATAGTTAGAAATCAAGTCTAATCATAGTTATTCATGCGTAAACTGACAGTTTACTTGCAGGAATATCTATAATTCGCAGAATAGTTAGGTATTCCGGAAGTTGGTTGAATCCAGCCTCAGTACTTTAACTTATAATTAAGGTACTTTGGTAGGCTTTCTAAGTGGAAGAGGTACTACTTACAATGGTTTCATATTCTTCTCAACAAGTTCTATTGCCCATTTCTGAACATCACCATCCAAATCACTGACTTTCTGGATGTACATATCCACTTCTAAGTCTAGGTTACGAAATATCAGAAGTTCTTTGCATAGTCCTGCCATATCACAAAGTTTGTTGGCTGATCTTACATTAGCCATTCCATCAGCTATACGACGTTGCTCCACCTTCCTAGCTTGACGTTTTTCTTTGTTTTTGTTAACATTTGTGTTTGTTTTCTTCTGAATATGAAAAAAATGGACAATTGAAATACAGAGATTATTTTGTTAAAACAATAAGTTGAGAAAGTACTAACGCCCATGGTTTTCACTGGTTAGAATTACAACAGTAAACTAAATACAACTTTATTCTCTAAAGAAAATCTAGATTCAGGAAATACTGAAATAGATACAGCGCGGGAATTAATTCAGACGCAGGGCAGGAACTAGAAAACAAACAAACAAAAACAACTAGAACCACAGACAATCAATTTATTCTGTGGACAGACACAATGGCTGGCTGGTATTATTTCCACGTACAAACGGGCGTAAGCCACTTGAACGGCGCGTACATCGACCGATGACAATAAATAAATAAATATAAATAAATAAATAATGCCGGACAATCCACACAGCATCTAGCCCCAAGGTAAGCTGCTGTTAAACAGAGCTGTATTATGGGTACTAGATAACTGATTTAATAGTTAATACACATAGATATTTTTTTTTTATTATTATATAGAAAATACCCAGAACACCCGGAACAAATATTTGTAGATTGTACAAACATTTGACCCGAGGCGGGAATAATACAAAAATAAGTTTTTATAGTCTATATATATATATTTTTTAAAGGAGTACGAGTATAAAAATTCCTTGGTACTTAATAAAAGAAGAAGTGAAGTGAAAGTTACTGAAAGATAAAACGAGCCTTAGTTATGGCTACTGACACACATGCATATTACTAGCACGCCAATAAAATATGTGTCAAAACTCAAAGCATTTATTTTATTTTATTTATATGCATTGCTAGCAAATGACGATGCTTATTAAACGAATGCTGACAAATAGAATAGAATAGAATAGAAAAATATTTATTTAACGCCACACAATTAACATAAAAATAAAAATAATAATAAAAATCAACTGTCGTTTGATTTTCAAGCATGATACCATCAGAATAGTCCCCATTTTAACTTTACTTTAATTAGAATAGCGTGCTAGTTTTAAACATACATACACGCTTAAGCTTAAGGCGGTTTACATCAGTGTAAACACTTGTTTGCAACAAAAATGTTAAACAAAAACCGTGGGCTCTACTAGCCTCGCGGCTCCCACCAACCAAGGTGACCCGGGTTGGAAGCTTGTTTACAAAAGTCTAGCCTGGCCTTTAGTAATAGAACGAACAAGACTAAGAGAATTTAGGCACTACGTTTATTAAAGATTATAAACCCGCGAAATTTGAATTATTCTAAATTACGTCAACCAAGAAATCGCTAATAATATTTTCTGATATTTTCGAAATAGTGTTGAATTGGGTCAAGTCAGATTGTAAGTAATTGTTCTATAGTTAAATTATTATCATAAATAAGCACAACTGCTTCGTTCTCATTTCAGGTTTTGGCTCATTGCCAAGATTTATTGTCGGTCTCGAAAACCTTTATCTGATGTTCTGTGGAACACGAGTTTGTTTCATTTTCAGGGCTTCGCTACGCTTATATCACAGTAATATTAGAAATATGAAAGTTCTTAAGCTCTCACAAACTGAAGATCTCATGCCTACTCTAGGTTTAGGAACATGGCAGGTAAAAAATAAGTCGTCGAGCAAACGTCGAGTATGTTTACCTTTAATTAATACATGATTTTTTTATTAATTGTTAATTTTATTGAGTTTACAGGCTCCTGCAGATGTAATCGAATTTATTGTTTATAAAGCATTGGACTTAGGATATAGACACATTGATACCGCTTTTAATTACAACAACGAAGAAGCTATCGGCAGAGCAATTTCAAAGTGGATAGGTGATGGAAAAGGTACAAGGCAGGATTTATTTATTACCACCAAGGTGAGTAATAAACAAAACGACACACTTAGGCAGTCGATTAAAATTAACTATACAAATCACATAAGATTTAACAATTTCAGCTTCCACATATTGGCAACCGAGCGTCAGACGTAAAGAAGTTCATAGATCTGCAACTGCACCGTTTGCAGCTAAACTATATCGACCTCTACCTCATTCACGTTCCCTTTGGGTTCATATCTGATCCACAGAAACTGACTCCGTGCGTCAAACCCAACGGAGAGTATGAACTGGATATGTACACTGACCATGTTGAAACTTGGAAGGTGAGAGTATGCATGAAAACCTTTAGCTATGTCAATTTTATCAGGCGCTTTACTTAAGAGCTCGAATGAGGCAGTGGCTAATTCTGGTGACGAAGTTGATTAAATACTTTTATAGGAAATAAAAACATCTAAAATTATTAGGTCTCAGCCAGCAGTTGGATTATAACATCAACATGAAATTGAAGGTTTATTCTCGACTGCACGTCATCATCATCACCAATAACAACCTATTGCATCCACTGCTGGACATACATAGTTCTCATATTGCGCGCAGTGGCACCGAAAAAAGCCGTAGACCGAGTTTCACACTCGGTCCTCGGCTTTTTAATGATGAATTCTTGTTTTCAGGCTATGGAAGAATGTCAAAAAGAAGGTCTCATCCGCAACCTCGGCTTATCCAACTTCAACGAGGAGCAGTTAAAAAAGATAATTAAACACGCGACTTTAAAGCCACAAGTGCTGCAAGTAGAGTTGCACGCGTACTTTCAGCAGGTGCCGCTTCGCAAGTTCTGTGCGGAGAACAACATAGTCGTTACAGCATACGCACCGCTGGGCAGCCCTGGCGCGAAGGACCATTTTGTCGCTAAATACAATTACAGGTAATACTATGCTATACTGATAGTACGGCCAGCGGATCTAGGCATTTGTGAAGTAAGCCGTTTGTAATGCGCAAAGACAATTTAGTTCGAAAAAAAACCGAAATCCGCCGGCTGTACTCTCTCTACAGGGTCTTTCATTATTAGTGCATAATATTATTCAAGGAATAGGTTCCACACACAGAAAAGACACATTTGTCATAGTAGGAAATCGAGACAGGCGGCGTAATAATCAAATATTCGAGCGCGTGCGCCCTGTAGCGGGTCATTGATACATGCATGTCATTGACGCGCGAGTAATTGACACACACGGCGCGCGCTGCTCTTTCAATTTCAAACAAGGATAATTAATAATTGACCAGAAAATCGTAATCGTCTCGAGATGTTTATGTAACAAAATGTAAAAAAAATACATACATTTTTTTGTGTGTGGAACCAATTCCTTGAATATTATGCGATAACAATGAAAGACCCTGCATGAATACAAGTCTCTTCACATAGGGCCTAATAGTTCCTAATTTTTAGCCCTGATGCTTTTCCGGACTTATTAGGGCATCCTGTTGTGAAACAGGTAGCTAAACAGTACGGGAAAACACCGGCGCAAATAATGCTGCACTTTTTAGTTCAAGAGAAGATTGTGGTTATCCCGAAAAGTACCAGCGAAAACAGATTAAAGGTGATGATCAAGCTATACTCCTACTCATTCTTTCCATTGCCCATTGGCTATGTAAATACTGTAATACCTACTACTACGCTAGCGAAGCTAAGGGCTAGAACTAGTAATATTTTTCTTGTTTGATGCATAGAGGTGGGATGAAATGAAACATAGTTCGTAAAGTGATCCTCCTACCTTGTATGATTGTTTCTGAACTATTGAGATAAGATATTAAAGTGGTGGTTTCTTTCAGGAAAATATGTATATTTACGACTTTGAAATATCGGAACCGGAAAAAAGTAGGCTGAAAGAGTTGGATCAGGGTGAAAGTGGTCGTATATTTAATTTTTTATTTTGGAAGGGAGTTGAAAATCATCCTGAATATCCATTCAAACTGCCCGTTGTTGACCAAGCAACAAAAGACTAAAAACTGTTTACTATTAATGTAGGTAATTTAAACTCAAACATTCTAGCCAAACATACCTCTGTATTATTTCGATTTCCCACATTACGAAGACGAAGTATCTCAAATGTATAGAATAGACAAGACTTTCGTTAGTTATTCGCTTAGCAAACAGTACAGTGAAACTGATTTGATTTATGGTTTCTTGTGCTTTGAGCCATCATGTGATAATAATTATGTTTTCAATGATTGAATAAAATACAAATTCAACTTTCGTTTTTTATTTAAACTTAATTATGTTTATTATAAAATACATGTAAAAAAATTATTGTTAGTTGGGTGGGAAGATTCGAAGATTCAAGACAGTCTATACAACATTTTTCTCTGCAGTCTGTGCTGCAACTCGCCACGCCTTATCATAGTATGAATGACTTTTTGTATCGCCCTTTCTGGATACTTCTGGCGAAGAAAGTCATTTATGATGGTTTGCTCGGAGACCTGCGAGCCAACAGCGAATCTGCGTTTCAGCTGTTTCTCTATACGAGTCAGCATTTCATGATCTTCTTCACTTGTAAATCCTTCTGCACCTGGAAATTTAAAACAATAAATTATTAGAAATTATATTTTTCTGTTCGAAAATATAGCACAAAACCAACTCATGTCCCAAGGGTGCGCGTGACGGTTTAGACCTAATCGCTCTCAGTATCCCAATATCAAAATAAACTTCAATGCATGCATTGCTGCTTGTCGGCAGGAGCGTTGCTCGAGTATACAGTGTATGAAATGGGAAGTAAGATAGAATCGTGTAGTATAGTGTTTGAAATGATAAAATGAGAACTGTGTTAGTTTCTTACCAGCGAGACTGCCCGTCATGGCGGCGTCCAGCGTGGACACTTGGAACAAGCGCAGCGCCTCGGTCACGTGCGCCTCGCTCGCAAACGGCTGCAGCTGCATCTTTGCCATCGATTCCGATATACGCACTACGGCTTCTAATTGCCTGAAAAATTATCAAACATTGTGTATCGTTCGTTTGTTTCCAATAGTTTAAGCAAAGTTGCTGATTCGACTTTGTCTGGTTTCTCTAGTAATATCTATCTAAGAAAGGTTTTTGTATTGTTTTCTTTTTTATATTTAGAACTCAGCTATAGCCGTGAAACGAAAGAACACATTGTCATAGTCCTCGCTCAGCGTTAGGATTCCGTGTTGTAGCTTGTAGGTATCAAAAACTATAAGTATTATCCAGACCGAGAGTCTAGTGACCACAACATCCAAACATTTTGTCTTGCAGCGGGAAACGAACCGGGTACCGGATACCAGGCCGCTACCGATGCAGTTAAAGAACAACAATAGTTACCTGTGGCGTTTGCCAATTAAATGTATGCGTACGACGCGTCATCGAGTTGCTTCGCTCGTGCCTGCGATTCGTTCGGTCGGGGCGTGCAAGCAACACGGTCGTGTCGGCACGTGTTTAAAACAATAACAACCGTTTATATTGAAGCGCATCCTGTAGGATAGGCGGGGAACTTTACAGTACCTAACAGTGATAGGAATAGAGAGTCGCTTGTCCGCGTGCCTCTCGTGCAGCGAGGCGCCGGTGCGCATGAGCACGTAGCGCGCGCGCAGGCGCTCGGCGGCGGCGGGCGCGAGGCGCGGCCCGCAGCGCGCGCGGCAGTACGCGGCGTAGCGCCGCACCAGCGCCAGCGGCAGCTCCCCCTCACCATCCGTGGAGCGCTCCATGCTGTCGCCGCCCATGTGCACAGACATTATGTGCTTGGCGAGCGTCTGTTGAGTAACCAAACGTTTGTAGATTGAACCGATTGAGGCGGCTATTATCATATTTCTGGTCTAATAATTTCTATATCTTTACATAGTATAGAATAAAGTAGCTCTCCACCGTCTGTTCCCATGTATGTATTTACGCTTAGATCTTTTAAACTACGCAACGGATTTTAATGCGGTTTTCATCAATCGATAGAATAATTCAGAGGGAGGTTAATAGCACCCGAAATTGGAGATCCGCTAGTGTAAAATAAAATAAAGTTTAATTCTGAAAGATCATTAATCGGTATTCATCCATCGAGCATAGTCATCTTAGGAGTAACAGAGTTCATAAGAGTAGCAGAGTTCTTTGTGATAGAACACGTCTGGGGAAGTACTATCACTATACTTATTTCTGCCGCAAAGCAGTAATGCTCGCATTGCTGCGCTCCGGTGTGAAAGGTATGGTTTCCGATAAAATTACTGGCACATGATGCTTTAGATCTATGCCTCAAGGTGGCAACCCGCGAGTAATACCTCTGGTATTGCAAGCGTCCATAGGCTGCGGTAACCGCTTACCATCTTGTGGACCGTACGCTTGGTTGCCACTTCAGTTGTACTTATAAAATAAAAAAAATTGGTTGGATTCAGTACATAACACGTTATCTGAAGTCGCAATTTGGTTGATCAGAATTGGCTATTTGAAGTCATTTCTACATTCGTTCGACGATATGGTGTGCTCTTTGACCAATAAACAAGTTTATTCTCATTCGTTGCATTTATAACATAGAGAATAAGACATAAAATGCTAACTCTTACATGCTTTTAAAATTCACATGAGTCACAAGGAACACACACTAAAAATGGAACATTTATTCCATGGAACATTTAATAGAACTTACGATATCCCTGTTCTGGTCGTGTTCGTCCTTCACAATGAAGATCATGTCGAACCTCGAGAGGATAGTGGGCATGAAGTCTATGTTGTCGTCCGCTTTGGTGTCGTCCCACCGGCCGAACACGGAGTTGGCAGCCGCTAGCACGGAGCAGCGGGAGTTCAGCGTCGTTGTGATGCCAGCCTGTTATCATCATATTTTAAACATTTAGGTATTTTTAAGTTTTAAGACTTAGTCTATCTTGAATCTGTGGTTATTTTCGTGGTTATTGGTGTGGTTAATTTCGACTGAGACTTACTCTAAAAGCTGTATTCGACAGTGCGTGGGTAAGAAAATCTGTCAGAAGTATATTTTTTACTGAACGAAAAATGATGAAAATTTATCATAGTTCGTATAAGGTGACGGATTTATTAGACCGCCAGGTAAGAAGTAAAATTTTGTAATAATTATTTAGAATTAGTATGTTGACTTACTTTAGCAATAGAGATGGTTTGCTGCTCCATAGCCTCGTGTATGGCGACTCTGTCGTCTTCACGCATCTTGTCGAACTCGTCGATGCAAACCACGCCCCCGTCAGCCAGGACCATCGCTCCCCCTTCCATCACGAAATTTCGCTAGAAATAATATTAATTTGGAAATTCTCTAATTATGAGTAAGTTATTTAACTCACTCAGGGCTTGGTAATTTGTATAGACTGCAGCCCCACATAGTTTTTTAAATTTGCATGAAAACATGACGGTATGAGCAGAAAAACATTCCAGTTTCCTGAGAATAGAGAGCACAAAAAACAACTGTTATGTTCCTGTCGATAGAACCATAGTTTTTTTTATGCCACATAGGTAGCAACCAAGCGTAATGGCAAGCGGTTACCGTAGCCTATGTACGCTTGCAACATCACAGATATCACTTGCTTGAGACATTAGATGAAAAGTCTCATGTGCCTGTAATTTCACCGGAAACCATACCCTTCGATTCGGAACACAGCAATGCGAGCATTACTGCTTTGCGGCAGAAATAGGTATGATGATAGTACTTTTCCAGACGTGTTATATCACAAAAAACTCTGCTACTCTTATGATGACTATTCTCAATGGATGAATACCAATTATTGTTCTTTCAGAACTAAACTTTATTTTATTTTACACTTTTACTTACTTTTAATTGCTATGTTAATTAAATGTACAAGGACTAAGAACTTTTTTTCTTGTCTACTCACACTGCCCGGATCTCTGATAACGGAAGCGGTAAGGCCAGCCGCACTGGAGCCCTTGCCAGAAGTGTACACTCCGATGGGCGCTACTTTCTCCACAAACTTCAGCAGCTGCGATTTAGCTGTCCCGGGGTCTCCGAGTAGCAGGATGTTGATGTCTCCGCGACGCGTCAGCCCGTCTGGTAGCCTTTTGCGGGCACCTGTTGATGTTTACATTCACATTTAAATAATAATACGCGCGCTACAGTAACACTCTCACCTATCACATAAATAGTGATTACAAAGTTTACTATAATTTGAAGATCATGATGCACAAATTTGTTCCTCAACAGGAATCAAACCCGCAACCTCTCGTGGCGGGGTCACTACCACTAGACCACCAGTGCTCTTGTTATAGAATATTACTAGATAATTAAAGTCCTTGCAATTTAAGAGTGTGTGGGAATTATTCCAATTTATATCTTAGTTCCACGACATAAATGTCACCTGACAAACTTTGGTTAACTACCTCCAAATAACATTGCAGCAATAGCCTTCTTCATATCCACAGCTCCGAACACACTAGGTGCGATTGATTTGGAGATCCTTTCGTAGATATCAGGAGAGGCCGCTAGCCTTCTGAACTGTTCCTCTTCATCTGAAGTGAAGGGACTCAGCCCGCCGGTCACTCCCTCTTCGGCTGTGAGGCCGACTGCGCGGAGGTACGAGGAACGGACGCCGACGGAACCTTTATCTCTACCTTCTCTCTGTTTGACAATGTTTAAAAGTGATTGCACACATACAAAAACATAAATTAAGTAATGAGAAATCTGACATTTATTTACTATAACAAAGTGTGCACTAAAAAACTGTATAATGTTCGCAGGAATACCTCAGAATTGTAATAAGTCCTGATTGGGTGTCAAGTTTGAGTCATTTGTCTAATTGTAATGGTAAATGTAACAAATGGTAATATTTGCAAACCTGCTGGCTTGGGAGCTGTCTCGCGCCATGTGAAGTGACTGGACAACCAGCAAAGGAATAACTCTATATCGATAGCTGTTGATTCCTTATTTACCGATCGCTTTGCACTGACAAAACATCACTATCATCATCATCAGCCCATATATACAGGGTGTAATCGTTAAGTGTGCACAGGCGATTATTCCGTAACTATTGCAGATATCAAAAAACTTTAAACTGATATCGAAAGTACTTTACCTAATGAGTAAAATGACATTAATAACTTTTTAAAAATAAAACGAGAAATATCCAAAAAAATTACATTAATCACTCCCATACATTTAGTATGAGATAGTAGAAAGGTTTTAGTTTCCTTATTTTAAGTGGAATAGTACCTACTCATTTTACCCTTGTCATTTTATAATTATGTACGATATGAAGGTATTAATGAATTTCAAGTAGATACACGTGTAGATTAATTATCTTACCACTTCAAATTTATAATAAACCTTGTTTTTGTTGTATTGATTTGAACTAGCTGAAAAGCAACATACTAAATAAAAACAAAAAGAAAGATACTCTTTGGTGTTCGTTCTAAATTCAAATTCTTTATCGCGGGTTCTCGTTCCCGCCAATTTATTGTATTTTTCAATTTGCGATAATAATCGTGATTGTTGCATTTATTGATTGAAAAATGGCATATTCCAATACAGAAAAGAGGGACATGTTAAAAATGTACTACAAACATGATTGTAACAATAGGGCGGCCATTATCGCCTACAGAAGAGAGTACCCAGATAGAGAAGTTCTTTCTGGTACGTATTTACGTAAGTTGGATAACAATTTGATAAATTATGGATCTTTTAACAGAAAAAAAGGTTCGAGAACAAGAGCTCCGGAATTTGATAATGACTTAGATAACAATATTATTAACTACGTAGTAGATAATCCACAAGAATCAACGCGTTCAGTGGCCCGATCATTTCCAGTGTCCCACAATTATGTACACAAGTTATTAAAAAAACACAACTTCAAAGCATTTAAGATAAAACCTACTCAAACGCTGCACAATGATGATCCTGCTCGTCGGCTGGTCTATTGCAATTGGCTAGTCAATAATTATGTCAATGTAAGGTCAATTTTATGGACCGATGAAAGTAATGTTTCAAACTGCGGCATTTACAATAGAAAAAACTCGCATTATTGGTCAATTGACAATCCTCGCTTAACTACTGAAGTTAGAGCTCAGGTGCGATTCTCAATTAATGTGTGGTGTGGTATTCTTGAAGATCGGATCATTGGGCCATATTTTTACAGTGGAACCTTAAATGGACAGAGATATTTCTCCTTTGTACAAAACGATATGCCAAGTCTCTTAGAACCAATTCCAGACGATGAAAGAAGGTCGATAATTTTTCAACAAGATGGAGCACCTGCACATAATACAAATGTTGTAATGAATTTCTTACGAAACAATTATAATGGCTTAATAGCCAATAATAGTGCAACCCCTTGGCCTGCCAGATCCCCGGATCTCACGCCTTGTGATTTCTTCCTATGGGGATTTATCAAAGACCACGTGTACGCTGAGAGAGTACACAGCCTAGAAGAGTTACAGAATCGTGTACGTCGTGCAATTGCTTTAATTACTCCGCAAATGTTAAGGAAAGTTCATTTAGAAACTGTAAATAGAGCTCGTCATTGTATTGCACAAGGAGGACGTCACTTCGAACATATGCTTTGAACACAAAATTTTGTACTTACTAAGAAATAAAATGTATGGGAGTGATTAATGTAATTTTTTTGGATATTTCTCGTTTTATTTTTAAAAAGTTATTAATGTCATTTTACTCATTAGGTAAAGTACTTTCGATATCAGTTTAAAGTTTTTTGATACCTGCAATAGTTACGGAATAATCGCCTGTGCACACTTAACGATTACACCCTGTATAGTTACAACTGGACAACGAATCACTATACATGCTTGTTATGTCGTTGATTAATGATAATAAAACTATCTATAGAAAGAGTTACAATGTTTTTTAGCGGTTACCGTAGCCTATATACGCATGCAACATCATAGATCACTTGCGTGTTACCACCCTGAGACGTTAGATGGAAAGTCTCATGTGCCTGTAATTTCACTGACAACCATACCCTTCGAACCGGAACACAGCAATGCGAGCATTACTGCTTGGCGGCAGAAATAGGTATGGTGGTTGTCCTTCCCCGGACGAGCACTATCACAAGGAACTCTACTACTCTTCCATGTTCTTATGTTATCCATAATGTTCAAAGCAAAAAGAACTAACTCCAATTTTGGAAATCTTCTTGATGGAGTAGATGCCGAGCACAGTGACCCTCGCGCCCGGCGCCACGCGCTCGCACAGCACGCGCTCGCAGTACACCGTTAGGTGCCGAGGCATTTCTCCTTGGGGGATGCTTTCTGGCGCTTCTTGAAGTTTCAATACCTGCCACAGATAGACTGTAAAGCACACATCCTTGTATTATAAATGCTTTTTCACAATCGAACAGTAACATGTATGTGGGTACCTGATAGTCAATGCATTTACATTTATCTGGAACTATGAAGTAAGGGTCCAGTGGACATTTTGGACGACCTGCTTGTTCCCTGAAAGAAAATAGACATCTTGAATATGTTTTTAATAGTTAACTTCCAAATTATTCACAATTATTGTAAATTGTTAATAACGGATTTCAGTTGATCTAAAAAAAATTATGTAGAATAAAAATAGAAACTTTTGCCATCATATTATTATTATGTCCTGACGTGGTTGCTATGAGGGTAAAATGGAACTCACATGGTCCATAAGGACAAAAATTCCTAAAAAAAGAGAAAAAAAAATATATATATATCAGCCGTTGGTGCCATATGCAAAGTAAAAATGTTTAAGCGCAACATACACAGATCGCGGGCGCGGGCACGAGGCAGACCTACCGCGAGTGTTTTTTGTTGTATTTGTACTGACGTCAAGGATAACAACACACTGAACGCGGGCGCGGGTCGGGTGAAGCGCAGCAGCCGCTCCCGCGTTTAGTGTGTTGTCATCCTTGTCGTCTATACTAATTAAAACACCCGCGGCGGATCTGACCCGATGTGTTGTCATCCTTGTCGTCCATACTAATTAAAACAAAAACACCCGCGGCGGATCTGACCCGACCCGCGCCCGCCCGCTGTGTGTGTATCATAGCGCGTTAATGTAGCAATCATTAGCTTTTGGGATTTTCTTCTGCTTATTAACTTCTAATGGACACTCACGTGTTACATTTTCTGGGCATCACATAGCCCTCTAATCCAGGCTTGACCAGTAAGTTCGGGATAATGTTGCGGCAGGATCGACATTGTATAGATATTTTAGTGGCCTTTGCTTTTATACCTGAAGCTGATATGACTATTCCCGGTATTTTCACAAGTCGAGATACTGTTTCAGACTGGAATTTGAAATAAATAGTTATGAAATGCTATCTAACATGCTCTAACGGTCCATATATGAACTGGTTAGAGATACAGCTAGTTAATTTAAGGAATGAGTATAATGGAGCTGACATCGTCGAAAATCGACGCAAAGTTCCCAAAAAATGTAGAGAAAAAAATGCCTATCTGTTATTATTAAATATCAAATAATTAATATGAATATTATAATATTCAGTTTTTTTGTGAATGTAAGAATTAAAGGCTTTTTTTTTTATTTACTTATATAAATACATGTGGCTTTCAGCCAGTATCTTCCATATTTGGTCACTAAGAAGTATTAATGACATGAGTAAGAAAGGAGTGAGTACTGAGATGACGGGTGATAGAGAGGAATGGAAGAAAGGAACATGTTGTGCCGACCCCACATAACGTGGGAAAAAGGGCAGGAAAATGATGATGATAAATACATGTGGCTTTCAGCCAGTATCTTCCATATTTGGTCACTAAGAAGTATTAATGGCTTTACTTAACACAAGGATCATTGCAGGCGATCCTCAAATAAAGTTGTTTTCATTCTCACCTTGAGCTCCCTGAGATTGGCTGCATGTGCATCTGAAGACAGGAGAACTTGTATGTCTTCTACTTTTTCTTCCCCCTCCGGCCTGGGTGCTGTCAGTTCATCAGCTAACTACAAACATTTATATACTAAATTTATTTAGCTGTTCAAAAAGAATCATTAGCTTGTTGTGTAACAAAGATATTGCCAATATATATATTTTTTATTGCACCTGGGATCCAAGCACTGAAGAAGTTAAATAATAGTAGCTTTACTATAAACATTAAAGTTATTTTCTACAATATTTATTTATGTTAGCTTAAGCTGTCCTACTACTGAGCAAAAGCCACCCTTCTTTCTCTCTCAGTTCAACCAGTTTCAGCAAAGGATACAAATATGTAATTAATTATGTTTACAAGCTTACTTCTTTTGAGGCCTCTTCTAAAATAGGTAGATGTTCTGTTGGCTTTTTGTAAAGTTTCTCAGCCAGCACCTCATCGAAACTGGATAGATCTTCTATGTTTATCTCAACCCAATAATTAGTCAAGTTGTAGTTCCGCTTTAGAGCGTCTCTGAAAGATATCATGATAAATAAAAAAATATTGCAATTTAAACAACATAAAATGTAGGTTAAGCTTGTAATTGACGTTTATATTTATTGCTTTATTATATTAGACTAAGTATTAAATAACATAGAACTTGTAAATGAGAGAGAATCTACCAGTTTTACCTGTATTTATAATCAAAATTGCCCGTATGAAACTGTCTGATAAATTCCTTGAATTTCTTTTTCACCGCTTGAAGGTTGAGTTGATCTTGAGATTCATTTTCATCTACCCCGAAATTGTCAGAGAAAAATACTCCAGGATCATCAAAGCCTTCCATAATAGATATCACTCACAGCGTGAGTGTTAAAATTGAAATTTGAAATTCTAAAATTTCTGAAATTAGAAAAGTCGGCGCGGCGGCGAGCTGTGGCGATAGCGACCGATTTTTCGCGCGTATTCTTATTGTCAATTTGACATTGACAGTGACAGACCCACCAAGCTTTGAATTGCGTTCAATAACTACACACTACAACAGTCACAAACTTCTACTTGCTATAGTTTTGTTTAGCCATTATTCTGAGGGTTTTTGTATAAAAATAGCGTTTGCTGGATAACTTTGGATTCTCTATTTTTTTTTTTATTAGATTACTATTTTGTTTACTTATTTTAATATTTCGTGCCGTTGAACATCACATGTTTTTTTTTTTTTTTTTTTTTTATGCTGGACAATCCACACAGCATCATCTAGCTAGCCCAAGGTAAGACAGAGCTGTATTATGGGTACTAGATGACTGATATATATTTATTACAATACAATACATAGATAGATATTTTTTATTATACATAGAAAACACCCAGAACACCCGGAACAAATATTTGCAGATCCTACAAACATTTGTCCCAAGGCGGGAATCGAACCCGCAACCTCCGCGTCGCAGGCGGACCTTCGCCCACCGCGCCACATTACACATTTACAGTTACACCATTTTACAACTTTAATAAAATAATGCTGTAACAGATAGCCAGAAAAAAAGGGATAGATTAGCACAGGATTGCGGTAGATGGAAAATGGCACAAACTAAGGGAGGCATACTGTTCTGGCAGAACCTTGATTCTAAAACCCACCTCGACTCATAAGCTGGATCCACCCTTAGCTAGTGGCCCCCTTGTGGTACTGTTTTTGCAACTATTTTTATGCACATAAAAAATAATTGTAAAAAAACCTAATTATTATTGTTTGTAGTATCCGAACAGAAAATCACTGGTTGACGAAGTTTTTTTGGCTCCAAATTCAAACTTTCCCATTGCCATGACAACAGTGACATGTTTTACTGTTTGTTTTGGTTACTGTCAGCCAATCAATCCATTTGGTTTGTGGTTGTGTTTGGATTTGTGTGTGTGAAAAAGAAAAGTTACTCACTGTTCACTAATCAAAAAACAGGAAAATAAACGAGAAATCTGTTGATTCTGTTCTAGACAATGTTAAGAAAATAGTGTATGCTAAAGAGAAGACGAGATGGGTGATGTAAGTACCTACCAACACCACCTACAATAACGTAGCGTAGGTATTGCAGTACCTACCAGGAAATCGTTTTTTTTGGTTGTGAGAAAAAACACTGAGTTAAATTGGGTTTTTGTTAGTTAGATAAATTAGAAAGGGTTGTGCTTTTTTCACTTTTTGAAGGAGTGCCTGCCTGCCAAAACGGTCATGAATTCATGATGCTGTTAGTTGGTTTCAAGTCCTACACTTCTTGTTTTGATAGTAGGTACTACAAACCTACCTACGGTGCCAGATCTTGACGAACCCGAAGTTATCGCATAAACGAAATAGAATATTTGTTATATAAAATAATGTCTTTGGTTCGATCTAACTGCAAAATTCAAGATCCCCAGACAGTACTATAAAGTTTTATTTCTGTTCTACCAAATCAATGTTGTTATGTTACCTGTTTCAGAAAGATGATGTAGATACTCGCTTAGAGTTCATGAGTGAATATTTACTTAAATCACTTAAACAGAAAATTGATAAATGGGCGAAGTTCATAACAGGAGATGACCGGGTTGGTATTCCTCTTCTATTTACATACTTTGCTGCATACAACTTTGAAAATATCTGAGAATGATAGCTTAATGTTATATGAAGCATGAAAGCGCAATTTGTAATTTTTTTATTTTAGATAATTTATTTGAACTCAATTTAATAGTAAATAGCTTAACAAAAATAGGTAGGTACATAAGTAACCTAATTCTACACTTAATCAAAAAATTACAGGTAGATCTGATAGGACTAATTAATGAATCATTATTTAGTTAGTTACCAATTGTCTCTGGGTGGGGGAACAGTGCATAACTTTAATAGCTAGCTCACCAAGTGATTTTCTGTTTCAGCATGTATTGTACAGATTTTTTGATATGCCCAAATATGACATATTGGTGTTTCGCATGAACACTGCAGGCCTGCTCACCTGTGCCACTACCTTTCCACCAATAAGCAGGGGCAAGATGGTATATTTTATCAGAAACATTGATGATAAAATCACACCACAAAATTTTCGCAAGGTAGATTGTTTTTTTAAAAATTAGAAAGAATGTTTAGGTAGTATAATACCAGCTATGATGTTTTATGTCCTCCAACTGTGTGTGCCTTTTGGTCATAGGTATCATGTTTACAATGTAATAATTTTACAGTGTATTTTCTGGCTTTTTAGGGACTAACATTAGGTGAGATATCTGGCAATGTACTAATGGACCTGAGTGTGATGGCTGATGAGGTCATTGGGCCTCTGCTCTGCAACCCTGAAAACCAAAAGGGGTGGCCTAAGATTGTCGCCAGTGATATGAAAAGGCACATCAACGATCTGAGGAATTTAATGCATCAGGTACAAAAATTACAAAATTTATAAGTATCTATTCTTTTTTTCATCCTATTTAATAAACATTTATTTTCAGTTGAAAGGAGAGATGACCAGTCAAGTAATGCTTCCAATGCCAGCTGGAGTAGAAAACATATACCATGCAGAGACTCGACTCAAAGAGAGGTAGGTACCCTACTTCATCATCATCATCATAATTTTTTTTTACTTTTTTTTAAACAAAGATTTGTTTTTCAGTGAAGGAGAAGATGTTGATTTATACCTAAAAACAAACATAGAAGGTGCCATTATTAAGTGGGCACAGCAAGTTCATGATCTACTGAAAGAAGATTCCTATATTGGTATGGATATTTTGCTGGATACTACTATTTTATGAATTTCATAAAAAACAAATTGGATATAAAAAAAAGGTTTTTTTTTAAACTGGGGAATTTACCAGATGTCTCTTAGTAAGTACATACTAAAAACCAAGCCAGTCTGAAAATATAGTGGTGTTTTTTAATAGCTAGTTCTCTTCCATATTCTGGTTGTGCTTTTTCTTTGAGTTGCCGATGATAAATAGTCATTGGAATCGCTAGAAGAACTTGGCACTACGCTCAAAAACTTCAAGTACATAAACTGCCCATGAAAATAAGCCGAAAAACAGTAGAACAAGGGCGAAGGTCTATGTTCAGCCGTTGACTGCTGGCTGGCTATAATAATGGATGGGTTCTTTTATTTCAGCATTTAAAAGAACAAAGTTTCCTCTACCAAGCGCCGATATAGATTTCTACACGAATCGCCTGCGCAATCTTGAGGGTATTTACTCACAGCTGCGAGACCCGCGCGTCAAGAGAATGGCTCATTACATGGAGGATACGCGCAGTGTTTACTTGAGCTGCTTTAAATCTATGCTCACTAATGTCGTTGCTGGTTAGTTGTTTATTGAACCACGGCCATCATCTGTCTCAATCATCCGCCGAAGTAAGTTCGTCTGAGTCAGTAGCCAACTCTGGTGGCTAAGTTAATAGGCAGCCTTAAGGCCTTCTAACAGCTTTTAAAAAGCCGGGATCGACTAAATAAAAAACAGACGAAAAATATCTAGTACTATTCCGCTTAACCATTTAACTGATGAGGTCACACAGTTAACCTAAAAATATCGACACGTGTTTCATCCCTCCACGGGACATCCTCAGGACCATCGACTTGTTCTCCGGCAGACGTGTTGCTCCGTCGAGCGCTGGAGCCAAAGTGAGAATTCGATGCGACAACCCCACTATTTATAGTCTCAACCGGTATGGCCACTCCCACCTGCGCTCTCTGAGTCAACGCTACTTGTTGTAAACAAACGCAACAAAGGTGACCGTGGATAGGACATGTTTAACTCGATATATCGACTACTTAACGTGGCCTTCAAAGCACGGAAGCGCTCACCTCTGGTCTTTACTTATCTAATTAGTAACCACGCGGAACAGAGCTTAACTTCGTTGATCTGTTAGGAACAACTTGGAACGGAGCGAGCGTTGATTTGTCTCATTTGCGATTCTTTAGAATCTTGAGCAAAAAGTTGCAGGTGCAAGGTTTAGTTCCGCTAACTTATGGGTGAAACACTTCAACTGAATGAGTTTTTCTTCCACTGTATTAGTTTTTTATATCACTGTATTAGTTTAGTTATAATATAGCACAATTTCTTTGTATTAATTTTTGGTATGTGATTGTGCGTGTTTGAAGTTGCAAATAAATGTCTTAACTATCTTTCTATTCCAGCTATAGTGGAGTGTCGCGACATCTACGTTTACCAGAAGCCTCTGATCCTACACTTCGAAACATTCGAGGGCACCGACTTTGCCGACGCGAAGTTCCTCATCAGGCCCATGTTTCATTGCATCGGCCTTTTGTGGGGCAACTCGAGATATTACTGCAATGTCGAAAAGTTGATCCGTGAGCATTTTTTTGTCATCAAAATTTTTTAAATCCTTTCTGTTGGTTTCAACGGATTGTTGACACGATTTAGTGTGGACAAGAGAGTGCCTGGTTGAGAAGCAAAACGTGTCGGTTCAATTCCCGCTGGCACCTTGCAGATTTGAGATGCAAGGAAATAATTTGATCATGCAAACAAAGCAATAATAGATTCTAGGTCTGAGTGTTGTGGTACCTATCATAGTAGGTACCTACTTATTTTCTGATACCGACACAACAAAAGGAATTCTAGTGTGAGGGTGTGTGTGAGATCAGACTATGTATGTTATTGTTGGGTGTGTATACTGAATCAATGCTTAAAGTTTGTTTGTTTTCACAGCTCTGCTTCGAGAAGTATGCAATCTAGTTATACAGCAGTGCACAAACTCTGCGGATCCGGCTTCCATATTCCAAGGCGATCCTGATGAACAGTTAATTAAAATTCGGAAAGCCCTCAGCAACCTAAACCATTTCATGTAAGTTTTAGTGACTCTGTGTGTTACAATAGGTAGGTAAGTATATTACAAGCGGTTTGGATTTATTGATAATTTTGATATGCGTGACTCTGATTTCCCCAGATGTTGCATCCATAAAGCCTACTTTGGTAGGTACAGATAATGCATTCGCACACATAACTTTTTGTAAGTTTTCTTTAGGTTAAGTGAGTAAGTTCGTATGAGTCAATAGCCAACTCTGGTGACGGAGTTAATTGACTGCCCGAAGGCCTAATAACTTTGAAAAGCCGGAACCGACACCTTATCATGCCTTGCGTGCGAAGCACGGAAGCGCTCTGTTGTAATTACCACTAGTGGACACCCATCCAAATAGTGATTACGCGGAACATTGCTTAACTTTGTTGAGTTTTAGTATTGAATAGAATAGAATAGAATATAATAGAATAGAAAAATATTTATTTTGCGCCACACAATAAACATAAAATAACAATACAAATTAAAACTAAACTATTGTGACGAAAAACAGACTTAATGTGTCTGTAGCGCTGGTTTTCAGTGTAGCCTACGAGTAGCAGTAGCAGCAGTTAACTTGAGTAGATACAATGTTTTTTTAGAGATACCTACGCAATGAATCGTGACAAAGTCCACACATTCTTCCCCGCGGGTGTGTTGCCCGTGCGTTGGTCCTTCGACTTTGACCGCGTGTTTATGAGGTATAACGTCTACACAAAACGGCTGAAAATGATCGAGGAGATTCTAGAAGCAACTGTGGAAATACTGAAGCTTGAGAAAGTTGAGTTTTGTGGATTGAGAGGAAAAATTCTGAGCACTGAGTGTATGAAGGTAATTTGAATAAAACTATTTATCAAAACATAACTATGTAATCTACTAGTAGCCGCCCGCGGCTTTGCTCGCGTGGTACACACAAGGCATTCTTAATCAAAAGTTACTGCATCGCGTCTATGCGATTATTCTTGCCACTAGAACCTGAGATGATTATCTTCATCTTCAGTAGATATAGAATTATTTTTTTTAAACAACATTAATGCCAACCATGCGTACGACCGGGTGGCGCATCAGATTGTAAGCGGTTACCGTAGCTTATGCTATGTATCTACGCTTGCAAAACCAGAGATATCTCTCTCACGCGTTGCTACCATGAGTCGTAGATTGAATGTCTCATGTGGCCGTAATGTCATTTCAACAGAAACCACACCCTAACAGGAACACAGCAATGCGAGCATTGCTGCTTGGTTGCAGAAATAGGTATTGTGGTAGTACTTTCACCAAATAACTTAAGGAGGAACACTGACTCCTAAGATACAAGTTTATAAACTTAGTTTAGGTATTATGTTATCTGTGGTTTAGGAGTTAAGGAGCCCGTATTGATCTTTAAGCTCATGTTATTTTTTGTCGATAAATGATTATTTTATTGATATTATTTATTTATCATTATTTACTTTACCGAATGTGGCGCGGCGGGCGAAGGTCCGCCTGCGATTCCCGCCACGGGACAAATGTTTGTACTATCTGCAAATCACTACAAAATATTTTCTATGTATATTTAACAAAAAAATATCTATCTATGTGTTGTATTGTATTATTATATCAGTCATCTCGTGCCCATAACACAAGCTCTGCTTAACTTGGTAGCTAGATGATGCGGTGTGGATTGTAAAAAAAAAAACTCTATTTGTAGGTGCTAGAAGAATACACATTTATCTACCAAAACCTGGGTAACATAACATACGACCCCGCGGATCCTGAGGACAACTCGTTCCTACCGGATCACGCCAAGCATATGGGCGTGCTGGAAGACGTCGACCGGCGGCTTGCGTCTCTGTTCTCGCAGGGACTTGACGAGTGCCATAATTTAGAGCATTTCTTCAAGGTAATTAACTTTTTTTGTCAACAAGTGACAAGACGGTTAGGTTGTTTTCCTGACCATAACATTTGCAGTGGCACCCAAAAAAATTGTTTTAGAGTTCTGGGTGGCACTGCACTGCCCTCTTTACCCCGAGACGTAGTTATTAAGTCTCTTTCGCCCAGTTATTTCACTTGCTGCAGAGCCCTTAAACCTAAACACAGTAATGTTTGCACTAGTGTTTGGTGTCAGAACATCTGACACTGCGGTGGTACCCACCAAGACGAACTCTTGCTAAAGAGTCCTACCACCAGGTTAATCCATCATAACCCACTTTAATAATCGAACCGGTCTTTGTACCTATGTATTTTGATTAAGCATAACTTTGAACATTTTGAAACTGTCAGGTTTGGAGATAGAGCCTAATTTATGTTTTTGGATGTCTTTCATATAACTTGAATATTCTCAAACTATCAAGTTAATAAACTAGAGGCACAGGTCTATTCGACCCTTTATTCCGACCAATAAAATTGTTTGACATGGTCTTTCGACGGGTTCGTCTGTCGTTACTTTTTTATATACTGGTACATACCTACTGTTTACAAGTCTTGTACTTCCAGTTCTTCCAAATTATCGGTGACTTGTTTCATCGTCCCATAATAAAGAACGAGTTGAAGCCCAAACTGACTCGTCTGCTCGACTTTATGCATAGCAATTTGGATGCCGTCAAGGAGATCTTTGATGAAGAGATGGCTGTAAGTAATATTCGGTCATAAACATAAGTACAGTTAAAATATAAAACGTTTCAACATAATCGAGCAAGTGTAAAGTAAACCGATTGCCGGGTAGCTTACTTTCCCCCGTCTTTCAGTCACCGTTCGCCGCAACAGCCGGCAATTAGTCAACTTTGATCTCTGTTTTATATACCTAATGCCGTAATAGTCAAACGCAAAAAATAAAGGACGCACCATCCAAATTTGAAGGCTTAGGCTCTGTGCTTTGGGTCAGTATGTCACCAAGCCTATGATAATAACTTGCAGAAATTAACGAAAGGCCCAGAAAGACCAATGGTGGACTCTTACCTTCCTCCTGTTGGTGGAGTGCTGTGGTGGATCTATAAACTAAGGAGGAGAATCCAAGCGCCTATGGAGGATTTCATCATGTTTGAGGATCCGTGAGTAAATTTTAATAAATATAGTTTTCCCTTGATTAGTAAGACAAATTGGAAATTAAGAGCACTGGTGGACTAGTGATAGTGATCAGGCCTTCCGATCATAAGGTCGCGCGTTCGATCCCGGTTGTGTGCAAATGGATTATTATATTCATAAATAATGATACCGGCATGTCCAAGAACTACGGCCATCCACCGATCCCTATTTGGTCCGCGTGGTGCGTATTTACCAAATCACTCTCGTTTGAGAATAGGCCAGTGTCCCAACAGTGAGAACATCATTAGAAAGCTAACCATGATGATTTAACATGGGCAGTCTGTATCCATTAACAAGAGATAGGAATTAATTCAACAACATTGTAGAGTGATTTTTAAGCAAGGCTTGTCTTTCCAGTGTGATAGAAACAGAATACGCCCTCTACATGAAACAAAAACACAACGAAATGCTGGGCTATTTGAACGTGCTAGAAGACAGGCAGTTTAAGCAATGGTGCACCACAGTTCCGCCCACATGCAAGGTGCATCTAGCCAAGAATCTCATTTATAGAGATCCGCCGTTTGTGAGGAACAATTTCAGCCCTGAGGTGAGTTGGTTCATCATCATAATCATGACAGCCTTCTAATGGAACATTAGCTTCATTAACATTAACTTCTAATATTTCATTAGAAGGCTGTCATGATGATAGCTGTTATGATAATACTGCTGGGATACTGACCTACTCTCGAACGAGAGTGATTGGGTCTTAATCCACTACGCGGACCCAATGCGGATTGGTGGATGGCACATGTCTTTCGATTTTTTTATTTCTTGGACATGCTGGTTTCCTCATGGTGTTTTCTTCACCGTATGAGAGCACTGGCCTTGCGCACAGAAATATTCGTTGCGAAAAATCCTTTGATGCACGACCGGATTCTAACCCACGACCTTAGCTTTGGAAGGCGGGGCCACTACTACTAGACCTCCAGTGCTCTTACCAGGTGAGTTGGTTGGTTGTACTTTATTCAGGCCGCTACCTTGGCGATGCCGGAAGTGGACTCGCGGAGCGGTAGCTTTATACATTACTAGCCGATCTGCCCCAGCTTCGCGCTGGTGCAATGAAACCGCACCCGTGCAAAGCCGGGGCGGGTCGCTACTAATAAATATACCCTATGTTACTCAGGGATAATGTAGCATTCTAATGGTGAAATAATTTATGAAATCGAATTAGTAGTTTTTGAGTTTATTCGTAACAAACAAAAATACAAAAATACAAATCTCCTCTCTCTATAATATTAGTATAGATATACCCTTACGCTTTTATTACACTGAAGTAATTTCGAGCTGTATTGCAATCCGATAAGGATGCAACTAACTGAAGATGCGCTAGAGTGAACGAGATAAACAATCGCAACTAAGTTCAAGCGCGTCGATGTACTGTGCAAGGTACAGAAATATCTCCTAATTTTGACGAGATGAGCTAACGAAGGTCAGGTCTGGTCTGGTCAGCAAAAGACAATGCACAATACACAATTCACCCTAACGCGGGACATATTCTGCTTCCTTTTAAATAAATAGTAATAGGGTAATACCATCTATTACTATTTCAATAAGAATAGTAGAGTTCTTTGTGATAGAGCTCGTCCGAGGAAGGACTACGTCCATACCTATTTCTACCACCAAGCAGTAATGCTCGCATTGCTGTGTTCCGATTCGAAGAGTATGGTTTCCGATAAAATTGCAGGCCCATGAGACTTTCCATCTAAAATCTCAGGATGGTAACACGCAAGTGATATCTATGATGTTGCAAGCGTACATAGGCTACGGTGACCGCTTACCCTCAAGTAGGCCGTACGCTTGGTTGCCACTTTGGTGGTATAAAGAAAAAGTTTCATCTAAATTGATTAAGCTGTTGAGGTGTCTTTGCGATCGCAATCTCGAAAAATGCGATCCAATAATTCAATTCATATCATAAAGTCTGATATTTTGTTGCAGCTTGTGATGTTGTTGCGTGAAATACGTTACATGAAATATTTGGACAAACAGGGAATACCTCCGGATGGCCTGGAACTGTACGCTCGAAACGAAAAATTACAGGTTACACCTTACTTCTTATAACAAAATAATCATCATTAGGTATACCTGATGATGAAACTGGATCTGACTAACTAAGTGTTCTTTAAAGTCCATGTGGATAAATTGATACTGAATGCTGATCAATCGTGTCTGTGCATTTTAAAAACAGAACTTTTTACGAATACCGCTATTGTGTTTTTATTCTTGATTTCGAACATTGTAGCGCAATTGCACATGGGTTATAAACTTTATAAGAGCATGCGGCGAGATCAAAATTAGCGTTTTTCGGATTGCTCTTATTACCGCAGATGGATATAATTATTGCGATGTTTCCACAGTACGACATGAACCGCCTAAACCGCGCCATCTCGTGGTACAACGCGATCCGCGAAGGCAGCCACGAGACGGAAGTAGCTCTCATCGAGAAAGAGATATCGGCTATCGATCAGCTCTTGGGCCGCGGCGTTGAAGAGCTCACCTGGAATGATGACTGTAAGTAACTTTTGGACTCATCTTTGAAGCCGTAACGCTGTTGGCAGAACGGTCGTGGTCGTGGTATTTTTGTGAGGAGCAGATAGGTTTCGCCTTACGATAATATCGCCATTTACTTCTATTGGTTGACATTCTAGCGTACTCATGCAAGGGACCACCCACAGCAAATATCTGTTCGGTCCATCGCATAGGTGACATTTCACGCAGTTGACTGCCCTCCACCTTCAAAGGTGTAGCTATAGACGGATCAGCTTTGTCAGGGCCAACTCAACCAAAATTATCTTTTATACGCAACTGATTAGAGTGGAGGCTCCACTCCGCTTGGGTGAAAATCTCCCTTAAAAGTCAGTTTCCCTAGGTTTTATGTAGATAATGCTCAAGTTAGCACAACAAGCTATGGAATGAGCTATTCTAGGACATAAAGGACTTTCGGTGGATGGTGAAGGCTCAAGTCAGGGCGGCTTATTTCTATGTCCAGCAGTGCACAGCTTTTAATTATATATATAGAGATACCTTATCACCTAGTGCCTTATTACCTGGTGGTAGGACTCTTCAACTAGAATCCGTCTTGGTGGGTACCGCCCCAGTGCCTGATATTCTGCCTCCAAGCAATACTGTTTTTATGTTTGAAGGGCACTGTAGCAAGTGAAATTATTGGCCAAAAGATACTTAACAACTTAAAAACTTTAAGCTTTGGGTGTCACTGCATCCTTTATGGTCAGGCGTGGTGCTTAACATCAGACGGGCGACTTGATCGTCTTGTCACTTGCTAACATAAAATAAAAACATGCCAGCCTTATATCTCCATGAGAATGTTTGTAACAGTCACAGAATGGATGGCGGAGGTGTACGCGGCTATCAACACGCTGCAGGAGCGGGTGCTGACGGCGCAGAACAACGTGAAGCGCGGCCTCGTCAATATCGGCCAATGGGGCGACATGCCCTTGCACAACCGCAAGGAGAACCCCGACAAGATGGAACTGCTGGCGGTCTCGGAGCGACATTCACGATTTGTGGCTAGGTTATTTATTAATACAGACCATCATCTAACTAAATCAATATTAAAATCCATACTAGCCCTTTCTTTCTGTCAGTCTGATACTTATTCAAATCAAATCGATTCGGTTGGGTTATAACATAATTGATAGAGTCCGAAGAGGTGAGTCGCTGTGACCTCGCTAAACAGGCTCACTAGAGTCCTAGTGCAAGGAACAGAGTTCCCTCAGGCTTATTTAAGCAATATTACTATTTGCACCGCCAATTTTTTTTATGAAACCACGCTGACCCAATGCGGATTTGCGGATTCACATCTCTTTCGAACTTAGTTTTAGCGCCGTTTTTCTCACAATATCCTGTACATTGCACACATACGTTTTTTGCTCCATTGTTTGACTGACAAATTAATTGTTATATTTTTTTACTACTTGTTACAGGCGTAACAAGATACTTGATAGCCACAAGGAGTTCGAAGATATCTTAACGAATAATTACAAACTTTTTTTTAATATTCAGGAGGAAGTAGAGGTAAAACCATTTTTAAACTACAATACTTACGAGTACAAAACTTATTTGACTAACACATCTATGTATATTTTTACCTATAGGAAGAAGACGATGAAGAGGAATTAGAGGAAGTAGATGAAGCGACATTAGACGATGACGAAAAAGCGGCGCGCGCTGCGAAACAAGCCCAAATTAACCAACGCAGGGAGGATAAACGGTTATTAAAAGAAGAGAGAGACAGGGAAAAGGCAGAAGCTGCGCAGATCAAGTTCGAGAGGAGAGAAGCTAGGCGGTTGAAGAGAGAGGCCAAGTTAGCTGAGAAACAAGAACGCCAGGAGAAAAGGGATGCTGGTACATTAATTATCATTACTTACACTTGTCTGTCGTTTATAAAGATGGTAGAAAATTAGTGCTAATAGTGCTTGGTTTGGTCTGTATATTTTCTAGACCCTCGATCCTCGAATGAGGCTTGATAATGTCAATCAAAGTCAAACAAAGTCAATCAGCAAACCACATTTACTAAATTTGTAAATAACCATGCCTTGCCAGTTCTTTAACGTAACATTTTTTATTTATAAAATAATGGTATTTTCATTTTCAGGTGAAGAGGTTGATTCTCCAGCGGAAGAAGAGGAAGTAATAGATGACCCTGAGGAGTTAGCAGACATTGAGGCCGAACGCCTGGAGATGGAGGAAGAGGCCTTTAGGGCGGCGAGGTGGCCCGCTTACGTCAAATACGTGGATTCACTTGTAAGTGCGGTATTTACTGTTATTTTGCAATCATGTCAATGTTTTGGTAAGTCAATCAGGTGGCAGTGCAGCGCGGCCTTAGGTTTTAGACTAAGCTCTGTTTTATAAGAAAAATACAAGCAGGTACATAAATTCATAGAACTGTATCTTCTTTAAAATTACTACAAGTAGGGTATTTTTTTTGTTAAATGTGAAAGCCATTGCCCGGAACACTAATTTGAGAGGTCCGTCTCACACTTGACTACTTTATTTTTTATGTTACAGGTGTCCCGTCAAATAATGAAAGCTGTGCAATCGAGTTTGAACCTATTTGAAAAACAAACCAACTTAGAGAAAGGTCCGCGGATCGCATTCATGGAAATAATCGCAGAGTTACGAGATCCAGGTAAAGTTCAAATCTAATTCCTATTTAAATAATCCAAGGTTGTTTTTAGCTTGTAATTTATTTTGACTTTTAGATATATTTTTCTCACCTTCACTGGACATCGACGACGATGGCGGGCTGTACGATACTCTTCGTGAGATGATGAAAGATATGTTCCTTCAGGCGACGTTGTTTCCGAGAATCGATCCTGTTAATGTTCCCATCGCATCTTATGAAGGTAAATCTTAGCCCAGTTTTATATTGCGCTGTGCAACGAATAGCTTATTGTGATAACCAGGTTTTAATAGAACTAAAATGTTGTAGAATCATAACTATATTCTCTTTGACTAATTTATGATTTGTGCGTTTAATTAAATTGACAAAAAATATAGCAAGCTAACACTGATACATTTACAGATGACTTGGAGCACGAAGATTTAATGATTGATTTGTACCACGAGATTTTGAAGAGGATCGAAAACAGTATAAATGACGTGGTTCAATATGCCTCTGTAAGAATTAAAATTACTCTATTACTCATTTGTCGCGCAATGTATGTTTATATCTACTCTAAAAAGTTTTCATGCGAAAAACCAAAGATTGGGATCAGCAGCGCGCTTTGGGTGAGATCTACGTCCAGTAGTAGACTAATGATATGATGATAATGATAATATATTTTATACTACTAACATCAGCAGGTAACCTAACCATTCACATCACTGCCTTTATAATTTTTGGTAAAATTATAAAAACGGTTTGACTGCAGAAATACGAGAAATACACGTCTCTATGGATGGAAGACAGGCAAGAGGTACTAGCTGGTTTCCTGAAATATGGCCGAGTGATATCCCCTGAAGAGTTCGACAAGTATAAATATGAAAACGGCACAGACCCACCCGAGTGCAAACCAAAGCTGGAACAGTATCAAAAAGAGGTAGATATAATTAAAATATTTCAAGTGCAAGCTAACAATAATGTCTATTTTAGCCGAATAAATAATATAAATTTTGGTAAAAAAAAAAACTTACCTACTGAACAAAAATTACGTTAGTCGCTATCATTGTAACTATTTTTTATATCCGCAGATAGATAATTACAACGCAATGTACGATGAGGTGGCAGCCTTGCCCGGGAACTATTTGTGCAACGGCTGGCTAAAGCTCGACCTGAGGCGGCTTAACCAAGCCATAATGAACATAATCTGCAAGTGGAGCAACCTGTATAAACAGAACCTAAAAGATCACGTGCATACGAGGTATCTTTGTTATTAGTCGTGTACTGAATGAGCGAGCAGCTTCGCGGGACACCTTGCCTCTCGTACCAATTTTTCGCGCGAGGCTGCCTCGCTAAAGCCTAATTTTCACTAAAAAGGGGATATTTACCATGATATGTGAGCTAAAAAGCCTAAAACTGTTCGTAGCAAGGCTGCCGTGCAAGGAATGGCTGAACCATACTTTTCCGAACATTTCGTAGTTTAACGCTTTCGAGAGGAGATCGCGATTTATTTCACGGCTTAAGTTCTTCCATGGATCTTTTCTCAACCCCCCCTTCTCCCATCTTGTCATTTAGTGTATTCCGGACATTGCATTACGGATAAGTATTGTGGTGCACAACTGCACCGATACGTATTGTAGGGTCACTGCTTGTAAACCTAATAGAAAATCAAGAGAAAAATCAGGACAATTAACCATTTTCTTGGTTTATAAAACATTAAATGTTACATATTTTTTTATTTTAAACTAAAACAGTAGTCGTTCTAAATGTGTATTCTATAGCCTCGACGAACTCGAGAGGTTCATCGCGTACGCGACCAAGGAGCTATCGGTGGAGCTCACCGAGGAGGACTACGAGGGTCTACTGCAAGTGATGCGGGTTCTCAACGAGGTGCGCGCGAAGCAAGACGCTGGCACCGACCAGATGTTTGAACCACTCCGGGATATTATCGACGTGCTGAAGGAATACGGCGTTGACTTCCCTGAGGAGACATATGAACAGGTGTGTTTTTTAGAATCAGAATTGATCACAAACATCTCTTGACCAATCAGTAGCAACCTCGACTCGAGTTGTTTTGTCATCCGGAGCGAGTCATTCGGACATAATTATTATCATTCTTAATAGATAACGAAGCAGGTGTGTTATATATATGTACACTAGTACAGGAGCTCTGTAAACAAAGCAGTATATTTTTTAAGTTAAACTAACAAAACATATTTTTTACTCTTTTTTATTTTTTTACCCGTATCATGATTGCTATATGCCTTCATTTGGAACAGTTTCCTCCAAAGGACCCTCATCAATATTCTGTTTATACTATGGTAAGTTAAAGCCTAATGATACTGCTTCGGCAGCCGATATTTCGTTTCGATATAACGAAGCTTTCAATTCCAGCTGGATGTGCTGCCAGAGCGGTGGAGGAACTTGGTGAAGCTGGCCACAGTAATGAAGAACAATGTAGCGCCGTTGCAAGCAGCTCAGGCAGCGCTCATCGCGAAGCGAGTGGCACTTATCAGCTTGCGTCTCACCATGTACCGCGAACAGTTCAAACTAAAGGATGTAAGGAAGTTTACCTCTCAATTCCAAGCTAAGAGTAGGACCTTTTTTCTTTGGTTTCATCCTTTCTTTTCTACACTGATTTGATAGATTTTTTTGATGTAACATACTGTTTTACGAGTATTCGAACTATCGGTTCGTTCGTATCGGTGGCGAACGAGATACAAGTCTAGAAAGTAAACCAAGTAAGTTCGTATGACACAGTTCAATTCTGATAAATAGTCAAATCTAAATATCTAGCGGATGCATCATTGACTGATTTATGTCACGATTTTTTATTTGTTAAATGCATTTCTAGGTGTTCTTAGAATCCTGCAAAGAACCGTATAGACAAATCGATAAAATCCATTTGGAGCTCATGGGCTTTGAAGAAATTGTTGATGCTTTGAAGAGGTCCTGCAGCTTGTTTGATATACAACCGCCAGATGAAAAGAATCTGAAGCAGTGCCGACGTGAACTGAAACTTATCAAGGTAAAATAAAGATGAAAATGTGTTATCTTATGATTCGTAATTTAATGTGCCTCGTCGCGAGCCTATTTATATATTCTTTGTTATTAGCAACTTTGGGATTACTACTACCTCGTGATGGGAACTATTGAGTCGTGGAAGAAGTCGCCTTGGAAGAAGATCGACGCTGATGGCATGGACCAAGAGTGCAAGCGGTTCACAAAGGACCTCCGCCAGTTAGATAAGGATATGAGAGTATGGTATGTCAACTCAATATTATATTTTAACGTCATGGAAATAACGTCCAAATTATACAATGTAGCAATGATTTCAGGGAGCCATACTTAGCTATTGAAGGCACTATAAAGAATTTGATGACTTCATTGCGAGCTGTGACTGACTTGCAAAATCCGGCTATTAAGGACAGGCACTGGATTGAGTTGATGATGGCTACTAAGGTAAAACAGCTTCAGGGTAAAATGGTCTATGTTTTTAATATTTTCTATTCTAACTAGTCAGTTTATTAATAAAGTTACTTGATCTATACATAGGTACTTAATCATCGTGCAATGTATATTCATTTGACATATATTTAAGTGCCACAATAACCAAGTAACTTTTCTGAATACCGCCACAGTTGAAAATTCAGTTCGTATTGTAATTTGTAAATAATTTAGTTTTGTTTTTCATTTAGAAATCACTTCACACTCATCTCACATTCATCGAATCAAAAGCTTACAGAACATCGCCGACAGTAAAAATGACTAGAGTTTCTCTAGAGGAAATATTAGAAGACTTCAAATCACTAGAAGATTTAGCTATGAATTTAGATTTACCGTGTTTATCTGATGAGACCAATGCAGAGTACAAAGCTTACCTACAGTTGCAAGACTACAGACGACCAAAGTTCCAAGAGTGTCACAGTGGAAGCAGGTTCAGAAAGCTGAATAGATCGTATTCTATGAATGAGATGAAACAGAACGGGTTGGAGTTGAAACCGACGCAGAGAGCGACGCAGCAGAAGTTTTCCGATCATGCTTTGTTGTTGTCAGAGTTCATACTTTAAAACTAGTGTACAATGTACTGTAAATAATTGTAAATAGTTATTGCTTCTTGTTTATCATTTCATTACGGTAAGTAACAAAATCACATAAATCTTTTTAATGTTTCACAGCGAGCGCTTCTCTTTTTTTTTGCTGGCAGTTGTTTTTCGTACCTTTAAATGGTTTTATGATGTTTCACAGGTCAAGTTCAATATTACTGATGATACAACGCTAGCTGATCTTTTGGCACTGAATCTACATAAGTACGAAGAGGAGGTCAAAACGATTGTCGATAAATCGGTCAAAGAAGCCGCTATGGAGAAGACCCTCAAGTAATGTATTTGGCTATCTATTTTGAATCGCATTTTCATAAAAATAAAGTTTGTTTTTAATGCATGATCTGTGCAGGGAGTTGGAGGCTACTTGGGCCATTATGGAGTTTGACTACTCACCTCACGATAGGACTGGCATCAAACTGCCGAAAGCTAGCGAGGAGCTGGTTGAAACTTTAGAAGACAACCAGGTACAGTTACTCACTTATACTATGTATACTTTTGATTTTGCTAGCGTTATCACATCAGACTGGGTTTTGTTAAAATGGTAGATATATCATTTAGTATCAGAATCTCTTAGCACTGCAGAAAATAGTTTATAACTTACTCCAAAGTTTATCACTAGACCCAACCAATCAAGAGTTATTACTTCAATCTGTTTTCTTGTTATTTCAAGAACCAAGTACAAAACATGATGTCATCCAAGTTCATTGGTTTCTACGAGGCGGAGGTGACTGTCTGGCAGAAGAAACTCGGCACGGCAGACGCTGTGATCGCGATTTGGTTCGAAGTGCAGCGCAAGTGGCAGTACTTGGAAAGTATTTTCGTGGGCTCTGACGATATCCGAGCCCAGCTGCCTGAGGATTCTAAGCGATTTGATAATATTGATAAGACTTTCAAGGTGGGTTTTTGTGTGCTTTTTAATTTCTCAACACATAACGCTAGAGTAGAGGATCAAACTTCAATGACCATCAGAAATAAAGACTGCTTAGTTAGACCTTAAAATCTATTGAAAATGATTCCGCTAAAATATTGAAATGTTCGCACTTCGCTGCGCCAAAAGTTTAAAACGTATAAACACAGCGCGGCATATTTTGCAGTATTTAGACGCATCATTTGGTGATTTTTGATTGGTGAACATTGCTATTATTATTTTATAACTATTTGACAAAGCCCCTATACAGCTGCTAACTTACAATGTATTTTTTAATTTACTGAAATTTTATATTTATATTTTGTAATTATGTCACATGACGTAACTAAGAGTTCTTATAAGTGATCCAAAAGTTTAAATATATGAATATGAATAATATGAATAATATTTATGTAGGCTTGACCAAAAATATTATATTTTTTTCCAGGAATTACTCCGAGATGTGGCAGCGACACCCAACGTGGTCGCGTCCACGAACAAGCCTGGCCTGCTGGACAAGCTGGAGGACCTGATGAAGGCTCTCAATCTCTGCGAGAAGGCGCTCAACGATTACCTTGAAACGAAGCGGCTCGCCTACCCCCGGTTCTACTTCGTGTCTTCGGCTGATTTGCTCGGTAACTTTATTGAATCTTACTTCTTTACAGTTAAAGAACAATTAAGGAATACGTCGTGAGTAAACCGCCTGTTAAGTTATACACATATAACCATGTTTTTTCTATTGAAGGCTGGTTAAGCTGAGTGGATGAATGCAATAGTAGGTACTTCGGGTTCGGTGGTTTTAGGTTTATGGTTGTTACAGATATCCTATCGAATGGCAACAATCCGCCGGCCGTTTGCCGCCATCTTACCAAGTTGTACGATAACCTCGCCAAGCTTGTGTTCCCGAAGACTGGCAGCAAGCACGCCTTTGAGATGATATCCAAAGAGAACGAAGAACACGTGCCGTTCAAAGCTCCCTGTTGTGATTGTTCTGGAAAGGTACCATTTATAAAGATCTTATAATGAAATACTTTCGAAGAGAGTATTATTATAACTGTTTCGTAATTAGGATTTCTCGATTCAGGCTGAGCCTAGTGAGAAATCCAACAGATATTACCACTTAAGTCATTAAGTTACCTGTAAAACACTGTGTAATTCTACCTATAAGCAGCTCGCTTACTTTACTTTTCTGTGTACTGTACCCACATGTATTTTTACAGTAAATAAATGTATTTCTATTTCTATTTCTAACTTTTTAGCAAGGTAACAAATTCTGTCATAAAAAACAGCAGTTTCTGTAAAGGCACGGTTCTATGCTAGCGTAGCTTGTGCAGTAGTTAAACCGAGCTCTAATCAAATACAATCCGAATCCCAGGTGGAACTATGGCTGAACCGTGTAACGGATTGCATGCGTTACACACTGCGCGATATATTCGAGCACAGCGTGAAGTCTTACGAGGAGAAGTCACGCGATGAGTGGGTGTTCGACTGGCCCGCGCAGCCCGCGCTCGTCGGCACGCAGATCTGGTGGACCACTGAGACTAACCAGGCATTTGAGAAGCTGGAGGAAGGTAAGCCGAGTATTGTTGTTGCTAGCTATTGTTCCATGTTGGATTAAGTACGACTAATCATAGGAGGAGCACCGGTAGTCTAGTGGTAGTGACCCCGTCTTCCTAAGGTCGTGGGTTCAAACCCGGGCGTGCGCCAATGGATTTTTCTGTTCGAAAAATTTATGTGCGCAATGCCAGTGCTCTCATACGGTGAAGGAAAACATCGTGAAGAAACCGGCATGTCCAAGAACTAATAATTCGAAAGACATGTGCCATCCACCAATCCGCATTGGGTCCGCGTGGTGGATTAAGACCCAATCACTCTCGCCTGAGAGTAGGCCAGTGTCCCAGCAGTGGGAACATTAGAAGGCTGTCATGATGATGAAGACTGACTGGTTGACTGTTCTCATAAGCTTCGAGACGAGTGGAAGGTGAGATTCGCGTTACTAACCCTTACTGATAGATTGGTGGAAATTTACAAGTTTAGAATGAAAAAAAAGAATACCATTTATTCTACTACCTACAAAGTAACGTAAGTTTACGTTTTACGTTTAATCAATTTACCTACTGATTGTACCATGTTAATATAATTTGGTATTCACCATTACCAGGCTACGAGAACGCTCTGAAAGACTACCAAAAGAAGCAAATCGCCCAGCTGAACGCTCTGATCGTGCTGCTGCTGGGCGACTTGACGGTCGGCGACAGGCAGAAGATCATGACAATCTGTACCATCGACGTGCATTCCCGAGACGTGGTCGCCAAGCTCATTGTGGCGAAGGTCGAGACTTCAAATGCTTTCCAGTGGCAGAGTCAGTTGAGGTTATAACTTTTTATTTTACAATAAGTCGTCTGCAAATCTAACGGTTTGCATACAATTTTGTTCCTGGAAAATCCATTGTATACAAATAAAATAAATTTATATAAGGGACATTTTACACAGTGTCATCTGGCCCTAAACTATGCAAAGCTTGTACTATGGAAATCAGAAATCAGCTTTTTGTTTATAACATTCAGATATCTACATTTTCTAGATGTTTTTTTTTCTAGACACCGTTGGGATATGAACCTGAACAACTGTTATGCCAATATCTGCGATGCTCAGTTCCTGTACGATTATGAGTATCTCGGCAACACGCCGCGTCTTGTCATTACTCCTCTCACTGATCGCTGCTACATCACATTGACACAGGTAAGGCCTAGAAGCCCTAAAACATGCGTCTGCTAAAGTGCTAAAGTTTAAGGCCCGTTCTTTAATTGTAGGTGAGTATAATGTCGATTTTATGACTGTTTTACAACCTTAAGCGCTAAGTAAAACTGAATTTTAAAATAGAAAAAGCTTGTAATGTAAGCCTTAAGTCATGAATTTTTAAATTGGTGTTAAAGTCTCCAGGGTGCAATTTTACATGACGTTTATTGTTGGTGTAGAGTCTACACTTGGTAATGGGCGGGGCTCCGGCCGGACCCGCCGGCACCGGCAAAACTGAAACAACAAAGGACTTGGGACGAGCTCTGGGCATCATGGTCTACGTGTTCAACTGCTCCGAGCAGATGGACTACAAGTCTTGCGGCAATATTTACAAAGGTACTTTTATTTTATGATCATATTTCAGCATAATAGTACTAATAGTCTGCGAGTAAAAAAGCTTTGACTACAAATGGATAGACATACAGAAAAATTGAACATTCGGAACCCTAAAACAGGGAATAGATTTTCCACTGGTATTCCCAGGGAATGTCAAAAGATCTCAAAAGATACAGTCAGCTAAGTAACATTTTTTAATATTATAGTAGAGGTCATCCAATCTATAAATGCACACCTTAGTTATTCCAAACATTACTATAGTTGTCTTGTTACACTCGCGGCTCCTAGTCAGAATGATCTTTACACACAGTTGCATATTATATTCGTTATCAAAACACTATTCAATTAAACTTTAATCCATGAATGTAAGGTCTGGCGCAAACGGGCGCATGGGGTTGCTTCGATGAGTTCAACCGGATCTCCGTCGAAGTGCTCTCCGTAGTTTCGGTGCAAGTGAAGAGCGTGCTCGACGCTATTAAGGCTAAGAAGAAGAAGTTCGACTTCATGGGAGAGTTTATTACTATCATATCCACTGTTGGTATGTTCATTACCATGAACCCTGGTTACGCGGGGAGGACTGAGCTGCCGGAGAATTTGAAGGCTTTGTTCAGGTGAAAACTAGTCTTTACTTTATAAACATCGTAAAATAACCTAGTTAATGCTTGTCTTAATACTTGACCTGATACTCGTCGTCAATATTAATTTGAAGGACTCAAAAATACTTTTTATTCCTAATAGATCCAAACAGATGGACAGATGAAAAAAATACGACTTTACTGGTATGAATAAGTACTTTTTTATTTCAGACCATGTGCTATGGTAGTCCCTGACTTTGAGCTGATTTGTGAGATCATGTTGGTGGCCGAAGGTTTCCAAGAAGCCAGGCTGTTGGCTCGCAAGTTCATCACTCTGTACATGCTGTGCCGCGAACTGCTGTCGAAGCAAGACCACTACGATTGGGGTCTCAGGGCCATCAAATCTGTACTGGTAGTTGCTGGCTCTTTGAAGGTAACACACTCATGAAGTTTAAATGTTAGGACTTGAGTTAAGTGGGATAGTATAAGCTGATTTATGTTTAGTTTGCGCCTGGCTGTGTAAAATGTCCGCCAATATGAAATAAAAACTGTTCTCTATCTTCATTCATTCGATTAACGAATTTCGACGTGCATTAGCTGTTGACTTATCAGTGGTAACAAAGTAACTACGATTTAGCGGTAGTAGTAGGCTTAAGTAAATATATATTTGTTGTACTTATTGTATTGATGTATGGAGCATGTTGTTAACATAGATTTTGTTGTTGTGGGCAGGCTAACATGAGGGAAGTAAGTGGTATTAACGTAGTTATCGTTCAAATGCATTATATTTTTTAAGGTTCTCGCTTATCATTCCAAATTTGTAATAAAAGATAATAAAATTACACAATTTGCGAAAATCTGCATTGTATTTTAAGTCGTATGCTTTTTCATACCACCTAACATACAAAAGCACCTAATAGCGTCCGGCTTTACATAGTTGCACCGAGGCATATTTTGTGGTATTCATCCCATAAAAGAATCATTTTTTGAGCATGAGACGACCACAAAATCTGACATGGGACGATGTAGTGTAGGCCAACGCTAACGCATATAATAACAGAACTCTAAGAGCACCTAGCTAATAACTCTAATATTACAGCGAGGCGATCGACTCAGACCAGAAGACCAAGTACTAATGCGAGCGTTGCGAGATTTCAACATTCCCAAAATCGTGACAGACGACACTCCTGTGTTCATGGGTCTCATCGGAGACTTGTTCCCGGCACTTGACGTGCCCAGGAAACGAGACTTTGACTTCGAAAAGAACCTGATTGATGGAGCGCTTTCATTGAGATTACAACCAGAACCAGGGTTTATATTGAAGGTGAGCTGTTGCATGCTCAGGCTATCTTTTTGATTTCGGTTGTTCCTTTCACACAGTTTGGCTGCACGTATTAGGCGGCAGCCTTTTTTTTTTTTTAACGATAGGAAAATGCTTTACGCATTCTCCTCGGCTCGGGGGAACCGGGGGGGATATGTCGGACTCACCAGAATGACGGCATACCGATTAAAAAACTATCGGGGTTCTAATATAACGCTCTGTACCTAGGCTGTGGGAGCGCGCTAACAATCTTCCGTAATTAGGCGGCAGCCTGTCATTTGGCTGCGCGTAGTCAGCTAACTAGATTCATAGAATAAGTTAAATTTTTTCTAAAAATTATGATTTTTCCACTTTAGATGGTTCAACTAGTCGAGCTGTTTGCTGTGCGACATTCGGTATTCATCATCGGTTTCGCCGGCACGGGAAAGTCCATGGTGTGGCAGTGCCTTAACAAAACCTACGCAATGCTGAAACTAAAGCCTTTCTACAACGACTTGGATCCCAAAGCCGTGACCAACGACGAGCTGTTCGGGATTATCAATCCGGCGACTCGAGAGTGGAAGGATGGACTGTTCTCGACGATTATGCGAGACATGGCCAATATGCCGGGAGACGGCCCTAAGTGGATCGTACTAGACGGGGATATTGATCCTATGTGGATCGAGAGCTTGAATACCTTGATGGATGATAATAAGGTTTATAATTGACATTCATAAAGTTTTATAGCTACATTAGAACAGGGTAAGTATTTCACTGTAACATTACAGGTGTTGACGCTAGCCAGTAACGAGCGCATCGCTCTAACCAAACCCATGCGATTGCTGTTTGAGATTTCAAACTTGCGAACTGCTACGCCCGCCACGGTCTCGCGAGCCGGTATTCTGTACATCAATCCTCAGGATTTGGGATGGAATCCGTGAGTTTCATTACCTTTTTCACACAAACACGTACACCCACTCGCTCATATAAGTAGAGTAGAGTAGCGCTACACAGTAGATAAAAATGTCCTAGATTTTTGTAATCAGCTTAACTCGAACAAAATTGGCACCAGACCCTGTCTTTAGCCGCTAGTTTGAGCTACCCTGGTTATATTTTTGTGTTTAAATTATTAAATGAATCCAAAGCCTGTCTCTACAGGTTCGTCGCGTCATGGATAGACACGACACGCGATGACGAATCAGAAAAGGCGATGCTGACAGTGATGTTTGACAAATACATTCCATCCCTACTCGAGTCGTGCAAGAAGTACAAGAGAATCACGCCACTAACTGAGTTGCAGCAAATCCAGCTGACTTGCTACCTGCTAGAGTGTTTCTTGAATAAGACGCTTCTCCCAAGTGATTGTCCTAAGGAATGGTAAGTATTAGTACACTTAGCGGATCTAGGCAGTCATGAAGTTAGCTGTTGTGTGATCAGCAATAACAAATTAGGTCGAATAAGCTCTATTGCTAACATTACGACTGCCTAGATCTGCCGAGCTAAATATAAATAGCGTCCGTCAATCAATAACATTATTGAAGAAAAAATAATAGAAAATATTCCTGCCCATTATTGTTGTGATTTTTGCTAGGTATTTTATTGAAAGATTTCATCGAATAGTAAATAAGAATTACCCTTCAAAGGGGATTTAGGGAATTTTTTTGTTTCAAAATCCCCTTTAGACTGAGCTTGAGGCTTCAAAGGGGATTTTGACACAAACCCCATAATAATGACTGCTTGATCTTATCAATATTTCTGAACACAGTGAATGCGTTGGTTCCTACTTACATGTGTACTCGTATAATCATTTTTTTATGCTCTCAGATCAAAACGATAGCTCAAAGTAGCAAGTAGATATCTTACAAAAATCAAACTTGTAGGTACGAAACGTATTTCGTATTCGCCATCGTATGGGGCTTCGGTTCGGGGCTCTTCCAAGATCAGCTGGTCGACTGGCGGAATGAGTTCAGCAAGTGGTTCTCCAACGAGTTCAAACAGATCAAGTTCCCGTCCACTGGAAACGTGTTCAG
Source organism: Colostygia pectinataria (assembly GCA_951394395.1). NCBI lineage: Eukaryota > Metazoa > Arthropoda > Insecta > Lepidoptera > Geometridae > Colostygia > Colostygia pectinataria. The sequence goes on along the minus strand of OX596365.1, from coordinate 5,058,611 downwards.
TTTCTTTATCGACGGGGAGACGAAGAAAATGTTACCTTGGTCGGAGAAAGTGGAATCTTTTGAGTTGGATCCTGATTTACCTTTACAGGTGTGTTTGAATTTTAAACAGTTCTGAATCAGTATTTAGTGAGTCTTCACCCTTTCCTATTTCCCCCATATAAGTACGCGACTCATACACAAATACAGCACACGTACACGCAGATACATAATGCAGTCAAGTCTGCACACCGTTACCCCTTTATTCATAAAACAAACTTATTTTAGCAGCTTACTAAGTATTATCTATTCATGTTTTCTTAAGTCTTATATTGTAGTATCTGTTAACAATTTAATTAGGTACCCTTGCCACACTATAAAGATATTGGCAAGAGTAAAAAAGGTCATTGTGATAGAGCTCGTCCGGGGAAGAGCTACCACCATACCTATTTCTGCCGCCAAGCAGTAATGCTCGCATTGCCGTGTTCCGGTTCGAAGGGTTTGGTTTCCAGTGAAATTACAGGCACAAGTGACTTTAGAACTACGTGTCAGGGTGGTAACGCGCAAGTGATATCTCAGATGTCGTAAGCGTGCGTAGGCTACGGTGACCGCTTACCATCCAGTAGGGCTCGGTTGCCGCTTTAGTGGTATAAAAAAAAAGAAAATGTGTGAAGTGATGCAGGCGTTAAAGTACTTGTGACGTTTTTAGATTAAGTAAGCTTGTCTAACACCTCTTCTCAGTTTTTTAGTCAGTTTAAATTGACACTCATCACCGACACAAAGTAGTAATTTCGTTTTTTTTTTATGTCAGACAAGACAATCAAGGCGCCCACCTTATGTTAAACACCACGCCTGACTATTACAGATGCAGTGCCACCCAAAGCTTAAAGTTTTTAAGTGATTGCGTGGCACTGCACTGCGCACTTATCACCCCTAGACATTGTTGTTAGGTCTCTTTCGCCCAGTAATTTCACTTGCTACAGTGCCCTTCAAACCTAAACACAGTGCAGCTTGCACACTACTGCTTGGAAGTAGAATATCTGACACTGCGGTGGTACCCACCAAGACGGACTCTTGCTGAAGAGTCCTACCACCAGGTTATTAATTGATTTGTTTTTCAGTCGTGTCTAGTATCAACATCGGAAACCACTCGTATCAGATTCTTCATGGATCTGCTAATCGCCAAGCAGAAGCCAGTGATGTTAGTTGGCAGCGCCGGCAGTGGCAAGACTGTCAGTGTGGCCGCCAAATTAAACTCGCTACCTGACTCATATGCGATCACCAATGTGCCATTCAACTTTTACACTACATCTGGTGAGATTTAGGACTATTTTCCTATGCATCAGTTTACACAATTTTCGTCTTGTTTTTTTTTTGCGTTTAATAGTCCGATGTCGGGTCGGACTTAATATATTTTTATTTAGGGTTATATTTTTAGTACAGTGAATAACTTAGTTGGTGGTTCTGTTGTCCCCCAGTCCCGTATTCACCCGGCCCGTTCTCCCCCGATATATTAAAGTTTTGTTTGCTCTTAGGAGATAGTTTTACTAGCGGACCCGCCCCGGCTTCGCTCAGATGATATAATCTTTCTCTTGAATTACTCTATCTATTGATTAAAACTGCATCAAAATTCTTCAATTTCTTCAAAACCAAAAGACTTCATTTTATACTATGTTTGTAAGGATAATGATTGCTTGGTTACTTTGCAAAAAAGAATTAAACCTAATTGCTTTACCATTTAGAAATGATGCAGAAAGTTCTCGAAAAACCACTTGAAAAAAAATCGGGTCGCAACTTTGGTCCACCTGGTAGCAAGTTCATGATTTACTTCGTGGATGATCTCAACATGCCTGAAGTAGACACCTACGGCACTGTACAACCGCACACGCTGATCCGGCAGTTCATGGATTATAAACATTGGTAAGTGAAATTATTATTTTAATAAAACTTTGACACGCTTTTGTATAAATTTTGAATTCCGCGCTCGGGATCTTATGGGCGTGGTCTGGGCGTGGTCTGCGCGTAAACGGAACTCACGGACCAATGACCGCTTGCCCCTTTTATGTGGCAGAATCAGAACTAGATGTCGCTGCTAAAAAGTGTACGTTTGTAGATCGCGCTGACGAAAACGCATGGCTTGGAATCACTTGCCCTCGGTAATTCTAGATATTCATACTTACCTGGCACAGGGGACACCGTGATCAAAAAGGCGGTTCCCCCAGAGCGAGACCTATTCATTGCACTGCGAATGGGTTGACCTCTGCGATTATCCCTAATGTGGATAACTCGGGTGCGTTATTTTTGGTAGTGGGGACTGCGTTCGCGCCGTCCCCCCCGTTGATTTCTATCACATTTCGTTCATACTTCAAGTATATCTATCTACATACTAAAACCGCCAAAGATGAGTGATTAAAATGCCGGCCGCACACCTTGCGATATATACTGGTGCAAGTTTGCGCAAGTATACTGTAACGTGTGTGAGAACATAATTACGCCAGTTTAGGCGCAAGGCGCAAGTATCTAGAATTGCTAATTTTAGATCCAAAGTTGTGGTAATTTGAGTTGCGAGAAAGCGAGTGTAGGCATTTTTGCGTTCAACAGCAGTAGAGTGTCTCTGAATTTCGAGGATTTATTAATGTAAATAAAAACGAACCATATACATACTCGTATTTGGCTAATGATGTTACCAAAACATCATTATCCAAACTTTTGTTTCATAATTCACATTTGCTTCTGTTTTATCGTTTCAGGTACGACAGACAGAAGCTATCGCTAAAAGATATATCCAACTGCATGTTTGTAGCGTGCATGAACCCAACGGCTGGCTCATTCACTATCGACCCGCGGTTGCAGAGACATTTTTGCACTTTTGCTGTCAGGTAAGTCAAATAATCGAGTTCGGGCCAAAATATATTCACAATTTGTTTGTAAAAGTTAATTAAAAAGAAAACTATAAATAAATGTTTAGAACAGATAGACTACTAATTCCTCTTTTTTCCAGTTTCCCAGCTCTTGACGCGTGTATGCAGATCTACAAGCAAATCCTCTCCCAACACATGAACAACCCACTCAATAAGTTCAACTTAGTTGTGCAACGGTACGCGGAACCGCTGGTGAACGCTGCTTTGGCGCTTCACAACAAGCTGTCTTCTTCATTCTTGCCGACAGCTATCAAGTTCCACTACGTATTCAACCTGCGAGACTTGTCTAATATTTTCCAAGTAAGCTTCTTAATCTTTCTCAACATCTGAAAGTCCTTTGAACTAACGTGTAATATCCGCAGTCAAAGCGTTTAGTTGAGACCTATCCCCGCTTCCGTGGTTTTCTACCGTTATGCCCGTATGACACCCTCCCAGTTTTACGAAGCTAGAAACATGCGATATTAGTAAAATAGAATAATATTAGTATTAGTCGTCGGCCAATGGAATGTGATTTAGAGCTAAAATATCTTTTATTTTTATTTTATTTTTATTTATCTTAATCTAGGATTCACAGTTTTCTTAATTGTATAATATAGGTAAGAAGTTAAATAAGCCGTACATAAACCAATTTGAATCCATATTTTGTAGATAGCTCGTTCAAAATACAATGCAAAGGTAGGTAAGACGGGCGGTAAAATATTGCCGCTAACAGCTAACAGCTGTGCATGTAGTTAGGCATGACGTATGATGACACAGAACCAAAGAATTAGTTCCATGCACAGAACAAACAATATTGCTAAGTAAAAGACTTAACAGTTAACACAAATGCCACAGAATGAGTGGTCATAAATAAGTAAGTAATACATTTAATGCACCTACAGCACTAACCATCACACATGCCCAACCAACACTAACTAATATAATTAAAAAAAAAAACACAGAAAGAAAAACAAAAATCTTAAAGCAAAGTCTTAAAGTTAGAATATGACATAAAGTATTGCATAATACAATACATTTAATTAAGAAATTTATTTTATTTTATATCTTATATATTTTATATCGCACAATAGGGAGAGTGTGTTATCTTAGGTGGTTGGTCCTTAAAAACTTTTTCGTAAAACTGTTTCGTTAAACAGGGTATTCTATTCACAACGGGCGATGCAATCAAACTTCAATCTGAGCTAATCAGGTTGTGGATGCACGAAGCGACGCGCGTGTACTCGGACAAGATGGTCGATTCCACCGATAATGAAGCCTTCCAGAAACTTATTATGGAAGTTATCAAGAAGAATTGCGAGGTTCGTCAATAATTGATATAGTAAATTGTATAGTACGAATCCATAAAGGTAGCAAAGAATGGATGAGGAGGATTTGAGTGTGACCAAACAAAGCTTGTTCAAAGTTTGTTCGCAATAAGTTTTGCTAGTCCCGATTGACGTAGACGCTAATTCTGAAGCCGAAGCCGAGGTCAAAGCCGAAGCTAACGCCGAAGCCGAGGCTGACTCCGTCGCAGAAGCCAACGCGGACGCCAAAGCCTACACGCTGTCGCGACATGTCTTGTGACACGTGCAATATTACACGAGAGCGTGTTGTGAGTTATAATTTTAACCATTGTTTGCGTTGACTATGGTTCAAAAACTCCTAAATCGCAAAATCTAAAACCTTTTTTAACACTTTTTCGTGTCAGGATTACGATGAAAACATAGTGTTCGAAAAGCCTCTCATCTACTGCCACTTCGCGGAGGGCATCGGCGACCCCAAGTACTTCCCGATCCGGGACTGGCCGCAGATCAAGAAGCTTCTAGACGAGTCACTGTCGGGATACAACGATCTCGTAGCCACTATGAACCTTGTGCTTTTCGACGATGCTATGTATCATATTTGCAGGTGAGCGATTCGACATTTAACAAAGGTGCTAAAAGTAACTGTCAATATAACACCATTCTCGAATTGGAACTCTTTATAATCTAGTGAACACTGTAGTCTGTCCGTCCGTGTGTTTGTCACGGTGTTGTGGTGATGTGACAAACACCCTAGATAACCAGACAGTTCAGCTCAGTTATTTAAACAAGAGTTGTTGGAATAGATAAAGTTTATTTCTTGTTTACATTTTCTTTGGTCAGTGACCAGTGCCTCAAAAAACGTGTCAGTTCCAATTGAATCTGAATAATATTTAATTGCAGCAAAGTTTTTTTATAGCCTATATAGACTTATAAGTGTATTTTAGGTTTTTGTTATAGACTTTAAACCAATATTTTAAGTCACCCCAGCGTTTAGATAAGAAAAAATATGCTCTTAATAATAATCTTAGAAATCTTAATAAGATTGAAGTTTAGACATTTTATTTTACAGGATAAACCGCATTCTGGAAGCACCTAGGGGCAATGCGCTCCTTGTCGGTGTGGGCGGCTCCGGTAAACAGTCGTTGTCAAGGCTCAGCGCCTTCATATCCTCACTCGAGGTGTTCCAGATACAACTGAGGAAGGGATACAGCATTAACGACTTGAAAGTCGATCTTGGTCAGCAAAAGAACCCTGTTATAATAATTATTTTCGCACCTACATAATGTTGTAGCGGTCGCAGGAAGTCGGTGGATGCTAATAGCTCAAGATCGGTCGTTATGGCACTTTATGGGAGAGACCTACACCCAGCCAATATTATATTATGTAATATGTATTGATAATGGCTGATATGATGATGACATAATGTTAATAGTGAGTCTATTAACATTTTTGAGATAACACATTCACTCACAATTCTTACAGACACACTTTTATACCTATTCATCATCATCATCATAGACGTTAACTACTGGATATAGGGTTACCCCAAAAGAGCGCAATGACGACCTATTTTGAGCCTGCACCATCCACCGACTTCTTGCGACCGCTTTAGTGCCATCGAGTGAGGGCCGTCCTAAACTTCGCTTACCGTTTCGTGGCCATGGTTATAATTATTAGTTAAGTACCACAAAACTGTTCTAGTTTTACAGATTCTTTTATGTTTTCCAGCCGGTCTTTACATAAAAGCAGGGCTGAAGAACATAGGTAATGTGTTCCTGATGACGGATGCTCAGGTCGCGGACGAGCGCTTCCTGGTGTTGATCAACGATCTGCTGGCTTCCGGCGAAATACCCGAGCTGCTGGCCGATGACGAGATTGAGAACATCATCAATGGAGTGAGAGGAGAGGTGGGTATTTTATATATCGTTCAGAATGCCCTGAATTTGACCGTGTTTGCCCGTTTCATATCGAAATTACAGGTCCGATTAGAAGAAAAAGGCATGTTTGATTTTGAATATTTTTTTATTTAAAATGTGTTTTTTTATAGACAAAAGCTTCCGGTGTACCTGATACTCGTGAAAATTGCTGGAGATTCTTCATCAACCGCGTGAGAACGATGCTAAAGGTAAATAAGCACAGTGTTCAACAACTCCCTGAAGACTGCCGTTGCATAACGGCTTTTAAAGCAGTACTGTACTAAAGCGCTCAACTACTACTACTGCGCTACTGGCGCTCCCCCGTCCAGTACTGACTAAACAGAACATTGATTAACTTCATTAATCTGTTGGAAAATACTAACGGTCGAATACTGAAATGCTACTCAACCTCGTTTTTGAAGTTTCATCTTATGATTTTAAAGGCTTACCATATCTCAAACGTTAGCACGTTCATTGAACGGTCATTACGATTTTCATTATCTATTTACGGGTGCCGCCTACACATACATTTTGAAAATATCACCGAAAAACACTGAACTTGCCACGCGAGTCGTCGGCACTGGGATGAAACTTACGTGGACTCTCGAGGCCAGTCGTTTATCAGCTGAGAAACAAAAAAAAATGTGATAAATTTGCAGGTGGTGCTATGCTTCTCCCCCGTTGGAGCAACTCTGCGCGTGCGAGCGCGTAAATTTCCCTCGCTTGTAAATTGCACCGCTATAAACTGGTTCCACGAGTGGCCACGAGAGGCGCTGCGGTCTGTATCCAAGCGGTTCATATCTGAAGTGGAATCTTTGCCGGTACTTTACTTTTCTTTTAGACGCTCGTCTTATTTCGACATAATATCTTCCTATGATTCTACAATCCACTGCTGAGGTCAGGACTTTTATGCCAGAGACTTGTTCCAGTTCTTCAACCCGCCTCACTTTGACGACACGAGTTTCTTTGCTACTTAATTCATAACATGCACCAAAGCGGTTTGGTGGATGGCACATGCTTTTTTAATTTTTAGTTCTTGGACATGCCTGCTTCTGCGTTTGAAAGCACTGACATTGCGCACATACATTTTTGGAGTGGAAAAACCCATCAGCGCACGACCGTATCGCTACCACTCTAATTAAACCAGAATTTATCATATTTGGTGAAACTGATTGAACTGGTGATACCTTTTTACCTTAAACGAAGGGCGAACGAAGGGCCCGACTTGAAACTCATTTAGAATTAGATCTAACAGTATCTAACAGTATTTTTTTCTCGTATCCAGGCTGACCTAGTCGAACCAGTGTCCAACTTCATGTCCCACGTCCACCAAAGCGTGAACCAGATGTCTGCGGTGTACTTTCAAAACGAGAAGCGCTACAACTACACCACGCCAAAGACTTTCTTAGAGCAGATCGCTCTCTACAGCAAGCTGCTCAACGACAAGACAAAGAACTTGAAGATGATGATATTGAGACTCGAGAACGGCTTGGAGAAACTAGCTTCGTGCGCTGGTGATGTCGCTGTTTTGAAGGTATAAATATAATGTTATTTGTATCCTTATTGGTTTTCGGTGAAATAAAAGCGTTGTGTTGCTCTGAAAAGAGTGGATTTATTTTGTACAAACACAATTTTTAAACAAACTTATCCTACATTTACAAATCACGCATCAATTGCATCAATCTTACCTGAAAAGAGAAACAACGTATAAAGCTATTATTTCCCTTATTTTTCTTTTACAAAACTATATAATTTATTTCAGTGTTTCTTCCAGAAGGTTCTCTTCTTCTTCTTCTCTATATTGACATGACAGCTGGCTGTGTCACCGATCACGTCAGTGTCAGTTGTAGCAGAAATCTGACAGTAGCACAGACAACAGATCATATAAAATAACCAAATTGCATACGCGGTAAAATTCAAATTAATGAAGTGTACTTATCTTCATTACATCTCCCCCCCCAGACATGTTATTACGCCTATGACTGTAATAATACCGGAATCAGTTTGGTTACATGAAAAAGGTTTGATTCGCATTTCTTATGCCCTGTGTCTACTTTATAAATTGAATTCGACAATTTTTCTAAAATCATAAATGGACCTATTTTTAACTCATCCAATTTTTTCCTGTTTAACCTATTTCCGTTTTCAACGTAAACTAAGTCACCTATTTTAAATTCATACTCTAATCTGTTTTTATCAAAGAGTTGTTTGTTATAGTTGTGTGATTTTATAGTATTTTTTAATGCGATTTTTCTGTCTTGCTGTAAATCATCATGTGTTATTTCTTTTTTTAATTCTCTTGGTAAAATATTTACATTTTTACCTTCTAATAGATATTTTGGAGAGAAACCCGTTACCGTGTGTTCAGTTTCATTATATTTTTCGGTACACTCATGGGCAATAGTTGTCCAGGCTAATTTTTCTTTACTTTCATTTATTTTACATCTAATTTTATTAACAAGTGTTTGATTAAGTCTCTCATTCAAGCCGTTCGAAAATGGTGCGTTTACAGCTGTGAAAATAATAGGTATATTTGATTCATCTAGAAAATTTTTAAACTCTTTTGAATTCAAACCTGGATATTGATCCGATAGAATCAAGCCAATTTTATTTTCATGTGGCACTTTTTTTACTAACTTTATAAAATTACTTGAATTTTGAGTTTTTGAAGTCATAATGTAAGCATATCTGGTGAAGTGATCTACCAGAAGATGTAAGTAAGTTTTTGTGGAACGGGAGCCACCAAACCCACCAATGGTATCGATAGATACTATTTCAAAAGGGTAGGTAGCGGGACCCAGATGAGACATTAGCCCAAATTTATATTTTCCTCTAGATTTATTCTTTTTGCAAATTTCACAGTTATCACATATATTTTTTATATTAGTTGTTAAATTTTTAGCCTCATAAAACGGTTTTATTTTATTCTTCATTTGTTGTACACCTATGTGGCAGTAATAATAATGTACATTTTTTATTAATGTTTTACTAAATTCTTCAGATATTATAATTTTTTCTTTTTTTCCGAGTTTCTTGAAATATATATTATCTCTTAGTGTTAGTTTATTTTTATTTTGTTCAATATCTTCATTTGTTCTTTGATCATTTTGAATATCCTTTAATTTTATTAAATTTACTATTTTTAAGGTTTCATCTTGATCGTCATATGACTCTAATACAGGATTCCTACTCAAACTATCTGCCTCTAAGTTAAATTTCCCAGGAGAATAAATGACTTCGAAATTAAATTGTGATAAATAATATGTGAGATCTCCTAATTCTTCATCTGTTCTAGCTTTAACATTCATTTTTTCTAAAGGCTTATGGTCCGTAAAAACTGTAAATTTTTTTCCCATGAGCAAATGCTGCCAGTATTTTACTGCTTCTTTTATTGCTAAACATTCCAGATAAAAAGCCTTTTTCTTTTTTTGGTGTTCATTCAATTTTCTTGAAAAATATGCGCAAGGTTTCATTTCTCCATTATTTTGTGACTGTTTTAAAACAGCGCCTATGCCCTGAATACTAGCGTCTGTATGAATGTGTATCGGCCGATCAGGGTCAAAGATTGCTAAAATAGGCTTTCGACAAAGTAGATTTTTTATGGTCTGAAATGACTCCTGACACTTTTCTGTCCAAATAAATTTTTGTCCTTTTCGTAACAAATTATGTAAAGGATCTAATATAATTAATATATTTTGTATATATTTTCCATAAAAATTTACTTTGCCTAAAAACTGTCGGATGTTTTTTTGTGTTTTTGGAATAGGAAATTCTTTTATAGCTATTAAGTTATCTTTTAGTGGAGTGACTGTATTATTTTGTATAATATGGCCTAAATATTTTACTGAGTCCTGTGCGAAGTTGCATTTAGAGAATTTTAATCTAAAACCTTCTTCTTGAATCGCTTTTAACAACAATGATAAGTGTTTAATATGGTCTGTAAATGTTTCTGAGAATACCAAAATATCGTCGATATAATTCACTGTAAAATCCGATAGTTTATGTTTTCTTATTATACTGCTTAATATTCTTTGGAAAATTGCAGGTGATGTTTTTAAACCAAACGGTAAACAAGTCCATTGAAAATGGCAGTCTTGGGTAACAAATGCTGTTTTATATCTGTCCTGAATTTTTAAAGGAATTGACCAAAATGCGGAGTTTATGTCTAGGGTTGAGAAAAATTTACAATTTCTTGTCTTGATCATTAAATCTTCAATAAGTGGAAATGGTTGTGCTTGGGGAAGCAAGATTTTATTCAGCTCACGGAAATCTATACAAAGTCTTGATTTTTTCCCCTCTTCTTTTTTAAAGGCTAAAGTGACCGGAGCAGCAAATGGACTATATGACTCTTCAATCAAATTTTTTTCCAACAATTTCCCTATTTGTTGTTCTATTTCTTTTTTATCTTCAATAGTACACCTATATGGTCTCTTACTGCAGTATTTGTCTATCATCAAATCTATGTGTGCTTCATAACCTTCTACGGTGCCTATATCATATTTATCTTTAGCAAAGAGTGTTTTATATTCTTTTATTAACTCTTCTATTTCTGATTGTTCTTTTTTTCCTAAATGGTTTATCAAAATATCGAATTTTTTTCCTTCTATATGTTCATTAAAGTTTATTTTATATTTATCCATTGTTGTTTCCAGGACCTCTACTTTTTCTTTCTTATCGTCTAAATTATGGTTATGTAAATTTTGTGTAATTTCTAATTTATCATTTTGAACAAGATTAAATTTTTTTATGCAGTCTAACCCAATTAGAAAATTGTAATCAAAGCCTTTTTCATCTATCACGAAAACATTGATGTTCTTTTCAATATCAAATATCTTAATTTTTATTGTTACTATTCCTATACTCTTTTTCACACCATTAATCGTCTTTAAGTTTGCATTTTTAGTATAATCTTTATTATCAGGATTATTTTTCAAGGACAAAAGTCTAGAATTTATTAATGACACATTTGATCCTGAATCGTAAATCCCAGTTGTTTCTAAGGTATCATTAAGTAATAACTTAACTTTGATTAATGGTGGAACTTCTAGTTTTTTGGATTTATTTCATTTAATTCTGTTTCCAACTCAGTGTTGTTGACATTTCTTATCTGTTCTCTTTTTGGCCTATCACTATTTTTGTTTTTAAACCAGCAAAGGGATTCTGGGTGATACCGGTTCCCTTTGTTTTCTTTTTCACAAATTTTACATGGTAATTTTCCATCTTTATCATTAATTTTATTTTCATAAACTCCTAACTTCTTTTCTGAATTTTTTTTTTTTACTAAATGCTCTAAACCCCTGAGGTTATTAAATAAGTCTTTAGTTTCTTTTAGACTATTTCTATCAATTCTATCAGCTACAAAATTTGGCAATCCTATAGCAATCAAATCAATGAGAGTTACTTTATCCAATGATTTATTTATCTCTAATAAAAGCTTTTCCTTTTTTAATGCATATTCTATTAATGACCCCTGTCTGTATCTGAACAACATTGCATACCTGACCGGTGACCAACCTTTGTCCGCAAACGTTTCACAAAAATTTTCTCTCCATACTTGCCATTCTGAATCAATTGTATATTGTATTAGCATAGAACTATACCAGTCAACACATGAATCCTCCAAAAATAATCTTAAGGCCTCGATTTTTCTGGTGTCTTCTTCTATTCCTAAACGGGTGCATTCCGATTCGAAAATAATCATCCATTGAGAAACATTCGAGGTTTTTGTAGTGAATTTATCGATTACAAATTTCTCCGTTAAATTTTTTATACTTTGTGGTTTGGATGTGTCTTTCTTTACTTGAGTAAAATTCTCCAGGATTCTTGCTAAAGCCTCTTCCGAAATACCACCAGAAGGGGCTTGTTGATATGCTTCCGGTGTAATTTCTTCCAAAAAGTAATCATTGAACTGCATATTTCCGTCTTTATCAAAGTAAACATCGGCCATTTCCTTTGTTACAGGAATCCAAATTTGCCTTTTTTCATGTCTCTTTTGTAGGGTGTTCTTCACTTTTTGAAAAGCTAGAGTTTTCATCAACTCTCCATGCAGCTTTACTGGTTGAAGTTTTTCCGGAATTATGAAGGAATGTTGGTTTGCATCAGTAATTGAGGTTATGCAGATTGTATTCGTTTTTGGGTCTCCACTCGCTTTTATTTGGAATTCAAACCTTAATTTTTCCATCGTGTAGATAGCTGTAGAAACGTTGTTTTATAATGTTATTTGTATCCTTATTGGTTTTCGGTGAAATAAAAGCGTTGTGTTGCTCTGAAAAGAGTGGATTTATTTTGTACAAACACAATTTTTAAACAAACTTATCCTACATTTACAAATCACGCATCAATTGCATCAATCTTACCTGAAAAGAGAAACAACGTATAAAGCTATTATTTCCCTTATTTTTCTTTTACAAAACTATATAATTTATTTCAGTGTTTCTTCCAGAAGGTTCTCTTCTTCTTCTTCTCTATATTGACATGACAGCTGGCTGTGTCACCGATCACGTCAGTGTCAGTTGTAGCAGAAATCTGACAGTAGCACAGACAACAGATCATATAAAATAACCAAATTGCATACGCGGTAAAATTCAAATTAATGAAGTGTACTTATCTTCATTACATAAATATTATTCTCCTGCGGAAAGCATTGATGCTAGCATTACTGTTTTGATTCGGGGTTGTTGCTGGTAAGTCAAGTAAGCAGTTTTAGTCTGCAATGCTTTACAACCTTTTATTGTAGTTTTGGAAAGGTTATCGCTAATCTTCAGGTGGGCCCTTTCCAAGGTTTATTGCCTATTCAATGCATCTCGAAATCGCTTGAAGAAAGATAAAGGGTGCTTGGCAAAATGAATGTGATGTTGTTATAAATTGTTATATTTTTGAGTTTATTCCAGGTGACTCTTGCCGAGCAAGAAATAATATTGAAAGAGAAAAACAAGAACGCAGAGGCGCTCATTGATGTAGTTGGTGCTGAAAGTGAAAAAGTGTCCAAAGAAAAGGCGTTCGGTAAGTCAGTTTTCAATTGTTTAGTATTACCAATCTCCTTGCCTAAATTCCTAGAGAGTACAAAGGAGGTTAAGGATATAATTTCTTATATCCGGCGAATGTGGAATTAACATTTGGTTGATTTCTGTGAAATAAATCGTATAGTCTCTTTTCCAAAAAGTACTAGGCACACTTCTAGTATAACACGTGATATGGTAACTTGGGTCGACCTACTAGTCATATAAACAGGTATAAACAACAATGGTAAGGATCGCCTCAATTGTTACTTCATTAGTTCATGACAGAAATCTACAGTTCCCATTGCTGGGATACTGGTCTCTTGAGAGAGTGATCGGGTCTTAATCCACCACGCGGTTCCAATAGTTACCAACCTAATATACTTTGACCGCCGCAGCTGCGGAGGAGGAGAAGAAAGTCAAGGTTATTGAAGAAGACGTCACTATAAAAGCTAAGATCTGTGCCGACGATCTCGCCAAAGCGGAGCCTGCTCTGATGGCCGCCCAAGAAGCTTTGAACACTCTGAATAAGAACAACTTGACCGAGTTGAAGTCTTTCGGCTCTCCGCCCGACGCTGTAGTCAACGTCACGGCGGCTGTACTTGTACTGTTTGCTAAGAAGGGCAAGATACCCAAGGACAGGTCCTGGAAGGCCTGTAAAGTAAGTTTTTGTTTGCTCAGGTAAGAGGAAAATTCTAAAAATCTAAATTCTAAAAGTGCTTTATTCATTTGAATCACAAGGATCACTTTGAAACACCTTGCAAGCTAGGAAAATTTACATTCGTTCCAACGCCGAAAAAGAACTGGCAACAACTGGAGCGAGGTGTGATCTTCTCTTTACTGCTGACTCCAGTTGTTTGTTTAGGTGTTTTTATCGACAGTAAACGTAACCAATTGTCTAAAACAGCGGCTTTTTCAGACGTTTTGTAATTCATCATAATTATCATCACCATCCACAGCCTGACTTCATAATTTGTTTGCAATCTCTTCATTGTTTCAATCAAAAATTTAAATAATTTGGTTTGAATTGACGAGTTATTGGCATGTTGTTTGAAATCAGATTGCAACACAGTTGCGTAATAGCACAGCTGATTGAGAGCTAATTGAGTATTATTTTTTTAGCTGATGATGGCGAAAGTAGATCAGTTTCTAAATGATCTAATTTACTACGACAAAGAAAACATTCATCCTGATGTCATCAAGGTAATTCTAATTTTCAGAGTAGCGATCCTTGCTGTAGCTCCGCTCATAGCACTACTAATAGATGTCTCAAAATCAATAATAGTTTATGCATTTAGTCGTTATGTGCAAAGTAATGTTCAGGATATTTCTATGCAAGCATTTTTTACGACCACACCAACACTTAATATCAGTTGGAGTAGTGGTCAGGTTTTTAAACAAACGCTTAGCTAACGCCAATTATTATAACTTGTCCTACTGCAGGGCAAATGCCTCCCTTTTCTCACTAGTATAGTCTAGCACTTGTGTAGTATAGTATAGTTTTAGCGGCGGATTTCGGCCGACGGACGCTTCGATATGCAATGGTGCTTTTTGAACTAAAATGTCACAAACGATCTACATCACTTCGGTCGAGATCCGGCGCTTGAACTGTACCTACAGTTTGTTAAGTTTGTCAAAAAGCAGTGCGTTCCAGGCTGTTCTGCCATACACCAAGAACCCAGAGTTCACGATGGAGTTCATAATGGCGAAGTCAGCCGCCGCCGCGGGGCTTTGCTCGTGGTGCGTGAACATTGTGAAGTTCTACGACGTGTACGTGGTGGTGGAGCCTAAGCGGCGTGCCCTCAACGCGGCCAACGCGGAGCTGCAAGCTGCTAGGGACAAGCTGGACTTTCTAACTAGTCAGATCAAGGTTAATGCTGCGTTACATCTAAGATAATCGATAGATTCAGGCGTTACTTTGCGGAAATCCATTACAAGATAAAAAAATAGACGAAAAATGTCTAATACTTAACGGTGTGACCTCATTAGTTAAAAGGTTAAGCGAAGTAGTACTAGAGATTTTTCGTCGTTTTTTTATCTTGCGTTACATCTCATAAGAGATTATTTATTTCGTTAATAGTAGAACCAGTGAAGTAGTTTAGCGCGATCATAACAGTTGACTGGTCACAAATAGCCATGAAGAATATTTCGTCCTGGGGGAAATGCTACTGGTACCTAAGTATCGCTGTACCAAAACAAGTAGCTAGTTACACATAATGTTTAATTGTTCGTTTTGTTAGTTTTCAATATCAATTTGGTTTAACACTGTTATGATATTGTAATTGTTAAATAAATAAGTAATAATAATAAAAAGTGTCTCGCCATAGGACTCGACGTTTATTTGTTTACTAACGTCACACACATACATACATACATTTAATTAAAAACAGCAAGGATAAAGACTAATACAAAAGTAAAATGCATTAGCTGATCAGTCACCCACCGCGCCGCAGAGGTCGACGAACAATGAAGCACATTTTAGATTTACATACTGAGCTGGACTAATCTTTACATGCTCGTAATGACATTACTGGTATCTACACTTTTATTAATATCGCAGGAATTGGAGGAGAAACTGGATGTGTTGATGAAAGCTTTCCAAGAAGCTGTCAATGAGAAGATGAAATGTCAGGCGGAAGCCGATGCTACCAACGCGACTATCGACTTGGCTAATAGATTGGTCAACGGATTGGCTTCCGAGAAAATCAGGTACCATATTAGCTATCCCATGCTTTGGTGGGGAAGCTAAACCGCCGAAGTGTAATTTGGCACGGAGATAACTTGAAGTCTGAGAAAGGACATAAAGGCCCAAAGAGTGCCATGACGACTGATCTTATTACGCAACTTCGTTCGCGTGGAACTCTGGAACCGTACCTTTTTTTGGGATAAAAAGTATCGGTCATTATCTATTTATGTTTAAAATTTTCAGTTCAGAGGTTGTAGAGTTATAAAGGAACAAACATCCAAACTTTCGCATTTATAATATTAGTGTGTTAATGTGAAGTGGCGCTGCACTAAATAAGCATGTTACCACATTTAGCCACATTAGCTAACAGAGGTTTAATTTACGATAAATAATAATATATAGTGATAATATAGTGATTGGTTACCGTCAGATGGTCCGCGACGGTGGTGAACCTGAAGGAGTCTGGCATCATGCTGCCCGGCGACGTGCTGCTGGTGACCGCGTTCATATCGTACGTGGGCTGCTTCACGCGCCGCTACAGACAGCAGTTGATGGACGACGACTGGGTGCCCACGCTTGGGAAAACTAATGTGAGATACTGGTGTCGATTCTGCTGTAACATTTTCTAATTTAAACTAACTTAAATCTTTGCCGTCCTTTTCTAATGAATTAAAATTCAGAGGACCGCATTATTTTAGTTAGCTTAGTTGAGAAAATGCTTCAACAGAATAGACACCACTGTTACTAATTATATAATTATGATTCAATTTCAATCGATCGGTTTTGGATAAGTATTAGAATATGGCATTTCGTGAGCAAACTGAGCAGACCTAGCATCGAATTCAACCTCGTTTTCAAAAATACGAAAATTTCACAACAGTAAATTAGAATGTGATTAAAATTGTGATTGGATCTGAATTGTCATTGGATTCAAGAGCAAGGACCCGGGTGTGTGCAATTATACCAAAAAAAACTTTTTAAATGAAGGTTATTGTCTCCCAGAAGTGGAGACATGTGGAGTGGAGATCAACCGGTTGATCATCTTATAATCATGATTAAAATGTTAGGTACCTCTATCATCATGAACATCATCAGCCGACGTCTACTGCTGGACATAGACAAAGATGCATCGTTCGCAACGTTCTGTCTTCCGAAAAGTAAAATCAATTGTGTTCGACCGATATATTTTATTACTTATTTTCATTTAATGTTGCCCAATTGGTTTGACTACCCAGCTAGCCACGCCACGAGCATCAAGACTACTGTTATTTCTATTACTATTTCTAGCCGAAAATCGATACAACCGAGGGTCTGAACCCGCTGTCAATGTTGACAGACGACGCGCAGGTGGCGTGCTGGAACAACGAGGGGCTTCCCGCCGACACCATGAGTACCGAGAACGCGACCATTCTCACCAACTCGGCGCGGTGGCCGCTCATGATCGATCCCCAACTGTTAGTAATCTCTACAAATGTAAATAAACTGACCGATCTATCCTAGCTGAGCACGGGTACAATGAAAACTTAAGCACCCGTGCGAAGCCGGGGCGGGTCGCTAGTACATATGTACTAAATACTAAATAGCCTATGTTACTCAGGGATAATGTAGCATTTTAATAGTGTATAACCGTAACATACTAAAATGCAAATTTTCTTTCTTTATAATATTGAATATAGATATATAAATATTGGCGGACATTTAACACAACGCCAGCCCTAAACTATGCAAAGCTTGTACGGGAACCAGATAACAGATACCTATAATACATGAAACACTAACCCCGGAACATGTATTTGCAGATCATGCAAACATTTATTCCTCAACGGGGATCGGCCCCGCAACCTCTAGCTTCTCAATCGGGCACTCTCCCACCGCCTACTAAGCAGGAACATTAGAAGACGGTCATAAAACTGATCATACTCACTTCCTTCACAGGCAAGGAATAAAATGGATAAAGTCAAGATACGGCGATGCTCTAGTCACCATTCGTCTCACCCAACGGAACTACCTCGATAGAATCGAGCGCGCTGTTACCAACGGAAACGTAGTGCTACTAGAAAACATTGGCGAATCTGTAGATGCCGTGTTGGAACCACTACTCGGTCGTGTGCTTATTCGTAAAGGGAAGGTTCTCAAGGTATGTCGACACTAGACATGGAGGGCGATTCTCGTGCCATAGATAAATAGTCACATGTGATATACATATAATAGTGATATATATCGTCAAAACTGTAAAAAATGTATAGAAATTTTCTATGGCACGAGATCCGCCCCCTGTTGGTTAGAGTTTTAAACTACCCTCATTATTAACTCTCCTCGACTTCCATTACGTTATATATATCAACTTCGACTCACCACACCACTGCACCTTTATATGGGTTTAAATTTTTCTTCAGGCTTACCGTTTAGGCTGTGTGTAGATTGTCAGTCAGTGACAACGAATCAATTTTTTCCAGCAATTGCGCACATCCCCGCCAGTACTGCGTAATCGTATTGAAAGACAGCAGCAACATTATCTTCCACGAAAGATCTAGAAGTTTCACGATAATGTTTACAGATCGGTGACAGAGAAATAGATTACCACCCTAGCTTCCGGCTAGTGATCCAGACCAAGCTGGCTAATCCTCACTACCAGCCTGAGATGCAAGCGCAGTGCACGCTTATCAACTTTACTGTCACTAAAGATGGGTAAGTGAACACGACGAATGATCCATACATGTGTCTTTTCTGTTTTTGTTTTGTTTTTAGTGATCGTTTTTGAGTAGGAGTGATTAGTTTTTGAGTAGGACTATATGTCATCCGTTTTTCCATCCGTCCGTCTGTCACAGAATCCTAGATCTAAACTGATCAAGCTCGACGACCGAAGTGGCGCAGCGGGCGCAGGTCCGCCTGCGACGCAGAGGTTGCGGGTTCGATTCCCGCCTCGGAACAAATGTTTGTACGATCTACAAATATTTGTTCCGGGTGTTCTGGGTATTTTCTATATATAATAAAAAGTATCTATCTATGTATTGTATTGTATTAAATATATATTAGTCATCTAGTACCCATAATACAGCTCTGTTTAACAGCAGCTTACTTTGGGACTAGATGATGCTGTGTGGATTGTCCAGCATTATTTATTTATTATTTATTTATTAAGCTCCCCTGGCTAGTTGAATTTAATTTTTTGTAATTATGACTGTATTGAAAAATGGTTTCACCTATGAACTCTTCGATAACTAATTGAATGTATGTTTTATAAATTTAGTCTAGAAGAACAGTTGCTAGGCGAAGTAGTGAAAGCCGAAAGACCCGACTTGGAAAGCTTGCGAGCCGGCCTCACTAAACAACAGAACGACTTCAAAATTACACTGAAAACCCTAGAAGACGATCTACTGAAGAGATTGTCCTCCGCCGGTCCAGATATCCTGAGCGATTCGGCTCTCGTGATTAACTTGGAGACTACTAAGAAAACGGCGGCAGATATCGAAATCAAAGTCGAAGAGGGTAAAATCACGTCTGTGAAAATTGATGAAGCTAGAGAACGATACAGGTAACTGTTAAAAGGTTTTAATAGTGAAATTTATACCTTGTATTTAAAGAACTATCTTCAGCATTTATACCCAAAAACTTGTTTCTGAAATCTTAATTGCTTGTCTAAACAGATAACTCACATTTGCCTAAATCCGATTCTAAAATTTATATTTCTAAAGGAAGTTTTTATGCACTAGTTTTTTTTGAGGTGACAACGAAATGCATGCAAACGCAGTCGCAGACCCTTTGCTAGGCAAAAACGCCGGTTTTAAAGGTTTCAATTTTAAAACACAATTGGAAAAATGGGTTAACGACAAAGTAGCGGGCCGTACATAGGCGAGACTAGAGTAAGATGGTTAGATGACACAAACTATAGGTATAGAGGTACTAGAGCTAACCTAACTCAGCAGTGGGTGAAGCATGGCTGTAAATATCGATGATACCCCTGCGTTTTTTTTATTCACAATAGGCTTGCGTTGTTTTTCCAGACGAGCAGCCGCCAGAGCTTCCCTACTCTACTTCATCCTGAACGACATCTACAAGATCAATCCAATGTACCAGTTCTCTCTAAAGGCGTACAGCGTGGTGTTCAAGGACGCGCTGGCCCGGGCCGAGCCGGCGGACGACTTGGAGGGACGCGTCAGGAATCTACTCGATAACATCACCTTCTCGGTGTTTGTGTACACTAGCAGGGGACTGTTTGAGAGGGACAAGCTTGTGTTCTTGTTCCTTATCACTTTGCAGGTAAGCTATCGATATGTTCTTCACTTGGTGGTATGATAAGTTCATATTAGTCAGTGGCCAACTCTGGTGACAAAGTTTTTAGACCGCCCGAAAGCTTCTGTCGTGGCCTAACATCTTGGTGTTGAGACTCCCCTGATTACCTTCGCCAAACAACACAGACATCATCATCATCATCCACAGCCTGACTTCACCCACTGCTGGGTTCTTCCCTTAGTTGGTGCCATCTACCGCGATCCTACGCTAATCTGATCCACTTACGGCCCGCGATTTTAACTGTCGTCTACGTCAACAAAGACAATTTGATAGCAGTTGACTCTCGATTCTCAATGCAGGTGTTACAATCTGAAGGCAAAGTGGACCCGCGAGAGCTGGATTTCTTATTAAAGTTCGCCGTAGCGCCGGAAGTGTCACCTTATAGCTGGCTGTCCAACAACTCTTGGGGCGGTATCGTGGTGCTCTCCAAGATGGACGCTTTCGAGAACCTCGATAAGGATATTGAAGGTGCCACTAAAAGGTACATCATTCAACAATATAGTTATAACTATTTTATACAGAATATCTGAGAATTATTTGTTGTTTACTAGTGACTAGGGATCATCATCATATCAGCTAATAGACGTCCACTGTTGGACATAACCCTCTGATAGAGTGCGCCATGATGACCATGATTGCGCCTGAATTATTAATTCACGGTTTAGCATTTCACTTTTTTTTTAGTTAATTTGTTTATATTATTTTATGTTGCAATCTCACTTCAGTCAGTTTTAATCAAGAGTTGATTATATTTTCTAAATATTTTTGCTTATTTAGGTTTTTGATAACTATCGCACCGGACTGAATACTACTAGCTTCGGACAGATTGAGTTAACAACAGCGTTGAATAGACTAAGGCTGCGTTTTCACCAGAGATGTGCGAGGATGTGTTTTATAGGAACCAATAGAATCACTTCATTAAAACTGGGCAGAGCGACGCTAGGTATACACATCCCTCGCTACACATCCTCGCATATCTCTGGTGGAAACGCAGCCTTAAATGGTCGAGTTAGTAATAAACATTAGAGGCTTTGTTCACCAGATGGCAAAAGTACACAGATGGTGAAGCACCAGAGAGAGACAAACTCCCCGGCGAATGGAAAAACAAGACCTCACTGCAGCGGTTATGCATAATGCGAGCGTTGAGGGCCGACCGCATGTCTTATGCTTCTGGGTACGTATTGATTACATCTACAACCATTGCCCACTAATATTTCACTGCGCTGTGGTGAGTGACTAACAATGAGCCAGTAGGTTTAATGACCAAAAAAGCAGAAGACCAGTTCTCGTAATTGTATGACGCGTACGCAAAGTATACGCGATGATTAAGTAGAGCGTAAAAAGTCACGCGAGCCCCACGCACACGTAAGTGAGGCTTATAATATATCACTCGCTTCACGTGAATGTCGCGTATGCGTCATAGAATAGCAGAATAGCCACCTTACAGAATAATTCTTATAATTGTATACACAAACTTACAAAACCATACTTTTCATAGCGCGTTTTGCGAGGAAAACCTCGGTACAAAGTACGTGGAAGCTCGAACCCCGCCCCTTGAGAAATCGTTTCAGGAGAGTAACTCCACCACGGCCATGTTCTTTATCCTCTCCGCCGGCGTGGATCCCCTCAAGGTATACGCAGAACGGAACTAATAAAAACGTAGAAAGTATCTGCCGTAGGTATTCTAGAGCCTTACCCTTAACTCAATTTATATGGTTGCAAAAGTATCATGTACATTTTGTAGTAAGTTTGTATGAGTCAGTAGCGAAGTTGTAGTTACAAGTTTTTTTTAAATTAAGTAATATTTTAAATAAGTTTTAAATAGTCAGCAAAAAATGTGGTCTACCTAAGGTTGAGATTCATTTGAACGTCATAGATTTCACAGAAACTTTTGTCAAAAAGTGATAGACCACTTTCTTTCCTGACTGTACCTACCTACATTAGCACACACACAGACACACACGTATAAAGATCTTGTAAATATTGATTATCAGTGCAAATAGTTCCCATGTGACGGAACTTACTGAAAAGCACGCATTTACTAATACGGCAGTTGACTCTAGACTGACTAACTTGTCCAGTCTCCGCTGCGTGCCCGTATTACGTGTTTGTTCGACAGACTTACTTAATAGTTTACATTTATGTTAGACTAGAAGTTCGTTCCAGCTTCAGCAGTAATAAATATAGCCTATATTTATTACTCAGGAATGATGAAGCATTCTAATGGTGAAAGAATTTTTAAAATGAAACCAGTAGTTTTTTAGTTTATTCGTCACAAAAAAAAATACAAATCTTCTCTCTTTTTAATATTAATATAGATTAATCTGTTTATTATTATTCAAGTAGTTATTTAATTTGGTTTTACTAATTATGAATTGAATTGTACACAAGATGTGACCTTGTTAGCTAGGTCACGGGCCTAAAATACATCTTAGAAAAAACGACACAACACAAATTGTTTTATTTTTTTTCAGGATCTCGAAAAGCTTGGTCGCAAGTTAGGTTTCTCGACCGACAAGAAGAATTTCCACATCGTGTCTCTAGGCCAGGGCCAGGAGGTAGTGGCAGAGGAGGCCATGGGCGTGGCATCCACGAACGGACACTGGGTCATATTACAGAACATTCACTTGGTGGCAAAATGGCTGGCCACGTTGGAAAAGAAGATGGAGGAAACCTTTGATAATCCCTTACCAGATTACAGGTAAAAGCATACACACAATATCACAAAACATAAACGTGACTCCAGCAAAAATATTGTTTGATAGTTTTACAATAAAACTGTTACAAAATTGATGATTGAGTTTCGAATCACACTCAAAAATACATTTCTAGAATAAGGGCCTAATTAAGAAAAAATAATGCAAGAAGCGATAAGTAATATGTGAGAAAGCTGTTTGAGAAGGTGTCTAACATCTAGAGTATCAATAATTAAATTTGGCGATGCATTTTTGTATAATTACTTTGATTATTATATTTTTACTTGTTTGCAGGTTATATCTGAGCGCTGAACCGGCCGGAGATCCAGCATATCACATTATTCCTCAAGGCATTCTAGAATCTGCCATCAAGATCACAAACGAGCCGCCCATTGGTATGTGGGCTAACTTGCACAAGGTAACAATACAAACAGTCACACACAACACGTTTAAGATACATTAGTAAGGATTAATGTTTGTTTAAAAACAATTTATTTTTCAGTCATTGGATAACTTCAGTCAAGAAACATTAGAAATGTGCAGCAAGGAAGCTGAATTCAAATCTGTCCTATTCGCACTATGCTACTTCCACGCTGTAGTGGCTGAAAGACGTAAATTCGGTCCTCAAGGATGGAACAGGTGAAACTCTTCAATTTCTTCTTCTTCTATTTCCCGCAAAGGCGAGTTTCAAAGACGATTACATTTATAATGATTTATGATAACCACTGAGTAAATGTAGTTAAATATTGTTTAAAAACATAAAAGTGTTTGTCTAGCGTACTCAAATTCGTTGTAATAACTTAATATATTATGATCACTTACTCGTATATTCGTTTTACAGAGTTTACCCATTCAATTTCGGAGATTTGACTATCTGTGTGTATGTGCTTTTCAATTACTTGGAGGCCAATCCTCGCGTGCCATGGGAGGACCTGAGGTACCTCTTCGGCGAGATCATGTACGGAGGGCACATCACAGACGACTGGGATAGGAGGCTGTGTAGAACTTTCTTGTTGGAGTATATGCAGCCTGAACTTGTTAGTACCGCTTAAAGGCTTTAAGCTTTTCTACAGTACAGATTAGCTGGTTATATAGTAGTAAATAGCTGGTGGTGTAGTGACCCTAAGGTTGTGAATTCAATGTCTCTATCTTCTAGACTGCAACTAGAAGACATATTTTTTTATTGTTCTAGCTGACATTACAGCAGCACCTGAATTTAACTTTGTCCAAAAATTCATATGAAGTTTATTTTACGAAAAATTTACAAGCGGAAATAACGGGTTAGTTTCTTTCTCCACCAGTCCTGTTTTCACCCGGTCCGTTCTCACCCGAATTAAGTAAAGTTTATATCAATTTTTTTGTCGCTTTTGCGTTAATTTACCGGCGAAAACTAAAGTGCTTTAGTATTTTATTCTTATTTTAATTAGGTATTTAGCTATCACTTTATTAATTTATGTATTAATCATGTCGAATATGTTGCAAAAAGAGTTTACTTAAAAAAATAATAATAATGCTTCGTGTTAAAGCAAATAGGTACTACATAATTAATTCTAATTTGTGTAATGAACACGAATGAGTAAGGGATGTACCTTCTATGTACCCTACCTACCTTATGGGTGTTTAAGGGATATTTAAAGGGTATTACTAACCCAATTCGGGTGAGAACTGACCGGGTGAAAACGGGACTGGGGAAAACGATACTAACCCGAAATAACCCTTTATGTCATTAAAACCAGTTTATCATTATCAAATAGTAGTAGTACATAATAAAAAGCTGATGATGATGGGCTACTACTTCATCTAAAAGTGTCGCAGACAGACACTGCAGGACGCTGCACTTCACACATCTTGTGTTGTTTAGAAGAGTAACCAACTTTCTATTAAACGCTGTCTAGTGTAGGTAGGTAGGTAAAAACCTTATTAAGTAGCAACTTATCATAAATTAAATAAAAACAGGTGGACGGCGAGTGTGTTCTCGCACAAGGGTTCATATCGCCTCCGAATTCAGACTATGTGGGCTATCACCAATACATTGACGACTGCCTGCCTGACGAAACGCCGTACCTGTACGGCTTGCATCCCAACGCTGAAATCGGTTACTTGACCACAGTATCAGAAAGATTATTCAAGGTAAGAAATATTGGAGACATTCCCAGTATGTTTCGTCTCATGCGGTACTTGAATCCGCAACCTTCCACTTGGATGCTCTACGTGTTAAGCGACCATGATGCCATTCCTCGCCTGCTCGAACTAAATGTCGCTGACGCAAACAGCGACGGACAGAATTGCCTGGCGGGCTCTAGTGTCGGAGGTCAAGATCTACTTTGGGTCGCTGCGTCACAGCAGTAAGTAAGTATGTCTCAGGCTCGAAGCTATAATAGCCGATTTTTGGGATCATAATACTTTAGTTTTCCTTTTTGGTAACACTATAAATACCTATAGTAAATATAGACATTTAATCTTTCACGCGACACAAATTACTTCTTACACGATGTCTTTCAGGTGGTATTCGAAATGCAGCCGCGAGATACTGGGGCCCAAGCCGGTGGCGGGGCGACCAAAGAAGAAACGGTAAGAATTAATTAGTAAAGTAAGTAAGTTCGTTCAAGACAGTGGCCAACTCTTATTAGCTAGCATAGCTAACAGTTAGTTTCAAATCTTACGTTTATGAATAACTTGATTTGTAAACCCCCTTGGTTTTTAGAAATTCCGGAATTTGTAAACCATTTATTAACATGTGCTATGCTAATCAGTGTTTTGTATAATAGGTGCGATACATCCTAGACGACATCCTGGACAGAGTCCCCGAGCCGTTCAACCTGCAAGAGCTGATGGGCAAAGTGGAGGAGCTGACTCCGTTCATAATTGTCGCGTTCCAAGAGGCCGAGCGCATGAACAAGCTCATGGGAGAGATCAGGCGCTCCTTGAAGGAAACTGAATTAGGTCTCAAGGTAAATCAAATTATATCAATTTAGAGACCCGCCCCGACTTCGCACGGGTGCCTTCCTCTTGAATCACTATCTATTGCTAAAAATCGTTGCGTAGTTTAAAAGATCTAAGCGTACATACATACATACATAGATACATACAAAGGGACAGACGGCGGAAATATACTTTATTTTTACTATGTATGTATGTATTGATCAAAATTTACCTAGTATAGCCTCTGTTATAGGCAACCCTAAGGCTGCGTTTCCACCAGAGATGTGCGAGGAAAGTGTTTTTGGGAACCAATAGAATTACTTCATTAAAGCTATATTATATATGACGGAGGAGCAGGTCCAGGATGCTTCGTAGATAGGGTGACGTCAGCCGAGCTGACGTCACTAGCCTATGTTCATGATGGACCACCCATCTTGTTGAAGAAAAGGCAGAAACTGTTCAAGTCTTCTTTATTTCAAGCTTCAGTAGGTGTTGACGGTCCGACGGCTCGAGTGCGAATGAATTGTACCCGGGTCGTCGGGCGTATTTATAGCAAAACGCAGGCATGCGTCCACAGTTGTTTACAACAAGACAAAATTACTTGTGAATGCCTGAGTCCTGCTTTTAACAATCAAATTAGTTAACTTATGGTCAGAATAGTTAAATTAACCACTAGATTACTAACTTATGGTTTGAATAGTTTAAATTAACTACTAGATTACTTAATCAGCTAATCAATTCATTATTTACAAGTTGTTTTAAGCCGGTTTTCTACAATGTGTTTTTAGATACAGGATGTGATGACGTCATTGCTCCGATATATATTATATTATATTATATTAGCGAGGCTAGGTAAATGAAGTGATTCTATTGGATTCTAACATACACATCCCTCGCTTGC
Source organism: Colostygia pectinataria (assembly GCA_951394395.1). Taxonomy (NCBI): domain Eukaryota; kingdom Metazoa; phylum Arthropoda; class Insecta; order Lepidoptera; family Geometridae; genus Colostygia; species Colostygia pectinataria. The sequence continues at coordinate 5,032,019 of OX596365.1, read as the reverse complement.
TACAAATCCTCGCACATCTCTGGTGAAAACGCAGCCTTATAAAATTGCCATCCTTTGCACAAGTAATATCTAAAAATACAAAATATCCAACTTGTCAAACACGATTTTAGTCCCAACCCGAATTTTGTCCAACAAGAATTTTGTCCAATATGAATTGTCCTAGACACGAATTTTGTTCAATAACGATTTTTGTTTGTTATTATTTTACAGTGACAGTACCAAAATATTGAGACACATAACATTTCAGGGTGAGCTCACGATCAGTAGTGATATGGAGAAGCTCATGGAGTCACTGTTTATGGACAAAGTGCCTGACTCGTGGTCTAAGCTCGCGTACCCCAGTTTGCTCGGTATGGCGGCTTGGTTCTCCGATCTCTGTCTCAGATTGACGGAGCTTGAGAACTGGACTGGAGATTTCAACGTAAGTATCTTGAGCGCTAGTGGTCTAGTGGTGGTCCCGCTTTTTGATCTTATGGTCGTAGATTCAAAATCGGCCGGGTATCGATAGTTTTTCGGAAACGGGCTTGTATAATAACTAAACATTCGAAAAACATTGTTACATCCACCTTTCTGCAGTAAGACCCAATCACTCTCGGTCGAGATAGGCCAGTGTGGAAATATTAGAAGATTGTCATGATGACTCAGGGGGCCTACTCTTGCGGACAAAAGCAATATATCGTAACAGTTTTTGTACTTATGTCCGTAAATGCTCTGAACACCGTATCACCGGCATAAGTTGAACTACGATATTTGCCACGATTGTCCTTTGTCGGTTCCAACAGTAGACCCTCAGGATTCTACTCTAAAATCCTTCGCGCCGATCTGGATTTAAAATAGCACTGTCGCCGTTAAAATATTTTTTTCTCCCTTATGGTAAAAAAGTAAGTTCGTATGAGTCAGTGGACAACTCTAGTAAAGGCCGCCCGAAGGCCTCTGTCATGGTCTATATGGTACAATTCACTATAATATAATTACAGTTGCCACCAGCAGTATGGCTGGCTGGATTCTTCAACCCGCAGTCATTCCTCACCGCTATCATGCAGCAAACTGCGCGCAAGAACGAATGGCCCTTGGACAAGATGTGCCTCAACTGTGACGTCACTAAGAGGAACAGAGGGGATTTCAAGTAACTTTATCACTATCTTTGTTTTGTAGACTTGTAAACAGCTTTCGGACTACGTAATGGCAAACTGTAGGTAATTAGTTTTGTCATTTTTAGTTATATGATCAGCAGTAGGAAAATATAAATTAGGTCTTCTACCCTAGCTAGGAATTCCAATTATCTTTAATCCAAAGCCACCCATACCTTTTTGTTTTTAAGTCGCCATTTGTCATCTTTCTTTGCACTTTCAGAATAATGTATTTACAAAAAAAACTGGAAAAAACTGTTGTTTTGACTTTTAGTCGGGTAGATAAGATTATATTTTTAGAATATAATTACTGACACTGAACTGATAGAATTTATATATTTTTTGCTTAAATACATACTTATGATACATAAAAATAGGGATCATACATTCCGAGATACATAAGCTTATACTATGGCAATATGCAAAACAGTTTAGTTATTCTTTCGCGATGTAACACAGCAGTATACGGAAGCTGTACTCGAGGTTATCAGTACACAATGATGTCATCAAAGCACAAAACGTGATGATAACGCTAACATAGGGTAAGAAAGGGTATTGCCGGTCACTTAAGCAAAACTAACGAGTACTCAGAAACAAATAAACATTTATTTTATTAACCTCTGTGAAAGCAAACTTAAAGTATTTATCTTACATAATAACAACAATTGAGATCAATATTAATGAAAAATTTGGTACAATCAGCACTTAAAAAAAAAGTAAGTTAGACCGGTATTGTACGATATGGCGGTCAATACCGGTCGGCAGGTTAACAATTCCGGTCAAGCTTTTCAGCGGCATAAATCGTACACGTAGCCTTTGCGGGATTCACAACCCGAGCACTCAGCGTGAGCCCATAGTCCACACTGGACACACCTGTAAATATAAATTATATAGCCTATGTTACTCCTAAATTTACGGACGGATATTATATAAAATCCGTCCATACATAACTGAAGAAGTTAGAGTCAGTCTATGCGAGTCCCTTGTTCTTTCTAAACTCAATTACTGTGACATAGTGTATGGGCCATGTCTGCTCAGTAGAACGGAAAAATTAATACAACGTGTTCAGAATGCCTGTGCACGATTCTGTTTCCATATACCGCCGCGCTCTCACGTCACTCCATTTCTTAATTCCTCGAACCTACTTAAAATGGCAGCGCGCAGAAAACATCACCTTTCAGTACTTCTATTCGGGTTAATTAACTATAAATCTCCAAGGTACCTTTATGACAAGCTAGTGTGGAGACAGGCACAATCCAAATATCCTAGCAGAGCCTGTACGTACGTTTTTGTTACACAGAAGCACAGGACAATGGCATTCCGTGGGTCCTTTCGGTTTAGTGCTTCGCTCTGTTGGAATTCGATTCCACCGCCTATTCGATCTATAAAAACAATAAACAATTTTAAGTTAACTTTAAAAAGACACTTTGTTAATTTACAACAGTTATCGTCGAACTGCTAAATAACTAATCTCGAAAACAAACAAGCAATATACCTACCTACTTACCAAATGGTTATGTAGGTACGATGAACCTGAGTGGTCTGTTTCCACTTTATTGTTCCACTGTAAATTCATTAGCGTATCCTTAGTGCTTTTCCACAATCTCCACCTATTAGAATTCTCTTTTCATGTTTTCACAGTGTTTGTGTGCCGTGCCGTGCCGCCAAGTCTGCCAATCATCTTTGACCCCTTCCATTTTCTATTTTCCGTTTCCCTGCCCTTGTAGCTCGTTCATGGTTGGCACGATTGTTAGAGACCAACCAATCAGATTGAAGCATGTTGTTCTACCAAACGCCTGCATTCACTTGTTTCAGATATACAGATTTTTTATTTTTTTAAATACCGTCCGTTCACACTAAGACAATGTAGATGTCACTGACCATTTTGATATTAATATGTGTTGATTATTTTTACATAATTTTAGCTATTCTAAGTATTGTATTTATTTATAAGTTATGTAATTAGACACTATACATTCTACTTTAAATTCATACACACCTATATTATTATTTTTTAAATTCATTTATTTTATTGCCTGGTTGCCCGTGATGTCACCCACTAGAGGCCCTGGCAGAATACCAGTGTTGCATCGTTCCCTACTCAAGTGCGATGCAGCTTATACTGAGCTAGGACCATTGACCCACACTCACTTTTTTGTTTTAAAAAATAGATATTTATATAAGTAGTTTTAGGTATTAGGTACATAAACCTACATACTATATCTTTTATATTTCATTTTTATTTTTACTTTGTCTTTGTACCTACTTGACTACTTTTTTTTTTTATCTTTGTATTTCTTCTATGTGTGTGTCAATAAATAATTTTTCTTTCTTTCTTTCTTTCTTTTCTAAAATGTAGACAAATCAAAAAATACGTCATGTCAAAATTCATCAAGCTGTTTAGACTGCAGAGCGTGCAATGTTTTATTACATACAAACATACATACATACTCTTAAATAACATAACCCCCTTCTTTAGGCAGTCGGGTAAAAAAGTCAAAAATATAAACTACTTGCAAAGATAAGCGGGGTTCATACTATTAGGGGGTATGGCTAATACCGGTCATGCTGAACGGTATTGCCCGCCTGAATACTTTTCTGAGTAATAACAATTTTAACAAAAACCATTCTTAAAGTGCTTGAAATCTATGATTACATAGAAAGATTTAAAACTGCACGGCAATAATTTACACTCATAATAAATAAAAAATGAAAATTAAGACTCTCACCTCTTATGTTCCGCGGCTAAAAAGTTGCAACAAAGTGGCGCGAAACGAACTGAAGAGGGGCTCTCCTCAAAGCGTGCTCGGAAGCGGGGGCTGGTGTGTCGGCAGGGAGAACTCTCACGCTACCCTCTATCGTTGTGTGTATGCGCATAGACGTTGTAATTTGGAAGGTAGTGGGGTGACCGGTATTGTCACCTGACCGGGATTACCCGCTTTTACCCTAATAGTATTTGACTTTGGGACATTTTAAATTCCAAGTTTGTGTTAATCTATTTTCCTCAATGTGTAGATAACATTGTTTATGTTAGACAAATAGAACACTACTTTAGTAGTATCTAAGAGTAGTAGTATGATGCAATACAACTGATTTAAATTTATGGATTTGCCAGTTAAGTGAAGCATAGATTATTAGTTACGTCTGTTCACACATTTGCGTTCATTTTCATTAATTGTTGAGGACAACAGAAATCGTTGGCAAGATTAAGATTAGTTGTTAATAGTTTTTCTTAGTTTCCGATTAGTTCTTAGGAGTAGTGTAGAAATGCTCTTTATGCTACAGGCTCGAGGCTGTGTTCGCGCTTTGTCTAGGCGTAACGCGACATAGTCTCACTGCGAATTAGGTATACATAGTTGATGTTCTCAGAGCGTTCCAATAAAGTTTTTGTAGATCCAAACAATACCATGCAGACCTCGGTGGCGCGGTGGGCGAGTGTCCGGTTGAGATGCGAGAGATTGCGGGTTCGATCCCCGCTGCGGGTCTGGGTGTTTCTTTGTATTATCATTTTAGCTTGCTATAAGTTCTGTCTTTTCCTATCATTCTTATGTCATTGAACAAAGTTTGGGCATTGGGGCTAGATAAAATTCGCGTGTAAAAATGTCCGTCAATCACTCTAATATTATAAATGCGAAAGTTTGGATGTTTGTTTGGATGGATGTTTGTTCCTTTATAACCCGACAACCACTTGACCGATTTGGCTGAAATTGATAACATAAATATATAATGACCGGGAAAAGAACATAGGCTACTTTTTATCCCGGAAAAAAGTACGGTTCCCGAGTTCGAGAACGAAGTCGAAGGCAACCTCTAGTATTTATATATATTTATTTATCGCAGTGCCCCTCCCCGCGAAGGCGCGAACATCCATGGCTTGTACATGGAAGGGGCGCGTTGGGACACGGCGAGCGGCGGCATCGTTGAATCCCGCATGATGGAACTCTTCCCGATGATGCCCGTCATCTTTATCAAGGCTGTCACTCAGGACAAGCAGGACACGCGCAATGTCTACGAATGCCCTGTCTATAAGATTCGGTAAGTTCTAGAAAATATTTTTCAGATGATTTAGGCCGCGTTCCCCATAATGCAGCGCTACCGATGCGACAGCGGGGCGTGATTTGAACGATGCCTGATAACACCTTTCTTCTTTCAGTAATTGCCGGCTAGCCAATATAACTATCTCTGTCTCTCAGTTCCTTTAGTGTGAGATTTATGTTGCCTAACCGGCAATCGACTGGCTTTTATCAGTCAGTGTGAAACTGTAATTTTTAAGTTAGTGTCAGTAGGTTAATATATACCTACTTTCGCGCGGCGAACGGTTTCGGACAGGGACAGTTGTAGATACTAATACCATTTTTTTTTACTTTGCGTAAATGCATTACGCATCCCCCTCAGTTGAGAACAGAGGGGTATGTCGGGCTCTCCGTCCGCTACTAATGAGACATTAGCAAATGACGGTATACAGACTAAAAACCCACCGAATCTTCTGCGCTCACCTTAGTGCCAATGCATCGTCGAACCACTCATCACCCAGATGATGTATGACTCGACGCTGCATCCGCACTTGACAAAGCCACGGGGTCCCGGTCGGATTCTATCGCGACTCTGTCGGTGATGGTTCGCCTTGGGCAATGTAGGGTTAGGGTTCCTCACCCTCCTGCTGATCACCATCAAGTTGGCGGTTGAACTGCCTTCGCCTTCTACTAGTCCTTCTTCGTCGGAGCACATCGGCTAGAGGATCCTGCTCTCGGATTCTTTCTGCCGTCTCCTTTAACGATATCACCAATTCGCAAAACGAAACCATTGCCTGCCAGGCTTTAGTTACACTCGACAGCGCAAGATCTCCTCCTATGAAAGCTACTAACGTCTGCCGCTGCAGCGTCCAAGCTGCACACACTTCTAGAGTGTGTTGCGCCGTGTACTCTGTGATAGGTTCTAATACCTACACCAACTCGAATATTGAGAAAGAAGCCCTTTTACTTTTATCTTTGATTTTACAGTCTTATTTCCGTCTTTTGTTTTTTTTTTTATTGAATGAGTAATTGACAGTTTCAATAATTTGCAGCATGCGCGGCCCTACTTTCGTATGGACATTCAACCTGAAGACCAAGGACAAGCCGACTCGTTGGACGCTGGCCGGCGTAGCGCTCTTGCTTGGAGTCTGAGGGGATCACGCTTTTCTAGTATGTATTGCTTTATAGTATGGTTATTTGTTATTTTATTTATTTTTTAGGTTAATAAACTTACATGATACTTTAACGGATGCTATTTCATTTTGTAAGTTATGCTCAAAAGATAGTAATAACACTGAAACACGTGACATTATACATTAAGATTTATATTTCTACACTTTAAATAATCGACATGATACGTTTTGTGCAGAAAACAACGGCTGGATTATTTTCATATCTCTGTGCATCAATTTAAATAACACTTGGGAAGACTACACAACAATACGAATCAAAACTTTCCAAATATCTTCTTTACTCTGATCTCTTTAGGTACAATTACAAAAATATCCTTTTCATGATCTCAAATTGGACGGCTTTGCTCAGTCTAATATCTGATATTTTTCCTTTTACAACCATTTAAACCTTTTCCTGGCAGTGATTATACTTAAAACCTATAAACTAGCCACTTTTTGCTTTCAATGTCGTATTAGATGAGGTATTATCATTGTCTGAAGTCGGCTCAGATCCTTTTACAGTGAACGTGACGTAGTATCTCTTATTCTTGTCTAATTTTTCTGCTGGTAACGCTATTAACTGTTTTTCTGTACCATGAGAGACTTCTAATGTAACGTGGGCCTTCCCCGAGCTTGAAGGTGGTTTTGAGTTTATCTTTGGTAGGAATCCCTTCGACTTAGCACTGGGTCCTGCTGTAGCTGGTTTAGGCATCGTGTGGTGATCCCATTTGAATGGTACTGGAAAGAAAAAATTGCCTCTAAATTTTTATTCATAAACATAGCAATTATTGCTATTGTAAATGATTGTACTAATATTACTCACAATAAGCAGCACATGGAACGCCAGTGTACGCGTGGATGGCATGAAAACATCTATGGGTTTTGCTGGTGCATAAACAGGGGTTGTCGGGAATGGCGCTCATTTTGTAAAGCTCACTCTCTCCGTAATCAAATTCTATTGGCCTTTCTGGCAAATTATCCAATTGCCTCTTCCCGCTTTTCTGCAACTTTCTCAAACTGTCATAGAGAAACTTCTCAAAACTGCTAAAGGAAAAATCGGTGTTGTTGTAAGTACCTAAACCGACATTGGACAAGCTAGATTTATTGTATTCGTCTATGGCACGTTTAACAAGAACTGCTTCATTGGCTTTGCTTGTTCTAATCTGTAGCCGTTTCAGTTCCCATAGATGTTGGAATATCTTCCGCTCGCAGTAGTATCTGAAACAATAATTTATGTTGATTCACCTATATACAGTATCAGATTAGTTGACCTTATCCAGCTGCAACTATTGAAAATATCACTAACCTTCTCATATTTGTCTGGATCCGTTGTGTAACAGATTTCATGTCCACTGCGTACTTATCGCCCGGCTTTCGCACGGGAATTCTACTGTCAGATTTCCCAGAATATCTTCCACTTGCATTTCTCTGGTGGTAATAAGCAGACAAACGAGGGCTGGCTATGCGACGTTGCAGTGCTCTAGGACTAGGCTCAAACCCAGAGTCCATCAAACCACTGGATTCATATCCCCTTTCTGAGTTCTCACTTTTTGATCTAATAGTTGTTCGACTTTTCGTCCTGCCTTTTTTACGGAAACGTTTTCTTCTGCCATTGACTTCAGTGTGACTATATATTTCGTTATCACTAACACTAGGAACTCGGCCGTATATACTACCATCTTTTCCTATCTTACTTCCTACATACATTTCTCTATCATCTTCCAACGAACCCTCTTCGAGTTTGCTAGTCTTTTTTAGTATTCCGGTGGTTGGTTCACCACTAGCTATATCTGATAGAACTTTGTAACTTTCCGTCTCATAAATACTACTTTTACGACTGCTTCCTTGACTATCTCTAGTAGATGTCTTCCGAATTCGCTTTGGTGTTAGAGATAAATCGACATCAAATTCCCCACTGACATTTTCCATTATTACTTGTTGTACTGCTCGATCTTCAGATGAAACACTTTCACCAACGATTGGCGAAAGTGCTTTTTCAAGGCTGTGAGTATTTTCAGTGCTACTACCAGTAGTAGTGGCTCTAAGTTCCTTTCTTTTTTCTTCTGAGTTATGAAGGCTTTCACTACTGTCTTTTACCAAATTAACTCCTGTTTGTACTTCAGATTCCGATCCGTCTTCGCTGTGTTTTACTTTTTCACCCATAAGATGATCAGAAAACTTATCTGAATCTTTACTTTCAAAAACTTCATCTTTTGCAGCAAAGGATACTATTGGAGAACTTATCTTTTCTTGAGATTCTGACTTTTCTAAACTGGTAACATCTAAGCTTGTTTTATTATCTCCAGATACATGACTCACTGTCAATGCTTCGTCCGGGCCAGATATAACTTGAAATGATCTTTTTCGCGCTAACTCTAATGTAGAGCTAGGAGATTTTGACATATATTCTGGTGTCTTTGTTGGTGATGGACTGAGTTCAGTACCCTTGCTGGATTCAGTTGCCTCTTTGGTTTCATCTGGTTTCTCTGTACTGACGGTTTTTGATGAAAATTCTTCTTTTCCTTCTGCCTGAGTTGGCGTTTGACTGTCATCTATATTAGAATTGAGGTTATCCTTTGGAGCAGAACCATTGTTAGGAGCTATGTTACTATCAGGCTGTGTTGTACCTGATGAGCTCGTAGTTGCATCATGTGGTTGTTTTTTTTCAATAACAGATTCCTTTGCTTCAGCTTTGATTAAATCTTCTGCAGTTACTTGTGCAATCGATTTTTCGGAGTCTGATTTGGGACCTTCACTTATATCTTTTTGAGTAACTGACATGTTTGCAGCTTCGATTGATACATTATTTGAGGAATCTAGAGTAACAGTTATTTCTGAGTTACCTTGCTGACTTGACTGACGCTCCATGTGAATCTGTGCTTCCGTTACGACCATATTTGTTTTCACCGATAGCGTATCAGTTTCAGTTTCACTGTGGGCTTTACTTTTTTCGGTTTGAGTATCTTCTTTATTATCAATTTCCAAACTAGGCCCTTCGGCTTTTTCAGCATTTGCCGATAAACTCGTTCGAGTTTCGATATTTTCCGTATGGTCAGACCTATCAACAGATTTGTATTTAACGATATTAACGCGTTGTTTTTCATCGTCGTTTTCTATGTGAATGGACGTTTTTTTCCCCTTGCGTTTAGTGCTTCGACGTTCAGTTGATTCTGAGCTGCTACTTTCAGTAATGGAACTATTTTTCCGTTTGCTACGTTTGCGATGTCTCTTACTCTTTTTTTCTGAGTAACTATCAGATTCTGAAGAACTTTCGGAGTCAGACCTATAACGCCGTCGCCTATGTTTTGCGTTAACTTTATGCCGCTTAGAAGGTTCACTTTTAGATCTATTTTTCTTTGAGTTTCTATATTTTTTGTCGTTTGAACTGTTTTTACCATGCCCATCGAATTCACTATCATAACCATCACTAAAACTCTTTTGTGACTGAACAAGTTTTTTTCTTCTTTCACGATGTCTGTCAGAATACTTGTTTTCTGATCTTCGCCTTGATGCTATTCTAGAATCAGAGGAGGACTCGTTAGTTGACTCACTATTGTTTTTTAGACGTCTTCTCTCGTGTATTGGGCTAGAAATTTCTACTACCTCACGTTTTTCAATTCTTATTTTGTCATGAACATCAATTTTTGTACTTGTTACTTTACGTGTAGGAAGTGTTGTGATAGGAGCTCCATCGATTATAATTTGAGTATTTGAGAGCTTCGAAGCAGGCAGTCCTCCGTGCATCTGGATATACTTTGCAGTAGATCTATGGCCCCGAGTAGTTGCACAATCTAGTGGCGTTAATGGCTCATTCTTCGAAGACCTTGCTACTGGGTTGACTTCTGCGCCGCGATCAAGTAATAAGCGACAAAGGTCTGCATTGTCTGTAGCTGCTGCAATGTGTAATGGCGTACGACCTTCGTGGTTTGTAGCGTTGACTTGCGAAGGTCTTCCGTCTAGCAGCCACTTTACTAGTTCTCTCCTTCCCGATGCCACTGCTTCGTGTAAAGGAAGGTCACCTTTTGAATTTCTTAGCCATAGGTTAGCTCCCCTTGCCCCTGAAAAAAAAGTATTATCAAATACTTAGCCTTTGAACCTTTACCACAATTATTAAACATATTCCCACCTAGAATTCGAACAGTCTCAATTTGTCCTTTAGCAGCTGCAGTGTGCGCTGGGCTACGTCCTCTTTTATCTTGTCTATGGGAATCAGCTTCGTGGTCCAACAAGGCTGCGGTTGCATCTGCATGTCCTAATGCGGCTGCGTAGTGCAAAGGAGTGCATCCGTGCGAATCTGCCACGTCAACCTTAGCTCCACATAGACCGACTAAGGTTTCTAGAGCTTCTGTGTGGCCTCTAGCTGCAGCGCAATGTAACGCAGTCAGACCATCCCTGCGAACATTACAAACAAGATATAAAAACTTGAAATACGAACTTTAATAATGTTTTAGTTTTTGAGTTTATTATTAAAGGTTTTATTAATAAATTACCTGTCATCATCATCAACCTTAGCTCCAGCCTGGTGTAGAGCAAGTACGGCAGCAGCGGACCCAGCAGAAGCTGCCCAAAGCAGCGGGGTTCGACCATCGGCATCTCGCACATCTACACTCGCACCGCCTTCTCTAACCAGCGCTCGTAACACTTCCAGTGCGGCTCCTCTGCTCTGTTAATTGAAATTGCAATTAGAATTTGAATTGAATTTCGCAGTTGAACATAAAGCCATTCTTAATTGAAATTGTTTAGCTCATCCCGTTATAAAATGGTTATTGATTTTGTTGAATTTCCGCGCGTATCTTAGAAAAAAACTCAAGTGTTCTTGGGCAGTTGTTTTGATTCACACTCTAATTGACTAGGACGATCCACGAAGTCGCTCTTTCTAAGAGCGTACCTGATGGTCGGTAGCAGCAGGCGCACCGCACATTTGAGCAGCGTAGTGCAGAGGATATCCGCCGTGCTGGTCCGAAGTAGCGGCGTCTGCCCCCGCCGCAAGCACCGCTCGCAGGGATCCCACTTCTCCACACACTACAAAATGTTCAGAATATCATTAAAAACTATGCTTTTATTAAATAAATACCATGATCATGAACCAAAAGTGTTCATGAAAAAATTTAACAAGGTTCAATTGTTAGTTTTAGAGTAAAATCTAAACAGTTTTTGAACTTTGCACTGCTGCTTAGTTAATTTTATAATTTTGGTATAGGACTAATAAGTTTATTTTGAATTCATATTTTATTTATTCTTTCATTATCGTCACTCAGCGATTACCCACTGATTACAGCTGAAATGTCAGCGCGCTTGACCTGCATAAATCATTTACTCGTCAATCCGATATGACCTTTTATTTAGCCTATAAGTCATACACATGGTGGTTGGTTCAAGGGCGTGCGTGACCTTGCCTGCCGCTCAATACCGCTGGACGGGCTGACGGCATACCGGACACCCCCTAACCCCCTAAATATAGGTACCTACTACAGTCAGACTTGCCGCAACCAAACAGAATTCTTGATGACTATTATATTGCGGTATTTGTGCTTTACCGCATTTCTAGTATTATATCCTAATAGAAGCATGTTAAAAGTTATGCTTATAACATATAAATTAATATCGTTTATGTAACTTTAATAAAATAATAAAACAGCCTCGCTTTCCTGCTAAATGCTAAGAATTATCGAAGAAACACAGGAAACTTTTATTTATTATACATATACTAACAAACGAACTCCAATTAACCTAATTGTTTATTATATTAGGATCCCTATTTAACTTTGTGTAGGTAGGGTACATTGGCAAATGTTTGTTGTTTGTCGAGCAACAAAACGGATTTTCCATTGTGAACTAAATTGTGGTATTTAAGGCACCGCGTTTTGGTCCTGGAATGCTTGATTTCAAAAACGATTTTTCTTCTTTCGTGTCGACCGTAAGCTAACCTAACCACTCTTCCATATCTACCTATGGGTATTGGAAGAATATCATTTGATATACATCCCAGACAAGTCGATCACTCCAGTAAGGCACTGCATTGCATTAGGTCTCGTAAAGAGCAGGGTGACATGGGCAGTCTAGCAAATGTGGCATACTTTGCAGCTAACCATATTCAAAATTATGCTGAAAAACGTCCGCTGGAAGGAAGAAGGTCAAGGTATAGGGTAGAGTCGGAAGTTAGATCACAAAACAACGGAAGCTCGAACGGAAGCTGAAATGACCTCGAATGCCGACTATAATCTCGCTCTTCATCGCATTATGCAACATCAAAAACTCGTATATGTTGTATTTTTGTTATTGAATGCAGCTCTATATTTTATTGACAAACACGCATCACGTTTTTACGATGTATACTAGCAGGTATTTGATAGGTTTTCGTTTCACTTTACACGTTTTCATGAAAAAAAGGATGATGTCTTAGAAAAATTATCTACCGAAGTATGGCCCATCTCGCAATTATTCCAAGATAAAATAGGAATTATTGCAAGAATTGCGATATCTTCGAGTTTGACGCAAAGTGAGGGCTTCAACTAATTGGTAGCGTGAGCGCTCGCAGTCGACCGCAGCTGATACGAGCGATAACCGCGAAGGCAACACCGCGCAGTGACACCCCTTGAATAACTCACTATCTAGCCAGTTAATAGACAAACAAGCTTGCGGTCTCGTGGAATGTGCAACTTCTTGTACTGGTGATTTTTATATTCCAAGTACTTACTTAATATTGACATTGACAAAGCCCCTATACAGCTGCAAAAACATTATTAAGTATGTACCTACTTACCTACTTTCTTACGTAACTAAGGGTTCTCCAAAGTCCCTAAGGTTGAAATAAAATGAATGAAAGAATGAATGGTACAAGAATGCAACTTCTTGTACTACCAGTACAAGAAGTTGCCATAGAAAATATACAACATACCGCACAACAGTTTTATTTATGCTTATTTATATAGGAGTTTCGTAGACTGCCATGTGCCACTGCCATGTGAATGTCACACCGCCCAGTGATCCCTTCGATATCATTTCATAATCGTCTCAAGCTTAGATCTTTATTTATTCTGAACAATTTTCATATTTTAACAAATCAAGTTGGTTCAAAATTAATATTACTATACATTTTCATGCACCATCTTGCTAGGTTCTCGTAAATAAAACTCCTGAATATTTTAGCGTAGGCAAATGAGCGTAGGCAATACACTAATGGCTAAAATTGCACGCTGTAAATCCAGGCACCAACCGCTCTACAAATTGCTTCAAGGCTTGTTACATAAAGCTTTCTTTGTTTTAGAATTATTTTTACAATGCTTATAGGTAGCCTCGAATATTTCGTTTCGAGGCGAGTTCGAGCTTTTATGACTCCAAAACGGTAAGTTCTCTCGAAATTGGATGTTATTAAACCCGTGATGACGTCAAACAACTCGTTCTTCCACCTGGTCACTGACTCATACGAACTTATATTTTATCTGGCATGCTTACCTGTTTTGTTTGATACATGTTTAGGGTTCGGATATCTCAAAATCGACTCACCGGTAGCCCAGTGTACTACAGTGTGGTGCTCGTCATCCCTCGCATTCACATCTGCGCCTGCCGCGAGTAGAGTCTGCACCAGTGGCACGTTCCCATGCACCACGGCCAAGTGCAGTGGCGTCAGTCCGTCAGCGTCCCTTGCGTCAGCCAATGCTGGAGCAGCCATCAGCACTCGGTCGGCGCAGTTAGCCCGCGCGGCGTGACTTGCAAGAGCACCACTGGACGCACAGTAGTGGAGAGCACAGCGGAGACCTCTGTCTCTCACTCGAACTGATGATGGCTAAAACGAAGCGTTCCATTTTGAATTATGGAGGATCCTAGCAAGTTGTTTTTAGTCCATGATGGCGACGGAACTTAATGAGTAGCCAATCGATATTCTAAACTTCACAATTTATTATTATATACCTGCTCTACAACTATACGGTATATGTAGTAGTAATAAGGTATTTATACTTTTGTAAAACGAGTTCTAGTGTGAAAGCTACTTGGAATGATGAATTCCCGCTATCAAGTTGTTGAGTATGATGAGTAATGATCCTTCAGGCTTTAGAACAGCTAGTACCTCCCTTCTTTAACGAGTAAAACATGTTGATGCGGTAAACACGATACGTGTTACGACAACCGACACAGACGGTGGATAGCCACCTGCGTTATACATAAGCATACCTATACATGTAGAAATGTTCCCCTATTGTGCGCCAGTCGAATCACCTATTGATTGACTTTCACCCCTCGCCACTGGCACGAGATTGCTGCATTTCCTCGAAGACAACAAACTCGTAGCTTTCAATAAGTCTCGCGTAATGCATGTGCATTGTGCATGTAGATGTTTCTTTCAGGAGAGCAAATTCTGAATTTTTTTTAATACCGTTGCTCTATCGCGATGCTCTAATCCTTGTAGGTATCTATTTCAAATGCGGAAAATTTTTAATTTTGAAAATGAACCTACATGCTTAGAATAAAGCCTAAATGCATGTTAATTATTGCAATAACATTGACGAAAGCATTTGAGTGCAGTTGTCCGGTGGAAGCGCGGCGTCGATCGTTGTTTACAAGGGAGGCATCGACGGATAACATCGCGTGTTTGCGCCAAGCCATTCAAACTATGCTTTTCTTATTTTCATAATAGCTCACCTTGTGGAAAAACCTCTTTCGTCAGCAATATGCTATATAAATTACTTAAAATGTTGTTCTGTGAACGTGGAATGTTATATTTAGTGGTTTGTAGTGATTTTGGAGTGATATCTTTTGATGGATGATGAGAAACTCACATCCTTATTGAGAATGTCAACAACCCCCTTGTAGTCAGCCTGCTGGCAGGCGTACATCAGCGGCGTGCAGCCCTGGGGTAACGGAGCGCTCACATCGCCTTTCTTCGAGCCCTCCACCTTTTCGCGCTTGATTTTAGACTTCTTTTCGAGGAGGTCGCCTTTTTGCCGGTTCTTTGGCTTCTTCAGGATGCTTGGGATGGGATGCTCCCCTGTGCCGCTGGTGGCGCGCTTGTCCATAACAGAGAGCGTTAGGGTCGAGTGGCATGTGGCCGGCGCGGGTTCGTAAAGGGCGGGCGAGCGCAGAGGGCGCGAGCCTCCGACTGGCCCGCTAGCCGCGCTGTCCGTTCGGACAGAGCTGGTGCTGGGCGGGCGGCGTGCCACGCAACGACCGCCCAACACATAATCTATTAACTCGCGCAAAGCGGGTCACCGTCGCGCGTCGCACACTTTCTTACAAACTACGAGCCGAGGAATTAAATTGTTAATTTTTACTGTGCTATTGACTCATTGACATAGTTTCGGAATTTAGAATTCATTTAGCTAGCTGGTTGGTATGGTCACAGTATGTTGTAGATTTAGTTTAAAGGTATTGGGTATTGGTTTTTTTTCCACGGCCACACAGCATCATCTAGCCCCATGGTAAGCTGCTGTTAAACAGAGCTGTGTTATGGGTACTAGATGACTGATATATATTTATTACAATACAATACATAGATAGATATTTTTTATTATACATAGAAAACACCCAGAACACCCGGAACAAATATTTGCAGATCCTACAAACATTTGTCCCAAGGCGGGAATCGAACCCGCAACCTCCAAATGGGAAGTTATTTTCCCGCGAAACGAATAATGTCGTCGTAATAAAATCGTGATACGAAAAATGAGTCAAATCTCACCCACCTATCAAATTTAACTTTTAACATCTTGATTACTGTTTAGTGATATTTATTATTAGTTCGATAAAATATAATATAATCCTATAATTCGAGCGACCTTGAACTTTGAATATCTGCCCATAATCAAACGTCAAAACACACAATCCATGCAAGTGTATATATAAGTGTAACATTACCTTTTGCCATTTCTGAAATATTATTTTGTGAAATTACTAAATGCTTAAAAAGTATCTACCTACTACTTATATACAGGGTGATCCAAACATAAAACGTCAATAAGAAAAAAATAGATTCCTCAGATCCAGGGGTATCCGAAAATACCCCATATAATGTTTCCCTGATTTTTATATTATTTTGTTATTTTTTGAAATGTTTGATCAAAACATTTAAAACTAATAAAAAAAAATGTTGGGGGTTTTTTTCCAAGATTTTTTTTCTATTTTGTCATTCGTAAGACAAAATAAGATAGGAAATATACCATAAAATAATCTGCAAATTCGCAGATTATTATTCCAGTTTATTCCAGTTAAAAAAAAACGTTAAGTTAAAATGTTTAATATACCTACTTAATTATCAAACTTCTGCTATTATTTTTTTTATACTTCTAAAGTGGTAACCAAGCGTACGGCCCACTTGATGGTTACCGTAGCCTATGTACGCATGCAACATCATAGATATCACTTGCGTGTTACCACCCTGAGACGTTAGATGGTAAGTCTCATGTGCCTGTAATTTCACCGGAAACCATACCCTTCACACCGGAACACAGCAATGCGAGCATTACTGCTTGGCGGCAGAAATAGGTATGGTGGTAGTCCTTCCCCGGACGAGCTCTATCACAAAGAACTCTACTACTCTACTAAAAGTAAGTAAGTTCGTATGAGTCAGTGGCCACTTCTACTAAGAATTACTTATTATTATTACTATCACCGGTGGTCTAGTGGTAGTGACCCCGCCTTCCGAGCCTAAGGTCGTGGGCTCAAACCCGGTCGTACACCAATGGATTTTTCTCTTCCAACAGTGGGAACATTAGAAGGCTGTCATGATGATTATTACTATAAACCTGTAGTGTCCCACTGCAGGGCAAAGGCCTAGAATTACTTATCATTTGATCATGAATTTTCTAATGTGTGAACTTGTTGTTAGTTGTGTGTGCGAAGTATTCAAAAAATTCGTGAGGATACCTAATTTTTTTCCTCGGTACTTTGAGTTACTTTAAATCTCTCGCTAGACTCAGGACTCTACTCTAGAATTCTTCGCTCCGCTCTCTGGACTCAAACTAGCACCCTCGCGTCGTGAAAACATTATTTTGCTCCCCTATAGTACGTTCTACTATAATATTGTTCAACAACTTAGGTTTAAAATAGAAGGCATTTACCCCTTCGGATGTTACAGTCACACTTGTATTTCGTTTATATTATTGATTGAACCTGTTTAAGTAGAGTCGACCCTCAAAATATTAAATCAAGAAACATTTATATTTTATATAATTAACCATACCGTTAGGTTAGTTTGAAGGGGAGAGAAGTGACGCGTGAAGTCAGGCAGGCACGCCACCGCCAGCCACCACTGATTGTAATCATCTTTAGGTAGGTAGGTTATATTACCTACATGTATTATTAGTATGGATGTAGATGCTTTAATCACCGCAAAAACAGGAAAATGCAATTGGTAAGTAACACGATTTGACGACCGATGTGGCGCAGCGGGCGCAGGTCCGCCTGCGACGCAGAGGTTGCGGGTTCGATTCCCGCCTCGGGACAAATATTAGTACGATCTACAAATATTTGTTCCGGGTGTTCTGGGTATTTTCTATATATAATAAAAAATATCTATCCATGTATAATTGTATTGTATTAAATATATATCAGTCATCTAGTACCCATAATACAGCTCTGTATAACAGTAGCTTTCCTTGGGGCTAGATGATGTGTGGATTGTCCAGCATTATTTATAAAAAATAAAAAATAAAACACATCGATTATTCATAAATACCTAGGTACTTCCTACATCGGACACACCGCAAACCAGCTAGCAATATGCCTATCAATATCATAATGTATTTATTAGTAAAATCATAATGCATCTCTAAAATTGGTGTTCATGTTAACTTTCATTCAAATTTGTTTGTTTGGAACTGAGCTGACCAAACTTCAGCTTTTAGAAACCTTTATTGCTCCTGTTTTATAAACCTCTCTAAGTCTTTGCTACCGCACGCAAGCACTGCGTGGCCTACTTCTAAAGCAAACTCTCGTGCTTTTCCGTAGTTTCCCTTAGATCTGAAAAATGACCCACTGCCCTCGATGCGAAGTTAATTGAATAGCGGTAATAAGAATAGCAAAAGGTTCGGTTTATGCTGGTTACATTAAATTATGCTCATAGTCATAATAATATTTGTAATTTCAGCATCTTGTTAAGTATTGCCAAGTATTGCTATGTATGTACCTACTTAGTATTGTTAATTAACAAAGACGATGATAGATAGGTAACAAAGGTTTAAAATACATTGATCCTCCTATGTGTCCCAAACTACTAAGTACTAGTTTTTTTTTCTTTGCTTGAGTCTAGCAAAAGGTTTTTTCAAATCATGTTTTACATGACGTCTATATGTTATGTGCTATGTTTGGACCAACCTGTATCTATACAGGTTGGTCCAAACATAGACGTCAGTAAAAAAAAAGTTGATTCCTCGGATCCAGGGAATACCCCATGTATGTTCCCCGATTTTTTGTATTTTTCAAGTTATGTTTTTTTTTTTTTGAGAATGATTGGTCGAAACGTTTGAAAGTGAAATTTTGGGGGTTTTTTCCAAGATTTTTTTTGTAAAATAATCTCAATGAGTTGTTCAATCATGCATAAAATAATCCCTGTATCTATAGCAAATGTAAGTTATGTAGACCGAAATACACAATTGCCTATAAAACTGTAGGTAGGTAGGTGCCTACCTATCAGAAAAGATTAATCATAGGTAATCACGGCAAAATTGCAAGGAAAATAAAGTGCAATATTATGTAGAGCACGAGTCGACCTGGTTTTATCCTCACGATATTTGCTTTATTACGTGCTTACCTAGAAGCCTACCCTTGTGCGCATTGCATTCTGTCGACATTTGACGTGAATTGCAGCTCGTGCGGGTAGTTAGTAATCAAGTTAACACAATACATCAGCAGTCCACATTAATCACAGCAAACTGGCTTGTCTTACCTAGATCTTTACTAACATTAAGCACAGATAGGGGGCTATCACAATCGTTTTTATACAGTGTAGATAATCGTCACAAAAACCGAATAACGACGCATATTTTCAGCCTCCTCCGGTGGAAACTCTTGCCACAATTTTGCTAATGGGAACTCTAACAGGTAGGCTGGTATAGTCCCCATGATTTAGATATTATTGGTTACTAATAATACAATTGTTAATCGGTAACCGTGTACCGTAGACCTAATGTCTAAACAACCTCCGTGGTTCCACGGTGCACCTGCACTGTTAGGCAGAGCTGCACATGGGTGGGTGAAGCATAATTTCAACAGCCAATCGGTCTATCATAGTGGGCTTTTTTTACCTTCGACGTACATAATAAAGTGGCCGTCTACCGTGTTCACATAAATAAAAAAGGAAATATGATTTTATTTAGTAGACTGTAAAACTTAATTCGGTAGAAGGTCACCCAAGCTGGGTCAGTACTGCAGAAGTTTCATATAGTCTTGATACTTCATGGGTAATGTAGTCTTATGTATGAGGTAGGTACCTAACGGGTGGTCAAGTAGTCCAATGTAGGTCAGCGATCAATTCCGATAAGGGAAAGCTTACCTGATCGCGATTATATGGAAATTAAACGATAATTCGCTACCCTCCGTGTAACGAACACTAACTACCTACCAGATTATGGTCAGCTGGTTTTTACACCCATAAAGTAGGGCACGGCTTTCTAAAGAAAGCATCTTACCGAATCTTTTAAAAAGTTTTACCAGTTATAAGTGAAGTTTTTTTTGCAACTCGCAGGCAAAGACATTCAGAATAATCGTGTTCGAAGCTTGCAAGATAATAAATAAAGTTTTTAGTGTAGGTACATTTTAGCATAAAATCATGACTCTACAAGTCTTACCAGTAGTAGGTACCAGTTAAATAAATATTACAGTTAAGAATTTATTTATCAAGTTGATTTCTAGATAAAATACCTAAAACTAGTTTTAAAACTACACTATTAATTGAGCTCGTGTTCGTGCTCAGCGATTGATTTACTTACCTCTTGAAGTTTAGTCACAGCTTTAGTTCCGTTTTCTCGAAGCATGCACTCAACACTAGTAATTTAACTTCGCACAAATGTTATAAAGTTTTCCAGTGTGCTGTCAATCAACCTTAACCTTCTGCAGGCGTTAGGTGACTAAAACTACACCACCTGTATAAAGCTTTTGTAATTTTGAACAATAGCTTACTGATACTCTTTAACAAAGCGACAATCGCTAGAAGCGCGTGGACAGCCACCTCGATGTCCATTGTGGTAATTGGTAAATAAACGTTACTGACAGGGGCGTAGATGTGGCTTATAGACTGAGTTGTCATGGCTACCCGGCGACGACCGACGCCGATGGAGCGTTGCCATAGGTGGTGGCATTCTTCGCCGTGCCACACTGTGCAAGGTTATCTAATGAACAAGTTTTCGAGGGTGTAGACCAATTTTCGAAATAGGTGTCGATTTGTTTCGAACTTATTTTATATAGCTGCGCCCGTGGTTTCACCCGCGGTTATGCGGTTTTCCCGATAGGTATCCTACAGGTACGTCAACTTTTTCAGAGATAAAAACTTTAAAAGATCAAGAATTATTTCATTTTTGAATTATTTCAAGTTTCATCCAAATTTTTTCAGCCATTACCTACGGAGTTGAGTAGAAACAAACAAACACACAAGCTTTCGCATTTAAAATAATATTACCTACCTAGTGTTACCTACCATTTTCATTATGTAATCTGTCTTTTTAAGAGTCTCATTTTAAAATATGAACAAACAAAGTTTATTAAGATTTTTATTACGAAGGAACACATGTTCCGTTGACACTTCGTCTGCTGCCAAGGGGACAAACAGCACTTGGTACTTCGATTCGTTCATCGATTCTGCTGTGCACACTGAGCCGTACACAACTAACTACTAAGGATGTCGCATTAACCCCTAGTACTGCTGCGGTCGGGTACATGAAGTTGCAAGGGCCGACTGTACCTAGCTTTTCACAGTTCCCGTTCCACTGCACGAAGCCGTCAGAAACGCAGGGGTTCTTCTCGCAGACGGGGATGTCGGTTTTCGGTTTCAATACGAGGTACTGGCCCGCGTCACACGGACCCTTTAGGTAAGCGGCCCAGCACTTGTCCGTGCCCGGGTGATAAATGAAGGCTGAAAATAAAATACCGTTCAAGATTAATTTTATTGTAGGATATAGGGTAGTTGTACTTGACCACCTGATATTCTTTCCCTAAGTTTGTTCCTGTCTTTAAATTCATCTCCAGGCTTTATAATTAACCTCATGGAGCAAATAAATAATATCCAGTTGTAGCATATTTGTTTGGATCAAGGGGAAATGCCCAGAAAATAAAAATAACGCGAGAAAACCGCTAGATATGGTATGACATCCACCAATCAATGGAGATTGCGTTGAATCCTCCCGGTGGACTAAGAACACTCTCGCTTTAGAGTAGGCTAGAATCCAAGCAGTGGAAATATTAGAAGGCTAGTCATGATGACGATGATGGAAAAGCAGTATATATTCTAATTAAATCAAAAATCAGAAGAAAATCCTTGAACTGCAATTCAAGTTAGATTGTGCGTTCCTCTTTTATATTGAGAGCTAATCACGAATAACTCGTTTAATAATCGTAAACATTTACGTACTAAAGAGGCGAAAATCCCTTAGCACAAGATTACGTTAACGATTGTGAAACGAGTTTTTCGTTATTCGCCCTTGTTTCATAGAGCTTACATGGTCTGCAATCGCATATCCAATCGTCTTTTTGGTCTCCTGGATAGTATAGCTCGTTGACATGGCACATAGATGGTATAAACACTGGAATTCGGTTCTGGAAACGAAGGGAAGCGCATTAAATATAAATAAAAAATAATAAAAATAAATAAATAACGCTGGACAACGCAGCATCACCAACCTCAAGCTAAGCAGAGTTTGTGATATGAACTACTAATAGATGACTGATATACCTAATACAATACAATACATAGATAGATATTTTTTATTATACCTACAAAGAAAATACCCAGAACACCTGGAACAAATATTTGCAAATCTAACAAACATTTGTCCCAAGGCGGGAATCGAACCCGCATCCTCCTGCGTTGCAGGCGGACCCTCGCCCACCGCGCCACATCGGTCGTCAAGAAAATAAAAAATAACCTCTTGTGAAAAGAATATAATGAAAAAAATATATTGTTTGTTTTAATAATACGAAAGCTTAACGAAAACGAGATTTTTGAACACTGAATTTTGCGAAAGTTGAATTTGAAAAAGTTATCCTAGTTATATACCTAGTACATAGATAATCTAAGAAAGTAAACCTCATCAGTATATCAGTTAGTAGACCTCCACTGCTGGACATAAGTGCCTTCCACAAAGGCCGGTCAAAATCGGTGGTCTGGCACTAATTTTGAGCCTTCACTATCCAAAGACTTCCTGAGACTATCCATTGAATTGAGAGCCCCAACTCAACACCAACGCCAACCCCAACAGTAGGTTTAGGACGGGCCCCAACTTGAGGGCCGTCCTATACCTACTTAGTTTTCCAGTTCGTGGTCGCCATTTTAATAATTAAAAAAATAATAATAATAATAGAATCTTCCCCAGTGGTTGTCGGTTCTACGATCTATAATGGCTCACTGCCACTTCAACTTATTTTAGGACCTATGACGGTTACCTTGGCTCTTCTACGTATTTCCTCAAGGAAGGTAAACATAAACCAATCCAATTATAATAATAATAATTCTTCATTTCAGACAACTCAGGTCCCTAGAGTTCGAAAAAATACTCAAAATACAAAACACAATAAAACAAGTTATTGCCAGAGTTCAGAGTTTAATTACTTACGTGTACGTATGTACTCACATCTTTGTTTTTTAGATCCTCATTTTCCTCCGACTCAGGGAAACCAATTACATCTTTTTTTGTACTATTTCCATTTTGTGTTGAAACACAGATTAGCAAACTCCCAAAAATAACACTTCTAACTAAAACCATATTTATAGTTAAAGGGAAATAATTTAATAAAAACTAATCAATATCGTAATACTTAACAGGTTTTAGACACTTAGTAAGTTTATGCAAAATATTGACTAGAGACACATTTCAACGGATAACTGCGTTGAATACGGGCACTTTTATAAGAGACTTGAGAGATACTGTTGGGCGTTCGAGATGATGCTGTGTAGTTACCCAGGCGTCATCGCTTAGGTACAATCAAAACAAGTTTTCGATTCGCACGAAAGGTCATTATTGTCTACTATAAATTACATACTTATTAATAAAATAAAAATCTGGATAGGCAGATGTTAAAATAGCAGCACAATTTATAGGACTGCTTCAAGATTTTCCTAAGTGGTCATTAGCCTACACAATCACGACTTAGGAAAATCTTGGAGCATAGTATGCTATAATTACTTAGTTAGGCTATATTATTGCTAGTAGATCTCCGAACAGAAGACTACGCAATCACAAACTTTTAAAATTAAGCAATTTTGTTCGTTTGAGGAGCAAGCTCGCTGAAGATCCTTAAATTTGAAGAGGATCTTCAGCGTGATGAGCCACCAAATTCCTTTACTAAATTGTTACCTTTCAAATAAATAACCTTCTTTTTTTGAAGTCGGTTAAATAAAACATCTATTATTGACTGA
The DNA here is from genome assembly GCA_951394395.1 of Colostygia pectinataria. Taxonomy (NCBI): domain Eukaryota; kingdom Metazoa; phylum Arthropoda; class Insecta; order Lepidoptera; family Geometridae; genus Colostygia; species Colostygia pectinataria. The sequence goes on along the minus strand of OX596365.1, from coordinate 5,008,144 downwards.
CGGACAAAAGCTGTGCTAAGCAAACAAGTTAGATTGGTTGGAAAACACGAAATTGGGAGGAACCATGGTTTTTTTTTTATGGCCTTTGCTACATATGCAGAGGACCCATGTTGTTCTGACAAGATAGCCAAAAACAATCCGGGATAGGCGTTGAAATGGCTTAGATTACTTGACATTGGCATTATTGTAAAAGTTGACAGAAGCGATTATAAAAAATTGACCCTGTTTAAAACTCCATTCTGAGCACACTATATCTATCAGGGACCAAATAAAGCTCGACATGATATTTCATTACATAAGCTTTGTTTACATAATCGGCCTAATAGATAATCCGTTACCGTAGAAACCAAATAGGGGTTTTCGTCTCAAGTTATTAAAAAAAAAGCTGTCTATTTAGATGGCGGTAGCTCAACTGGCGAGCCCAAGAGAATGTAAGCACTACGTTTGGCGAGCTATGGTGAATGTGTAAGGAATTCAACATTGGTTGCTCCTGCTGTCACTGTCTGTCATACCTCTGGCTGGTGTCAAAGTCATAGAACGTACTACGTAGTACATTAACTTTGGTCCTACTAGAGTTAAATTATTTTGCCTCAAGCAGGACATAAACCCCCAACTTTCCGCTGGACACGAGACGAAACAAAAACGGAGTTAACAACTTTTTCTTGTTTTAATAACCTTTCCCAGTATGGCAGTAGGGCAGATAGCGCCATTAGTCAAAGCAATCGGAACTACTTTTCTCGAATCGAAAACATCTCATTAGATCGTTCTGCATTTTTTGGTAATGATTTATTAGCTGTTTATTAATACCACATGGTATATATTGCACAGCATAGTTATTCGTTAGGTATAAGTGGCGTCGCGTCGAGAAGCTACGGTGCTAGTACTACGTTACGTCCGGGAGGTGCTATACGGATAACTAATGAAGTATTCCCAAATTGAAATCAGTTGGTTGTGTTAGGTTTGAGTAGTGACCATAAACGGGCAAGGTGTATGAGCGTTGCGAGTGTGTATGTGAAACAAAATTTCTCATCTACCCAATCGAAATCAGTAGGTTAGGTTGATTTAAACTATCGCATTTATTATATAAGTGTGACAGTGTGATAAGCAAAGAATATATTTAGTACAAACAGAAATATAAAAATGACTTTGTGAAATCGAAACTAAAGCGAATCTGGTTAGGAACATAAAAATATAAAAAAGGAAGGACTTTTGTTTTAGTCATGATCTCACTCTCTTGGGTATAAATGCCAGTAGAACTTCTAACTCCTAACTTAAAATATGATGTCGATAAGTAGGTACTAAGAGAGCCCATCAGCAAAAAGGTTATATCCAAAAAAGGATATTATTATGATCTCTTTGATTTATGTTTACAATGTTTGAGTACGATCTAACTCAGCAGACAGTCTCCACGCAACGTTAACGAATTAACATTCTGTGCTTATCAGGGCGTAAAATTGGGGTACGACTAGATAATCCTATAAAGTATTGCACACAGCGACATATATAAACAATTTAAAGGAACTTCTGGCGCACCCCTGACACTCAATAACATCTATGAAGCAATCACCACACGCATAGTTTGTGTACCTATTGTGTACCTACGTAAACGGTGCTGTATGTGCGAGTGTCATGGTTGGCCCCACCCAACTATAACAAGAGCGAGAAGTAAAGGTGAGGAAGTAAAACCGGTAGGGTGTTGGGAGTGGCCAATCTGTAGTTCTAATATCTGTTCTGTGCTTCTGGTCTGTGTTGTTTTGTAATGAAATAATATAATGTACATTAGCCGAACCCCTAACTGTCTACTGTCTATGTCTAGTGTTTACGTCAACTGAGTGAGAGAGAATAGATTACAGTGAAATGTCAAAATGGGAGTGAAAACTTGAGAAAACAATGTGAAAATTGTGTAATTAAATGGATTTTCTTGCTACGAGGCACAGGATTCTGCGTGATGACTATTTAAAAACATTTGCGAAATGTTTACTAAAAAATCACATCAAGATGTCAAGAAATCATCGGTTAAAATACAGGACTCCAAGAAGGACTCTTCAACTCGGCTAAAACATCTAAAAATTGTTTTAGGTGAGTATTATCTTTACATTTACATGGGAATCGTAGAAACAAGTTAATAAAGAACCTAAAGAACAGCTTTGATCCTTATAAAGCAATATTATGGTACATTCCGTACGTGCTAATTAGCCCAGAATAACTGTATCTGAAGTACTTTTCTCACATTGCAATGGAACTGTTATTTACCGCTATTTATTGTGTTTTTAGTAACTTACTGAGATGCGTTAAACATTTGTATACTTACTCCCCAAACCATAATTTATTCATCTTTGTAGTGTGTCTGTAAGTAAGATGCATATGTAATAACAATGGTACATACTTTAAATGCTAGTTATTAAATAAATGTATTAATCAACTATCATCATATCTAAAAATATTACAATTGGTCCATATTTGTAGTGTAAATATTTCATTTCCTAGCTACTAATGTTGGTACCACTTTAGATATATTTTGTTCTCGCATAGCATTTTGTTATTCTAAGAAGTTTGGAAAATATGTTAAAGTTTTAAAAAAAATTGAAATTAAACCATTTGCTATATATATTAAAGTGCCTTGCAAGTTTTAGACTAGTTACATAATTAGAATTTGTACATTTTATGTACCTATTGTATCTATATTTTACTTTTTTCAGAGCATTTTGACTCTGATGAAGCCAAAGCCTACTTTGAGTCCAACTTCAGTCATGTTTACTTCATTCTGTATGACAATTTTATTCAAGCAGAAAATAACCTGCGCCAAAGAGGTGAGTTTCATTAAACTATAGAATTACATACTTACAATAGATCTAGCAGTTTTATTTGTAAATGATTGTCTTTATCTGATTAACATAACCCTTTCAATTTGTAAATTAAGTAGTGAATAGTCATATAGTAAATAGATATTTATCATACTTTTTCTCTTTTTGCGGTACAGAACTTCCGTTTCATCTTGGTGAGTTTTGGATTTTTAAAAATCACCTTGAATGCACTGAATCCTTCAAAACCACTCTTTAACCAACAATGTTGATTATTTAGTGATTGTGAATCTAAGCTTTTTTGCTTGCTGCATTGTTTCACTCGAGTATTTTGGCACAAAGTAGCTTAAAATAAATTTTAATAAATGAAGCATAGATATTTGTCACATGTAGAATGAAAATACATCATTCCAATGCTTTTATTCTCACTAAGGTTTCAACATTGGATCATGTCATGTCATGACTCATCTTTGATTTTACATAATCTCAGTAGATAAAAGTCCTTAGTTATGTACATCTGTTTATCTCAAAGTGGTATTATGGTTATCTCACTAATAAAAAAAAGCTCCTGTGTAAAGCTAATATTTGCATCTTGTCAATATTCCTAAGGATAAAATTGATTGTTGGGATAAATTATGGTCAAATTGCTAGCTAGAAGATAGGATAGTATGTAAACATTATTGTATAAATTTATGTATATTGTCTATCTCTATGTAAATTGATTTCTAATAAAATCCCTAGTTTACAGAGGACACCAATTTGTAATTATAGTTGGTGACAGCATTTTTAATGAGATAGATCTGGCTTTCTGTGAAATCATACAACTTGTTTATTTAAATATAAAGTCATACTAAGAAAAATTACTTATTTTCAAATGACTTTATTCCAAAAAGTAATTCTCTAACAGGAAACAGGTGTTAGTAATGTATTTTATTTTGAAGGACATTCAGCATGTTTGTAAAATGAATAAAATTGAAAACAAAATAAAAAAAATCTTGTTCACCATTAATAAAAAACTTTAATTCAGAGAATTAATACTTCATCTAAACGCATAAGAAAACATACACTATTAAAACTATCATACTACTAAAAGGGGCAAAGGTGTGTACTAATGTCCATAGTAATTACATGAATCATGGTTTCATCTAATAGTTTTCTAATAATAAAATGGCAAGTCCTTTTCATCTTTTTGTTTATTTTAGTACACAAAGCTGGCAAAGAAGAGTTGGAAGGGGCCCTGTCCCTTCTCGAGAAAGTACTATGTCTTCTGCCAGAGTTGATCGGCAAAAGATGGCAGTTGCACTCTTTGACGCGGATATTCTCAAAACTTCTTCATAGCGGTAACTCACATAAGCTCAGAGCAGAGGCTATAAGGTAAAAGGCTAGAACAATAACTACAAAATTGATAGAAAAATCCGTCTCTATAATATCTAGTATGTTTTAGGTACTTTTTACTATGGTACCAAGCACTTGGCGACAACGCTCCGATGGAAGTTCACTTTCTTTTCGCCACTCTAGTTCCTGGGATGCCGGACCCGACCGCTACCCTCAAAGGATCCCCACTCAATTCCAAGTCTATCGACATAACAGCAGCAGCGCCTGAGGCGAACGAATTCAGTTTAGAAGATATAATGCACCACCCAAATTTTGCCGCCACTACAGAGAACCCCAACGCAAAAAAGATAATCGTAGAACAGACGCCAGCGGGGATTATAGGCAAGCTGGCAAATGTCTCAGCCTCCATATTCCACGATACTAATGCTCTGAACCCGGTCCAGAGCATCGACATACAGCCGTTACTGCCGCCCAGTGCTAGCGAGAAACCAGTTGATAATGAGACAAAGTATTTCTTTGAGATACTCCTTGACGGAATGGCCACGTCTGTGATAAAAATACAGTGGCGGGACCGGTCTCACGCGAAAGCTATGAGATGCTTCGCGTTTCTGTTGGAGAAGTTCCGGATTTATTACTTGCCCGTAATATGCCCGCAGTTCAATCCTAAAAACTCGCTCTACAAACCTAACCTTGGTAAGTAATTGAATGCATAGGTTGAAACGTACAAACGTTTTATGGTTTTTATATGCTAACTAACGATAATGTCATATTGTTTTGTTCACACGTTGTAAAAATTCGCATCTTTCCTAGAACTCCCAGTACAACACAACATACTAGAAGACGACTATGTAATATGCAGAGTGACGCTCATAAAATGGGTGGCAAGTTACGCTCACTTCATGAAGAAGCAGGGCAGCGACGGTGGACCTTCGTCTATGACCAGTACTGGCTCGCACTTCCCTCACTCCAACACGCCCACGCCGGCGGCTTCACTCCACCACGAGGAGGAGACTTCCTTCACTGTTGGACACCCGTCGGACTCCAGCCGAGCGTCGTCGCACGATTCCACGTCTAACACGCCGCACCCTAGTTTGGAATCGGGTAAGCGTTTTTTTAAGCTATCAAGCGAGCCGATCCAACTACTGTCAACTGTATGTATTAGTTTTGGTGGAAATGGTAATTCAAGGGTGAAACGGTCCCTGGGAAACCTCTGATGGGTTCGAGAGGAATAGCTAGTACCCGTGGATCTCCTGAAGGTTCGACACAGAGTTGCATTATAACATTTATCATGTAAACCTAGTCAATGTAATGACTATCGTATCTATCTTATTGTCTTGAAAATAGTGTAATTATATGTAATATATAATGTAATTACACTATTTTTCCCGTATTATTCATTAGTTTTTCTATTTTTTCTGACTACTATACCTAACACAGCGCAGCCAGACGCAGGGTAGGTCTACAAAGGTAGAGTCCAGCGTATCAAGGCTATCGTGAAGTTAGCCGTTTGTGACGGGCAAGAAAAATTTAGTTCGAAAAAGCTCCATTTCGCATCAGAACGGCTAACTTCACGAACGCCTAGATCCGCTTGCCGTACTATAATCTGAACTTATTTTTCCACCGTTTCGGGTCAGGTATGTTCGAGGAGCTGAGCTCAGAGCAAGTGGTCCGCGACGTGCTGTGTTGCTCGTCGCGCGAGCACGTCGATTTCACGATCGAAGTGTTGCGACAGGCGTTCCTTCTGCCCTTCTCCCACGCGGCGGCTGGGAGACGCGTCATCGCGCTGTATAAGGATTGGATACAAATGAACGTAAGTCGTGTGCTTTGGATTTTTTACCCTAACTGCGTTACTCGAGTGTTGGTAATCTAGTGTTTCAATTATGTCGGAGTTCTATAATATGACCTGTTTGTCATTCTGCCGAAACCAATGGCACAGATATATATCTGTGCATGACTCTTTTTGAACTACCTCAAGATCGGAAGCCATGGATTACTACAGCACAGTCAAGTGTTCTTGAAATATAGATAAAAAACCTGCCGAGCCATGAAACATCATCATCATCGGACTTAAATTTCGTGTAATTCGTACGATGAATGACATTTCGTTCCTAAAACTGCACATCTTATTTTACTACTATTATAAATGCGAAAGTTTGAATAGATGAATGGATGTAAAATGTTACGGATCCACTCGAAAAAAGAAGGTCGCGCAACAGCTAGTATTTTAATAAATCCAATGAAACATAACTCTAAGTTCGGCTCCGAAGTTTCGGACAGTATTTTTCATGATATTGCTGGTTATTAATATCAGTAATGTTATGTCAGGTAGCAGAAATCCCTCCGTTCCTGGTGGAGAACACGTACGAGCAGCAGCTAGCTTCTGGCGTGGGCGAGCCGGCCGCGCCGCCGCGCCGCCTGCGCAACGACTCCTACCTCGGAGCCGTCAGCAGGGACAATGTTATGGTGCGCGCTGGGATGCAGGTATTACTACCAGGCTTTTTATTTTAATAATTAATTTTTTTTGACTAATATCTCATCTGTTTGTAAGTGATTATGTCAATGATGTCTATAAACAAGCGTGCATCATCATGTTATTGCTGGGCCTCTGAATTTTCCCGACTTTGTGGTTTAAATAATCACAACTAGAAAAGTAGATAGCTGGGCTGGCCGTTTATGATAAAGTTTAAATAAAATATGTAAAAGGTATAATTCGTTTGATAATGTCATTTCCATCTCAAATTGTAATGTTATAAATCATCATCAAATAATCATCATGTACCAATGTTATAAATCATTTTACAAAACATTGTTTCCAGAATGTTCTTCAAGTGTTCATGACGCAAGCGGCGACGGTGTTCCTCGCGTCGCCGTCGCCGGTGGCGCCGCCCGGCGCGCTCAGCCAGCAGCAGCTGCTGGAGGAGCAGACGGACACGTGCAAGCGGGTGCTCAACATCTACAGATACATGGTTATGCATGTGGCTATGGACGCCAACTCTTGGTACGTTGAACACGACGTTGTTGGAAAAGTCGTTTGTAATAGACCAATCAATCAAAAACTCACCTAGCTTCTATAACATGCATGTGTTTATCTGATTGATTGTGCAACTAACTATGAATAATACATAATGTAAGTTTGAGTATGAATTGTGCATGTCATCTTGTTACAATCATTGGTAGACCAAATAAATAAAGTAAAAATAACGATTCTCCATTAGTTTTGAGTGTGTTACTCTATTTTCTGAATTGTTTTAATTTTGCAGGGAACAACTGTTGTTAGTATTACTGCAAATCACATCATTGGTACTTACTAAAGTACCTCCAAAACGGAAACAAGACACATTAGGTAAGAGATATTATATAAACATTTCGGTATAATTCAATATTATTTTGTAATGAAGAAACTCAATCGAAAAATTTCTTCCAATGTTTCCATTTCATTACGCTTTTTAAGCGATCGTGACATAACTGGCATTGTTTCGCGAGTACCATTTAGACGGGTGACCGCCAGTGGCAATTTCAACTGAGCGCTTCCGTACTTTAAAAGGCAAGTTAAGCTGTCGGTCCCAGCTTTTTCAATAGTCTTGTTATATTAACTTTAGTGACAATTTGTTTGGGCCGCTTGAGCCCTCTGTCATGGCCAAAATCTTAAAACATCCGCTCTAAATAATCTAAAAGGATGTTTACAGGTGGATTTTTAGCGCCTGCGCTATTCCAAACATTGATAGTGACGTGGATCAAAGCGAATCTGAACGTGGCTGTAAAGCCGGAGCTGTGGCAGAGCTTTATGGAACTACTCACCAGGCTCACCCACTGGGAGGACCTTATCAAAGAATGGGCGGTAAGTTTTGATATGACTTAGGTTGGATTTGACCAAACTCGAATAAATTGTAGTTATTGAATTGTATATTTGACATTTCTGATTCCTTTTAATAGTTATTCCAGAAGTTGGTCGAATTCAACCTTAGAAAGATGCCTAAAGATGTGTGCTCATTGTATGCATCAACGTTA